>OZ035961.1:46594183-47794183 GCA_964034945.1 Chrysopilus asiliformis
CGCAGTCGACGCCAATTATTTTTATAAACTTTATTAAAGGAAATTCAACTTGAATTAAATTTTTTATCTTTTTCTACACCAAACACAGCGTTTAAGGCAATTTTGTGTATTAAAAATCATTAATCAGAATTTCCAATTACAGATATTTCAACCACGAAGGTAAATCCGACGAAATCAACGGCATTATCCCTTCATTCAAGATTAATATTAATTTCTTTATCACAAACTTGTTCATTGAATTCATTTATACAATTTGTAATTAGTTAAGATCCATAGGTTAAGTGTGTAATTTATAAGAATTTAGAATACAAATTTACGAACAAAAATAGATTGTTGTTAATTAATTGTCCTGGCACCTCTTTCAGTTAATAGTTGGTCCAGCATATGAATAACTAAGATTCAAAGGTAAGCTACCAATTGTCTAACTACTGTTGCGACGTATCAGAGCGGTCGCAACAGGTACAAATATGCATTTACATACGTACCGCCAAATTCTACTAAATTTGCATTTGCAGGTGTGGGGAGATTTTAAATTTAATATCAAAAGAAAAGTACGGTACAACAAAAACCAAATAGCCGGGACTGGTGGCGGTCCAAACAAGATTATGAATATTTCCCCCATTGAACAGGCTGTAATAGAGCTAACCGACATGAATGCAGCGGTAAGCGGGGTGAAACACGCAAAAACTTTTGGAGTTGAAAAAAAACCATCTGAAACACCGGCTATTGACAGCAATACTCCTGAGGAACAAGGAGAAGAAGCGACACCATCACAGAATTCCTATTCACGCAGTTCACCAAGCCCAAGTGAAAGCATTCTACGCCCGAGGAATAAGATAACTAAAAATGACCAAACAATATTACTTGAAAGGCAACTCGAAATCCAAAAAGAATTTTCCGAGCAGACAACCAAATATTTAGAGGAAATTGCAAATTACCACAAAGAAAATTTGCATGTGAATAGGAAAATGTTGGAGTTAAAGAAAGAAAAATTCAAAAAGCATAGAGTAAAATTAATATTGTATAATAAAAAAGTTTAAATAAATCATATCACAAGAATAAAGTGTTTTGTTATCAACTAGAAAGTGTATATGTCCACTTGGTATTTTTAGATAAAACGCAACACGACAAAATCAATGGGGAGACAGCTACTCTTTTCTACGCCGTTAACCAGTTGAGAGAAGCTGCAAAATTCTGGCATCCGAACCGACAGGAGGGAATCGATTCGTGGGAGTCATTTAAAAGTGCATTTATACAAAGCTTTCCCGCGATCGTTGACGAATCAGAAATCCATGTAAAATTAATGGCCAGAGTCAAAAGGCCCGATGAATTGGTAGAAAATTATTTTTGTAACGTGGTCGCGATCACAAAACGAGCGGGTTTATCAGATAAATCCATCATGAAGTATATAATTTCGGGGCTCGGGGACGATAGAGCTAAAAATGTTATCGCCGCGTCGCATTGTTCAACACTTGAACAATTGCTCGAAGAAATAAAAAATCAAGATAGTATTCAACAACAACAGACGCACCGAGAAAGGTTTGCAACGAAAAGAATACGCACTGTTGCGACTAATCATGCTGTTTGGAGGGCAATCGTCTGGTAATCGAAAAGAAACAAATAAACCAATTATTTGGTACCGCTGTGGTATAAGAGGACACTACAGTCAGAGAAAAAAGAATCTAGAGAATAAACTCTTAGAACAAATTTTTAGAGAAAATTTTTCCACCGTGAGAGGAAGCAAGAGGATCCGATGTAACACGCAAAAAAATTATCCATTCGATTCCTCCATCTCATTGAATAGATACGACGAAAATGATTCTCTTTGCTTCGTGCTCCCTAGTCTAAAAGTATTTAACTTTTAGGCCGTAGCTAGTAAATGATAGGGACCTTTTCCCCCCCTTCGACGTGGAAATTTGTCGAAAATTTGTTCGGCAGAGTTTTTTCTATGTTTCCTTATTCTATGCTACAGTTCTCAGTGTACTTCTTTTCGCACGCCGACCGATAATTATCGAGCAAAAAAAAACGCCTCAAACAGGGACAGTACACTCCTTCCAAACAAAGAGAGAAATATGAAAGTAATTCAGTCTCATATTACTCCGCACAAAAATGTTTATGTTAAAAATGTCAATATTAATGGTGTTGAATTGGAGGTATATATCGATCTCGGTAGCGATAGTTCAACTCTGCGTGTTAGTGAAGCCGATCGCAATAACTGGGATTACGAGCCGTGTCAGATTAAGCTGAACGGGTTCGCTGGTGCTCCATGTGTGACAAAGGGAAAAATTAGATAGATGATTATTGTCAACAATATTGAGTTGAGTGGTGAGATTCTAGTGATGCCGGATTCTTCCCAAGATATTGCCATAATTATTGGACGTAATTTGTTAAACGATCCACAAATGGAAATTAATAAATACGGTAGCTTAGAAATTCGACAAATGAAGGTAACTGATGTTGATCAAAATTCTTGGTTGACAATGGGTATTAAATCGACGGTGTTGCCAATTACAAATAATCAGATAAATACAGATGGGAATGTGTCGGAAATTTACGTTCATATTTTGAGGGACTTATTAAACCGGTATCGTGGTGCCGTTGCAATTAAAATATCCGAACTAGGCAAAACCTCAACAGGTCAAATGCAAATCGAGCTTAAATCATCCGAAGTCGTGAGATATAAACCGTATCATGTTCCTTATTGCCAAGCAGAAATTCTGAAGGGCATTGTCGACGAATTACTGGCTAATAATGTGATTGAACCATCAACGTCAGAATACTGTAGTCCAGTAATTTTAGTTACAAAAAAAGTTGGTGGAATGAGAATGTGTGTGGATTATCGAAAAATCAATTCAATTACAAAACATTTCCGTTTTCCCGTCCTGGCTTCGAAGTAGATCCTTAATTCCTTGCTTTTTAACACCCAATTAATTATAGTTTAAAAGTTGCTACTTACGATCGCTCCGATGATCACCACATTAAGCCATTATCCATTGGAAAAGAAAGTAATGTTTTCGCTGTGGATGCTAGCCAAACAGGTAACATACTTAAGCGTAGCGGATAGGTTCGGAATGGCTCCCAGCATGGGACACTATATTTGCAAAGAAGTCACAAAGGCTCTTGTTAATCTGATGCCGAAATATAGCAAATGGCCACAGGAATCATCTTACCCCGAAATTGCTGGCGTAAGCAACATAAATTCGTACTTGTCTGTTAACAAAAACAAAAATTGCAGGTTTTTGAGAGCTGTTCTGGCTTTCCGAATGTGCTTGTTGCTGTAGACGGCTGCCACATCCCCATACAGTAGCCCAAAGGAAATTAAACCGGATTTCATTCTATAATTTTACAAGGCATGTTGAAAACTACAACAATCTTATACTAAAAATTAACGATTATCATATATTGCAGGAATTTGTGATAATCAAGGAAAATTCACTGATATGAGCGTTGGAGTTCCCGGTGTAGTAACACCTAAATTTAAAAACTAAAAAACTGCTGTAAAAATAGAATTTTTATCTATGTAAAATAGTACTTCACCAGTTCAACAATAAAGTTTGTAAAACTTAATAAAAATATTTTATTATTTAAAAAGAAATAAATATTAATTAATAAAATTAAGAAGACTACACCGGAAGAGTGCCACGATTCACGGGTCTTTCGTGAAAGTAGTATAGGGAAAAAAATTCTAAGACGTGAGAACCCTATAACTCCCGCAAAATACCACATCCTAGGTGTTGTGAGTCCAAGCGTCACATAAATCACCGAAAGGTGTCAAATTTCATTTTAATTGTCGAAAGAACTCAAGTGCCGCATGCGTCTTTCGACCCCTTCAGCACTTCACGTGCCACTTAAATATTAAGCGAGTCATGGCCATATTTCATGGTCAAGTGCAAGCAACCGATGGGTCAAACATCTGCATTAAGCATATGGAATCGATTTATCGAAGTTTGCACTAGTCAGCAGAGTATTAAACGATCATGGGAAAACTCAAGTGGTTTTCCGGATGCGCGTGTAGACTCTGCTGACCGATGATAGAAATATTGGAATGCTTGCCAGATCTTCCCGTGCCAGAAAGATAATTGAAAATGCCTTTGGTATATTAACTTCAAAATGGAGAATATTAAGATCAACATTATGTTTGGCACCGGAAAATTCTGAAAAAATTGTTAAGGCATCAAAATTGTGGCATACACAATTTTCTTAAATTAACAGATCCGTCTTATATAACATCTGATTACATTGCCCGAGATGACGGTGCAACAATTAGTGAAGGTACTTGGAGATAGGAAGGTGCCTCTTTGGAATCCGTAAGGCGTGTTTCATCAAATAGAGCCACAAATGGTGCCTATATTTTAAGACTAGATAAGAAACTATTTAGACTTAATTAAAATTTAATTGTAATAAAATTCTATTAAATTTAATAAAATTATATATATTAAAGTTATTAATATTTTTATTGTTTAGTTATTAGTTAACATTATTCCTTATTATACTCTAAATTTTTGATGAACAAATTCCAAAATCTCAAATTTAAAATTCAATTTGTTTCCGTCGTCTACTTTTACTTCAAATTTTTTATAGCGATATCTACTACAATCACACATTGTCCCTGTAAGTGAATCGTAAGCACGGACACATCCAAAGTGTTATTATAGCGTAGATATCATTTTTTCTAGGTTAAGTTTTATGTAAACAGAAGATGGAATAAAATTTAAATTGTGTTGCAATGAATTCCGAAGGTAAGAAAATGAATTTATTCAAACCAAATAATATTAAAACTTTCACAGGCAAGAAAATCAATATTCTACAAGACATTATGTTACAGGAATATTCTGCAAGACATTGTGTTACAGGAAAGTGCTGATGCTTTGAGTTATTCCGACAATTTTTCACCCCTATCGGAGTCCTCAGCAATTGAGTTTACTACGTCTCCAGTTGAATTTATATCGAACCAATCTATCGCTGCTGATGGTTTGTCTCTAGGATTGAAAAGCATTTAGATTATTTGTAAAAAAGGTGTATGTGATTTTATATTTTACAGAAAATCTGGCTGAAGCTGTAAAAGCACGGCCAAGTTTATGGAATGTCAGATTCCAATTACAAAAATCGAGTACTTCGAACGAAAATGTGGCAGGAAGTCGTGAAAGAACTAGAATTGCCTGAAGGTGCTATTGCTGTGGTGAGAAGTGGTAGAATTTTCGAACCTCATATTTACGTTAAAAAAACTCCATCTAGTGGATCTGCGTTTTTTTTAAAAAAAGAATACAAATATTCGAAGCTTCTTTCTTTCCTAGACGACAGTGTGATCACGCGACGGTACCTGTTAACATTATTTCGTATTTTTTCTGCTTTAATACTATTTTCCTTTTAAGTTCAATACTTTTATGGAATGATGAAGATTCATCGTCATCACAAATAATGAACGACTCGCTGAAAATAGAAGAAAATTATTTGTCATCAACTCCCAAAGCAAATAGTAATGACTTTGTACACAGAAATAAATTTAATATTTCAAGTTTTGATTGAATTTACAGAAAAACACATGTTCAACAGGCATTGAACATAAAACATAACAAAAGCTATAATTGCCAATCTGGCAATCATTGGAGACCCGTATGGTGATATTCGTATCAAAATTCGAACAGTTATACCAAAATTCCAATTTGAAGTCAAACTTTCCAATAAGATTTTTTAAAATTTATTCCAATCGGATTTTGATGTATGGGAGTTTTATGTAGAATCATATCCTAAATAACTTTTGTTCTTGTACTTTTTTGATAAGATGCACCGTTTTCGAGATATTCACAAAAAACGTTTTCGTTTGTATGGGGGGTACCCCCCTAATGGTCCATTTTTTCCCATTAACGAACTTAGCCTCACATTTTACGAAAAACGAATCTGTGCAAACTTTCAAGTCTCTAGCTCAATCCGTGCGCCCGCAATCCGCGCCACAGACAGACAGACGGACGGACGGACAGACGGACAGACGGACAGACGGACAGACAGACAGACGGACGGACATGCAGAAATTAAATATTTTTATCATTCTAAACACACTGGTGTAATTCATTTTTTTGTGCGATGACGGGATCTTGGCGTTACAAACGGTAAGGCAAAGTTAATATACCCTTTGGTTTCGCCATACGGGTATAAAAAGTGTTTTGAAGGTGATTTCATATATCAAAATTAAATTAGATCACTCCATAACACGTGTAGAAAAAAATAGTCAATCCAATGGAAAGTACGGTTATAACTAAAATCGGTAATTTCAATTACAAAAATAGTCAAAATTCACCATTTTTATAATAAATTTAACTACTTATAGTAAAATATTCGTCGGCTAAAAGTGAAATTGTGCTAAGTCCATTATACCAAATTTGACAGAAGAGCAATAAAAAACCTTGTTAAATCATTTTAATTTTCATTTAAAGAATACAGAGTCTCATTTAAAGAATACGGAGCCCAATTTTTCTCATTTAAAGAAAACTCAGTGTTATTGAAAGAGAATTAAAACGATTTAACAAGGTTTTCATTGCTCTTCTGGAAAATTATACCAAATGGACTTAGCACAATTTCACTTTTAGCCGACGATATGCTATTTTGTGGTTAAATTAACTATTTTTGTAATTGAAATTAATTGTTTTAGTGATAGTCCCAATGCCCCATTATAAAGTAGTTAGATTTATTATTTTTCTTTCTTTTTTTCCAAAAACGGTGCATTTTATCGTCACATTTTTATACCCGTATGGTGAAACCAGAGGGTATATTAACTTTGCCTTACCGTTTGTAACGCCAAGATCCCGTCATCACACACAAAAATGAATTACACCAGTGTGTTTAGAATGATAAAAAAAAATTGAATTTTCCATGTCCGTCCGTCTGTCCGTCCGTCTGTCCGTCCGTCTGTCTGTCTGTCCGTCTGTCTGTGGCGCGGATTGCGGGCGCACGGATTGAGCTAGAGACTTGAAAGTTTGCACAGATTCGTTTTTCGTAAAATGTGAGGCTAAGTTCGTTAATGGGAAAAAATGGACCATTAGGGGGGGTACCCCCCATACGAACGAAAACGTTTTTTGTGAATATCTCGAAAACGGTGCATCTTATCAAAAAAGTACAAGAACAAAAGTTATTTAGAATATGATTCTACATAAAACTCCCATACATCAAAATCCGATTGGAATAAATTTTAAAAAATCTTATTGGAAAGTTTGACTTCAAATTGGAATTTTGGTATAACTGTTCGAATTTTGATACGAATATCACCATACGGGTCTCCAATGATTGCCAGATTGGCAATTATAGCTTTTGTTATGTTTCTGTTCCAAGATTGGTGGAGCGAAGAGGATATGACGTAAAAATACATTTTCACAATTTCAGTGCGCATAATTTAACCCTTTCGAACCGCATTTCGTTTGTTTAAACTGTAGGTGGTCCATATATGTACCATGCGATTCGAAAGGGTAACAAGAAAATTGTTTTTTTTTTGGCTTAATTCTCGTAATATTTTTACTGAAGTCAATATTTTTTTACTGAAGTTGATATTTTTAACTTTGAGAGGAAATTAGTGTAGTTTTGAAACTTTGAATGAATTTTGACATATTTTAGTGCTAGGCCGTAGGTCGTGAAGAAGGACAGGCTGTAGAACGACGGGAACAGGCAGGCCCCTTGGGTACGGGTTAGACCGGAAAGCGGTCAGGGGCGAAATATTATTTTTAAATTTTTTTTTTGTTTTTAGTTCCAGTTTTTTACGTTATAGCCAGTAAACATTCCGATGCAATGTGCAATTGGTGTTATATTTGTGTGAGCAGACTTCAGCTTCAAAAATCATTTTTTTCGGTAAGGCGGCCTTTTTTGGAAAAATAAAAAAAAGGCCGCTTAGGCGATTAGTATACAATGTACAAAAATTTTTAGTAGAATGATTTATTGATATGTCAAATTCTGGTATTTTAAGCACAAGTACATAAAATCAGTTCCTACCAAAAATATCAAGTTTAAAGAAAATACAAAATTTCAAAGAAAAAAAAACATTTCCTATTTTCACAGGCCATATAGTAAAGAGTTGGTGTATCAAAAATAGTTCTTTGCATGTAGGTACAAAAAAAATATTAAATGCGTAACATGAAATCGTAATTCACTTTGTTATTGATTTTGTAGGCACGTGTAACATAAATTTAATAAAATTGCATTAGGCTTTTCATATATGTACATGTAAAACTGCATTACAGAAATGCTTATCACTTCAAAAAAATCAAAAAATAAATATATTGGAATGAATTTAAAATTTTCTCTTTGAATATTTCAATTTAAAAAAAAACGGTTCTACCTTGGAAAGATATAAAGTGCAAGCAAAAAACATAACAAAAGCTATAATTGCCAATCTGGCAATCATTGGAGACCCGTATGGTGATATTCGTATCAAAATTCGAACAGTTGTACCAAAATTCCACTTTGAAGTCAAACTTTCCAATAAGAATTTTTAAAATTTATTCCAATCGGATTTTGATGTATGGGAGTTTTATGTAGAATCATATCCTAAATAACTTTTGTTCTTGGACTTTTTTGATAAGATGCACCGTTTTTGAGATATTCACAAAAACCGTTTTCGTTCGTATGGGGGGTACCCCCCCTAATGGTCCATTTTTGCCCATTAACGAACTTAGCCTCGCATTTTACGAAAAACGGATCCGCGCAAAATTTCAAGTCTCTAGCTCAATCCGTGCGCCCGCAATCCGCGCCACAGACAGACGGACAGACAGACAGACGGACAGACGGACAGACGGACAGACGGACGGACATGCAGAAATTAATTATTTTTATCATTCTAAACACACTGGTGTAATTCATTTTTGTGTGTGATGACGGGATCTTGGCGTTACAAACGGTAAGGCAAAGTTAATATACCCTTTGGTTTCACCATACGGGTATAACAAATCCTGCACAAATTAATCTTTGATTAAACGCCTTTCGTACAGGTTAATGTTTTTGTTTTGAAATCCAATATTTTCAATGTAGAAACATAACAAAAGCTATAATTGCCAATGTGGCAATCATTGGAGACCCGTATGGTGATATCCGTATCAAAATTCGAACAGTTGTACCAAAATTCCAATTTGAAGTCAAACTTTCCAATAAGATTTTTTTAAATTTATTCCAATCGGATTTTGATGTATGGGAGTTTTATGTAGAATCATATCCTAAATAATTTTTGTTCTTGGACTTTTTTGATAAGATGCACCGTTTTTGAGATATTCACAAAAAACGATTTCGTTCGTATGGGGGGTACCCCCCCTAATGGTCCATTTTTGCCCATTAACGAACTTAGCCTCACATTTTACGAAAAACGGATCTGTGCAAAATTTTAAGTCTCTAGCTCAATCCGTGCGCCCGCAATCCGCGCCACAGACAGACGGACAGACAGACAGACGGACGGACAGACGGACAGACAGACGGACGGACATGGAAAATTCAATTTTTTTTATCATTCTAAACACACTGGTGTAATTCATTTTTGTGTGTGATGACGGGATCTTGGCGTTACAAACGGTAAAGCAAAGTTAATATACCCTTTGGTTTCACCATACGGGTATAAAAACAAGCGTTGGAAATTCTAGAAAATCAACAAAGAGAAACCAAACCAAAAACGTTTGCAGAACTCACGGGAATAATGGTTGCACAAGAATTAGAAAAAAATTCCAGATACTGTGTAGAGGAGACTGAGGAGACAAATCATAGAATTACTAGATGAATGTGCAGAAGATCATTATGAAAACCAACAAGCATAATTGCGGCACTAGTTCCATTATTTATTAAGAAATATTTTTGAGGTTTAGTTTGAATTTTATTTAATTTTGTTTTAAAATTAACTTTGAACTTTATAAATAAACAGTATGTACATTAGGGTGTCCCTTATTTTTCAATGTCAAAAGTTTGAAACGCAGACGTTTTAATTTTATTCCTTCTGTCCTAAAACATGTTTAAAATAAATTTCATGACATTTGGAATATCGTAAACCATGCTGACTTGCTTCAAAACATGGTAGAGCACGTTACACTCAGGTAGTCCCGAGTTTTATTGCTAGTTGTTCACGAGTTTAATTGCTATTATGAAAATACTTAGGTAGTCGTATACGGAAATGATTAATTAAAAAGGGGAAAATCCCATCTCTTAATTTCCAGTGGTGTTCGCTAGCTAGGCTGAGTAAAAGAACCGATTAATATTCAGTGAGACCCAGCGCGAGAAAGTTGTCTGAAATATTATTTATTGAAAAACGTGCGATTACAGTTGTCATTTTTAAACATTTTTTTTCTCATTAGATGTATTTTTTACATATTTAATATGTCTGTCGAATTACGCAGTGCTACAAAAAGTATATTTTTGGTGGGGAACGTAAACCATCAAATAACAGGGGTTAAACTGCCATCTAATCGGCAAGTTCTTTCGGTTTTATTTTTTAACATTCGCGAAATAAAATTAACTATTAGTGAAAGCACGAATCTTGTAATTCGCGTGTGTATTTTTTTGGGAAAAGGCAAGAATTCCCACGAAACGTCTACCTGATTGTGTAAAAAAAACTTGTTAACCTGTATAACACGTGGCGCGATTTGCAAAAAAATGCAAATCAAACAAGTGGTGTTTTCAAGCGACGTGAAGAGGATTTTAAAAATGAATTGGATAATTTGTTTGATATTGCACATGCTGATGCGCTTCAAAGAATTAAAATAGAAGAAGATAGAAACTTTTTACAGCGGCAGAGAGAGCCAGGACGACCTGGCTACTTAGCAGGTGCAGATAAAAAAACTGACTGAAAAAGAAGAAAGAGTGCAACAAAAGGCAATAAAAGAAGAAGAGACGAATTAGATGTATCTCAACAGCATCAACCCCGTCAGTATCATACGAGTTTTCAATACCTCAAGAACTCGCGTCTGCGTCCTCTAGTACAGGTGAAAGTAGTCACAGCCAGGAAGAAACTACCTCACCCAACAGCACACAAATTGAGACTGTTGAAAAACTTAATAAATAGTAGAAAAACAAAATGTTTTTTTTTCTGATTGAATTACTTTATAATACGTCGAATCATTTCATATTCAGGTTACGTTATCAAAAAATAAACCAAACATTTCTACTATTTATTCTAGTCGGCACGGGTTATCGTTATCCAAGACAAATTATCTTTTAAAAATAAGTGAGAGTAATTATTTGGAACATATTTAGAGGGTCTGGGTAGAAGTTTTTGTAAAAAAAAAAAAAATTTTACCCCATATATGGGACACCCTAATGTACATATTTTAGGGCTATTCACTCTTTATCGTAGTTGATTGTAAACTCGTAGTATCGTAGAATCGTAAATAAAATCGTAGTTTTTTGACAGTTCTCCATATAAATTTTTTTACGACGAAAACTACAATCTACCACACCCGAAGGTATGGTAAAATCGTAGTTTTTGTCGTACTTCTAATAAAGTGAGGTTAAGACATGTTTTGTCACATGTCAACTTGGTTCCAACTCTAAAATTGTTGTGAGTCCAAGCCCCACATAAATCATAAAAAGGGATCAAATTTCATTTCAGTAGTCGAATGAACTCAAGTGCCATATGCATTTGAAGAAAAGTCTTTCGACACCTTGAGCACTTCACGTGCCACTTAAATATTAAGCGAGTCATGGCCATATTTCATGGTCAAGTGCAAGCAACCGATGGGTCAAACATCTGCATTAAGCATATGGAATCGATTTATCGAAGTTTGCACTAGTCAGCAGAGTATTGAACGATCATGGGAAAACTCAAGTGGTTTTCCGGATGCGCGTGTAGACTCTGCTGACCGATGATAGAAATATTGGAATGCGCTCGCTACCAAATATTTTACGTGCATCTAATGCTGGGAAACCTCTAGTGGAAGAAAACCGAGTTTTCGGATGCGCGCGTGAATTGGTTAATTGAAGATCAATCGAGGAGTTGATATCTCGACGATTATAGCATAATCCGAGATGAAAACGATGATAAAATAGAACGAAGGCTCAAAACATTGGAAAACGGCATTAATCTAAACCAGGCATGCTTAACCGGCCTTTTTAGGGCCGCATGCGGCTCTTTGCATAAATTTGTGCGGCTCAAAAAAGTTTTCAGCTTATACACTGCGTGCGGCTCCGACAGGAAAACTTTCACTAAGAACTTGAAAATATTTTCTTGATCAATTCATCAAAGCAACAATAGAGCAGATCTTTATACACATATATTTCTATTTATATAATTATTTTCCCATATTTTGGCCCCACAAACATTATTGAACAATTTGCAATACTCTAGTTTCGGCTAGGGTTCTCTACTAAAATAGGTTCTCTACTAGCCACGTATTGACATGGGTCAATTTAGTTAGATTCGATTCAGTGGATCAAAACAAAATGAGTTCATGTTTTAGCGGGCTTTGGTTCGATGGTAGGCATGGTGAAAGTTCGTCTCTTTCTATCTATTCAGTTTTGTGCATGTTTTGTGCTTTGGTTTTGTGATTCTAATTTGTAATCAAATGAAATAGACTCAAATGTCATATATTTAAACTCAAGTTTACATTCAACTGCTTCCAAACTTCTCCTTTTCAAATTGCGTAAAGGTAGTGTAATAATGAAGATTATTGAATATTGTTTAAATTTGACATAAATAAATGTAATCCCTAATTTAGAAAACAAAAATGAATCGCAAAAGAAAGTTGTGTGATGAAAATCGACAATATAATGCCGACTGGGAAAATCAATATTTTCACATCATGGTTAGTGGGAATTTAACCTGTCTAATTTGTAAACAAAACTGGAAAAATGTAAAGGGATCTAATGTCAAACGGCACTATGAAGATAAGCATAAGGAATTTCAGGAAATAACACGTGAGATGAGACTGCATAGGATCCACACTATGAAAAAAAGTCTAACTGCTAGTCAGGACCTCATGCAATCAATGTTGTTAAAACCATGTAATATAGTGAAAGCAAGCTACTCAGTCTCTGAATTGATTGCAAAAAAATTAAAACCATTCAGTGATGGAGGATACATAAAAGAAGCTGTTGTTTCCATTATTCGTGACGTTTTGCCAGAAAAGCAAAAATTGATTGAAAATATCAGCTTATCGCGCCACACAGTAGGGAACAGAATTGGTGAAATTTCGGAAAATATCATTGAATTGTTGATTGAAAGAATTTCAAAATTCCAAGCATTTTCTTTATGTCTTGACGAAAGCACTGATATGACAGACAGTGCACAACTTGCAATTTTCATAAGAGGCGCAGATGAAAACCTAAATATCACGGAAGAACTATTAAGCTTAGAAACACTTAAAGATACCACTAAGGGCTGTGACATTTTTGACGCCTTTTGGCGAAGCTTTACGGAATTTAAACTATCTCCTTCATTATTATGTGGAATTGCAACCGACGGGGCCAAAGCTATGGTAGGAAACAAAAAGGGCTTTTTGGGTTTATTACGGAAGAAACTGAGAGAATTAAACATAAATTCGACCAATTTGTATATTTTTCATTGTCTGATTCACCAGGAAAATTTGTGTTCCCACATATTGAAAATGGATCATGTAATGAGTGTTGTCGTCAAATCCGTAAATATCATTCGATCTCATGCAACATGCCATCGCAAATTTCAACAGTATTTAAAAGAATTAGATAGCGAATATGGTGATGTAGTTTATTTCAGCAATGTCAGGTGGCTGAGCCGCGGAAAATGTTTAAGAAGATTTCTTGAGCTCAAAAATGAAATAGATTTGTTCTTAAAAATTGAAAATCGACAATTTCCAGAATTAATAGACCCAGAATGGTTGATAGATTTGTGCTTTTTAGTAGATATTTCTGAACATCTTAATAAATTGAACCTTGAGCTCCAGGGCGAAAACATATTAATTTCCACTTCTTGTCGCGCTATAAAGGCATTTAAATTGAAATTACACTTGTGGAAAAACCAATTAATGGAAAATGATGCTACTCATTTTTCGGAGCTGAACAATTTTTACAAAGCCAATAAAAATGTAACAAAATATGCATATTATGTTGAAAGTTTGGCCCAAGAATTTGATCTAAGGTTCACAGAAATATCTACATATGAGAAAGATTTTGAAATATTTCTATCACCATTTACTGTTGAGGTAACAACAGTGCCATCCAGTCTCCAGATGGAAATCATTGATTTGCAATGCCATGACGATTTAAAAAATATATTTTTGGAAAATGATAATAAAATTGAATTTTATAAAAAATATATTTCGGAAAAAACTTGGCCAAATTTAAGGAGACATGCAATAAAAATCATAAGTGTTTTCAGTGGGTCCTATGTTTGCGAATCTTTTTTCTCGAAAATGAAAATCTGTAAAAGTAAAACAAGGACAAGAATAACAGATAAAAATCTGGAAAACCAGCTTCGTGTAGCGACTACAAAAATTGAAACAGACTTAGAATTGCTGTCAAGAAAAAAACAAAAACAAAATTCACATTAAAGAGTCATGCCTACTTTACTTAAAGATCCTTATGCTTATCAAAACTTAATTTAAATTTTGTGATAAATCGAATTGTGATTAATTTGTAAGTAAGAAAAATTTATGAAATGAAATGTACTTACTGAAATGAACTGTGATTGATTTACTTAATATAATCTTTGTCGGTATAAGTTTCTTTATAAAAATAAATTAATATATATTGAGTAGCTACTGTGTTTTTACATGAAAATCAAAAAATTCGGAATATATGATTAGTTGCGGCTCCATCAATTTTAATGTTTTGCTTAATGCGGCTCCGAAACTCCGAAAGGTTAAGCATGCCTGATCTAAACCATTGCAATCCAGAGGAAAGAGAAAAGGTACTAGAAATTTGCAGGGAATTTAACGATTTATTCTTCCTAGATGGCGACCAACTGACATGTACGGACGCCGCGGAACACACGATACTGACCAGCCCAGAGCAACCTCCAATATATACCAAACCATATAGGTTGGCCCAAACCCACAAGACGGAAATAAACCGCCAAGTGGAAGAAATGTTGCAGACAGGTCTAATTGAGAACAGTAGGAGTCCATGGAATTCCCCGTTGCTTTTGGTGCCTAAAAAACCAGACAAAAAAGGAAATAAGAAGTGGCGCGTAGTAGTTTATTTCCGTAAATTAAACGAAGTTAATCACGGGGATGCTTACCCATTGCCTAATATTACTGAAATATTAGACCAATTGAAAAAAACTAAATATTTTAGCACACTTGACCTTGCTAGCGGCTATCATCAAGTACGCCTTAGCGAAGGGGACAAGGAAAAGACAGCTTTTAGTACACCGTATGGCCATTACCAATTCAGGAGAATGCCATTTGGGTTGAAAACTGCCCCTGCGACATTCCAGAGATTGATGAATAATGTCTTAACTGGATTACAGCGAATAGAGTGCTTAGTATACCTGGACGACGTAGTGGTATGCGGATTCGATCTTAACGATCATAACCGTAAACTAGCGTCTATCTTCAACCGTTTACGTGAAAATAAGCTTAAGCTACAGTCAGAGAAATGTTTTTTCTTACAAAAACAGATTGCATATCTTGGTCATTTGATCGACGAAACGGGCATTCACCCCGATCCAAAAAAAAATCGAGGTAGTAATAAAAAATTACCCAACACCAAGAAACCAAAAGGATGTTAAAAGTTTCTTGGGATTCGTCGGGTATTATCGTCGATTCATAGAGAACTTTGCGAAAATAGCCCGACCTCTTAACAAATTATTAAAAAAGGACACAAAGTTTTTTTGGAATGCACACTGTGATGAAGCATTTCACGACTTAAAACAATACCTCATCACAGAACCTGTGTTAATTTATCCTGACTTCGAAAAAGAATTTCTCATCACGACCGATGCTAGCAATTATGCAATCGGAGCTGTTTTGTTCCAAGGGCAAATAGGAAAAGACCAACCAATATGTTATGCCAGTCGTACGCTAAATCCTGCAGAGTGCAATTACTCCACAATCGAAAAGGAGCTATTGGCAATAGTATATGCAGTCGAACAATTTCGCCCATATGTTTATGGTACAAAATTCGTGATAATCACAGACCACAAACCCCTAATGTGGTTGATGAACCTCAAAGATCCGTCATCAAGGCTAATGCGTTGGAGGATAAAGCTAGAGGAACACGATTATCAGGTCATACATAAACCGGGTAAAATGAATGCAAATGCAGACGCCTTGAGTAGGATAAAGAATCCTTATTCTAACCAAGTCAATATGGTACTAACAAGACAAACAGCAAGCCTAAATCAAAAGACCCCAAATTCAAGCGACATTAACCCAAAACAAAATCTGACAGAACTCAGTATAGAAAATGGAAGTTTAATAAAAATCAATAACATACCGCATAAATTTTTTCTCATTAATGAATCAACCGAAATAAACGATTTTCCCATTAAAAGTAAACTAAATTATTGGCATGTAGAAACCGTGCGGTCAGGCAAAAACTACTATACCACAGCTCAAGTACTGCTGCCCGTGACTACGGAAAATGAAAAGGAAGACATGCGGAAAGTGCTTAACGAAATTAAAGAAATAAGCATCAACCAGAAAATAAAACAACTATCAATACAAATGCCGATCACCAGCGGACAGACTCTGGAACAAGTCAAAGTGTTGTTTAAGAAAACGTTCCAACAGCCGCATCATGAAAAAGTTACAATATATGTCAACAAGATAATAGAACTTCAAGACCCTGAAGAAATAAACCAGGTCATTTCCGATTACTATTTGTCGTCATTAGGTGGACATCAAGGAATTACCCGCACAATAAAAAGAATAAAAAGGGTCTACCACTGGGAAAATATGGCGAAGACAATAGAGGAATTTATAAAAAAATATACTTCTTGCCAAATGAATAAAATATCAAGAAAACCTACAGATCCAATGAAACAAACTAAAACGGCACAACGGCCATTTGAGAAAATATTCCTGGATATTGTGGGACCCTTACCCACCAGTTACGAAGGAAATAAATATATACTAACATTTCAAGACGACCTGACGAAGTTCTCAGAAGCCATACCCATACAAAATATGGAAGCAAACACGGTCGCCGAAAAATTTGTTACGAATATAGTATGGAGACATGGAATCCCCGATTCCATATTAACGGACCAAGGTACAAATTTTCTAAGTGAAGTATTCGCCGAAATGTGCAAATTATTAAAAATAAGAAAACTTCAAACCTCACCATAGCACCCCCAAACCAATGGTGCCTTAGAACTGAGCCATATGACCCTGACAGAATATTTACGACACTACGTAAATAAAGATCCGCAAAGTTGGGATACTTGGATCCCATATGCTATGTTTGTGTATAACACTAGTGTACACTCCAGTACGAATTTCACTCCGTACGAACTCCTATACGGATATAACGCGGAAATCCCAAGTAATCTAAAAAAATAAACCTGAGTTATGTTACAACTATGAAAGATACGCAAACGAATTGAAAAGTAGATTACAGCATGCTCAACAATACTACAACACAAAAATAAGTCAAAAAAATATTACGACAAAAACACAAAGGAAATAACATTTAACGTAGGCGAACAAGTTCTGCTACGAAACCACACGAAACAAAATAAATTTTCGTCACTGTGGACGGGACCATATATAATTACACAAATTAATTCCCCCGGGAATACCACAATAAAAATTAGAAATAAGGAAAAAACAGTTCATAACAATAATCTAAAACCATACTAATATTAGTAATCATTTGTGTAAGTCAAAAGTCTCAAGAAACTTGCGTTCATCTGAAAATTATACCAAACATTCAATTGTATCACAACCAAGTGAAAATGACTCGAATGTTTTTCCATCCAAAGCCACACCCTCCTCCAAAACCCAGGAATGCCCGATTCCCTTATGCCGTAGCGTTTGAAATACACCGTAGCGTTTGATATATGCCGTAACATTTAACGTAGTATACTTTTAGTTGAGAAATAATAATAATAAATAGTAAACAAAAATATATATATGCATATATGCATCCAAAACAATTTAAAAAAAAAAGAATATATTAATAAAAATTATATTACTGAATAATAAAAAAAATTACATTTAGACTATAAATAAATCTATTATGGAGCCATGCTATAAGGCCATATGCAATAAGGCCATATGCAATAAGGCCATAATGGCGTTATTGCACTTTTAAATGTGAAACAAAGCCATAAATCAATTATGGCCTTATTTCACATTTAAATATGCTCTATAACGCCATCTTTTTTTCTGCAAAATTGTGCAATAACGCCATACACTATATGAAACTCCATGATCCTAATTTAATTTGAAAAGCCAAATTCTATAAAGCCAACTGTATTTGTGATCGATGTTATCAAAGAAGTTAAAACACTCATTGTTTTCAATGCTATAGAAAAAAACTTTTTAAAAAAAAGTAAAAAAAACCGACTTAAAAATGCACTAAAAAGGAAAAAATAATTTTTTTTTGGAAGTTGGTGCCAAAATAGAAACAAACAATTTGCTCTCTTTTATTGTACAATATATAAAATTAAAAAATTTCTAATAAATAAAATTATTATTTATTGAATTGTACCAAAAGTTTTTGTTTTCTAATAAGTCACAGAGATGAGATTCAAACCATTATTTTTTTACAGCCTACCTACATAATATAAACATAACAAAAGCTATATTTGCCAATCTGGCAATTATTGAAAACCCGTATGGTGATTTAAGTGAACAGTTGTACCAAAATTACACTTTGAAGTCAAAGTTTCCAATGAGATTTTTTAAAATTTGTTCCAATCGGATTATGATGTATGGAAGTTTTATGTAGAATCATATCCTAAATAACTTTTGTTCTTGCACTTTTTTGATAAGATGCACCGTTCTTGAGATATTCGCAAAAAACGATTTCGTTCGTATGGGGGGTACCCCCCCTAATGGACCGTTTTCGCCCATTAACGAACTTAGCCTCGCATTTTACGAAAAACGGATCTGCGCAAAATTTCAAGGCTCTAGCTCAATCCGTGCGTCCGCAATCGAGTTCACAGACAGACGGACAGACGGACGGACGGACATGCGGAAATCAAAATCTTTTGTCATTCCTAACACACTGGTGTAATTCATTTTTGTGTGTGATGACGGGATCTTGGCGTTACAAACGGTAAGGCAAAGTTAGTATACCCTTTGGTATTCCATACCATACGGGTATAAAAATTTCAGCGGTATTGTTCCTTACTTGGCACGTTGCCCTTAACCCAGGTCAACATTAACAAATATTCTTTTGTTTTTGGGTAAGCTCCGTTAAAATTAAAAAAATATTCTTTTGTCAGATGTCGTCACGAAAGATAAAATATTTTCATTTGGATAGCAGTAATAGAATTGGTGATAGCTGTAAAAGTAACACTCAAGAAATATGAATAGAAGTCCTCTTTAAGTTTCTATTTTGGCCCCAACTTCCAAAAAAATTATTTTTTCCTTTTTAGTGCACTTTTAGATTGTACAATAAAAGAGAGCAAATTGTTTGTTTCTATTTTGGCACCAACTTCCAAAAAAAAATTATTTTTTCCTTTTTAGTGCATTTTTAAGTCGGTTTTTTTTACTTTTTTTTAAAAAGTTTTTTATTTTATAATTTTTAGTGACTTTTGGTATATACATATTATATAGATATATTTAATGTTAGGAAATGGGTAGAGCTGCGCCCCACGTGCGAAAACGGCGTTACGAATCGATAGCCTTCAACCCCCTTAGTGACACTGGAAAGTTTCATTAAGATCGGACCACCGAATTCGAAGATACCAGGCGAGGAGTGTCGAAGGGGAATTTTCTCAGAGGGGATACCTATCTAGATCGTATTTTTGTCCCCGAAAATCCCTAACACCCAAGTTTCATGAAAATCGTTAGGCCTGTTTTCGAGATCCTGTCTGCACAATGGACAGACTGACAGACAGAAGGACGACAGTCCTCGTATTATATTATAGGATATACCTATTTAATGTTAGGAAATGGGTAGAGCAAAACTTTGATCGTTCCAAACAGCGAATTTTTAGGGATGGCAACAGTAAGTTGTAAACTAAATTTTAGAGGTCGACAGCAAAAATTTTGGTCACCAACATTTTTTAGATCGACAGAAACCTTTCGTTAACCTTACAGACTTCTAAACATTAGAATTGGATTAGGCGACCCTAAAAACCCCCATATGTGTTTGT
Source organism: Chrysopilus asiliformis (assembly GCA_964034945.1). Taxonomy (NCBI): domain Eukaryota; kingdom Metazoa; phylum Arthropoda; class Insecta; order Diptera; family Rhagionidae; genus Chrysopilus; species Chrysopilus asiliformis. Next base: position 46,614,384 of record OZ035961.1, read on the forward strand.
TTTTTATCTGGAAAATTTGAGGGTTGAAGGATTCGCTGCCCCCCAAAATATACGCATAAAAATTTTCAGACCGATCGGACCATCCGATTAGGGGACAGGGGAGGGGTTAAGAAGCGAAAGGGTAGGGGAAAATAGATAAGGGGAAAACACTAGCCGTCCCCCAAAATGTGAGCATACAAATTTTCAGATCGATCGGACCATCCGATTGGGAGTTGACAGGGGAGGGGTTAAGAAGCGAAAGGGGTAGGGGAAAATAGATAAGGGGAAAACACTAGCCGTCCCCCAAAAATATACGCATAAAAATTTTCAGACCGATCGGACCATCCGATTAGGGGACAGGGGAGGGGCTAAGAAGCGAAAGGGGTAGGGGAAAATAGATAAGGGGAAAACACTAGCCGTCCCCCAAAATGTGAGCATACAAATTTTCAGATCGATCGGACCATCCGATTGGGAGTTGATAGGGGAGGGGTTAAGAAGCGAAAGGGGTAGGGGAAAATAGATAAGGGGAAAACACTAGCCGTCCCCCAAAAAGGTACGCATACAAATTTTCAGACCGATCGGACCATCCGATTGGGAGTTGACAGGGGAGGGGTTAAGAAGCGAAAGGGGTAGGGGAAAATAGATAGGGGGAAAACACTAGCCGTCCCCCAAAATGTACGCATACAAATTTTCAGATCGATCGGACCATCCGATTGGGAGTTGACAGGGGAGGGGAAGGCCGGGAAACGTCGGAGAGAGGGGAAATTAAAATGGGACCAACTAGGGAGTGAACTCTGTCATCCACCAACGTTTCAACAAAATCCATGCAACGGCACCCAAGTACTGCGTGAACATACAGATATAAAATAAATAAATAAATAAATAAATAAATAAATAAATAAATAAATAAAGTTGGACCAAAACGAATTGATAACCTCCTCCTTTTTTGGAAGTCGGTTAAAAAAATAGAACTTAGAGTTTGATAAGCCACAGCTACCAGTTTACATTGATTTTCAGATTGGTAAAGTTGTGCTCCTTAATTTGAAATGGGTGATAATCAAACTGTTTTTGAGTTTCAATTTATTTCGGGTTTTCGTAAAGATAGTAAGTTATTATATATTCCTCGTGAAAAACAAATATATAAATGGTAATACGGAAAAAATTTAACTAAATATTATGTGTGCTATAATAAGGAATGTCCAGTTAATGTGGCAATAGATTTAAATAACAATAATTTCTGCAGAAGAACAAAACCAAGTATGTGTCATAATCACGAATCTCAAGAAAAATTGAGAGATAAATTACAATTAATGAATGACCTAAAATCAAATTGTAGAAATCTTTCATTAAAAATAAGTAATATTCGCGACATTTTTGATGACACGTGTAAAAAATTTAAAGGAAATTTACCACCAGTGGAATTTAGACGTGTGCGAAGAAATTTATTTAACATTAAAACTGAAATTTTTCCAAAGTCACCATCCAGTTTTAAGGATATTATGGAAATTTTTAAAAACAAGGACATAATCAAAGAATTTGCTCTATCCAAATATGACAACTCAGCAAAATTTTATCAACATACAATCATAGAAAAAGATTTTGCATACACCATATTTATGTCACCAACTATTTGTAGCATAATAAACAATATGCCAAATAATCAACCACGAAACTATTTTTTAGATGGCACCTTTTCCATAACACCGTGCTGTAAAGAATTTAAGCAGGTGCTCATAGTGCATTTTGGTCACGCTGAACATGTGAATAAGATATTTTGTTTCTATTATTTGTATTGTTTTATAAAAAGAAAATATATGTATATATGTATATAATTTTATTTTCAGGTATTCCCTTTTATTTATATTTTGATGTCTTCTAAATTGGAGGCAGCTTATATATTATATCCAATACCTTATCCCACGAGGTTGATATAAATATATCATCTCATGAACCTGAGACCTCACACGATCCAGCGCAGATCATTTAAATTCTCGATTCCCAGAATCCCCGCAGACATACAGTCAGCACTTCCGTAAAATTCCTAATTGTCACGTACATTTCGAAAACAATTAATTGTTACATCCAATACCCTAATCGTCACGTACAATTAAAAACAATTACTGTCATATACGATCAAATCAAGTAGAAAAGATTTAATTAAGAAGTAGTCTGAAAGTATCTTCGAACGGTGTCACATCTTGTGACAAGTAATAAATTTTACAATAATTTTATAGTAAATAAGTGTAACGAATTTTATAATAAATAAGTGTAACGAATTTTATAATAAATAAGTGTAACGAATTTTATAATAAATAAGTGTAACGAATTTTATAATAAATAAGTGAAATAAAAAAGGTGATGATCTCTATATTATTCTTTTTATTTTAAGATTACGAAAGATCGTAATCATTATTGGCGCAGTCGGTAGGATACGTCGAGTGCGAATCAGAGAAGGATCGTGCGTGTGTTTCAACACTTTGTGACGTGACTAAAAATTCATTTTTACTAAACTATCTAAAGAAGTGATAGTGTAAAATAAAATTAATCTAGCTAAACTATCTAAAGAAGTGATTGTATAATTTACTAATTATCTAAAGAAGCGATAGTAACTATCTAAAGAAGTGATAGTATAATTTACTAATTTAATAAAAACTGTCTAAAGAAGTGATAGAGTAATTTACTTATGCAATTAGAACTATCAAAAAACAAAACGAAGAAAATCTAAAAAAAAGAAAAGGACAAAAAAACAAATAAAAGTAAGAAACTAAATTACATATCTACATTTACACGGGAAACAGTGTCAAAAAAAAACTCACCCCCAACTGTAAAAGACCAGGAACAACAGGACCCTTTGGAAGCAGACGACTCACAACATCCAATAAACCCCAATAAGAAGAAGGACAATTAACAATAACATCCAATAAGGAGGACATTTACAGGCAACACTTTTTTTTTAAATTGGTACATCTCTTAAAAAGATATAAATCTGTATTTAAAAAAAAAAGTTTCCCTCGTACTTGCAATAAAAGTACACATAATTAAAATAGTTTATGGTATAATAGTTTATGGAAGAATTAACAAGCTTATTCAACGGCATTAATATTGAAAGTCCTGAAAGTCTAGAAGCAACTGTTGAGGTAATTACGAAAGAAACAAAGATGACTCAGTTAACGTTGACTATTGACCCTCTAAAATATTTGAGTGGATTACCCGAATTTTCAGGCGACTTTAGGGGCCTTCAGAATTTTATCGACTTGATAGATAGAGTCCACCCACTTTTAAGCCGATATGACGCTACAAGCCAAGGCATTTTTTCTGATACTATCAAATCAAAATTAAAAGGCAGAGCGCTAGCGATAGAAATTAAAAACCACGAGACGTCCTGGGACCTAATGAAAGGGACCTTAATAAATAATTTCGGCGACCGTTGTACGTCCGAAGAACTATTTGATAAACTCAGAAGTACTATTTTTAAAACAAACCCCGTAGATTTTTACAACGACCGAATACAAAGATACTAAAAATTTAATTTATCAAAACATTAAAGTATTGAAATTTAAGACAGGATTTATGGAACCCACGTACAATACCCTTATTCACAACCTAAATATCCTAGATCAGAATATAGACAGCTTAAAACCACATAAGGTTCAAAAAAGAGGATTAGCCAACTTTTTAGGATCAGGATTAAAGTTCATAGCCGGTACCATGGATGCCAACGACGAAGAAGAAATTAAAAGCCAACTACAAACACTTTCAGAAAACAATAAAAATTTAATCGAGGAAAGCAACAAACAAATCATAATAAATAATGAAATTTCAGATTACATAAAATCTATAACCGACCAAATTAAATCTCAACAAAATATAGTATCGGAATATTTAAAAAAATTAGACCAGCATTTTTCAAATAACGTATCGTATATAGAAGATGTAGTAGAATGCATGCAACATATTTACCAAATTAATTACGATATCAGTTTATTAAAAGGTCATATCGACGATATTGAGCAAGTCATATTAACAAGTAAATTATGCATACTTTCCCGAAACATACTTACTAAAAATGAACTCAGTTTGATCCCAAACTTAGAGACTTTCAGAGACATAAAAATTGCCGTAGCTTTTCCGAAGAAGAAATTATTATTGTAGTACTGATTCCAGAATACGAAGAAAAATCATTGTCAAAAATACTTATAAAACCATTACCAAATAAAGATAATAAATCAAAATATTTAGAACAATACACAGTGCCTATAGATCACAACAATAATACATATTATGCAAATATTAAAGATAATTTAGCCAAAAACGTTGTCAAAATTGAGGATAGATGTATTAGTAACATTCTTAATTTTACACATGCAAATTGTTTCATGCAAGATTTAACTAAGGAAGAAATCAAAGAAGTTTTACCAGGACTCATTATCACAAAGAACATTAAACCAGTTATTATTTCTCAAAATTGCAATAATTTTCCAATAAATATTCGCGGAAACAATCTTGTTAAGTTTGAAAATTGTGAGATAACGATAAATCAAAGAGTATTCCAAAATTCATTTGTAAAGATAGCAGACAACATAATTCTTCCTCATTTTATCACAACAGTCACTGGAAACAGATCAGTAAATGCAATCAAATTTGAAGAATTACATGAGAAATCCATAAATAATAACAGAAAGAAAATTAATGAAATTTTAAACAAAAAATATGAGGATCACTTTATTAACATATCTTTAAGCATTCTTTTGATCGTAATAATTATAATTATAGCTTTAGTCCTAAGAACATTTTTGCCTGAAATTAAAAAGAAATGTATAACAGATACTTCGTCGGAGCCTCAGAATAACGATGGGGGTGTTATATCCAATACCTTATCCCACGAGGTTGATATAAATATATCACCTGAGACCTCACACGATCCAGCGCGGATCATTTAAATTCTCGATTCTCAGAATCCCCACATTAGAGCTTATGTGGTTTCCTTAAGGATTAAAATTCAAAATCTTAGTAGTTTAGGATTTTTGGCAACATTGGATTTTTTGACATTTGTGAAATGCACTGTGCTATTTTTTACCTAATGCACTTGACTTAAGGTAGGAAATCAATCGTATGATAACCTTACGATGTGGCCAACAATAATTATTTTCATATACAAGTCGTCGTTTGTTGACAATTTCATTTTGTGGTAACGATAAATGAAAACTAGTTATAATTACAGAAAGCAGCTATAATTAAAAAAGAATCTCAAATATTAAGTGTGTTGTGGAAATTTGTTGTGGAACTAAAAAAAAATCTGCTGCAATGTTCAGGTAAAATGATATTTTCTAAGATAACCTAAATTGATCTATGATTTGTATTTCCATGCTGCCTAAAGATAGAAAAAGATTTTCCATCTGGTGTAAGCTTTTAAATCTAAACGACGAGGAAGTGAAAAAAAAAACAAGAGTCTGTGCGTCACATTCCGCCCCGAAGACTACAATTCAACTTTCTTCCGAACCAGACTTACTCAACAAGCTTTGCCAATACCAATTGGAAACGTAAGTAGATTTTATTATAATAAATTTGTGGGGCTGCATTCTGCAAGCGCGCAGTGCGATGTAAACAAATATCTCCTAGGGTGTTTCATTTATCCAAATATGTGATTTCCATATGACTTCGCTTACGCCCCGTCTCAGTGATGTAAAAGATATATATCCCAAATTTCAAGAAGAATGAATAATATTTATAGGTTGCACACTTTGATCACTTTTATCTAAAGTAGTGAAATTTGTGCTTTGTAGTAACGGGGTTCTCATGTATTTCTTTCATATTTTGCAGTTAATTGAATTCTAAAATGGGAACCAAAAGAGGAATTTGGCTGCTAGAAAAGGTGTCTAGTGGTGAGTTGTTAGGAGCTAGGCTTCCTTCAAATGAACAAATAAAAAAATTTACGTTTTATTTTTCGCATTACAAAATGAAACATCCTAATATCCCCATTGAAAATTAAGGTTTTCTTTGCACGACTCCGCTGTATTTCTCAAATAGTCTGATCAAACAGGGTTTAAATCGCGTTAAAAAAAATACTAATACATATGTATTTATATGTTTTGTTTTCAGGTAATAAATAGGCGCACACTGGACTCACAGGAGGGGGCACACTCTAGAACAGGTTTACCATCTACCTCTACAAGTTCTCAATTTGAATTCCATGACAGCACATCTGAAATTACAATAACCGTGTATCCCTCAGATGAAGAAATCATATCAAAAGCAGCATCACGCCCAAATGTGAACTCTTCAGAACATTTATCTGTAACTATTAGCCGTGATTCTACAAGCCGAATGTCATTTTCATCATCAGAATCATATTATAAATGCAAAATTCAGAAGAAGAACCAACTCATCTATAATTTAAAACGGAAGTTGAGTCGCAAAAATGCTAAATTTAAAACTCTAAATGACCTTTTAACTTTTTTAAAAAATATAGATTTGATAGACAACCGGGTATCAGATATGCTTCAACGCGTTGGAATGGAGATTCCAAATGAATGGAGAATAGTTTGCCCCACCCAACTACTATAAGAAAGTATTACTCAAGTGTTAATTGTGACCCAGGTTTTATCGAAGAAGCGTTTATAAATCTTAAAGGTAAATCAGTTGGGATGATAAAATCTGGTAAAACTTGTGTATGTTCTCTATTAATTGATGAAATGTCAATCATGCAAAAATTGGAAGTAGTTGGAGATAAGATTAGGGGAACTGTGGATTTAGGATTAAAATATGATTCTGATGATCTTCCCTTGGCCACAGAAGCATTTGTTTTTTTAGTGGTTTCAGCCAATAGTCATTGGAAAATACCCATTGCATATTTTTTTATAAAAAGCCTGGATGCTTCAGAACGTGCAAATTTAATAACAGATGCTATTATAAGACTTCATGAGATAAGAATTGATATTGTGTGCTTAACATGTGATGGTCCGAACTATAATAAGAGCATGTTTCAATTGTTGGGCAGTGACCTTTCAATTATCAATCCCAAGCCTTACTTTTTACATCCTTGTGACCAAAATAAAAGGGTCTACACAATGTTAGATGCATGCCACAATCTCAAACTAGTGAGAAATTGTTTGGCAAGCGAAATAAAACTTTTTTCTTCCACAGGAATAGTTCATTGGGCCTTTGTTGAAAAATTGTATCAATTACAAAACAAGGAGGATTTCAAGTTGGGTAACAAACTTTCCAAACATCACATAGCATGGCGAAAACATATTATAAAAGTGAAATGTGCAGCACAAACTCTAAGTGCCAGTGTGGCAGATGCTCTAGAGTTTTGTGAGCACATATTAAAATTAGGAGACTTTAAAAATTGTGGAGCTACTGTAGAGTTTTTAAGAATGTTTGATATGACTTTTGACATACTTAACTCCCGAAATCCACGTAGTATCTGTAATAAAGCTCCAATTGGAGCCAAAAATGAAAGCATCTGGTCTGCAAATGTAATACAAGTTCAACAATTTATCATGGATTTGAAAAATAAGGAGGGAAATGATATTTTAAAGACCCGAAAAAATACAGGATTTTTAGGTTTTTTTATGGGTTTAGAAATAGTTAAATCTATGTATTTTGATCTCTGTGTATCCAAACAAGTCCTTAAATATATCCTTTCATATAAATTTAGCCAAGATCACCTAGAGTTATTTTTTGGTGCCATAAGAGGGAAAACAATAACCCGACAGTAAGACAATTTATTTCTGCTATGAAAGCAATTTTAATCCATGCGGAAATCAAAACGTATTCCGGAAATGCCCAAGAATTGTCAAAAATTTCCATTTTAAAATCATCATGCTCCAAGAAAAAAACAAATCAAGTGTCTCCGATTAGTCAACCGATTTTAAATATTGAATACACTGAAGAAATTGAACGAGATTTGCAAGACTTCCCTGCTTTTATCGAATCTAATTCTGAATTTTACACAAACGTGATTTCTTATATAAGTGGGTTTGTTGTACGGAAACTGCAAAAATATTTGAAACGCCCGGATTGTTGTATGGCTTTAATCTCTGACAAAGTTTTTGAATCATTTCTTTTGGATCCCAAAATTAAGTTTAACGATTCCAATTGAAAACAAAAATTAGCACTTGAAGTGATACAAAGGCTCAATTTAAACAAACTTTTTCTTTGCTTAAATGATTGTTGCGGCCGCGGACGCGAAAAAACCCACGGAAAAACACTTCACAAAGTCAACATCCATGTTTGACAACTGGCTTGTTAAACTTCTGTAAACAAAAATAAATCTTCTGAGTAAGACGCACAATTAAGCTAAGAACAATTAGAGTGCCACCACTACAATCTCCCTAACCATTAGCATGTGGTTTCAATTGAATTAGACTGGCCAGCGATGGAGATAAAAGGCACCAGCACCCAGCGACCAGAAGCAGAACCAACTCACCATCCGAGCTGATGGTATCAATCGGCGAGTACGCTGAGCTAGCAGACGAAGTGCTGCAACTAACCAATAGGTTTATTGGTATCAATCGGCGAGTACGCTGAGCAAGCAGACGAAGTGCTGCAACTAACCCATAGGTTTATTGGGATCAATCGGCGAGCACGCTGAGCAAGCAGACGAAGTGCTGCAACTAACCCATAGGTTTATTGGGATCAATCGGCGAGCACGCTGAGCAAGCAGACAAAGTGCTGCAACTAACCAATAGGTTTATTGGTATCAATCGGCGAGCACGCTGAGCAAGCAGACGAAGTGCTGCCCCAAACAAAGGATCACTGCAACTGCACCCAGAGAGGTCATCAGACAATCCACCATCAACGCCCTCTAGTGGCCAACATTGTATTTAAATTGAATTATAATTAATTTAACGCAAATTAAGTCAAGAAAATTGTACTTAGAAATAAAGAAGAGAATTATTAGTAGAATATCGACAAGTTGTTTGTATTTAAACCGGCACCCCTCAGTCTAGTTAGGAATAGCCAACTAGAACATTGGTCCTTCGAGCCGGATTAAAATACAACTTAGTAATATCTACGTGTAGTTCTCTTCTGTACAATGACGAATACAGACGAACAATCGGCTAGCAAGCCTACCGATGATCTCTCGAAACTGGTTGCTTTGCAAACCTTAATTCAAGAACAAATAAGAAGACAAAAAATCAATTATGGCAAAGACTCCACTAAACGAAAAGTCGATAAATATTTCAAAAATAAAATCGACGCTCTTAAATACTTATGGGAGGAATTTAAGAGCAATCATCGTAAAATTTTGGTAGAAGTCAATGTAAATAGTATGAACAACGAATACTTCACTCAGAATATATTTAGTGAAGTGGAAGAAGAATATATTGAATTTCTTTCCGAGTTAGAATCTCAAATGGATTCAGTGAATAAACCTACAAACCTCGTCACACAGACAAGCGCTAACGCTCATTCAGGAGCTAATACGTGTGACGTACGGCTACCAGTGATTACTCTGCCAAAATTCGATGGCAATTACAATTCATGGACATCGTTCCATGACATGTTCATATCACTCATTCACAACAACAAAAGTTTGCAGAACGTACAAAAACTGCATTACTTGAAGAGCAATTTGACGGGAGAAGCCGAACAACTTCTCCGAACCATTTCCGTCACAGATGCTAATTACACATCCGCTTGGGACACTCTAGTTCAACGATACAATAACCCACGGATTTTAGTTACCACCCAACTACGGCGATTATTCAATCAACCAAATATCCAATCTGAAAGTTCAGAATCAATCAAAAGGCTCATTGATACGACCAATGAATGCCTGCACTCTCTAGAACATCTAAAAATCGACATTTCAAAATGGGATCCTATTCTCATTTACTTAGTAACCCAAAAGCTGCCTCATGAAACTCATCAACGATGGGAGCAGCAAACCAACGACACCAGTACTTTACCTACTTTCAAAGAACTCACAACATTTTTAGAATCCAGGTTTCGAACGCTAGAAGTCGTTGGCAATCAACGAAATAAATCAAGCAACAACACCAATCAAACACAATTTAAAAAACAATCCATGCATTCTGTTATGAAATGGAAATGTTTGCTGTGTAACGAAGAACACCACATCCGCAATTGCCCCAAATTCATGCAACTAGACCTAAGCGATAGAAACAAAACAGCAAAACGCAATAGCTTGTGTCTCAACTGTCTCTCTCGGGGACATACAACACAAGCATGCACAAGCAAGACAAATTGTTTTAAGTGCAAGAAACGTCATCACACTTTGCTACATCGAGAACAAGAGTCGAACACAATGCAGTCCCTGCAAGCCAGTTCGTCAAAAACGAACATCACCTCAACAAATATGACAGAAAGCAGTTCAAACTCCCCGACAGGTTCTACCACGTCCCAGAATCTTCATTGCAAGGATTCTCCAAACGTGTTGCTCGCAACAGCACTAGTAGTATCTAATTTACAACAGAGATCGCACACTTTGCGTGCTCTTTTAGATCAAGGATCTCAAGGAAGTTTTATCACTGAAAACGCAGTGCAAAAACTCCAACTTCCTAAAAAACGAATAACTGCCAAGATAGCCGGAATCGGAGGCAAACCACAAAGCACCTGTAAGGCTAGAGTATCACTAACGTTCCATTCTATTCACAACAAACAGGAATTTACTGTGTCAGCACTTGTGTTACCATCTATTACTGGAACACTACCATCTACGCATATTGCTGATTCACAATTTTTGGAGTTCATGCAACTCCCATTAGCAGATCCACAATTCAACCAACCAAATAAAATTGATGTGTTATTGGGTGCAGAAGTATACGCCGCCATTTTGCTGGATGGTCTCATTCCAGGTACCCAAAAGCGGCCTGTAGCCCAAAACACTAAACTAGGGTGGATTATATCGGGAAATACAGAATCACCTTCTCCTAATACCTTTAACAGCTTACATTTAACACAATATCATGATCATGAAGAATTGAATCAACTCTTACAAAAGTTTTGGGAAATAGAAGAAGGTCCCTCTATCAAGCCACTTTCAGAAGATGATCAATATTGTGAAGATCATTTCATCAAAACGCATTCACGAAACAAGAATGGCAGATATTGTGTAGAGCTTCCTTTCAAACCTAATATCCCCACTCCGTTAGGAGAATCACGTTCCATAGCCCTGTCCCGATTTTCTCAATTAGAAACTAGGTTCGCCAATAACGCCAAATTACAAGAAGATTATAGCAAGTGCATTGAAGAGTATAAAACTCTAGGACACATGAAGCCTAGCTCTACTACGAAAACAAATTCCAAACATCAACCATGCTATCTACCCCATCATCCTGTCATCAAAGAAGACAACTCCACCACAAAGTTAAGAGTTGTATTCAACGCATCACAAAAAACCAAGTCCAATGTGTCTCTCAACGAGTTATTGTTGGTGGGACCGACCATTCAGGAAGATTTAAAAACCATTCTACTGCGCTGGCGAACACATAAAGTTGCATTTTCAGCCGATATAGAGAAAATGTATCGACAAATACAGATGGCGCCACATCACCAACAATATCATCGAATCGTATGGAGACTAAACAAGGTCGATCCGATCCAAAATTACGACCTCACTACCGTAACCTTCGGCACTGCTTCGGCACCTTTTTTGGCCATCAGGTCACTCAATCAATTAGCTGTTGACGAACAACACAATTTTCCAATTGCATCCCAGATAACTCTACAAAATTTTTATGTAGACAACGTTTTATCTGGCGCCGATAACACAGAAGACGCCATAAGTCAACAAGTTGAGTTAATAAACTTACTAAAGGCGGGAGGTTTCCCATTGAAAAAATGGTCCTCTAATGACTCAACTCTAATTAACCATTTGCCCGAAGACTACAGAGATACCCCTATCGTAAAACCACTAGACCTGGATGGACAAATCAAAACTCTAGGGCTATACTGGGTACCAAATAAAGACGTAATCAAATACAAGATCTCGACTGAGACCTCACACCTAGTATACACCAAAAGAAAGGTTGCGTCTGAAATCGCGAAAATATTTGATCCTCTTGGATGGTGTGCACCTGTTATCGTCACAGGAAAAATCATCCTACAATCTCTGTGGCTCGCTACAACGTCTTGGGATGAAGAATTACCGGTAGAAGTGCAAAACAAATATCTCGAATATCGCACCTCTCTCCCAAATCTCAGCAACATAGAAATTCCCAGATGGATGGGAACTTTACGACAAAAACTCGAATATGAAATACATGGGTTTTGTGATGCATCCACGAAGGCATACGCAGCAGCAGTCTACATCAAAATTTTAGGCACCTCAGAATCCAGACAAATTAACCTGGTAACTGCCAACACCAAGGTGGCCCCAATCAAAACGATCTCGTTACCCCGATTAGAATTAATGGGTGCCACACTCTTAGCCAAACTGATTGAACATGTACTCAACATCTTCCCTAACAAACCAAAAAGGCTCTATGCATGGACAGACTCAACCATAGTCTTAGCATGGTTAAATTCATATCCATCAAAATGGAAATGTTTTGTCGCAAATCGAGTAACAAAAATAAAAAATTCATTAAGCTGTGCCATATGGAAACATGTCCCTTCAAAGGAAAATCCTGCAGATTGTGCATCACGAGGAATAACCCCAACGGAATTGCAGAATCATTCATTGTGGTGGAGAGGGCCTCAGTGGCTGGCTCTACCGGATAATCATTGGCCTCTAACCAATACTTCATTTGAGACAGACATAGAAATTAGGCCTAAAGTCGTGTGTTCTAGCACATTTACAACTTTGCCTGATTTCACTCTCAAATTCTCGTCTATCACCCGAACCATTCGAGTCATAGCATACATGTTGCGGTTCATCGCTAAATGTACACAAAGAGAACAAGCTTCCATTTCAACATGGCTAACTACCAGAGAGCTTGAAATTGCCGAACGACGGCTCATCAAAATTATTCAAGAAGCAGAATTCTCAAACGAGATCAAATCCATCCAAAACCAACAACCAATTCCCAACTCTAGTCGACTCATTAAACTCCATTCATTCTTAGACCAAGAAGGGATATTGAGGGTAGGAGGACGTTTGCAGAATTCAGAGCTTAGTTTCAACGAAAAACACCCCATTATTTTACCCAATAAGAATCATATAACCACGTTAATTATACAAAAAACACATCAACAAATCCTACATGGTGGTGTACAATTAACTCTTACCACACTAAGGCAAACTTATTGGATAATAAACGCTAGAAACGAAGTACGAAAAATACTGCATCAATGTATACCATGTTTTCGCCAGAAAAGTCTATCCACCCAACAATTAATGGGAAATTTGCCAACGCCAAGAGTAAATGCAACTCGTCCTTTTCAACACACCGGAATAGATTATTGTGGACCCTTCAATATTAAACTATCTAAAACTAGAGGAAGTCGGAGTCAAAAGGGATATATCGCGGTATTGGTATGCATGTCAGTCAAAGCAATTCATTTGGAACTTGTATCTGACATGTCATCGGAAACATTTCTAGAAGCTTTTAAAAGATTTATCTCTAGACGTGGTCGTCCGTCGGATGTATATAGCGATTGTGGAACAAATTTTCAAGGCGCAGCTACGTTTCTAAAACCTAAAATTCAAGCCAACGAATTTAAAGTAGCCAGTATAGTCGCAAATGACTTCATCAATTGGCATTTCAATCCACCAGGAGCACCTCATTTTGGTGGAATCTGGGAAGCGGGGGTTAAGGCGACAAAATACCATTTGAGAAGAATACTAGGTGACCGAATTTATACATTCGAAGAATTAAGCACCATTCTGTGTCAAATTGAAGCATGCCTTAACTCACGTCCACTAACACCAATGTCGTCAGATCCAGAAGATACAACCGCATTAACACCAGCTCATTATTTGATAGGAGAAACAGTAACCGCAATCCCACAATCTAATTATATTGATCACAAAGAATCACAATTAAGAAAATGGCAAATACGACAACAAATGGTACAACATTTTTGGAAACGATGGTCCACCGAATATCTCACACAATTACAACAACGTCCAAAATGGACTCAACCAAAAAAGAACATAGAAATAAATGATCTAGTTGTCATCAAACAAGAGAATACTCCTCCCAATAAATGGATGCTTGGCAGAATCATCGCTACGTACCCAGGCAGCGACGGTTACACACGAGTAGTCGACATTCGCACTCAAACTGGTACTCTAAAACGACCAATTGCTAAAGTATCTCTACTTCCTATTTATAAAGAAGATTTCACACAATAGTACAACTAGACCCTGGAGATCCATCGTTAAACCAAAATTTTCGAATTCAAACCGGACAATAATATTCCGTTTTCCGGCAAAATAACGGTCGATGACCTAAATAAAAACTGGATCTCCAATATCCCGTCAGACATTTCGAAGTTTGTTCTAACCAAATTAACATCGGACTACTAAATTCATCATGAATTCATCATCCTCATCATCATCATCTTCATCATCGTCGTCAACGACATCCTCATCATCTTCGTCCTCGTCATCCTCAACATCATCCACGGGCATGAAGCGGAATTGGCCGACAACGCAGCGGAGCGCAATTTTGATCGCCTCAAGTTCCAGTGATCCCTGCGAACGCAAGAGGACCATTCCCCAAAAGGTGCCCACCACGGCTTCACATCGGTCACCAAAGCAACCGGGCGATCTCCGAGAAAGACTCCAAAGGACCCTCGGATCGCGATGCTCGCCAAGTATCGGGGTTACCAATCAACGAAGACCAATTTCCCAACGTCTCGGAAGTCAACCAAACCCAAGCAAGGAAAACCATTCGTCGAAAGAAGATCCACAGCAGTCAACTATCCCTTCAGTTCGTCCCACAGAGATCACCACAGAACCTAGGAAAAATGAACAACATGACTATTACGAAGTTCTTCTGCGAATTCCTCACCGCATGATGCCAGGCCGAAATTTGAAAATTCGAACACCGATTGGAGCTTTGAGATTGAGGAAAACAAAGGACGGACGAATAATCCAAACAAATTTATACAAATAAATTATATTTCACTGAAATAAATATATTACAAAGCATTCCTTATTCTTTTTAATTAAAATTTTTGAAGATACAATCTTCCAAGGAGGGGGAGAATGTTGCGGCCGCGGACGCGAAAAAACCCACGGAAAAACACTTCACAAAGTCAACATCCATGTTTGACAACTGGCTTGTTAAACTTCTGTAAACAAAAATAAATCTTCTGAGTAAGACGCACAATTAAGCTAAGAACAATTAGAGTGCCACCACTACAATCTCCCTAACCATTAGCATGTGGTTTCAATTGAATTAGACTGGCCAGCGATGGAGATAAAAGGCACCAGCACCCAGCGACCAGAAGCAGAACCAACTCACCATCCGAGCTGATGGTATCAATCGGCGAGTACGCTGAGCTAGCAGACGAAGTGCTGCAACTAACCAATAGGTTTATTGGTATCAATCGGCGAGTACGCTGAGCAAGCAGACGAAGTGCTGCAACTAACCCATAGGTTTATTGGGATCAATCGGCGAGCACGCTGAGCAAGCAGACGAAGTGCTGCAACTAACCCATAGGTTTATTGGGATCAATCGGCGAGCACGCTGAGCAAGCAGACAAAGTGCTGCAACTAACCAATAGGTTTATTGGTATCAATCGGCGAGCACGCTGAGCAAGCAGACGAAGTGCTGCCCCAAACAAAGGATCACTGCAACTGCACCCAGAGAGGTCATCAGACAATCCACCATCAACGCCCTCTAGTGGCCAACATTGTATTTAAATTGAATTATAATTAATTTAACGCAAATTAAGTCAAGAAAATTGTACTTAGAAATAAAGAAGAGAATTATTAGTAGAATATCGACAAGTTGTTTGTATTTAAACCGGCACCCCTCAGTCTAGTTAGGAATAGCCAACTAGAACAATGATCATATTTTAGATAATAATGTAGGTAATAATCACATTTACGACCTTACTAAATTAATAATATTATCGTTTATGAAAATAAAACTTTTTCTAATATAATAATAATAATAATAATTCATTTTATTTCGGTTAATACAAATATGTAGGGGAGACTGGGGTATTCTGGACCGCATTTTCATTTTGGCTAAAAACTCGCAAAAAAATAACTTTTTCTGAAAATTTCAAAGCTTGAATTTGTAGTACGATAAATAACCTTTCTTTGGGTCACAGCAGTTCGGTCAAATTGTATTAAATTATACAAGTTTTATCAGTTGGTGCAAAAATGGCGTTTTTGCGATTTTGAAAAATCTCGGGGTATTGTGGACCACTTTGTAAATCGATTAAAAATGGAAAAATGTGATAGACAAACTTTTTTTTTTGATTCATATATTTATTATATAACAGACAAAGTGAAATGAAGTGAAAAATTGCAATGAAAATCAGTCCGAAACGCAATGTTCGCAAGTCCAGTAACTTGCAGTCATTCCGGAGCATCCCAAGTGAACAGCTCGATCGCACACGTTGCAATGGATGGTATTTTGGCGGTTCATTTTTTTGGCATATTTTTCTTACAAATTATGCAGAATTCGATGTATTCTTCCACCTCACAATAGGTTGAAGATGGTTGTTTCTTCTGTGATGTCTTCGATTTTACACGATCTTTTTGCTTTTTCGATTATGGTTTATCACCTTTTCTCTCCAATCTCTTTCGCTTCATATCAGCCTTCTCACGAAGGTCATTTACATCCTCTGGCGATGTCAAAACGGCCGATTTAGAAACTAGCTTGTATACCCGTCGTTGCCGCGTTAAGCTTTTTGTCTAAGTTTTAGAATACGAAGAAAACCGGAAAGAACTTAAAAACTTTTTAATGGGTCTATGTTGGGGCTGGACCCACGACGAACATCTATGCCAAATTTCAGGCCAATCGGTTCAGTAGTTTCCCCGCGAAAGAGTAACATAGAGGGAAAACTAAGTTTCGAAATCACTTTACCCCCTCCCCTTACTCCCCCCGCCCCTCGCGCTACTTTTCCGTATGCCTATGTTGGAACCAGAACTACCACAGACACTCATGCCAAATTTCAAGTCAATCGGTTCAGCCGTTTTCGCGTGAAAGAGGAACAGACAGACAGACAGACAGACAGACAGACAGACAGACAGACATACACCAACTCATTTTTATATATTAGTATGATTGCCGAAAATCTAATGCTGTGTTTTTGCATGAAAAAACACTTATATGCATCAAATACACGAAGTTTGCTTGTCAAATGTCAAGAATTGAGTGGTCCATAATTCCCCGACAAAAGTGGTCCACAATTCCCCGAATGCTCTTTTTTACAATATGGCAGCTATTAGTAACACAATGCAAACTTCATGCAAAATTTCTTGTCAGTGTCGAATGCTTAAGGCTCCGCGAATATTATCAATATATTTACTTGAGTTGATTCTCGAAAAATGTGGTTAAATTTAAGCGAAACACAAAGTGAAAAAAAAAATTTCGAAGTATCACTTTTCTATTTGCTATCGAAGCGAGGTGATAGTGCGTATACACAAGTCGAGTACTGTTAGGAAAATTAGCTTAACATGAGGCAAACTGATTACAGTTATTTGCAGCTACCAACCACTACTAGGGGAAAAAAATGACGCTGGTCCGCAATTCCCCGTGGTCCAGAATACCCCAGTTTCCCCTACACATTTACAAAATGTTTTTTTTTTAAGCCTGGCATTGCCGTCAGCTCGGCAGGTAACATTTAAAATTTTATTATCTTTGATTGCGTATATGTACTACAAAAATTCTGAGATTATAAGTCTCCTGTATTCGTACGATGTCTTTACAAAACAATAAAGCTGTTTCCAGTTTGTGCCGTTCAAAATTTCAATAGTTTCTTCCATCGTAAGCATTTTTTTCTTGAAGTAGATAAGTCTCTGCTGGGTGAAAATTGGGCAAACACTCAAGAGATGAAAGCAGTCTTCTTTAGCCTTAAGGTTGCATAAAGAGCAGAATTGGTCAAAACTTCCATTATACGGTGTTCCGTTTAGTGCGAGAAGCTCACATCTAATCTTAAAGATTAGTGAGATTTCTTTGTAGTTTTGTAAGTCGTTGAAGTAGTTGTTTTCGCTAAGGTTGAATTCGAGTTGTGAGTACAACATTCTACTTTCCGATTGGCTCGCTTTCCGTATCAGTGCAGTTCTATCAGAGTCCTCCCTTTTTTTTATTATTTCATAAAGCTGATTTTTAAAATTACTTGGGATATCCAAGTCCATGGCTATAGATGCACCAACAGCATTTCCTAGCGTTTGCCATTTAGCCGCCCACCAGTCCTTGTTCCTTATTTCGTACAGCAACAATTTCTTGGCCAGACGCGTGTTATCATAGTTTAGAACTTTGATTATGTAGTCCGCGTGAGTTTTTAGAGTGCCAGTGTATAGTTTAGGTAGACCGGTTTCTAGGTATATTGCATAGTTTGGCGTGTTGATAGGTAGGTTGAAAACCTTTTTCACGAAATTTCTGAGGAACTTTTCAATTGCGTCAAACTCGTCAATTCCCCAAACTTGTGCACCATAGCATAGCGTTGACTTAACGACTGCATCAAAGATTTGGTACTTCGTGGACAGAAGGATATGTTCATTGGAAAATATATTTTTCCACGTATGATTCAGCAAACTTTGACAGGTAGCAACTTTTTTCTCAAGGTGTATGCTGAAATCCAACGTTGAATTTATGTAGACTCCCAGATATCTTATCTCCTTCGTGACTTCCAAACGGTTGCCGTTGAAAAACCAATTATAATTTTGCTTAAAACGGGCATTTCGTGTAAAAACCATAACTTTTGACTTATCTGTATTGATAGTTAGCCCCCATTTCTTGCAATACGCAGACAGTCGATTAATCATTAATTGGAGATTTTCAGGAGTTTCTGAGAGTAGGACGAGATCATCAGCATATAGAAGGACATTTACAATGGTATCTGCTATTCGTATTCCACCAGGTAGTTCCGCTACAATGTCGTTAATGAAGAGTGAAAACAACATAGCACTGAGTAGACATCCTTGCTTAACACCTATATCAGTTTCAAACCACTCTGAAAGATTAGAACCATCCCACACAGCTGCGTATGTTCCAGAGTACAACTCTTTTAAAGTTCTGAGAAACTTTGTAGACAAGCCTAATTGTGAGAGCTTGTACAACAGTGCACTTCTATTAACTAAATCAAAGGCTGCTTTGAAGTCGACAAAAAATGCGTATACTTTTTTCTTTCTTGCTTGGAATGCTTTGATTGTTGATGACAAAGAGAAAATATGGTCGATTGTTGAGTAGCTTTTTCTAAAACCCGCCTGGAGTTCAGTAAGAACATTGTTGTCGTTAACCCACTTTTCCAATCTCTCAGCAAGTATTCCACAAAAGATTTTGGCTATCACATTCATGAATGAAATTCCGCGATAGTTTTCAACTTTGTCCACTATCCCTTTCTTGTGAATGGGGAAAATAACTGCCTTTTTGAATGAGGATGGGACATCAGCATTTAGGAATATTTTGTTGTAGAGTAGCTTTAGTTGCTCTATTAGTGCTGCAGGTGCGTTTTTAAAAAATTCGTAAGGTATACCATCTTCACCTGGAGCTTTACCATTTTTTGCTTTTAAAAGAACTGATTCAATTTCCGAGATCGATATTTCCGAGTCAAGCGTGTTATTTATAATCTGCGGATTGGCATAAGAATATGCAAGGTTGGATTTATTCAACAGTAAATTACCAAAATAGACAGCGAGACCATCAGCCGACACGCCAGTACCAATAACGAAATGGGTCCCATTTATCTCTTTTGCCGTTTTCCAGAAATCTTTTGAGCTTTTGGTACAGCTCAAACTATAAGCTTGACTATTTTCATATTTGATTTTTTTGGTACGACATATACTTTTATATTGAGTGTTAGCTTCAATATACCAATTTCTCAAGACGTGATCGTTAGAATTTCGGCATGCGTGTAGAAGTGCAAACGATTTATCCCTTCTTTTTCTATTTTTCTATTTGTTACGAAAACAAATGAAAATAACACCTCCCTCATTCGAAAACAATTGTCCCGGTTAATTATTTTTAGGCACGAATAATATTAGATAATATATTTTTATGTTACAATATCAGATAATATATTTTTATGTTACAATATCAGATAATATAATTTTATGTTACAATATCAGATAATATAATTTTATGTATTGTAGGAGGTCGATCTGGCAATGCTGGAATATTTTGGTGAACACGAAGGCACCTGGCACTCGAGAAGAAGAAAAAGAGGAGATAAAGAGGGCTGTAAAATTATTCAAAGTAATTAATAAAAGTGTTTGAAGACCTAAAATCATCAGAATTGGGATCAGAATAGCCCCATGGATCTGGAAAACATAGACTTTGAAAAAAGCACAATTATTGGAGCTGTGTGCTAAAAAAGGTTTATCGACGAATGGGAGAAAAGATGAATTAATTAGCCGACTCGTGGAAGCCAACTAAGATGGCAGCGAAGAAAGATTCGACGATGCCGTGGATGACGCAACTGGTTTTGAATTGTTCAGACGTGAATTGCAGGAACTGCGCAGAGAAAATGAGGAATGGTGGCGATTGAGTTTGGCCGGTAGCGCTCCAGTGAGGGGGAAACGGTCTTCTGTTTCAATTCAATTTGTTTCCGAGCTGCTGTACGAGTTCTCAGGAACGGAAGATAATTTTCGTAACTGGAAACATCAAGTGGAAATTATTCGCAGCAGCTATGGACTAAGTGAAAACGATATGAAGCTTTTAATTACTCATAAGCTGACAGGAAAAGCTAAACTGTGGTTCCAGTCGGACCCTCAAAATTTGTTACTCAGTTCCAAAGATATTTTAGTTGAATTAGCGGGACTTTTTGAACGACGGGTTACTTTATTGGAGAGACGACGAAGATTCGAAGCACGATTGTGGAAAGAGGATGAATCGTTTACTGACTTCTTTGACGACAAGGTTATTTTAAGTGGACAGTTGGGCCTGTCCGAGGAAGAATTGATCGAGTGAATCATCGAAGGATTTGCGGATCTAAATCTTCAAAATACAGCCAGAGTTTTGCAGTTAAACTCAAAAACTGAGCTTTTATGTGCATTCAAGGATGCTAGAAAGAAACATCAAAATGTTAGGAAAGCGGCCTTGGAAGCTAAACCACAGGTGAGGTGTTACAATTGTGGACTTTTGGGGCACGGACTTGGACAATGCAAACAACCCAAACGAGAGAGAGGAAGTTGCTACAATTGAGGCGAAACTTCACGTGAAAACTTTAACACGTGGCAATTTACTATATGGACTTATTTAGAACACGATGGACTGATAAAATGATTGGATGGCACTGATACTGACGTGAAAAATGTGTCAAAAGCCAGAACCTCTCTAATTTTTTTCGATCGATTAGCCCATTTATGTTTATGTGCAAGAAGCCAAAACCTTCAAAGCTATTTGGGACATGCTAAAATCGATTTTCGATTATTCAGGTTTGTCAAGAAAAGTTGGTTTACTTCGCGCGAGTTACGTCGGTAACTGAAATTCCCACACGTTTCACTATTTAAATAAGTAAAAGTGTCATATTAAATGATACTCGTATTACCGTCTGAACATTTTGCTTAATCAACGGGATGAAGCATTTTCCATCGTTCTCACGAAATCTACTTGCGATGCATCTTTTCTTTTTCTGTTGTTGTGTTTCAGGTGAAGCTAAAAATCTAATTGTAAGTTAGTCTTAAGATCGACACTGAAGTGTATATATGTAATAGTTATTAAAGTAATATAAAAATTAAAAAGTGTTTTATTTAGAAATATAATACAAATAACTTAATTGGCGCAGTCGGTAGGATTGCATTCAAAAGCATTGCAATCCAAGATAAATCGAATCGTGAACTTGTTTTCTAAACAAACAAAAATAAAACTACAGTGATTAATTAGAATCAAGTGATCTACTATAGTGATTTATTAAAATAAATCTAGTGGCTAAATAAAGATTTTCTAGCATTTGTCAAAACAGTTATAGAAATCTATTAGTACAAAATCAATTTCTTAAAATTTTGATAGTAAACGCTAAAAGTGAAATTCACGAAAAGAATTGGACGTTTTGAAGATAGTACTGAAATAAGTTCCAGTGAGATATCCCCAGCGAGCAGTGTTGAAAACAAAAACAAAATGCTAGGAGAAGAAGCACCAGCAACATTTCAAATATCAGCGAATGATATGATGAAGGATGCCCAAAGGATCCGGGAAGTCAGAGGAGCCGGCAGCTATGCCCTGACTTCTTTTCTCCGAGAAGTGGATACAATTTTACCAGTAATCGAGTCCGTTCCCCAAGCCAGAGATTACATTTTTAAAAGAATCATCATCAACAAAATTCAAGGACCAGACTCCGGCAGAGTTTAGCCCAAAGAATAATGAATCAATAATTTTGAGAACATTCCTAAATAATATTGAGCCTAATCTCGCTTCAGTTGTTTTAAACAAAAATTGAGGGGGGAGGGGAGAGGGGGGGGTGTAGGGGGAAAGTAGGAGGGGGAGACCCTATCATGCTATATATTTTTAAAATGTACTCTTCAGTACCTTTCATTTGAGGTACCACACACCCCCCTACCACCCCCAGAAAAAAGTTTCATACAAAGCACAAAAAAAAAATATCGTTTTCATTTACTTTACAATAAATAATAATTTCTTATCATGCATTGAAAATTATTTGAAATCGTACACTAGCCACACCATACAAAATCGAACAAATGAGTTTTTCGTCAGCTCAGCGAAATAAAACTCATTGGAACTGATATTTATTTACAAGAAATATTTATCTCTCATTAGAACTGATATTTATTTTCAGGAAATATTTATCTCTCATTAGAACTGATATTTATTTACAGAAAATATTTATCTCTCTTCGTGAGTTTTTCGTCGCATAAGTAAAAATCATCTCCTTCAGAGATATTTTTTCACACAATGAAAACGTTATTAATTGTGAGTGAAACTTGAAATGAGAGATAAAGAGAGAAAAAATAACTCTTATTTTCATCTCTGATTTAATCAAATTAATGACATGCTTAAGCAAGGTATAATTCGAGAAAGTAACTCTTCGTACAATAGTCCGTTATGGATTGTCCCAAAGAAACTCGACAACTCCGGCCAAAGAAAATGGCGAATTGTTATTGATTATAGGAAACTTAATGAGGTCACTATTGATGATAAATTCCCCATACCCAATATCGAAACAATACTAGATAAATTAGGCAGGGCACAATACTTTACAACCCTTGACTTAGCAAAAGGCTTCCATCAAATTTGAGTGAATCATGAAGATCGTAAAAAGACCGCCTTTTCTACGCCTCAAGGACATTACGAGTATATTCGTATGCCCTTCGGTTTGAAAAACGCCCCGGCGACATTTCAACGTCTTATGAATACCGTTCTGAAGGATCACATAAATAAAATGTGTCGTATATCTCAATGATATTCTAATATTTAGCACAACTTTAGAGGAGCATATTGACAGCATCAAGAAAATTCTAAACAAATTACGCAAACATAATTTAAAAATTCAGTTCGACAAATGTAACTTTCTTGCCAAGGAAACCGAGTATTTAGGTCACGTTCTGACACCTGAAGGAGTCAAAGCTAACCCCAAGAAAGTAGAAGACATTCTAAAACTCAAAATACCCGAAACTCAAAAACAAATTAAATCCTTCTTAGGAACAACTGGATATTATCGAAAATTTATTCGGGATTATGCAAGAGTAGCTCATCCCATGACAAGTTATTTGAAGAAAAATGTTAAAGTCAATATTAACGACCCAAATTATATCAATGCCTTCGAAAAAATCAAGCGAATCATAACCGAAGCCCCTGTATTAAAATATCCTGATTTCAAGAAAAAATTCAAATTAGTAACAGATGCCAGCACTTTTGCAAAAGGAGCTGTCCTACAGCAGGACAACCATCCCGTATGCTACGCCAGCAGAACCCTTAATGAACACGAACATATGCAAAATAATGAGGAAATAGATGGTTCCGAAGAACTTTCTGATTTGTCAATGCAAAATAATATAGATAATGAAAGTATTGATTCTATTCATTCACAAGAGGAAACTTTAAATAATCATATCCCCATACTTGATACAGTTGTAAATCGTTTTAAAACTCAAATAATTCTCACTAATAACAAAACTAAAGAATTTGAAACAAAGTACACAAACAGAAAAATTTATCTAAACTCTGAAGACTTAAAAAATACTTTGTTGAAGAAATTCGACAGTATTGGTCCAGTTTGGATAGGTAATCTGGGTTAGTATTTTCCAACTTTTAGTGTAAACCCATGCCGTCCCGATTTGCTCGAATAAAATTCCATTGGGGTTAAGGGGGGTAATAGTTATCGCTGCATTAGGAGTCTGGGCTCCAATCCCCGTTAAACATGCCAAGATGATTATGGTCTGCATCATGGTTACCTAGGAGACAAACAAAATTTTGGGTATTTGATGAATTTTATTCATATCGTGTTGATTATATGGGGAAGTTAATTTCAAGAGAAAAAAAAATCTTTTACTTGACAAGGTTGTCAATTTTGATTCTTGAGCATATTTGCTTTTAGAGCTCGTGTTGATTATTTGATTATAGGGCATATTTTCTTTAGAGCGCGTTTACTTATGGTCCGAGGTACGTATGTTGGCTAAATTGCTGTTGACGCAATTTTCTCTTATAAAAACATCTGCGTGCTGTATTGTAGCTCAGTCAGTTTTCATAATTTTAGCAGATTTCAACAATGTACTTTTGTCGTTCCGGGTCAACATATCCCTTGCTAGTTTTGGCCAAGGAGGCCGTGGCGTTTCATCAAGTGGGGTCCATCACCGTGATTTCCACGGTAACTCATCGACGTTCTGCCCAGCGATGGATGGAAGATCTGCTGGAAGTGTTCCCCTTGTATGATCGTCGGGGTCTTCAGGCAGCTATAAGCGAGGTGCTTCTCGCTCTGCCGTTTCCGGTAGCTGTTTTGGTCGGTACGCGGATCTCGCCCAATTTTGGAATTGTTCTGCTGGAGGACGACATGCAGATAAAGGATCTGGAGGACTTGGCCGAGGAGTTAAATTTGGACGTCACCGGCTTGGATCGTGATGGACATCTCACCGTGTTTTTTGGGCATGAACAAATTTTATTATATTTTATATATTTTTTGAATTTTTTTAATAAAGATTTATAAAAATTACTTTGGTTTTTTATTTAAAAGATTTTCAGGTATTTGATTCGAATTAAAATGTTATGTAACCTGAACCTTTAAGCGGCACGTAAATAGTTTATCAAAAATTGAAACACTTTTTAATTTAATTTTAAGTATTTATTTATGTCTCTCATTACCAATCGATTTACACTTGTATTGTTATTTATAAATTTACAAAATCAATTTAATTTCTCTTTTACAGTTTTTAATTTTACAAATAATTCGTTTATGTTTTTTAAAATGCACAGAATTAACGGATTTTTATGTTTTAAATCACAAAGAAACTGTTTAGAACCAACTATCCGCATTAACTTTTTATTATTTTTATTTTTATTTCTATTTGTTAAATCGAACTTCGACTGATACGAATAATTCCCGCTGACTTTTATTTCCACTCACTTATTGGTAAACTCCAAAAAATAAAGATTCTTACAAAAACTCTAGAGACTACGTTTTTAACCAATTCCTTTGACTAACTACTAACTGTCAGATCTTTTAACTTCGACTAACTCGACTAACTTTTACTAACTAACCAACTAATTAACCAACTAAATAACCAACTCACTTCTTCACCGATCTTCACTTGCTTTTATAACATTCCTGACCTGGACAATCTTTTGTCGTTCAGGCAATTTCCTAATTTATGTTGAATGGGCGAAATTGCAGCGTAAGTAAAAAATTCAATTCAAAGGTGAATTGTGAAATTAATTAATTGCACTGGTCGTGTGCCCTCAGATATATTTGGAGGAGTCAGCATATTGATCGGCTTGGTGAAGTTGTTTATGAAATAAGATCGACATACAACAAAACAATTGTTGTGAAATAGGATCGCGTTTGTCGCGTGCCTTTGATAAACGTTTTTTGTACGTTTTGGGTTTATTGGTTTGTATGGCGGAAGTCTTATGATGGAAGGTTTATAGCAGGTACAAAGTACAGTGACCGGAGTGCACTTTGTGTACTTTTGGCATATTTGATTGTAAAGTTTTATTGAATAAATGAAATGGTCTGATCAAAGTACAATGACCAGAGTGCATTGGTTAATTTAATTATCCATGATTTTCATGGGTCAATGTTCTAAGTTGGGACTTTGTATCATTTGGCTTATTTGTTCAATTTAATTATCCATGATTTGGATATTTTTTATGGGTCAACGTTCTAAGTTGGAACTTTGGCTTAAGAAGGGTGATGTATTGCATCAGGTTTGGAAAAGGTTGAACTGCAATTCATCACAGTATTTTTGGAAATAACCAAAAAGTATTTAAACAAAGTTTTACTATTCCAAATTATTTAGAAAATATTAAAGATCTCAATAACAAATTGATTTTTGATGATATCATCCTGAAACAAATTGAAAATATTAAAGAAATAAAGGAAATTAAATATCAAAAGAAAACTCATTATATTTATGGAACCATTTGTGCTTATTATAATAATTATTATAATATCAATTATAATGTCGATCCTGAAACACAGAAAACTGAATATCAAAATTACTAATCGAACTCAGGAGAGTCCTCGTCATAAGCAGGGAGAAGTTACGTCGGTAACTGAAATTCCCACACTTTTCACTATTTAAATAAGTAAACGTGTCATATTAAATGATACTCGTATTACCGTCTGAGCATTTTGCTTAATCAACGGGATGAAGCATTTTCCATCGTTCTCACGAAATCTGCTTGCGATGCATCTTTTCTTTTTCTGTTGTTGTGTTTCAGGTGAAGCTAAAAATCTAATTGTAAGTTAGTCTTAAGATCGACACTGAAGTGTATACATCTAATAGTTATTAAAGTAATATAAAAATTAAAAAGTGTTTTATTTAAAAATATAATACAAATAACTTAATTCGCGCTCATATCCACAAAGTTCGAAGACTGACTCAATGGAGACTTTTGTGAACGAAATCACATTAAATGCGCATAAGTTAAACAATATTGATCTTGAAGTAACAGAGTAGTAGATCGGGACGTCTCTCCTTGCTGATTTATCCAATGAGCATCGCCCTATGATCATGGTGATCGAAAACTCTGGCATGGATATTACTGGCGACTCCAGTAAAACAAAGCTGTTACAAGAGGCCAAATCCACCAAAAAGCAATCGGTAGCAAACATACTAAAAATCAAGGCAAGCGATGTAATAATGTAATAATAATAAAAAATAACAGTCCGGGCAACGCGAAACAAAAACATTCCGAACGATCACGAAATACAATGACACCGGCATTTAGTGCGGTATTTATGTCGGGTTTTTTCAAAAGAAATTAGTGGTTCATTGATAGTGGCGCGTCTTGTCACATGGTGTAGTGAAATGGAATCGAGACCGGATACTTACGAAATCTAACTATTCAACATCAACTATAAGCAATGGATTTCGAAAGTTGTTAAATGGTTCAGTGACCGTTGTAGTTACTAAAAAAGCAAGGTGTCTGTCTCGTAGAGACGGCCAGAAGACGTGGATCCGCCTACAACGATCGCCAATAGATCTTTAAGTAAGAAATTTTAGTGAAAAGGAAACTAAAGAAACAATTTGATTGACCGTAATGTTACGGGATTTGCCTTTCCGTTTGGTGAATTTTGGCATCTTGTACCTAAAAATCAAATTTCACTTGCAACACAACGAACAATGTTTAATAGGGCATTTTCATAAATGTACTCGGAACTTACGCAAATTGCACAAAACAGAATAACAAGTAAACTAAACGAATAACATAAACTGAGTTATTTATTAAGAAAAATCTTTTGTGTTATTTTTTAATCAAAAATCTTTTTTTGCAGAACTTGAATTTATGAAAACGCCCATAGATAAAAAACAAATAAAAATAAAATAAAATTACACGATAAAAGCAACGAAGCAATTTCAATTTAGAGCAACTAAAAACAGTGTTCAAAACCATGGCCGAATTATACAAGGTCTGTTTGACAGCTCAGTTGCTTCTGGCTCTGACGTCATCGGCAAGAAATTCTTATACGATTCAATGGGAATTTTCCCTTTTTATATGAAATATTATTGAAATTAGCGCACACACAATCAACATTAGAAAGAATGCACCGATATTTCTTGCCGATGACGTAGCAAAATGGTGGCTGTTAAAAAGCAACCAGCAGACCTGTGTTTAATTCGGCCATGCGATCGATGCACATTTTTCCTTCTCCCCCCAAGTAAAGATCGAAATTGTTTCTCTTTAAGTTTTCCGCTCTTGTTCAAAGCGGTTTGTATGCTTTGCATAAAAATGAATGAAAGGTTCGAGCGATGGCTGCTGTTGGGTATGATGCACACACACATATAAGTATGCATTTCATTAGTAAGAGAGCGATATCTCGGTCTCAGCATTAAAGTTGTGTTCTCAAAGCAAATTAAAACCATAATTTTTTCTCGTTCTTTGGAGCGTTTTACTGAAATTCTGAATTTCGTTTTCTCGAGAGTGATTTTTATTTTCAATTTTTTTCAATTCCTCCAAAGCGAATTGAACCGAAATAATATGAATAGCCAGAATCAGAACAATCCATTTACCCCTAATTTATTCACTAGGAGTTAAGCCGAGTTAGTGAGTTAAGGGAGTTAGCTAGTGTTATTTTCCATGTAAAAGGTGAGTTAAGGGATTTAAGGCGATTTAACTCCTAGTGAATAAATTGGCCGTTAGAGAAGAGAAACAATCAAAGAAGAGATTCAATACACACAAAGAAAGCATAAAAAGAGTATACATGTGAAATCTGTACTGCAAGCAGCAGACACAGCATAACAGCGGAGTAAAAATTTTGATTTTGCTTTTTAAAAACATAATTGAACATAGTTTAACATAACAAAATACCCTATACAATGCTTTAATGTAGCCCTCATCTTATAACACAGGTTTTGTTCAGATATCACCACAAACTATCGAGTTTCATCGATTGCAAATTTGTTATCATGGCAGCAAGCCGATTTTCTAATTTGTACCCCCATTACCAAAATCCAAGACGTATCCACGTCAAAACTATTGCCAACATAGTAATTTCAACAGAAAATCGTTAAGCAACAAAGTCTCATTTTTGAACGAAGACTAAATTTCAACGTTGCTATTTCCAAATATCGACTTATTGAAGTTACGATGTGTCAACATTCGATTGACCTAATATTTATATTTTCCCATGGGAAAGTAAAGTTATTAATTTCGTGTTGTAGAAATGTTAACGTAGATCCGAACCCCTACTCGATTCAACAAAGGAAGAGGTCAAAATTTAGGTATGGAAGAATTTGACAAAGGACAGTTGTAAATTAATAGTCAAGGAGAACAGTTTTAATTTAATAGTCAAAGAGTTAAGTTGTAAATCAGAAGTCAAGTAGAAAAGTTGTAAATCAGAAGTAGAGTTTAAATTGAATAGTCGTAATTTAGAAGTCAAAGAGAACAGTTTTAAAAGTAAAGTTTGTAATTAGAAGTCAACAAGAAGAGTTTTTATTCAAGAGTCAAGAAAGTAAAGTTTAAAATCAATAGTTAATAAGAAGAGTTTAAAATCAATAATCAAGAAGTAAAGTGTTAAATCAGTTGTCAAAAAGTTAGTTATTAAACTTAATGATTAGAAGATATTTATACAAAAGACAAGTTAAAGAAATAAAGAACGATTAGTTAACAGTGAATTGTGTATTAGTTTTCATCATCCATCGTTTCTATCATCCATAAACTCTTATCCATCTAAAAACACCACGACACTGACAGACAATAGATTTGCCATTATTTCTGGCACGCACAATACATCTCTAACTAAAATCGAACCCTTTTCATTCCCTTGCTTAACTGAAAGAATTAGGTTACCGGTAGATTTAACCTTCATTATCGTATTATTTCCAACTGCGATTTCGTGAATTATGTGCTGTTTGAATTCACAAAACATTCTATCGGTTTTTGCCATTGTCGTGGTGTTTTTAAATGGATTTGAAGTTTATGGATGATAGAAACGATGGATGGTGAAAACTAAACTGAAACACGATCCACTTTTAATTCTTGTCTTTATTAAACACTTGCTTTTTACAAACTTATAAGCTTATTTTGTTTTATAATTAACTTAGTTTCTTTCCTTTTATTCACAATCTCACAAAACTAATCTTCTTCTAATTTAATACTATCTTTTTTCACTTCTTATTTCAAAACTATCTTTTTGACTATTGATTTTTTAACTTTACTTCTTGAATCTTGATTTTAAACTTTCTTTCTTGACTTATTATTTCAACTGTTTTTGACTTCTACAATAAAACCTTTCTAAATGACTTCTGATTTACAACTTAACTCTTTGACTATTAAATTAAAACTGTTCTCCTTGACTATTAATTTACAACTGTCCTTTGTCAAATTCTTCCATACCTAAATTTTGACCTCTTCCTTTGTTGAATCGAGTAGGGGTTCGGATCTACGTTAACATTTCTACAACACGAAATTAATAACTTTACTTTCCCATGGGAAAATATAAATATTAGGTCAATCGAATGTTGACACATCGTAACTTCAATAAGTCGATATTTGGAAATAGCAACGTTGAAATTTAGTCTTCGTTCAAAAATGAGACTTTGTTGCTTAACGATTTTCTGTTGAAATTACTATGTTGGCAATAGTTTTTAGTAACTACAACGGTCACTGAACCATTTAACAACTTTCGAAATCCATTGCTTATAGTTGATGTTGAATAGTTAGATTTCGTAAGTATCCGGTCTCGATTCCATTTCACTACATCAGTGAAATCATCAAAAATGGTTTTGATGTCCATTGTTTGTAAGATCGCTGTGAAATTGTTGACAGGAACGGAAAAATTATAGCAACCGCGAGTCTGTATAATAATAAATAGAGATTGGATACAGTTCTGTTTCAAGCAAAAATTGAAATGAGGTCGTCGCGAGGAAGATAATCCAAAAAAGACCAACGCGGGCAGGTGGTTGCAAGCACTGCAATGCAAATCTCTCAGGGTGATTATGAGACGGTAGTGCGCGAGAATGAATTACTAAAACGCGAAAATGATCTTCTTCGTCGGGAAAAAAAGTTTGAGGAGTCATTAAATTCCTCAACAAACAATGTGATTAATCAGGCGCCTTTTCGAATAAGTTTGGGCGATATCTCGAATTTTATTCCGACGTTCACGGGGGGAAGTTATAGCATGTCGGCGCAATCATGGCTAAAACATGTCGAAGATATGCGTGTCGTTTATGGTTGGGATGACCGCTCGACATTCTTTTACGCGGTCTCCCAATTGAAAGGTGCTGCAAAATTTTGGCACGACGATCAACCGGTGCAGGAATGGCAGCAATTCAAAATAAATTTGGTTTCGTCGTTCCCCACCATAACCTACGAATCTGCAGTGCATATAGAATTAATGAGCCAGGGTCGTATAAGAACTGAAGAAATTGAAACTAATTTCTATAAAATGGTCGCCAGTTCATCGCTTGATGACAAAACAGTGATAAATTATATCATATCGGGTCTCGGAGAAACGAATTTGGTCAATGTATTGGTGGCAGCTGATTGTTCTAAGTTGCCAGATTTACTTTAAAAAATCAATCAATACGAGTGCATTATTAAACAAGAGAAAAATCGCGAAGATTTAGTAAATAGAAAACGTCGGTTTGGGAATCAAGCAACAGCAACTAAATCACGGGAAGAGACGCAGGTAGCTTCACATCCATCTTCTCCGACGAAGAAGCCTTACAGAGCAAACACAAAGCCAGGTTAGTGTTTTCGGTATAGGTGTGAGGGCCATTTGCAATCTAAAAGTGTGTTTCTAACAAACATTCATTCACACCAACAGTTTTGCAAATTTGTCCCAACCAAGTTTAAAATAAATTTTTAATCAACTCGAAAGTTTTTTCCAAAGATTGGGTGGATTTTGCGAAGTGGAATTCGGACACCACATGGGAAAAACTAACCATTTCAACAGATCTTCATCAGCTGCGGAAGTTGCATTGATTTTATCATCACTCCGCTTAAGCGTTATAGGATCTTTTCGCTGCCTCGATTTTGAAAGAGAAGAGACCCCCAGGTTTTACATAATTCTTACGAATTTCACCACATGGTCCAACAATCATTACACCGATCTTCATTTGGATTGCGGATTTAACCTGAATAGAGTTCGGGAGCAACCTTATCAGACGGCGCTCGACCCTTCCGGCGTTTTGGCCTCAGCAGGTTGTTATTTTGCTAGGGAGATAGAAATTTGAAGAACTACTGTGTGAACGTAATGCAGGGAACTCCCACAAAAAAAATTCTTGCAGGGGATCATCAAATTGTAAGTTTGTTCATATTCAATTTTCGCCTAAAGCCAGAGTTTTAAAGCCCCAGAATTAGAAGACAAGATTCCTCGATCCGCATCGTTAGTTTCTAGTAAAAATTTTTTCATTGATATTGATTTTGAGGATAGCTAAATTTAAATTAGTTTCTACTCTCGATAGTTTTCCTAACCATAGTTTGCGAATTGTAAAATTTACCCCACGATCAGAAACTTAAAAAAAAAATTAAAACCATTACGTAAAAGAGTTTGAACATAAGTCTCCGAACAAAAGTGGGCCCATTTTCGGTTGAAGGAGAGGTGAAGAAAGATTTGTAAGACGTATTATTCATGAGGACAATTCTGTGGTGTAAATTTTTTTTTTCATTACAATTTATTTATAAAATTTTGTAGGTTTCATCACTATATTTACATTTTTGCATGATAATTTTCCAGTATATAGTTTATGCTTGTTAAAAAAAATATCCCCTTATATTTATTTACATTCATTTTTATGAAATTCTCATTTGTTCATTCTTTTTGCCGCAAGTATTTGTGTTGTTAATTCAAAATTTGAAATATTTCATTTATTTAAAAATTGTATAACTGTACTCCTTAAAAGCGAAATCTAAAGGCATTTAGTCGCCTTATTGTCATTGAACTAAAATGTGCAGTTAAATTCAGAATTTTATTTATTGAACTAGAATTTATCTATTGTATCAACTCAAACAATGCAGTAACTGAACCTTGTTGAATTTGAATTGTAATAAGTTGAGAAGTTGCTTTAAATTTATTGAAGCGAGTTGTTGTCGAATTATAGAGCAATAAACATTTTTGCAATTTATCTCTCGTAGTTTCTGTTCTATAATTTTTTTTGTAAATATTTTTCGAAAACCATAAAAACGCTTATGGCAAAACATGGTCCTTCGAGCCGGATTGTAGGCTAATTTCGTTGTTCGACTAAAAATCGCGAAATAACTCTAAAATTCCTAGGAATTTTATTTCATTCGAAGTATTTGGTTAAAGAAACGCTTAATCGGTTTCGCTGGTAAATTTCAATTGTGAGCCACGCAATGGAAAGGCTAGAAGATCTGAAAAAGCAGCGTAGTTCTACTCGCGGCTGTATAACCCGGATGATGACACGCAAGACACATTTCGTGGTGAAATTGAAGACTTATATTGCCAAGTGAAATCAAAAATAAAAACCATGATGGCCGACAAGAAGAGAGGCTCATATAGTGCTGAAGCCGAAAGTGCCGGTAACATTACGTTGTCTAGTGGAGTGTTATCTTCCCTACCGAAGCTTAAGTTGCCCCAGTTTTCGGGTGAATATACGCAATACACAAATTTCATTAGCACATTTAAAGCTTTAGTCGATAGTGATAGTAATTTGTCGCAAATAGAGAAATTTCTACATTTGCAGTCTTGTCTTAGTGGTTACGCGTATAGTGCGATTGAAAATCTCGAAGTCACAACGTTGAACTATGCAAAAGCGATAAAATTATTGGATGAAAGATTTAATGTGAAATCGATAATTTTTGATGCCCACATCTCTAAATTGTTTAGTTTATCGAAAATGGGCAGAGGTTCTTATTCGGATTTAAGGCATTTAATCGACGAAGTGAATAGTAACTTGGACGCGTTAAAATCACTAGGAACCCAAGGAGATATTGTGAACGCCTTTCTAGTTTGTTTAGTCTCGGAGCGATTAGATTCGGATACTCTGTCTAAATGGGAGGGGAATCGGGATTTGGATCGCTTGCCAGCGTGGTCAGATTTAGTAAAGGTGCTAAATAGAAGGTGTCAATTCTTATCCGTAAAAAGTGACAACACTACAGTCAGTTACGTTGACAAGCAATCGAAAGTCAAAGACCATAAGGGCCAAAATCGCCGGGCGACTCAGAATTCAATGGTGGCAGTTAATTTGGGTTGTTTGTTTTGCAAAATTTCCGGCCATTCGATAGACAATTGTTCAGAGTTTTCTAAGCTTTCAGTGATGGATCGGTTTAACAATGCCAAAAGGTTGTCGCTGTGTATCAAATGTTTAGGTACGGGTCATTCGGTAAAACGTTGTTCGGGCTCCAAATGTAAAGTTTGTCGCATGCCGCACCACTCATTACTCCACAGATTTGTCGATTCTTCGCCGCAAGCCAGCATATCCACTTCAACTAACGATAATGCAAGTGGTTCGTCGCCATCAGCTGTTACGGCCAGCACGAGTTCCTCGCAAATCACACTGAATATTTCATGCAACGATTCAAGTTCTTCGCATGTGTTTCTCGCAACTGCCATTGTTATGATTGTCGATAAAGCCGGTTGTCCTCAACCTGTGAGGGCTTTACTTGACTCCGGATCGCAAGTAAGTTTCATCACTAGTGAAATGGCAGCTAATTTGATGTTAAAGAAATCCCGTATTGATCGTAAGATCGGCGGGGTCGGGGAAACGAATTTAAATGTTCGTCATTCAACAAATACTTTAATTCGTTCTCGATACAATAGCTTCGAACGGGAAGTCAGTTTATGGGTACTTCCTAAAATTAAAAGTCTTCAAAATCATATAAATGTAAACATCGATAAATGGAACATTCCGTCTAATATTTCGTTGGCGGATCCGCTTTTCTATGAGCCACAAAAAATCGACTTGCTTCTAGGAGCAGACGTGTTTTTTGATTTGTTGTCGGTAGGACAAATCAAATTAGGAGCTGATTTGCCTACACTTCAGAAAACACAGTTGGGGTGGATTGTTTCGGGTTGCTTTAGGGCGCCAAATAATTATAGAAAGTGGTGCAATGTTGCCGCAGATATACTAAATGATGAAGACGAAAAACTATCTCAATTAGTTGAGAAATTTTGGGAGATGGAAGATGTCAAAGCGCCGCAGACTTTATGGACCGAAGAGCAGTTGGAATGTGAAAGGTTTTTCTTAAAAACGGTACGACGACTCCCGGATGGGCGATTCAGTGTGAGACTTCCGTTTAGATCCAATGCAGATTGTTTAGGTAATTCCTATGATATAGCTTATAAAAGATTTCTGTCATTAGAGAACCGCTTATCAAAGAACCCGGAATTAAAAGGGAGCTACTCGGATTTTCTCAAGGAATATTTGGAATTGGGACATATGGAACTTGGAGTCAGATATAACTAAAATAAAATATTTCATGCCTCACCAATATGTTGTTCGTCCAGAAAGTACTACGACGATGCTTCGCGTAGTGTTCGACGCGTCTTGTAAAACTTCTTCCAATATTTCGTTGAACGATGCTATTATGGTTGGACCTGTCACTCAAAGCGACTTGTACACTATCGTTGTTCGTTTTCGGTGTCACCAATACGGCGTGACAGCCGATATTTCTAAAATATACAGACAGATAATGGTCGACCCTGAGGATTCTAATCATCAATGTATTCTTTGGAGAAACACTCCAGATGATGAACTGCGCATGTTTAGGCTGAAGACGGTCACTTATGGGACAGGGCCTGGTTCCTATTTAGCCACTCGCTGCCTAAATTATTTGGCAGAAGCACAGAGCCGCAAATTTCCGTATGGATCGGAAATAATAAAAACCGATTTTTATATCGATGACTTAATCAGTGGAGCAGATTCACTGGAGGAATTATCTGAGATTCGTAACCAAGTAGATTCAATTCTTTCCGATGGAAAGTTTGAATTGAGAAAATGGTACTCAAACCATTCATCGTGGTTAGCCGAAATTCCGGCAGATACCCAGGAGCGGCCCTTACGAATAAATGATTCTGACATCATAAAAACTTTAGGCATCGCTTGGGAGCCAAGTTCGGATGAATTGAAGTTTACATTTCCTCCGCAATCCACTAACAAAAGGGTAACCAAAAGAACAATATTATCAGAATTAGCTCGATTGTTCGATCCGTTGGGTCTTATAAACCCCATTGTGGTGAAGGGTAAAATTCTAATGCAGGAACTCTGGAAGATAAAAGTACATTGGGATGAGTCGCTTTCGATGGAGTTGCAGACACAATGGCGGAATTTTTCGGATGAATTCAATAAGTTGGCCTCATTGCGAATTCCGAGGTATGTGTTAGTTTCCCCGGATGCGAAGTGGGTCGAACTCCATGGCTTTTTGGATGCATCCATGAAGGCATATCCCAAGTAACCTTATAGGTCGTAAAGTGGACACTTCGTCTTCAAAGGCGTCCCTATTGGTCGTAAGGCCCACGACTTTGTCGACACTAGGTCGAACTATCGTCGACCTATCGTCGACAGTGGGGAAGGTCCGCCGGACCACGAAGTGCCCTATTTCACGCCCTATAAGGCTTCACGACTTTGAAGGCCAAAATAAGGCCTTGTTTTACCATGACGAAATATTTTGTTGACATTTCATCTGGCGACATTATTTGTCTTTCTCTATTCTATAGGTCGCATGAGGAGAGAAAGATAAGACAAGAATCATAAAGTTTAATGGATATATTTTGTGGAAAAAAACGTTCAAAATAATTTCATACGGTAATGTTAAAGTTTTTTGTGGATTTTATTGTCACAATTCACATGCGATTTAAAGTTTACGTAGGAAGTGGTTTTGCCAGGAGCTCTATTTATGTGGGCCGTAGCAATTCTCGATTTTAGTGATATGATTTGAAAATTATTTATTCAAAGAATTTTCTTTTTTATTCGATTTCAATAAAATTCTTGTAAAAATAAAATTATGCTGTATACCCAATCACCTAAAATTACTTTTTATTCGATGTTTTTCCATATTTAGCTTTAAAAACAGATCTTAAATTTTCAAGTGCAAATCCTAAAGGTATTTTCCATTTCATTTCGATGAGAATCATGGTGGTTCGTCTTCTAAGGCATATTGACTCCAATTTACGCCCTATAAGTCCGAATGCCTTCTAGGGAAGTCGTAATGCCTTAAAAATATGCCTTTGAAGGCACATCGTGGACACTAAGCCTTATAAGACATTCTAGTGCCCTATGACTATTTATCAAAACCGCATGACTTCTCTGGGAAGTCAGATGTCTATTCACTATTCCTTAAATCAAAAACCAAATATACCTAATAGAATTACCCATTTGTTTATTAAAATTGTGACCCAACAATGGCCATAATAAGTGCCACGCAAATTGAATTCGTACCTTAAGGGAACAACTTAAAATGGCGCAGAGCATTTCACAAATGTCAGAGTTGAAACTAAATTCCAAAAGCAAAATTCAAATCAATTTCCTACTTATGACGTTTTCGACTGGCAGATTCAGGGCAGATTCAGAGCACGCTCTACCCCAGTTTAGAGCAAGGTATTTCGAGCAGATCTCGAGTAGATTTCGAGCACCTCTGCTTGGGAGTCGAGCATTTCTCAAAGAACAAGAAGAAGCATAAAACAAATTAAAATTAATTTTGATATATTCCCCTTAAGTTGACACTGCACTAATATATTTCTGACCAAATGAAATTCTTCTTCACTAGATGAAGAAGAATCCAAGAAATCAAAATCA
Organism: Chrysopilus asiliformis; assembly: GCA_964034945.1. NCBI lineage: Eukaryota > Metazoa > Arthropoda > Insecta > Diptera > Rhagionidae > Chrysopilus > Chrysopilus asiliformis. Next base: position 46,652,275 of record OZ035961.1, read on the forward strand.
TAAATATCTTCCATTTACGATTCCACACGATTTTGTTAGCCTTAACCTCAAAAGAGCAACTCAAATCTGACTACATTAGGCAGATCACAAAATTGCTCGAAAAATGCTCTTTTAGTGCTCGCATACGGAGTACTTGCGTCACTCGAACACGTAACTCTTTTTCGAGCGATCAAAAAATCTCAGTCGAACACAAGATCTCAGAGTGAGCAAATTTAGAGCAACTTCAGAGCAAAAAGAGCATGCCAGTCGAAAACGCCATTAATTTCAGTGCAAATTTTTAAATAACGAAATGGTAATAAGTAAAAAACCAAATGGTAAAAAAAAAGGTAAATTAAACAAAACTTTTTAGCAACACATAAAAACTGTGATTTTGCCACTAATTTCACATAAATTTGCACAAAATTGCTTTCCAAAATAATATTGAAAAAACCAATCGACATTACAGACTCATAGGGACATTCGCATTTGGGATTTGTAATTCGATTCCTTGTTATTGCCATGTGACTCACCCCGTAAGCTGACATTTCTTGAGTTTTTAGATCATGCGGGTGTTATATTTCTTCAGAGAGGTAAGTAGCAAAACTTTTATAAAAAGTTTTTGTGGTTTCTGTAGTTATCATCAACTAGCAACGATTTTTCGTTGATTTTCCTGTTCGCCGTATCGAAGTATCATCAACACAAATCGGTTCTAGGATTTGCTTCAAAGATCAATTCCGTTTCAAAACATTTAAGCCATTTTCCTTTAACTCATCCGGGGCAAATCTCTTGAAGCAGAAATGTTCGGAAACTGCCCGAGATTTGCCCCGCACGAGTGAATGGAAAAAGACATTAATAAACATGCACAAAAATATGCGAATTTTAAAATTCTTGCTGGTTGATTGAGGTCAGTTTCCTGGAAACCTAAAAAGTTGCTTAAAGCTAACTTTGCGGCTGTTTGACTAATTTTTGTTGAATTTACGTCACTGTTTTTTCAGAATGGCAGACTTTTTTACTATTGTAAAAACCAGAGAAAGGGGGAGAGTGCTTATATCAACTGTTCCTCATCAGTGGATGAAGAACGACCGCTTATATTGGCCGACTAGGCCCAAAGATGGTTGTCAATATGAAGCGGGTGATAACTGGCTAGACATGGAGTGCGAGATTTTAATGTCCGGAATATACCAGATTGCGGAAGCGAAGAAGCTTGAAAAAAAATCATGGAATGTAATACGGAAGAAGAAGGGTAATTTTTTTCAAAAGTTCGATTCCATTCACAATTGACCTGCCGTTGACGGTAGCCCCACCGAGCTTTTTAAAATCACCAAAGAAAAGTGACTTTTTTGACGATTTGTTTACCTCCAAACTCTTGCCGTTTCAAATTTATTGGTACTTTTATTTACTAGTTTTAGAAATTTCAAAATCAATTTTTGAAAATTTAAAACTGGGTAAAACCCCCATGTATTTATATTTTCGATTTTCTTTTCCGAAAATGGTGGTTTTCTATGTAAGCTACATATAATTTGTCAAAAATTCCCTTGGTTTTCCGAAGGATCATTTCACTCAAACTGCAATTCGACTTCCTCAGATTTTGAATCAATTATAGATTATGTATCACCTACACGGAAAACCAAAACAGGTTTCAGAGAAGTCGGTCGCAACGAAAGTTCAATTGGGTATGGAATGTCCTTTTACTTTTGATACATTTCTTAAGTATAATCGTGCAAATAGCTTTTACTATTCTTTAGAATGATACCTCTTAAGGCTCCTCGTCTGCAACCAACATACAGGGTGGTCCGGATTAGGATGTCAATCCATTAACCCTTCATTCTTTGCACAATTTCATGAAAAAAAGTCCACTATACATGTGTTCGGAAATGTACCGTTATCGAACGGCAGCCATTTTAAATTTTCCCGTCGGAATTTTTCCGCACATCACTAACGAGGCTCTCACTGCCACAAATATTAACGGATTTCTATGATTTCTATGTCGTTAGATAGATAATAAAATACTGTTTTTGGATCAATTAAAAGTTTTGTGAAATACTGCAGATTTTCCTAAATAAATGGCTTTAAACAAGATTTTTTTTTGTTTTCAATCCAAAAAATTTGAGAAAGTTGCGTTTTTCTCAAATACTTGCCCTATACTTTTTTTATTTTTTATTTTTGTATTATTCCTCTGTCAATTCCCCACAAAACGCATATTTAATTTTCATTATACGATTTCTAGTTCCATAGATATAACCAAAACACTACTCCATGTTTCCACTGAAATCAAAATCAGATATTTTTCTTAATGGAATAGGCACTTCCCCGCACTTTTGGACATCGTTTGAAAAAAATACATAAAACAAAACAACACGTTTTTATTTAACAATTACTACAAAAGATTTTCGAAGTGACCTCCATTTGATTGGAAATAGTTTGTTTTTCCAAAACAGTACAAGAATACAACCGTTACTACATTCGATAGTGCATGGATCTTGAAATTTTATGTACAGGGTGCGCCATCTATTCCTCCGGTATGTAAACATTCAATAACTTCGCCATTTGTCAACCGATTTGCTTTCCTAGACACGTTTTGGAAACGTCAAACCAGTACAATTTTAACCATGAACCGCTTCACACCGAAAGAACGCGCCGAAATAGTGACGATGTACATTGAAAATAGTCGTTCAATTGTGCTAACTCAACGTGCATATCGTGCAAAATATCGTGGCAAAAAAGCGCCTACCGACAAAACAATTCGGGTGCTGGGTAAAAATTTCTTTGAGCACGGAACAGTAGGCAATCTAACCTATAATCATCCACGCCCAAGACGTTCCAATGAAATTATTGAAGCCGTGAGAGAGAGTGTTGCCGAGGACCCAAATGTCTCGTATCGCCACCGAACTCAGCGGTTGAAAATGAGTGGAACCACGTTGCGGCGCATTTTAAAGGACGATCTCCATTTGTTTCCTTACAAAATACAACTAACTCAAAGAATATTGGCAACAGACAAGTCGCGTCGTATAGAATACGGCAAATTAGTCGGCCGAATGTTGGAAACCATGCCGGACTTTTGGATGCAAGTTTTAATGACCGACGAGGCACATTTCACTCTCTCTGGCGGTGTTAATAAACAAAATTGCCGCATTTGGGCGACAGAAAATCCTCACGAGATTCATGAAATACCATTGCATGATCGAAAAGTGACTGTTTGGGCCGGCGTGTGCGCAAAAACCATCATTGGGCCATTTTTCTTCAATGAAGGTGAAACAGTTAATGGTAATCGATATCGGTGGATGTTGGCACATTTTGTGTGTCCGAAAATGCGTGAAAAAGGTCTGACTGACTTCTGGTTTCAGCAAGACGGGGCGCCATGCCACACAGCGGACCAAACAATACGGTTTTTGCAACAAAAATTCCCTAGACGTGTGATATCGAAAAGAGGCGATATTGACTGGCCACCAAGATCCCCTGATTTAACCCCCCCAGACTTCTTTTTGTGGGGTTATTTGAAGAGTAAAGTTTACGCCAGCAACCCGAAGACCATTGACGAGCTCAAGACCAATATTCGTGCCGAAATAGCTGCCATACCGACGGAGATGCTCGAAGAAGTGATGGAAAATGCCCGAAAAAGAGCACAGTTTGCGGTGGCCAATAAAGGTGGTCATTTGATCGATGTTGTTTTCAAAAAGTAGTCCACATAAATTGTAAAGGATTGAACTAAATAAAAAAACACCATTTTTTGCAATCTATTGTTTCTTTCAAAAGTTATTCAACATTCTCATACCGGAGGAATAGATGGCGCACCCTGTATTTTTATGTATTTTTTTGTTTTATGTTTATGTTTTTTTGTTTTATGTTTTTTGTTTTGTTTTATGTATTTTTTTCAAACGATGTCCAAAAGTGCGGGGAAGTGCCTATTCCATTAAGAAAAATATCTGATTTTGATTTCAGTGGAAACATGGAGTAGTGTTTTGGTTATATCTATGGAACTAGAAATCGTATAATGAAAATTAAATATGCGTTTTGTGGGGAATTGACAGAGGAATAATACAAAAATAAAAAAAAGTATAGGGCAAGTATTTGAGAAAAACGCAACTTTCTCAAATTTTTTGGATTGAAAACAAAAAAAAATCTTGTTTAAAGCCATTTCTTTAGGAAAATCTGCAGTATTTCACAAAACTTTTAATTGATCCAAAAACAGTATTTTATTATCTATCTAACGACATAGAAATCATAGAAATCCGTTAATATTTGTGGCAGTGAGAGCCTCGTTAGTGATGTGCGGAAAAATTCCGACGGGAAAATTTAAAATGGCTGCCGTTCGATAACGGTACATTTCCGAACACATGTATAGTGGACTTTTTTTCATGAAATTGTGCAAAGAATGAAGGGTTAATGGATTGACATCCTAATCCGGACCACCCTGTATAATGAAATGTTCTCGGAAACCAACAGTGATATTTGTAATAACAGTGTTATTAGTAATAATAATGATATTTGTAAGGAATTTCAAGAGTTCAAAAAGTCCATTGAAACCGAAATGGCTAAATTAAATACAAAAATTGATAGGATTATTGATCTCATTTCTAAAACGGATGCCAGACCAACAATTTCTCCTGAAGCGAAGAGCGTTAGTGAATATGAAAACATATTCACGTTTCCTCTTAATGAAATAGATGATATAGACGAATTTAACAGGAAATTAATTCAGGACAAGGAATATAGAAAGTATCTGGTAAGCAGAAAGTATCTTCATGTCTCTTCCACTTATAATAATTTTTTTAAATATATTTACAGATAACTCTCTACTCCAATAAATATGGAAAAGACGGCCAACAAAATTCGACAAAAATTTTCTATAGCCTTTGTGGTAAATTGTTTTCAAAATCCCTCCTGCGAGAATTTTCTTGGACAGGTATTTCTCGAACACCGGGAGTGGGAAAAAATGCATTCCAGCAATACAGTGGAATTTTGGATGTGTTTTTTGATATTTTGAAGTTGGCGGATAGCCGCCACACAATAGCCGCCAATAACATTTTTTTTTTAAAAACGGTGTGTTAAAGCATGCTAACCAATATATGAAAAAAGAATCGAACATTGAAAAACAGCTAGAAGATGATTTAAACCAATTAACAAATGAACAGAACACTTAAGATATTGACGGGCCATATACATACATATGAGAATTATTTATATTTTTATCTGTATTATTTTTTTTTAATTAAAAGTTGACTATTTAAAGTTTTTCATAAAAAAGCCCAACGACTGAAAACATAAACATCTAACTAGTGTTTTTAATTCATGTTTAACATAAACGTTTGTACGAAGTTTAGAAGAAATATGTTTTTTTGTTAATAATTTGGAGTCAAGAAGACAAAATTTATGTTGATGTTTATGTTAACGAAATTAAAAAAATAAATATATTTTTCAACGATATTTGACATTTAATTAACATCCCAACAATGTAACAAGGGAATAAAAACAATGTTTTGTTTATAATTTAATGCAACAAGTTTAAATTTAATGTCTCTTGTTTTAAATAAAGTTGCTTCTTCAGTTTCACCCGTCGAGATATATATATTAAGAAGAGAAGATTTGAATGGCGAGGTAAGAAAATCTGTTTTTGTTTTTATACGATTCCCATAAATAAAAGTTTCCTCATTCCATTCGGTTGCATTAATCATCTCAACAATATCCCCACAGGAATGCATGAACCACTTATTCGCTTTGTCACTTTTCAAAATGAATTTATCTTCAAACTGTAGTTTCTTATAAATTCCTTTGCAGTATAAAATAGGGTGCACTTGATTCTTGAGTTCTTCACATAAATATGTACGTGTTGTAACAATTTTAGTTTTACGTAATTTTGAAAATTCGGTCACACGATTAATTACTTGTTCTAAAGGCTTATTACCTGAACGAACTAAGGTTTTGATATAATACAAAAAAATTTCAAAACGATATGTACTTATTTCAGGCAATATCCCAAACTTTTTAACATCATCTACTACGTGACACAAATTGTGTATATTGCTACTAATAGAATCTCTGCCATATATTTTCGAAAATGTGTTTACATAATCAATTAACAGTTGTTCACCGATGTGTAAGTATCTTTGATATTGTTTACAACAAAGTATTGTTGTTGCACAAAATATCAATTTAAAATGTTCATATACTTCAGAACTAAGAATATCTTTGAAAACCACTACGCCAAGATATAATAGCAGTGTTCGATATTCAACTCCTTTCCAATGTTTTATACAATCTAAGCTCCGTATGAATCTGTGTATCACTACAGGCTTGAATTGATTACACTGTTAGAATGTTTTAGAAAGCTCGTTGATTTGTTGTTTGGAGAATTTTGTTTTGAAGTTGTAGTTGCCAAAAATCCAACCATATAAACATTTCCTCATAATGCCCAGGTGAAATAAATGAAGTCTGCCACTATTATATCTTCTATTAAATCAATTTCGAGTTGGAGTAACGGGGTGATTTCCTTATGGTGAGATTCATCTGTTTGATTTCGGAAGTCAGCATCGGTGCGTCGTTTGCAATTAAGTTCGGGAAAGCTCATGTGCCTTCCTTGATTATCCCATTCACCTTCGACCATACATTTTATGCACCCGTTAGCTGAATTAAATCCACAAACTCCTGTAAAATAGAATTGATATTTTATACACATATTCATAAAATAATGTTCTTATTCGATTTTTAACATGTTCATGTTGCCATAAACTTATTCAACACTACCACAATGTATTTTACAAACCTTTTATGAAACTCCTTGCAGGAGTGTCACAAACAAAATACAAAATTTTAACTTGTATTGTACGATTACCAATTTTTAAACCGTCCTGGGTTAAGGGTTTTAGTTCGTGAACTAAGGGGGTCAAAAAATCTGTCAATGGTGGTTTCCCTTTTCCACTATAAATTGCTGCGATTTGCGGTGACACATTGGGACATTCCTCTATGCAATATAAAATAGCCCAAAATTCGATGTTAAAGCTTTTTAATGGTGGTAATCCGTCAATATTGAATATCAAAGATATTTTGTCTATCGACTTTAAAATTTCCAAATCTTGCAAGTTATCTGCGATTTTATTGTACCAGTATTTTCCAGTACCCATAGCAACAATGTTATTTTTCCTTGGTGTTTTTAGTAGCGTTCGACTATCTTTTGGAAGTTGTTGAAAACCAAATTTTTGTAAAATATTTAACAAACCATTTAAAGCCATATGACTTTTCAAATCAGACAATAGATCTATACTGGCCTCCGCATTCTCGTCCAGAACTTCGTCGTCATAACAATCTGGTTCGTCTTCATGATGCTTTGGCTCGTCGAACTGATATATGTTATGGACGACGTTAGTATCTATTGCCACTTCATTAATTTTCGAACCTATTTTCGACGCACTATTATTGGTAGGTTCATTTAAAGCTCGTTTCAATTTTCGATAAAAAGTCGTCGAGTGCCTAAAGCATTTTAATTTCCGATTGTTTAATTTAAAATTTTGCATTTTTAATATGTTTTCATTCGCACTTAGATTTTTTTTTGACATTTCCACTTCATTTACCATATTTTTGTAAACAAATAATTTAGTCACCTGTCGCACTATCACTATGAATTCTAGAAGGTTGCTCGAAATTTTATCCTTTCCTGGATAGTACCTGCAAATTGCATTTATTGCGTGTTGGGGGGCGTTTGCAGAATGCAAACATTCCTTTTCATACGAAACACCCTATCCTACTTCCCAAAAAACATCCATTTGTATTAAGCTATATTCGTTATATACATTTTAAGAATTTTCACGCAGGTGCCCAAGCGATGGTATCAGCTGTTCGTCAAAAATTTTGGGTGTCAAATCTCCGAGACGTCGCTAGGCAGATGGTACGAAATTGTCCTCATTGCATCCGATATCGGCCTAAACTTCTTCAGCAAATAATGGGAAATTTACCGATTGATCGACTGCAACCTGGACGTCCCTTCCTCACTACAGGCGTGGACTTTTGCGGTCCCCTTACCACAAAGTCCAGTACGTTGCGAGGTGCAAAAGCCGTCAAATCATAAGTCGCAGTGTTCGTTTGTTTTTCTTCAAAGGCTGTGCACTTGGAAGCAGTGACGGATTTATCAACGAGTTCCTTTATTGCTTCGCTAAAGAGATTTGTTGCTAGACGAGGTATGCCAGCGCGGCTGTTTTGTGATAACGCCACAAACTTCGTAGGCGCTAGGAATGAGCTTTCAGAGCTTCGACCTAAATTTATGAATCAGGAGACGCAAGATCACATTCTCCGTTTTTGTGCTGAGGACGGTATTGAGTTCCGATTTATTCCACCAAGGGCACCCCACTTCGGAGGGATTTGGGAAGCGGCCGTAAAAAGTGCTAAGTCTCATCTCATCAAAGTCTTTGGAAATATTAAGCTGACATTCGAAGAATTAGCTACGGCCTTAGCGCAAATTGAGGCGATATTAAATTCGCGACCAATTACGCCACTTTCTTCCGATCCCAATGATCAGATGGCTCTCACTCCTGGCTACTTTTTAGTTGGATCTCCACTAACTGCCTTGGTTGAGCCACCGTTGGAAACTCAAAACATCTCCGTATTAAAAAAGTGGCATCGAATCAGAGCAATGCAGCAACAATTTTGGCAACGATGGTCAAGAGATTACCTTCTCGACCTTCAAAAGCGGTGTAAATGGCAATCTCCGTCGCCCAATATTGAGGTCGGTTCGTTGGTTTTGGTTGCAGAGGATAATTTGCCACCTCAAAAATGGCTACTGGGGCGCATAGTTTCTACAATTAGTGGCACTGATGGAAGAACGCGAGTAGTCGACATCAAGACGAAGCAAGGCATTATTCGTCGACCGATTCATAAAATCGCACCTCTATTTGATTTTGACCGTAACCGTTCAAAGCGGGCGGAATGTTAATTCAAAATTTGAAATATTTCATTTATTTAAAAATTGTATAACTGTACTCTTTAAAAGCGAAATCTAAAGGCATTTAGTCGCCTTATTGTCATTGAACTAAAATGTGCAGTTAAATTCAGAATTTTATTTATTGAACTAGAATTTATCTATTGTATCAACTCAAACAATGCAGTAACTGAACCTTGTTGAATTTGAATTGTAATAAGTTGAGAAGTTGCTTTAAATTTATTGAAGCGAGTTGTTGTCGAATTATAGAGCAATAAACATTTTTGCAATTTATCTCTCGTAGTTTCTGTTCTATAATTTTTTTTGTAAATATTTTTCGAAAGCCATAAAAACGCTTATGGCAAAACATGTGTAAATGGATAAATATCCAAATTTAATATTTATAAATATTCGTGTTAAAGTTATGTCTTGTTAGACACATTTAATAAAAGGGGTTGTGAAGACGATGAACACTTTGATTTCGATTGACACTTGAACCCCCTCTAAATTCCCATCCTTTTTCCCTCCTTTTGTATGAAGGCACGAAATTATGTAAATATAGGTCGTTCCACTGATATGTTGAGCAAGATCCCACCCCAATCCGGCGAGCTGAGCCGCAGCGAATGCAAGCGTGACTTACCTGCTCAACAAATCAAAAACAAAAAAAAATGTATATTATCCATGGAAAAGTCAACACCGACACATATTACAGCCCAACTTCCATGTTCTATACTGCCAATTCTACAAAACAACCGAACATTTTACAGAGATATGCATTAGGAAATACAAACCCGAAATGGGAGGACAGGGAAACGAAGGCCGGCAGGCCACTGCCGACCCGAGCAACCTTACAATGTAACGTGCCTCCCCCAAAAACAATTGTATAAGGACCCTTATTGGCAAGAAGTGGATCTACTAGAAAAATATACAATCAGGATAGACGCAAATATAGCGAAATTCTCTAAAGTAATAATGATGGGAGATACTGGATCCGATTGCAACTTAAAAGAAATAATCCCCATTAACATCAAGGAAAGAATAACATTAGGAGGTATTTTCGCTGGAAAAAACTAATCCATTGGTATAAAGCCATAATCACCATTAACCACAATAATTACAACTGTAAGTTTCATATAATTCACGACACCGACTCAATCCCAACAGATGGTGTGCGGATTATAAAAACCGGTGTACGCGGGAAAAATCTTTACAGACAGTTTGTGAAGAGCTTAAAGGTGAAAAAGTGATGTTAAACCAGCCGATGTTGTAGCTAAAATAAAATGTCTTAGGACGCAATTCTAATGAAAAGCGGTTGCTGGAAAACTCAAGAAAGAGTGGCGCTGGCTTGGATGATGTGCGGGAATCTACTCTGTGGTGTTATGAGTTGCTAAAATTCTTTGATAACGATGAAGGAAATCAAAATACTATAGAGACAAATATCCAATTTTTACAGGTAATGCTGTTTATAAAACTTGAAAATTATAATTTACTGATAAGTATTATGTGGTGTGGCTAATTAAAATTTCGAATTACGAAAAATATTAATGTGGCTGTACACAGATTCTATTTTCCGTCGCAAGGGTCAGACGAGGTTTTTAAATCCTCATCCTGCTTTTATCTTATTTTCCAAGTAGTGGAAATAAAACACAAACTAATTAGTAAGACTTGAGAAATCATGTATTCCTTTCAATATTAAATTTGAATTTCGTGTAAGAAAATATTCCCTGTAGAAAATTTATAGAACTTAGTTCAATTCTAAATGCCGGTAGAACCCTAGCGCATGTGAATATTAGTAAGCCGGGAGGAGCTAATTAAAGAGTTCCTCCAGCCTCCGCTATCACCGTTTACGTGAAAAGCCGATTTTTTAAAGATAGGTTTTTAACAAGATTTGCAATCTTCAAAATTCCAAAAATCACATCCATATGGATTTTAGGGTTAAACATAACCTCAACAGGTGAAACAGGGGGAGGAGAAATTATCAATAATACAAAAATTTGAAGCATCTTAATCTTGGCGATAGTTCTGACAGTTTGCCTTAAAGTGTATAAGGCAAATAAAGATCATATTTGCGGGGAGATCTATTGTAAAATCTGTGAGACTCAGGTACAGCAGGGGCATCTGTGCTTTATTCAACCGAACATTAGAACACCTACTACCGAAGATATTCTGTTCGTGTTCTACGATCTAGAAACCAGGCAGGAAAGTATAATGGATCACAAAATTGTAGATGGAGAATCTATTGGCGAAATAAACCAACTTGAGCCAAACCTGTGCGTTTCAGTCACCAGATGTGACAACTGTATTGGATTACTCAATTTATGTTTTTGTAAAAAATGCGGATTTCGACTACGAACGTATAAAACCGATGTGATAGCCAGTTTTATGAAGTATTTGTTGGAGATGCGGAAAAATTCAAGAAGGTGATTGTAATAGCGCTCAACGGACAGGCGTTCGATCACCAGTTTGTTTTGAACTATGTTCTGCAAAAGACAGATTTGAAGCCTGAGTTAATCATGCGTGGGACGAAAATCATACTTATGGAGATAGGAAATGTTAAATTCATAAACTCATTGAATTACTTTCCCATGGGCCAAAGTAAACTTCCAAAAGCATTTGATTTAATGGTGACAAGCAAGGGCTATTTTCCACATCTTTTCAATACTGCGGAAAATCAAGACTATGTTGGAGTACTGCCAGGGGTTGAGTATTATTGTCCAAATACTATGAAGGATGATGAACGCAAAGCCTTTCTACAGTGGTATGAGGGACATAAAAACGACCAATTTTCCATGCAGGATGACTTAGTGAGGTACTGTGTTAACGATGTAGATATTGTAACTGAAGCGTGTCTGAAATTCTGGAAACTAATGTTGAATGAATTTCAAGTGGACCCATTTCTCGAGGCTACTACAATTGCCTCCGCATGTAACCTGGTGTTTAGACGTAATTTCTTAAAACCAAACACGATCGGAATAATTCCTCAGACTGGATATCGCAATTCAGATAAGCAATCCAGGATAGCGATACAATGGCTAATTTGGGAAGAAGACCAACGTAAGTCATATATTTTACATGCAGCTAGAGGAAGAGAGGCAATAGTACATGATGTTGAGGTAGATGGATTTTGTTCAGCAACGAACCAAGTTTTTGAATTTCACGGGTGTTATTATCATGGACACCCTTCATGTTTACTACATAATCGTGATGAACCCATCATGATGATAAAACGACAACATTGAATCTACGCTATGAATCCACTGTAGAGAAAACAGTTCGCTTACGCTCCTATGGATAAGATGCCATCGAAAAGTGGGAATGTGATTTTCGTAGAGAAATTGACCGAAATATAGAAATGAATTACTTGAAAGTTCATCAGATGCTGGATAATCTTCAACTAAATCCTCGGGAAGCTTTTTATAGTGGTCGTACGGGAAATACATATACTTACTACAAGTGTAAGACAGGCGAGAAAATCAAATACACTGATGTGTGTTCTCTGTATCCATGGATATGTAAGAATAGTAAATTTCCCGTTGGTCATCCGCAGTTGTATGTCGGTCATAACAATTGTACCAAACTAGATCTAAATCAGGTGGACATCAAATGTAGAATTTTACCACCAGAAGGCTTATCACATCCCGTTCTGCCCATTAAACAGAATGGCAAATTAATGTTTCCACTCTGTTGTACGTGTAGTGAGGAAAAAAGTCAGAGTGAAATTTGTACTCACACCGATAGTAAAAGATCTCTAATGGGTACATGGGTTATTGATGAAATTCGGACAGCGTTAAACAAGGGGTACAAAATGCTGGAAATTTATGAGATTTGGAGCTATCAGCTAGAAACATACAATAAATTAAATCATTCAGGAGGTATGTTCACGGATATGATGAATAAGTTCATCAAAATGAAGCAACAAGCGTCAGGGTGGCTCAGCAGTTGTGATACAGATGTTGAAAAACATCAATACATTGAGGAATTCTTTGTCAACGAAGGAATAAAGCTAGAGTTTTCGGATATAATAGATAACCCTGGGCTAAGGTCATTGGCAAAACTTATTTTGAATTCGTTCTGGGGTAAGTTTGGACAGCGTGAAAATCAACCTAAAACTACAATAGTTAATGAATCAGCTGAATTATATACGATGTTGACAAATCCCTCGATAGATGTACAACGTTTGTTACCCGTCAACGAAGAAACTCTAATAGTGAATTGGTGTTATAAAGAAGAAATTACTGAATCCCTTCCAACAGTAAATGTCTGTATTGCCGCATATACCACAACACAGGCTCGGCCAAAGTTATACGGCTATCTAGAACAACTTAAAGATAGAGTATTATACTATGACACCGATTCAGTTATTTATCCCTTTCAGACCCACTGTATACGATTGTGTTAGGTGACGTAATACGTTTATATTTCGGCTCAGACTCAAAATTTCGCTCAAAATCCCAAAAGCGGTGATCGTGTTACCTCTTGTCGAAAGCTTCTATTCCTTTCAGACCCAAAAATTTTTTTTTAATTTTTTTTTTTGTTATTCTGGTATTGAAATATAATAGTATAGCAATTTTTGTAGCAATCGGAAGAAAAAAAATTTTGGGTCTGAAAGGGTTTTATCAGTAGAGATGGAGAATACGAGCCATCTGTAGGAAAGATTGTCGATGATATGACCGATGTGTTGAACTGCTATGGACCAGGTAGTTACATTACCGAGTTTGTGAGCGGAGGCCCTAAAAATTATGCATACAGAGTTCACTGCACAAAAACAAACTCTGAAAAAACAGTATGCAAAGTAAAGGGAATCTGCCTGAATCATGCGGCATCTCAACTTGTGAAATTCGAGACAATGAACGAAATGATACGGAACCCCGAACACAACGAATCTATCAAGTTATTGTCGAAAAATATAGGGCGTACTCAGACCCAGAGCCGAAAAACGTAAGTTTTTGAGTGATTTCAGTTCCCTACCATACGGTTACAAAAGACGACAACTGGACAGTATAGCAGAAAAAAAAAATAATAATTGTGTAAAAAATAAATAAAAGTTAAATGTAAAATAATTACATCAGCTTAAATAAAATTTCATTAGATTATTTAGATGATAAGAGATTTATGTGAAAATTGAATTAATAAAACAGTCTTACAATATAGTTTTTCTTTTTATTAAGTTGAAATTTTACAAAAAAAAAGTTTTTGTGAAAATTGAATTAACTTAAATATGCAACTTTTCGAACTCGTCAGCAAGTTGTTCGATAATAGTCTCTAACACATTGTTATAGTGTCTGATCCATGATTTCTATAACGAAATTGAGAGATAAATATCACAAATAATTTTCTATCTCCTTATAAAAATTTTGAATAATAGGTAGTGTCATAGTAGCAGTATATTCGTCATCATCAATCATAATTTTCTGATGTTGAAATTCTATAGCCCATTCGTAATCGGATATTTTTCGGGGAGGGGTAGGAGGGGGGAGACCCTATCATGCTATATATTTTTACTCTTCAGTACCTTTCATTTGAGGTACCACACACCCCCCTACCACTTTACAAGAAATATTTATCTCTCTTCGTGAGTTTTTCGTCGCACAAGTAAAAATCATCTCCTTCAGAGATATTTTTTCGCACAATGAAAACGTTATTAATTGTGAGTGAAACTTGAAATGAGAGATAAAGAGAGAAAATATAACTCTTATTTTCATCTCTGGTTTAAACAGGATGATTTAAATTTGAAACACATTTATAATGATCATGTAAACTCAGATATGAGTTTTGATGATTTTCGGAAGTTATGTAGAGAGTGCTGGAAGGAAGCATATTTCAAAAAGATTGGTCCATAAATCAAGGGCATTATAGGAAAGGTTTCGATACCTACATAGAATTATGAGCTAATGGAATCATCAGACCTTTCTTCCATACGTAACGAAATTCCTTTCATTTTCGAAAATTTCAAAATCCGTTTTCTTTAAGAAATTGAATGTCGACATTCCAAATGAAGGGACATCACCCTATCGAAGAATTCGTTGTAACCTTAAAATCGAAAGTGTCAAACCGTAAAATCCTGAAAGTAGAACCATTGACCAATCAAAGCTTGACAAGTAAGCAAATCGCCGTACGGCAAATTTGTCTAGCAGTTATCTAACAAAAGAGAGAATGTTCGAGATGTCAAACAAAGATTTTTTTTGTTTTCCTTTTCATCCTTATTTCGAGCGGTTAGAAACAAGATTTTTTTTGCAACGCGCGTCGATTAAAAGGGCACTTGAGTACAGGAATTTGATGGGATTAGGTCGCACCGACCGTGGGCTGCGATAAAATAAAAAAAGATAGGAAGTAGTTATTTTAATTTGAATGCCATTGAACTAAGTGAATCAATTTAGCATAAACTATAAGTGAATAAATTTAACCTAAGCTACGAAGATTACTTAAAACATTATTTTGATTAAAACACCAATAATACACGAAAATAACCTAAATATAATTGAACTAAGTGAAATAAAGTTAATCTAATCTATAATTGAACTATGAATATTATTTAAAACATAATTGATCTGAAATATAGTTAATGTAAAATATGAATTTTACCTAAAATATAATTTTGTCTAAAGTATAATTGGCCTAACGTTTGATTGACCTACGAATTTGACCTAAATATTATTGACTTAAGTGAATTTAATCTAGTCTATAATTGGACTATTAATATTAGTTAAAACATAATTACTTTAAAATATAGTTAGCCTAAAATATGAATTTTTCCTAAAATATAATTTTACCTAGAGTATATCTGACTTAAAGTGCAATTGACCTATGAATTTAACCTAAATACCATAGAATCACGTGAATAAATTTAGCCTAAACTAAACGTGAGTGAATTTAACCTAACCTATAAGTGAATAAATTTAGCCCAAGCTACGAAGATTACCTAAAACATTATTTTGACTAAAACATAAATAATATACGAAATTAACCTAAATATAATCGAACTAAGTTAAATAAAGTTAATCTCTCATTACCAACAGATCTGTCTTCAACAACAGACCTGTTTTCAACAACAGACCTCTCATTACCAACAGACCTGTCTTCAACAACAGACCTCTCCAGCAGACCTATCTGATATATATATAATGGATAAAAAGGTTGTAAAGGAATTAATTCAGGCACGTAAAAACATACCACAGAAATATAACGCTCTTAAAAGCGGTAGAATCGCTTTAGATAACTTGAGGATACCTTTAAAACAATATCAGAACCGCTGAAAAAGCTAACCAAAATCGAGACGATAAAATATGAAAAGATTGATCATGAAACCAAATCTGAAAGCAAAAACAAAGCAACACCTTCAATTTCAAACCATGTAAAACGTGAACTTTTGTTTGACGATGAAGATATTTCTAATCAATCATATAATGACCTAAATATACCCCATACACCAAGCAGTCCAAGTTTATTACGATATTTTGAATATCACAAGAATCCTGGGACTCATAGCCTGGATACACGGTATGGTGTACGCAAAAGTGGAAGTGACTGGAAAATTGGAAACGCTATAGTTACTACAGATTCAGCTCAAAATATCATAATCAATGGGAAAAAGTATAACGCTACTGATGTCATAACTGACCACCCACACGTCTAGGTATAAACCATTTCACAGGGAATATCCTTCAAATCTAACGAAATATGAGATATTCCCTTTGAAACAGAGAACAAATAGAAACATCCATAAATCGCATGACGCAACCCGGAAAAGTAATGATCAATGACCCCGGTGTACGTAAATGACAAACGCATCGAATTCAAATCAATATTGGCCAACATAAGTGGGCCACCACAGTGCAAAAGACGCACATTTCGATACAATTCGATGTAGCAAGTATTGGCCAACATATGTCGGTCACACAAAGTGCAAAGATCCACACAAATTACCGAATACAATGTGCACCTGGAATTGCCCAACGTAAACAAACTGCGAAGGTAGCTCACGTTACCTCGCAACGTGATTTACGAAGCGGCCTAAATAAATAAGCTGCACATGTGTATTACACTCAAGCTGATGGAATGCATCGTTGGAAGTCCAACTGCAGCGAATCAGCTTTCGAGTGGACACTTAACGAAGTTTTCGATTGGCTGTAAGCCAATCGACGAGGTGCTTCCCAAAGAAGGGAGTTCACCAATAAAAGGGCCATGACGGCCAATAGCAGGAAGGAGTAAGTTCAGTTCAGAATAGCAGTAAGTTATGTTCAGAATAGTCAAGAGAGTTCAGTTAAGAAGTTAAGCCAGTCAGTGAAGGTTAAGTAGCAGAATCAGTAAAGTGCAGTTACAAGGAATCAGTTGATTGTGAAAAATAATAAATAAAACATAAATGTAAATTTAATTAAAGAATAAGTAACATTGAATGTGAACATTAACCAAATAAAACGTAAATGTTAAGTTAATAAATGAAATAATAACCTCATGATAAAACAATTAGTGTTTCTCTTAAAACAAATGAATAGGTAAAAACGATAACAAATTTGGTGGCAACGGTGGGACCCTGCGTGACAAAATAACGCAAATCCCCTACCAACGGAAAAGAGAATTAACAGATTTGATTACGTGCTAAAGAATGGATGTTGACGACGAAGTAATTTTTTTTTTCAGATCGTCGACGAGATAAGAAGAGCACCACAACCGGCAGAAGCAGCCTAAATAAAAAATTAAAAAAAATTCCTCTCAAATAATAATAAATAAATAAAGTACGTCGCTTAATAATTTCTATGAATGTGTAGTTTCTTATGCAAAAATTTTTTTTGTTGTCTTGTCAAATAAAAAATTAAAATAAACAATAAATAACATGCGAAAAATTTTCTAGTAAGTCGAAGTAAAATAAGAATACGTGGAAGTTGTTTTCTATAATCTCGTAAAGTTTTATTTTCCTTGGTTGCTTTTTTTTCTATCCGCAATCATTCCCCTACGTTCCGGAACTGAGTACGCAATAATGCCGGAGACTAACGAGCTACGAATATCAATAGTCGACGCACGCAGCATGATCCCTGGTTTCAACGGGAAATTAGAGGAGCTGCACAGATTTCTGACATGCTGTAGCATGGTTGCCTCCACGGCAAAAACACCAGCAGATCAGCACTTAATACTTAGCATTATTAAAACTAAGCTGTCTGGGCCAGCCTACGATCTGGTAAAATTCGAGGAATTTGCCTCTTGGGAAGATTTGAAAAAGGAATTGGAAGAACAATTCCTAGATCGGCGTGAACCCGCGGACATCCAGTCGGAGATATGCAAGCTCCGACAAGGTCCAAAGGAAGAAATTAAGGATTTCGTGAGTAGGTCGCGAAACCTTTTAGCACTACTAAACAGTGCCACACGGATAGGGGACGCCCTCAACGCAGGGAGGAAGCTAGAAAACGAGAAACTAGCGATCCGAGCGTTCGAAGACGGAACCCGAAACTATGGACTCCGAATTTTGGCGAAAACAGCTCACGAGGCTATCCTCAAAGAATTGACGAATTACGTCATAGAGGAAGCCATCAGAATTCGTCCATTAGAGACGAATAGCAAGCCATCCGGCACAAAGTGTGAGTTTTGTGGAAAAAACGGACATGGCGTAGATCAGTGTTCTCGAAAAAATCAGCTCCCAAGCTTCAAGCCTGGTATACACCAACCGGCAATAATGCGGGAAATAAATAGCGTTTTCTGTGGTTACTGCAGTCGTCCAAATCATGTTATTCCTGATTGTAGGACTCGCATGAAGGACGAACAACTAAGGCAGCCACCCTTCCAAGGTAACACGGGGGGCCCAAGTCGAAACCACGGTACCAGGGAAACAATAATCCAAGTCAACGACAGGGATTCCCGAATAATAACCAGCGACAGGGTTATCAAAATAACCAAAACCAACGACAGGGTATTATAAATAATAACCCAAGTAATAATTTCAATAGAGCTCCTAACCAAGGAAGAAATCCGCACGTCAACATGCTAAACGCAGATGATGCCTCGGAAAACTCCAGCGAGCGGGGTGGAATCATCGGAAGTCAGCCCCGCTGGAACCAACTCCGAGTAGAAGCAGATGTCCATCGCAGTTCAGAGTAACCATCCCGTTGATGATTACCAAACGCAGTGTCATTGCCGAGATCCCTTTCGCCTCTACCAAACAATCAGAGTTAATATGTTTGGTGGATACAGGCGCCGAAATTAGTTTGATGCAGGTAACCGCACTAAGAGACGAGTGTGCCCCACAAACTAACGAACTAATAAAATTAACAAGTATATTCGGAAATGACACGGAGACAAAAGGGATTTTAAACGAAACAATTCCAATCTCTACAGGAGATTTGGATTTAAAAATTAAGCACCCATTCCATATTGTCGGACCCGAAGTCCAAATGCATTATGATGCATTGGTAGGGAACGATTTCCTTTTCCACTACAATGGAAAATTAAATTATTTAGAACAAACGTTGACAATATCAGTGCTACATTTGCAGAAAGAGAACCCAAACTTTGAAATTGACGCAGAGGGATTTTCTAATGCAGAAGTGGATATTGCAACTAGTCATGAAAACGTGCCAAGGAAATCCATTGCCAACACTGAACAAAATTCAAATAAGAATGTAGTAAGCCAATCAGAAAATGGCAGCATAAATAAAAATGTAGTAAGCCCATCAGAGAATGGCAGCATAAATAAAAATGTAAGCAAAGGCAATTGGAAAAACCTGGTAACCATAACAAAATCAAATTAAACCCAAAAGACATCCTCACAGATAAGGATCAAGGAATTATGAATGAAGAAGAATACGAACCAAGTCTGAGAAGGGACGTTCCCACAAGGTCACGAAAGATTATTCTTCCAGCCAGATCCAAGGTGGATACTCAGATTACAACCTCAATAAAAGGTGAAGCCTTATGCACGAAACAGGAAATTATTCCGCGAGTTTTCGTGGGCGACACAATAGTTCAGGCACGATCACATGCAGGCATTGCGTCACAAGGTAAGGGAGTCATTCCCGTTTACACCGTGACAGTGGCAATGATGAACCTGAATGATCACGAAGTGACCATGGACGAGGGGGATGTAAGGCTGAATTTTGAGAGCCTGGAGGTTTTTAACCACCTGGGGGAAGAGTCCAACAATGACCAAATAAACGGGCATCTACGCAAACTCAGACAAGCACTGAAGTTAGAGCACTGCAATAGTGAGGAGCATGATTCAATCGTAGAGTTGTGTGAAGAGTACAATGACTTATTTTTTCTAGAAGGTGATCAACTCACTTATACCCATGCAACATTACATGACATTCCGACCAAATCTGGGCAACCCCCAATACATACAAAACCATACAGGTTACCCCAATCGCAAAAAACGGGAATCAACCGACAGGTAGAGCAGATGCTCGCCGACGGGCTAATTGAAGAAAGTCAGAGTCCATGGAATTCACCAATACTACTGGTGCCTAAGAAACCAGATAGCCAAGAAAATAAAAAATGGCGGGTAGTTGTGGACTACAGAAAGTTAAATAACATTACCGAGGGAAATGCTTTTCCCTTACCCAATATATCAATTGGGTAGAGCAAAAGTTTTTCCTACATTAGATTTGGCAAGTGGGTATCACCAGATACAAGTGAACCTGGGTGATCGAGAAAAGACGGCATTTAGCACTCCGTACGGTCACTACCATTCCAACAGGATGCCATTTGGATTGAAACGGGTCCCGGCAACATTCAAACGCCTGATGAATACAGTTTTGGCAGGATTGCAGGGTATAGAATATTTCGTCTACTTGAATGATATTGTAGTATACGGTTATTCTCTACACGAGCATAATCAAAAGTTGAGGACAGTATTTGAACGACTACGACAAAATAACCTCAAGTTACAACCAGATAAATGTCATTTCATGGGAAAGCAAATAGCCTACCTGGGTCATGTAGTCGACGAAAACGGAGTACACCCAGACCCGGCAAAGTTAGAGGCCGTAAAAAATTTTCCGGTACCAAAAACTCAAAAGGATATAAAAAGCTTTTTGTCTAAGTCACCTAAGTCAACCTTAACATAAGTCCTAAGTCCTAAAAACTTAAGTCAGCCAGAATTTGTCCTTTTCTAATCCGGCTGATTTGCTGCCCCCGCATACCTGTTTGTGTGTAGGTGAGAGGACGACGAGGCAACTTACGACCTCCAGCTGACCGACGAGCTAGCCACTTTAGGTCGGGTATGCAGCCCTCGTCTAAAACTCCCTCAACCGCACCTCTCGAGAAGGCCAATTGCCACCCAGACGGTGCAATCTGGCGGCCCAATCGGGAAGTGTTACTCACATATTGTTATTGTTATCCACCGAACATTATACAGAGACAATTTATAATTAGGGTTTTCTGAGCATGGTTATCATGCGACTGGAAGAGGGTGATAAGGCCCTGAATACGAGATACTTTACGTCGGATTAGGGTGGTAAGGTCCCTAGATCCTAGATGCTTTACGTCGGATTAGGGTGGTAAGGTCCCTAGATCCTAGATACTTGACGGAGAACGAACTTAGGGCTTTGTTGCCGGCGGAGTTGAGGGATGAGGTTTCATACTCCTAGCGACAGTCTGCAAATCGCGATTCGACAATTGGTGGTAAGGTCCAACTTGCCTTGCGATTTGACCTGGCCAAATCTTGCGTCGAAGTTGTCCGGTGTCATCATTTGACCAACTGGAATAGGTAATTCATCGGAAAAATCCTTTCGAGATGTCGAACGAAGATTATATCGCGAATCCTTCGGAATCGCTCCTCCTTCGGCCATTTTATTTTAAATTATAGATTAATTTAGCGAAATTTAATTAAAAAAAATTGTACGTAATTTTAATAATCTTATATTTTTACTGTGTCTGCATAAACATATTAGAAGAGAGAGATACAACCGCCGGCCGCAATAGACAAGTGCTCGGCAAACATGTGAAGAAGCTCTTTACTCACAAAACGAAACTTGCAAAAAAAATTTACTCGATAACAAGACAGTCGAAATAGCCTAGCTAATTTCTTCTGCGTTCAATTGCTTCGAGGCTATGATTTTAACTCTACTGGGTGGATCTATCCGAATTAACCGAATCGAAAGCTTCAATTGTAGGACTGCCCAAACAATGACAATCGATTCCGACTCACAGTTAATTCGCCTAGATCGCCCTTCCGCCATCCTTCCGGTAAAAATTGGCTTCGGGACGTCTCAAATGATAAGCAAATGTCAAGGCTAAGTCATAAGCAAGACAGTTGGGATAGCTAGGCTACACTCCACCTTATTCATTGCCTCTGACGTCACCTGCATTTTTAAATTCAAACGTTTTTGAAGTAAGACAGTCGGGATAGCTGAGCTATACACCGCTGTAATCAATTACATCATGAAAATCTGAACTTTGACCAACTGACAAATGTTCATCGGCGAGACAATCGGGATAGCAATGCTATGCTCCATTGTGATCGATCGTCGTTGAACATCAATCAATCAAAAGGCAAAAACAAAATCAAAGATGAAATAAACTAATATTGGAACCTGAAGTTCGGGGAAAATGACGTTACAAACAAGACGGAAGCACTTCCAAACTACAGAATCTTGTTTGCTGGGGCGTTTTTCCGCTAGCGGTTACCCACAAGGTGGATAAACGCAAGCGGTGCCCGTTGGGCGCCATTGTTATATGGGGGGGTTTCTTTTATTTTCCTACAGGTGTGCCAAGCACGAAGTGGGGTGGCCAGGGGAGCTCGTGCACCTCGGGTACTAACGGGTCTTGGAACGGGGCGTTAGATCCGTCCAGATAGCCGCCATTCCCCCTTGTAACGAAGGAACTGTCAGTGACCTGGCTTGGCTGTCTCTCGGGGTGGGAGTAAGGTCCACTCACGAGAAAAGAACTGTCATTGGCTTGGCTTGGCCGTCTCTCGGGGTGGGAGTAAGGTCCACTCACGAGAATTCCACTAGCCCCAGCCATGTCAAGTTGTCTTGGTTGGTCGTAGCCCAGGAGCTCGTGAGGGGTCTGAGGTCCTGCCGCGAGTTCCTGCACATGTCTTTTCAAACCGGCTGACGGTCTTAACGGGTCCTGGCTTTGGAAGTCGGGGTGGCGATAAGGTTCACTACCAACTCTTCCACCAATTAAGGACCGGTTATATTGTCTGGGCTGATCCAAATCTTGAGACTCGGGAGGGGCGTAAGATCCTGCCACGAGTTCATGCGTCACTCTCTGGCCTGTTACTATGGACCTATAGGAACGTCTATGAGCGTGAACAAGTTGACGCTCCGCGCGACGGCATAACTCCCTAAAACAGTCTAAATCAGATATCGAAGATGAGAATATCATTTGCGCGATCGTTGGGTTGACACCCCTTCGAAGGAAAATAAAAATAAAAAAAATGATCTTTCTTTTTTTTTTTTTTTTTTTTTTTTTTTTTATTAAACACTTCAATAGCTTACAATTCATATGGAACCACAAAAGCTATGTTTTAAATTGGGAAAACTTCAAAAATTTAGAGAAAAAATAAAAATAGTACTTTATAAATTAATAGAATTTAGAAGCAGTATGAAATTAAGAAAAAATTAAATTAAATATTAAAGAAAATTTAAGAATTGGAAATAATAAGAATATTTTAGGGCTAAGGACTAGGCTAAAAGATAGAAAGAGAAAAAGAATATATATATTAAGTTATACTATGGATTAGTTGCATTTATGGCAAGACTGAGGTATTATTGATTATTCTCATTATCTGTTTTTTAAGAGGCATTTGTTCAACACTAAAGAGATCAATGTCCATGAATATTTTATTGTGTCTATCTTGAGATCTCATTATTGGTGATTTAAATAAAAGATTTGTGCGATGTATTGGAATTCGGAAAGTCTGTCCTAAACCTTGTCTTATGGGCCTTGCATTGACTTGCAGGTTAATTCTTTGCAATAATTCTGAAACTTCAACTTTACATGTAATAACATTATAAAGGAAAACCTCATCCAACATGCACCTTCTTTGCCACAATGAGACCATGTTTAAAGTTTCAAGTCTATGTGGATATTCAGCATATTCTCGATGTGTTCTAAAATAGAGTCTGCGTGTAAATTTTTTTTGAATTAGTTCTAATTTTGTCTCATAAACTTTGTATATTGGATTAAATATCACAGTTGCATATTCTACTACACTTCTAATATTCGCGTTATACAAGACCAAAAGACTTTTGAGATTTTTGAATTTTTTAGTAACTCTTAGTATGAATCCCAAAGATCTACTCGATTTTCGAAATATATACGAAATGTGACTATCAAAGAGTAATTTTGAGTCAAATATAATTCCCAGATCTTTATGTTGGCTTACTCGCTCTATACATTCGCTTTTTAAGACATAATCAAAATAAATAGACTCAAATTTTCTTGTAAATGACATTACTTTACATTTACTGACGTTAAGTTTTAATTTGTTTTGTTCACACCATATCGATAGTATTTCTAAGTCCCGTTGAAGTTGTATACAGTCTCTTACAGTGTTAATTACGTTAAAAATTTTCAAATCATCCGCATATAAAAGACATTTGCTAGATATTAAACTTGGGATATCATTGACGTATAAAGCAAATAGTATTGGACCGAGTAGAGAGCCCTGAGGTACACCCGAGGTTGGAACTATTTTCTTAGAGCACGATCCATTTATAGAGACTATTTGTTGTCTATTTTTTAGATATGAAGAGAACCAATTTATTAAGCCACTGACAAAGCCATATTGTCTCATTTTTATTAAGAGAAGTTTGTGATTAATAGTATCGAATGCTTTCGAAAAATCCGTGTATACTGAATCTACTTGTCTGTTTTCATCTAAGGCTTGAGCTATATAGTCAGTAAAAATCGCTAAATTTGAGACCGTAGATCTTTTGGGTATAAAACCATGTTGGACAGAGCTAATAATTGGCTTTATGTCAAATAGTAGAGTCTCATATACGGCTCGTTCAAAAATGAGTGATAAGGAGTTTAAAATGGATATCGGTCTATAATTTTTTATATCTGTTTTTTCTCCTGCTTTGAAGATAGGAACTACTTTCGACTTTTTTAGACTATCAGGGAATTCTTGTTTCATTAAAGACTTATTAAAAAGTCTAGTTAAAATTTCCGACAGTTCATAAGAACAGTTTTTGTAAATTAAATTCGGTATTTGATCCAGTCCCATGCTTTTATTCGTATCTAAATTATCTAGGATACGTTTAACTACTTCTGGGGTAATTTGTGGAATAAATATTATTTTATTACCTGAATTTTCTTCGTAATGTGTCACAGGGAAAAGAATTGATAGGGAAATTTTAACCGGCGTTCATTACAGCCTTGCCTGCGAAGCAGCTTCTCCTTGATTTGAATTATGAATACAATAAAAATTCGGTAGAACCAAACAAAAAATGGTTTTATTTTCTCATAATTCGCTTCATTGTCATTCTCTTTTACATGCACACATAGATATATATCAACAACACATATTAACAATAATAGATCATAGCAGCACACCTGCCTACACCAAATACCATACCTCTCCCTATAAAAATGCCATATATCTGTCTTTATTAGAGGCCCCGGGCCCAGTAGGACCACGTAGCGCCTCCGAAGTGTTGCACATCCTAGGGTTAAACCTTGTATGCGAAGAAATAAAATACTGGACTAATAACCCAGCTTATTTCAGGAAATTTTCGTTTTTTTTCGAAAAACTCTTTAACAATTTTTTTAACAATTTTTTTAACAATTTTTTTAACAATTTTTTTAACAATTTTTTTAACAATTTTTTGCAATATTCTTTAACAATTTAACGACAATTTTTGGACATATTTTTTAACAACTTTTGGAGGCTCTAATAATTACTAACAAACTTCAATCTACCACAACGCGTTATTGTGGGTTAACTACAACGCGGCAACGGCGGCAACTGTCACCGCGCCGCATTGACCCAATGAATGTCACCTTGCCGCACGCACGCACGCGTAATTGTGGTATAGTCTAAAATTATCAAAGAAAAATACTATTGGAAATTCAAACATCTGATCAGAAAGAGTTTTATGAGAAAATGGATAGCACCATGAGTGACATAAAAAAATCTTTAAAAAATATAGAATACTACACCAAAAAGACGTATCAACTGAAGCAAGAGAAAACAGAAGAAATAATTAAACTAACGAAGGAAAAACAAAGAAAATCATTTAACAGAGAAATTGAAAATTAAAGTGCAACTGTTAGAATTATAACAACAAAAACAAAGCCTGGTAGAAGATTTGGGAAGTGCATAAATGATTTTTTATTTCAATTTTTATCTATTTTTTATTTGAATTCTTTAAAGAAAACCACTGATATACTTTAGAAAATTGAATTGATTTTGTAAGTTTGTTTTATATACTATTGTCGAGGCCAGCGGAAATTCCCGGTTATGGGACGGATATCCAGTTTCAATTAGGAGACAGATATCCGACCTTTTTTATAAGTACGACCAAACAAAGTGACAAAGGTTCACAGGGCGCGACAGCGAAACCGCTGGCCCGGCATATGTCCACACAACGTGATACGAAGAATCACGTTGTGATGCACATGAAGATGCACACCGCGAGATAATAAAAGTGCGGACTCGACATTCCTCACCAGCTAGAATAATTAAGCTAGGAGTAAGTCGTTGAGAATTGTTCAGTTAGCTGATGTAATTAGTGTTCTAGCGGTTGAAGCGATTAAGTGACTTAAGTAATTTTGTGTTTTATCTTGTTTGCTCCCCAATACCTTCCTTCTTTTAAACTCGAACCACAACACTATTTCAATACTTTGTTGATTGACTAAATTAATTTATTTTATTTTAAGAAGACTGAAAAAATGTCCTTAATAAAACTGCAACCTTAAACCTAAATACAAAATCTGACTTGTGTCCTTCAATTCATTTTCTTCCACATGGAACTTGCAATTCTGTCTCTCATCCGACTACCTCCATGCAATAAATTTGTAGACTCATATGGGTTTACTTCTTCAAATTGTTCTTCGGTATCTTGAAGTTCTGGTTCTTCGACTGCATATTTTATACAAATGTTATGCAATGCTGCACGGACATTAATAATCTGAGTAGCTTCTTCAGGTGTATAATGTAATTCTCGTGCTCTAAAAATGCACCTGAATCTGCGTTTTTGTTGGGGATCAAAAATTACCCTCGGCAATCTTGACCTGGCACACTTTGTGGTGCATTCGGTCTAGTTAAGTTGAACTGTCAGAACCGACACACATGGTTCTTCTCTACTGTGTTTAATAAAGTTCTCTGTAAAGCATTCAAACACTGTATTATTTATTTCCGACTCTGAAAATCTAATAGCTTATGGGCCCAGGGAGCGCGACTGAATAAAGAACAGTGAAAAGTGCGAACGATCGTTTAACCTCACTTTTTGTTTATTACTTGGTCAGAGAAATTCGAAGTGAATAAAGTTTCACAAAATGGCGACGGGTACGGGAAATTCGGTTCGAATTGAATTGCTGTCGAAGCATAATTTCTATACCTGA
The DNA here is from genome assembly GCA_964034945.1 of Chrysopilus asiliformis. NCBI lineage: Eukaryota > Metazoa > Arthropoda > Insecta > Diptera > Rhagionidae > Chrysopilus > Chrysopilus asiliformis. The sequence continues at coordinate 46,679,657 of OZ035961.1, forward strand.
AAGATCCAGATGGAGGCTTTGCTGATTAAAATGATGCATGAGAATTCGTAAGTGGAGCAAGTGTAAAACCGGAAGTCGTGACAGGAAACGCAGTGTCGGAAGCAGCAAACAGAACAGAACCTATCGAGTGACGATTCTAACAAACGAAATACACGTCAAGAATCATTGTATGTAACAGTGGAATCGAACGCGTGCGAGACAAGTCAGAGCGGGAAACGGGACAAACTGTGGTGCTTGGACAGCGGATGCACATCGCATTTGTGTAAAGTCGTAAATAGTTTTGTAAAAACCAAAAAAAAAAAAACAGAAATGACAAATTGAACTTGGCAAATAATTCGTTTACGAAAATAAGTGCAAAGGGTATCGTAGAATTACCAACGCAATTAAATGGTTGTCAAAAAGTGTAAGACTTACCCGAAACTCTTTGTGTTCCAGATTTGAGTACAAATCTATTGTCGGTACGCCAAATCACTGATAAAGGCTTTAAAGTGATTTTTGAAAAGACAATGAGGAAGTTGTCGATACCAAAGGAAACGTTAAATTGACCTCGAAACGCGTAAACGGTTTATATTTTGTGAACGGTTCGAATGGACATGAACACGGGCAAAATGCAAGGATCGATGAAGCGAGTTCTAGTGGAACGAACGGTCAAGAAACAGCATCGAAAAATCCGGTAATGGAATGGCCAGCTCGGACATTTGAACGTTAAAGACTTGATCGAGGCAAGTAGTAGTGGACGAATTTGTGGATTTAACATCAAAAATCTAGACGTCAATATTAAGGGCGAAGTCTGTCTACAGGGAGACTTCCTTTCCCTAAAAGGTCGGAAAGAACTTCGGAGCCATGCGACATTATACATTCAGACGTGTGCGGGTCGATGAGAGTGACTTCTAACGGCGGCGCTCGATACGTAGTCACGATTATAGAGGATGCCACTAGGTGGTGCGAGGTACGGTTCATCAAGCAGAAAAACGAGGTATTTAATGAATTCAAATCATTACAAAGATTATTAGAGACAGAACGAGGTAAGAGAATAAAGTTCTTACAATCAGATAATGGAACAAAGTATATTAATGCCCCATTTAACAAGTTTTTAAGGGATGAAGGCATTAAGCGACGGTTGACCGCTCCTGGAAATCCTGAACAAAACGGAATCGCGAAACGAAAGAATAGGTCATTGGTCGAGACGGCTCGATGTCTACTCATTCAGTCGGGACTTACATCTTCATTTTGGGCCGAAGCGGTGTCGACGGCAAACTATTTGAGAACTCGGTGCCCGACGAGTGCATTGGATGGCAAAACTCCATATGAAGCTTGGACCGGCAGAGTTCCCGACGGCAGCGATTTCAAAGTATTTGGAAGCGAGGTGTATTGTCTAAACCGATCTATTGGGCGTGGCAAGTAGGGCTTACAATTCAGCCGTTATTAATTGTAGTAGGTTCCGGCATTTTTGAACTGACAGATTTTTATGTTTACTTAGATAAAACTTTGTACAAATTGAATTCATTTCTTGAATGCGTATATATTTGTTTTAAATGTTTTCAAGTTCTTTCACTCAAATATCCAAAAGCGTGTTTTGGTCCGTGGATATTTATCCAAAAATATTTTTACCTAATCAATACTCGGTTTGACATAAATATTCCATCAGTTTCCTTCTTATTAAATTCTTTACAAACGAAGGAAATTCCGAATAATTAAAAGAGAAAACTAGTACCGGTTTAAAATATTTTTTTAACATTATTTAAAGTAATAAGTTTTGAAAACTGAAAATGTTTTTTTTTTTGTTTTTTATGTATTAAGGAGTTTATTTCTATTTCAACTTAATAGACCATTTTTTTCTTTTTCTGTGATGTAGCAAGGATTTGAAAAATGAAATGAAATTTGAAAATTCGAAAAAATGAGTTTTATAACATTAGTGGGCGATCGGATTATTGAAAAAAAAAACTAAGTGGATTTTAAAACAGTAATATCTGTACCGTTGATAACTTATAAAGGAACCATATACAAACCAATTTTTTTTTTAAGTATTCATATTAATCATACGTCAGTAGAACTGTTTAAATTTACAGATATATTTATACATAACAACGTCATTTTCGTTATTTGCAACAACGTAGAAATAAAGCTTTTTGATTATCATTTTCAATCATTTGAAGTAGGAAAATGCTTAAATTATTTTACAATAAAAAAGCTGGATGAATTTTCAAGTCCTCCAATGAATATCTATCAAATAAACAATGGTAAAACTTATCTTACAAATAAGATTATATGAGCTCTTCTAGGAAAAAAGTAATCTAGCATTTTTTCGTATATTTGTAATTCAACAATCCCCCATTAGACAATAGAACATTAAAAAGAATACGTTGAATAAAAATATTTTAAAAAAGCATAACAATGTCTTTCAATTTACCACATAAATAGTTATATTACAATTTTCACCCATATAATTAGAAAATTTACCTTGAAAAACCCGAAGCATTGCATCATAGTAAATTTCACATTTATTATGACGAAATGATATTGCGCACATTTCTAAGTTATGAAATGATATTTATGAGCCATAAATTCATATTGATACTTGTTCATTAACCCATTGCTAATTTTACGTTTAGTGTATATGATTTCATAACTTCGTAATTGCACGCATTGTTTTACTATAAATTCATCAACGACAGTGTAAAATCTACAATGAATGCAATGTTTTGCATTTCCCCAAGGTAAATTTGACAAAAAAAAAGACAATGGCGCATTTTTATAGGCAAAACCTATGAAAATTATCAGCGTTTCATATCTTTTTACCATTTTTTTTTCTCTGAGTGTACTCTACGAACAGCTAAGTGGGATGAATTAATTGAGGCTATCAGAGCAAGAACGGAATAACCCACATGTCGAAATCATGAGTTTTTTTGTGTTTGAATCACTATCGCGAGTGAGTTTTTAGATAAAATTGTTTGGATGCACAAAAGAATATTTCAACATTAAGTAATAAAGTGGAAAAGCTTCAAAAACTCGATTATGTGGCTTAGTCCGTTATTGCGCTGAAGGCCTCAATTAATGTGATTAATAGCGGAAAACAAGAGGTTATTGCGATTTCTGAAACATGGCTGAAACCTAGTGTCTTAGATAGTTCTATAAAAATCATTGGGTTTAATATTTTAAGGCAGGACCGTCTTTATTCAAGAGGAGGGGTATTGCGCTTTTTGTCTCTAGTAAATTAAAGATTTGAGTAGTTTTAGGTGATACTTTAGATGAAGTGGAATTTCTCTTTGCGAATTCCTCTTAGATAAATCCTCTTTTCTTTTAGGGATAATATACTGTCCAAGAGGCCGCTATGAATGTTTATCTGATGTTCTTTTTGAATTAGGCGCCAAGTACCCATAAATCATATTGTCGGGCGACTTTAATTACAATCTGTGGGATAGTTGTTCATATTTTTTTGATCAATTTGGACTTACAATTAATGTAGACCCTTGTAATTCTTCACCAAGTCACTTCGATCCTCATAATAACTCACAGTCGTAACTTGATTTTTTTGTAAGCAATAATGTGTATAATAAAGATTATCAAAAAACCGAATGGTGTTCTTAAAATACCAGAACACCATTCTTTTTTTTGATAATCATTATTATACACATTACTGCTTACAAAAAAGTCAAGTAACGACTGTGAGTTATGATCAGACATGCTTTCACTACTATTGAAATTCCTATTGGTGTTTTTGATACTGCAACTGAGATTGGTACTTATAGAAATTACATAAACTTTAATGCTCAAGGGTTATTCGCAGAAGGATCTACACTTTTTGATGACATTTTTTCTATTCCAGATTTAAATACAAAAGTTGATACCTTCACCTCGTTGCTTCATGATAAATATTTTCCACCTAAGCCTAAATCTTACAGAGCAAGTATATCTTCGCCATGGTTTATGAGATTTCTTCCGCAAGGCATTATCGTGATTTTACATATAATGTCTATAAAAGAAATAGGATTAAGGATAATTGGAAGGTAAAGCACATAATCGAGTAAATAGATTAATTCGTGACTCTAAAATAAAGTACTCGAAAAAAAAAAATTTTCATTAGACAACTCCCATTCAGTTCATCATTCCGATTCAGTTCATCATTCCGATTCAGTTCATCATTCCGATTCAGTTCATCATTCCGATTCAGTTCATCATTCCGATTCAGTTCATCGAACAGTGCAGACGTGAAAACTCATTAGTGAAACAATTAAATCGGGAATTAAGTAATAAGTGCCTGTTTGCATAACTGTACAAACGCGGTACAATTATGCACACTAATCATTGCGCTATCCGTCGCGTTCTGAACTACTAATGTGGAAATTAAGCAAAGTGCAATAACTAACCTGTTATTAAAGTGTATTGACTCTACTGAATGAACAATTGTGCAGTGTCAATTATTGACAAATACCTAACTAGGAAAAAAAAACAAAAAGTGGAATAACTGTGTGCAATCGTGCAGTGTTATTAACCCAAGACTAAAACTGATGATACCATCTATTAATACTATAAGTAAAACCATTACGAAAAAAAAAAAAATCACCATACAACGGGAAAATGGGCGCGACCACCGATATGGACTTAGACCTGGTCACACCAAGTACATCGGTTAATGGGGTGAGTAACAAAAATTCCGTGGCCCCCGGCAAAGAAAGGTATATAACCATAACCGGCGACGTTTGGTAGCCCTTCTGCAATAACCCAAAACGAACCAAAAACACCAAGAACAGAAAATGTATCGCAAAACCGCTTTGCAGGTCTAAGTAACTATGTAGATAATCCATCTGAAGACAATACAGCCATACGAACAAAACCGCGTCCGCCGCCAATCCATCTAATAGAAGCAAGCTCAAAAACCTTAATCAATGATCTAATTGTAAGAATTGAGTTGATGACCCCCGGTAACACTATACTAACAAAAACTGCCAGCCTGACAACCCTTGGTTTTAGGTGCGGTGGCCACCGTCCGCGGCCAGAGGCAATTGAAGCGCTAGACCGAGAGGACGTAGTGTTCTGACAAATATTTAAAGCTAGCCTTAGGCTTCAGCGGTCATCTGGTTTGGGGGCGCGGGCGGTGGTTAGCCAACAAGTGACCGTTATTAGGTATCATTTTTTATATTACTAACCAAATAGTCTTACAATTTTCAGAAGTGGAATTGGATCTACTAGGCCAAAAAGGAGAAAAAAAACGGTGATTTTCAATGTAATATGAAATTTAGATCGATTGATCTAGAAGAAAATGTTTTCCTTTTATTCGCACAATGGGAACGAACAGAATAGCAGATGAGTCATTTTGTTTGTATTTGTGATCCTGTTTCGACATGCCATGCACGGGCAGCAAAACGACCAGCCGAGAGAGTGATTCATACAAGTGGGGTATGGTAGACCGGTTAAAATGGCATCCAGCCACTTGAATTGCTACTCCGGATGTCTGTGTGCTTGTGTATTGTGTGGCAGTGTGAGGACTGGTCTGCGATCAGCAACGGTACTTTTGATTACAGTTATTCTTTGTCTTTGTTACTCGCTGCTATTTTGTGGAAGAATGCATTATTTAATTTCATTTCGCTGTAAATTTTTCAAGGAGAGAAGACGACTTTAATTGTTTTACACAAGTTATTATTTGTCTTATATTGTGACGTTTTTGCCGAATCATAATTAATTCAAGTTAATTGAGTAAAGTGGTGAAATTCTTTTAAAGAATTTAACAGGAGAAATAGGTGCATATTTCGTCAATAAAAGAATTCGCAGGTAGCTAAGTGATTTTATTGTTATTCAATTGAACATTATTCAAAGACAATACAGATTTAGAGCATAACAATAAAAGTTTTCAATTGTTTTTGTAATACCAATTGGTGCATTGAGTGAACTGGGTTTTGAGGCTTACTTAATTTTTTTTTTTTTTGGTTACAATGAGTGGTCGAACTGGTGCAAAGGGCGGTAGAAGGGGACGCCAAACGCCCGCTTCTCAAAATTCTGTTAATTCTCAAACTGTCGGTGAAGCTTCGGGTGAACCTTTTGTCTCGGTGCCAAGTCACACATTTCGGATGGGAATGGAAGAAATTCGTAATCTTATACCGGAATTGAATCCTGGGAATGCTTTCAGCCTTAGCGTAGTGCAATGGGTGTCTCTTATCGATCAATTAAAGCAAGTGTATTCGTGGAACGACCAATCCACCTTGTTTTACGCCACTGTCCGTCTGGTTGGGGCTTCGAAATTCTGGGCACAGACAAGAATGGGGACGTTTGACACGTGGGACTCCTTTAAGTCAGATATAGTCAAAAGTTTTCCATGTATATCAGATGAAGCGACCGTGCACGCTAAACTTGCTGCACGCAAACGAAAACCCAACGAACCTATTGAAGAATATTTTTATGAAAAACTGGCACTGGCTAAAACTATTAATTTGAAATCTGAAACTACTATTAATTACATTATTTCTGGTCTCGGGAATAAAGACCTGCAGAATATTCTGGTAGTCGTGCCACATATGATCCGGTTGATATTTTATCAAAAATAAAATCATATGAGTGCTTAAATTCAATTAATTTACGATCATTCCAAAAGCAATTCCCTAAATTTCAACCCGTTGAACAACCCAATTATGAACGGAAACGTTTTACACCAATGCCAGCTTCTCAGCCTCCACCTAAACGTGCGTCTACCTTGGCACCTCCAACTTTTTCGGGCAGATGTTACAATTGTGGGTCTGTTGGTCATGTTGCAGCTAAATGTCCACAAAAGAAAAACCAAAATTTAAAGAACGTTCGTAAACTAGATCATCAACGATCAGAGTTGTATAGAAAAATCTTAGTTGACGGCAAACACATTCATGCGTACATAGATTTGGGAAGTGAAGTGTGCACTATTAAACAATCTACCTGTGCGTCATTAGGTTGGGTTGTAGAAAAACACGATCTTGACAACGTCTTGAGTGGGTTTGCAGGAGGCCAATGTCGCCCTCTGGACGAAAAATTAATAAAACAATCACCATTGATGAAGTATCTCTTCGGACAAATATTTTGGTAGTTGCAGACCAAGCTCAGGATGTGCCAATGCTTGTTGGCCAAACATTTACAAATAGACCAGGTGTGAAAGTTATTAAAAGCTGGAAAAAGATCGAAATCCTTAAAGATTCCGGAAGTTCTTTAAAAACAGATGTTCCATCAACTTCACGTCGCCCACGGCAGATGAGAATTACTCAAAAGCCCATTCATTTATCTGACGTCAACGTTGGTGATTCTTGTGACCTCAAGGATAAAGAACGGTTGATAGAATTAATTGACAAATATAGGGACTGTTTCGCTGTGGAAACAAGTGATTTAGGTCGTGTAAAATGGGCCGAATTTGAAATCCACCTTACTGACAATCAGTGTTGTGCCGCGTAGTCTACGTGATGTAGACTACACCATTGTCTACGCGTAGACTATTACTGTAGACAATGGTCTATTCTCTACGCGTAGACAATGTAGACAATCAAGGATAGGTGATTTAGTTATAAAATCTCATTTTCTTCAATTAATTTTAACATAAAGCACAATTTCCAGGAAGCAATCGCCAAATGCTGTGCATGAGAACTTCGGAGCAAACTTTAGTGGCAATTGTAATTCTTTTCATGCAATCTAAGGGCGTTTTATAGATTGAAATCACATTGAATTCTAAAATCTTTTTGCTTCACACATTTTTCAATATAACGAACCGTTTATTTAAAAAAAACTGATTCATTTGTATGGGATGGCTTTGCTCATCTAAGAATATCTGTTTAATTTTTTCGAAAAACACGTTTGTTATTAGTCTTTAGCTTAATTCCGTTGACAGTTGTCGTATTTACAGATAGACGGAAATTTATACCGAAGTAATTCAAATCAAATAAAGTAAATCAAGTTGGAGTATAGAACAAAATATTTAAAAAAAAACTACCAAAACTAATTCAAGAATTTATTTTTGCGGTTCTATGTATTGTACATAAATCAATCTTAATCAGAATGATTGTCTTCTTCGTAATATAAATTATCATTTATTCGCCAAGAATAATAAATATGGTGTAGTTTTTTAGACCTATCAAAGGTCAGTCGATTTCGGCTTTGACAATATATGACTCACTGATGACTTTGTTTTGACAGATATGAGAAAGTCTACATTGTCTACGCAAAGTCGACATTGTCTACGCCAATGTCTACATTGTCTACCCCAAATCGATTGTCTACGCTATTGTCTACACTAAAGTGTAGACAATTAAAGTCTACGCGTAGAGGAACAACACTGCTGACAATACTCCAATAAGATTCCGTCCATACAGAGTTCCTTACCACCTCAATCATGAACTTAAACGTCTCATAAGGGACTTATTGGACAATGACATAATTGAAATTTCTAAGTCAGAGTATTCTAGTCCCTCAATTCTTATTCAAAAAAAAGACGGTACATTTCGGTTATGCGTGGACTACAGGATCTTAAATGAGCGAACAAAAAAGAATTCTTTTCCCACTCCTAATATTGAGGAGTGTTTTAATAAGTTATCTGGCGCCAAAATTTTTACATCACTAGATTTCATGCTGGGTTACCATCAGATACCCGTCAAGCCCGAACATCGTCACTTAACTGCTTTCGTTACACCCGACGGACACTTTCAATATAAGAGACTACCGTTTGGGGTATGTAACGGCCCTGCCGAATTCATGAGCTTGATTTCGAAGGTTGAAAAAGCTGTAGACGATGAACGACTCTTAACCTACATGGATGATTTGTTAACCGCTTGTTCTTCTGTCGAAGAAACGTTTGAGGTTTTAGAGAAAATACTTTTGGTTCTTCGAAAAGCAAAACTAACATTAAACTTAAAAAAATGTTTCTTTTTTCAAGGACAAAATCCAATTTTTAGGCCACGAGATCTCAGCGGGAACAATTCGTCCGGGAATAGGCAAATCCGCGGTAATTGAAAACTACCCGAAACTTCAATCCATAACGGAAGTCCGACAATTCTTAGGGTTAACTAGTTATTTTCGGCGGTTTATTCCGAATTATGCAAAGATCGCATCACCCCTGAATGAGTTACTAAAAAAGGGTGCACAATTTTCGTGGAATGAAGATAGAGAAAAGTCATTTGTGCAACTAAAAGAACAACTTTCTTGCCGTCCACTTTTAGCAATATATGAACCATTTGCAAAGCATGAATTGCACACTGACGCAAGTAGTAAGGGTTTAGCAGGAATTTTACTACAGGTAGGCACAGATAAAACAATTCAACCAGTCTCGTATTTTAGTCGAGCAACTACCTCAGCAGAACAAAAGTACTCCTCATACGAACTAGAAGCTCTCGCCGTTGTTGAAAGCTTGGAGCGATTCAAGTACTATCTCTTAGGGAAACATTTTATTGTCGTCACCGATTGTGCAGCCTTGAAGGCTACGAAAAATCAGAAAGACCTTGTCCCACGAATTGCTAGATGGTGGCTGAAAATTCAGCAATTTGATTTCGATTTAGAGTATCGCTCTGGGTCAAGAATGTCTCACGTCGACGCATTAAGCAGAGCGGTTTGTGGTCCAAGCTCTGAACCAGTTGAAGTAGGTAGTGAAGTATTTGTAGTAGGTATCAACGAGCAGGACTGGGTTGTAGTACTTCAGCTAAAAGATCCTAAATTGGTAGAAATCATTGATATACTTTCTGACGAATCTAAGGCTCGCCGCTCAGAACATTCCAAAAATTTCGTTCTTAAAAATCAACGACTATTTCGTAAAACTGAAGATGGTCTTCCTTCGGTTTGTCGTGCCTTCGAGTATCAGGTGGCAGATACTTAGGACATATCACGATGGTCTTGGTCACCCTGGACTAGATCGAACGCTTTTTCACGTTAAAAAACAGCTACTGGTTTAATAAAATGCGCACCTTCACTAAAAAGTACATCGAAAACTGCATGGAGTGTGCCTACAATAAAAGAGGTCAAGACGAGACTAGACGTCAACTGCACACATTTGCAACCGAGCCTATCCCTTTTCACACCGTAAACATCGATCACCTCGGGCCCTATCCGAAAAGTGGAAGACAAAATACTCATCTTCTGGGGATAATTGATTCATTCACGAAGTTCGTTATCTTGCGACCTGTCAGAAATACAAGTACAAATTCGGTTATCAAGATCCTCAGTGACCTTTCGCAATTTTTTGGGGTTCCATCGAGAATTATTAGCGATAGGGGGACCGCTTTCACCTCAAAAGGGTTTGAAGAATATTGTGCCGAAAATGGTATCAAACACACGAAAAATGCGGTTCAAACACCACGAGCAAACGGACAAATCGAACGGTATTTCCGTACTGTCGCAGCAGCTATCTCAAGTATGACAAAACAGTCGAATGGGCGTGATTGGGATGTTCATATCCTGGATATACAGTGGGGATTGAATAGTATTACTCATAAAGTCACTAATCAATCGCCACAACAATTACTGTTAGGTTATACACCCAAGGGACTTCTCAAAAATCAGCTCACCGCTGTCATTCACGGTGACATCGCACAGTCAGAAAAAGAAAGGGATCAAGATCCTAATTTGTCCCTTGAAGTCCTCAGACAACATGCTGCGGATAATATTTTTAACGATAGATCGAAGCAGGCTGAAAAAGCGAATCGAAAATTAACACCTCCCCGGGCGTATAATGAAGGAGATTTAGTGTTGATCAAGGCTGAACATGGAGCAATTGGTATCCCCCGCAAGCATTTGCCAAAATATAAGGGTCCATACATCGTGGAAAAAGTTCTTGGTAACGACCGGTATCTTGTAAGTGATCCTCCGGGTGTTAAAATCTCTGGAAGGTCTTTTAGTTCCGTATGGGCCGCCGACAAAATGAAACCTTGGTGAGCTCGAGCTAGATTTCGAATCCGACGACGAAAATAATAAGCCTATTCCACCCAATGTATGTCAATAATATTTTATATAAGATATGTTAGTTTTATTTTTATTTTCTTTAAATATATAACTACTTGGATTTATTTATGTTGTTAGAAACGCTTTAAGAAAAGAAAATGTTTGTGTTCATATAAACCGGAGCGAATGCCGCTTATTTTATTTTACAAGAAATCTATCTTACCTTAAATTTAAAAGAAAACTAAAATTATGATTTGAAAATAAAAAGAAAAAGAAAAGTTAGCTAGGACAGATAGTCATTCTCCAACAACAGGCGAATATCCATCGCACCTGCATTTTTGCACGTTCCAGTCATCGATTCTAAGTGAATCAGGTAATGAAAATAATTGTTTATACGAATACCATTGAGTGATGGAGGAGGGCACGGGCTAACGATTTCGCTTCGTTTGCGCTGATGTTTTTCCCATTGCTGGGGTATGTAGCAACATATAAGTCTCTAGAGCAAGTTGAAAAGGAACAGTACTTGGTATTGTTTATAGTATGAAGAGTTTTGGAAGGTTAATGGGTCATCTAGGCGATTGATTTTGTTTCAGTCTACTATGATGAGCCCAAACTGAAGCTGAAGTTGTATGATAATGCTTTTAGCTTATCATTGCCGCGATGATTAGGGATTTGATTTTGGTTCAGATAACTTTTCATTCAGGCGGAAGAAGCTGAATTTGTGTTTCACAAATGAGAAGTGGCCATCACTGAGGACAGTGACACGCAGGATGGTCGAGTTGTAAGAATTGAGTTGATGACCCCCGGTAACACTATACTAACAAAAACTGGCAGCCTGACAACCCTTGGTTTTAGGTGCGGTGGCCACCGTCCGCGGCCAGAGGCAATTGAAGCGCTAGACCGAAAGGACGTAGTGTTCTGACAAATATTTAAAGCTAGCCTTAGGCTTCAGCGGTCATCTGGTTTGGGGGCGCGGGCGGTGGTTAACCAACAAGTGACAGTTATTAGGTATCATTTTTTATATTACTAACCAAATAGTCTTACATAATTAAATGCGTCTGGAAAAAAAATTTCTATCTAGTTGACCTAAAACGCGGCCAACGGAAACTAAAATTCAAGCATCCACAGAAGCTTACTGTTGTCTAATAACTGATTTATTCGAGAAAAATAATAAACAATTTTACACATATCAACTCAAGAGTGCCAAGGAGCTAAGAGTAGTAATTAAAGGAATAGATCACAACGTCGATCCTAACGATATCAAAAATGACCTAGAAGGAAAAGGATTCGGAATTAAAAATGTCAGCAACATACTAAATCGTTATACAATACCGCAACCCATGTTCATAGTTGAGCTTAATCCTGAATCAAGTAAAGTCCCAAGGGCAAAGGTCATCCCACTTATGACATTCAATATGTAGTACAAAGGAAAATAACCCTACAAACCTAACTCTCTGGTTCAATGCCAAAACTGCCAAGAATTTGGCCATACAAAATCTTACTGCAAATTAAACAGCATCTGCGTAACCTGCGGCGGACCCCATGAAACGAAAAATTGCACAGAAAATAAAAACCATAATAGCACTAATAAATGCAGCAATTGCAATGGCAACCACACTGCCAACTATAGAGGCGTCCCGGAGTATATTCACCTCCATAAATCCAAAAATCAAACACCTAGTACACGTTTCCAGCAGACCCAACAACAGCACCAACTCTTCCCCCCTCCACCTCCCACATCTTCCTAAATTAATGGATCCCAAAGCTATGCGGATATTACAAAAACGCAACTCCATCAGCAAAACTTACCCAATCAAACTCACGCAAATAATCATGATGCTAGTATTCATGATGCGAAATTCCTATAGCCGAATGGTAAAAATCATCATTTTTTCATGACAAAACATAATATTCATTAAATGACAACAAAATATTGCAATTCATTTTTTTTGCCACAAATTTATGAAAGTTCGAAGTAGCTGGACATGAAAAATCGAAATTTGTAGGCGAAATTCCTATAGCCGAATGTGAAATTCAACTTAAACCAAACGTTGTATGATAAAAATTTACCTTTCAATCCTCTCAATACTTCGTTATTCCACCATTATTTAGTATCACGCTAAAAATTCGGTCAGGCATGGAGTTTATTAAATTTTGAAGCAAATTGGCCTCCAGTTTGCGCCATTCTTCAATAACACTCGTTCTGAGTGACTGAACTGACTCAAATTGCCTACCATTAGCATAAACTCTTCGTGCCAAGATGCCCCATAAATTTTCTATGGGGTTTAGATCCGGACTCCTGACTGATGCCCATTAAACTTCCTCCACCAAAGTTTCGACTCTTTCGAAACGCAGTTTCTTTCCTCAGATCATGCCAGTAGCAATCAAATCCATCGGGACCATCAAGATTAAATTTTTTTTTCATCAGAAAAGATAACATTTCGCCATTCTGATGTTTTCGCCATTCTGATATGCTGACTGGCAAAATTTAATCTTGCATCTCGATGAGCCTGTATAAGCGGTGGCTTTTTTGCTGCTTTTTTGTATACCAGATGTCCTGTTGATTTTAAAATTTGTTGCACGCGTCTTTTGGTGACAGGTAATTCTAGTTTTGACACGACCTGAGCAGCTTTAAAGGTGGAAACAGAATTGCGGCTTTGTGGACTTCAGCTTCGGCTTCAGCTTTGACAGTTCTGTAGACTCAATGCTTTTCAACGTAATGGAACACAATAGTAAAGTTGCAAAGCCGGTGAAGCCGAAGTCGAAGTCGTAGTAGCTCTACTCTTGGTCGGCTTTGACAACTTTAACCTAACTTTTTTTGTGAGTAAATGATTGTCATTGAAAATGTTTGAAGAAAAGTTGATAAATATAGTGCAAGAAAATGAAATTCTTTATAATAAAAAAAAACAAATGCGAAAAAGAAGAATTATATTTGGCAGAAAATCGCGGACGAAATAAAGGTTCCAGGTAAGAAAAAGTTTATGAATTTGTGAAGGCAGGGGCCCCATGATCAGGCCCGGATATAAGGCGATTGGAGCGATTGGGCCCAATCGGGCCCCGCACTTGAAGGGGCCCCGCATCATCACCAAAATTAAAAAAGTTTTTTGCAGTGAAGTTTGAAGATAACTGTCTGCATGCAGGAAGTGCCTTAACTTCCTGCCTCCATAGACCTTTGATAACAGTGCCATTTTCCTCGCGATCGACGTACTCAGGAGGACAATAAACACTATCGTGCATTTTGACAAAATTATGCAGAACTACCGTGGCCTTTACAATATGTTCTGCATTTTTTGGTAGCATATATAACTGGTTGGTTAAAACCCGCCATCTAGCAGTTAATATTCCAAATGCGTTTTCTATTACGCGACGTGCTCTCGAAAGTGTATAATTAAAATGGATTTCCTCTTCAGTAAATGGCTTGATCAAATACGTTTTGAGAGGGAACGCTGCGTCTCCTATAATATAATAGGGACATAAAAATTAAAGCTTTTCAAAATTTTTGGGGCTGGAAAATCCAGTTTCCCTTTTAGAAGTGCTTTCCCAAACGACGATTCCCCAAAAATACCGCCATCACTTGGCTACTGTAAGCTCCGATGTCTACTGCTGTAAATGTGTAGTTTGCGTCGCAAGCGGCCAACAAAACGAAGCTGTGGTGGCCTTTATAATTAAAGAACTGCGATCCAGAATTAGGCGGGCATTCTATATTTACATGCTTGCCATCGATACTTGCGGCACAGCAAATCCCACATGTTTTCAAAATCTTCGGCAATCCTATGCCATTAAGATCTATTTGGGATTGCCAAATAAATCTCAAACATAGTGTTCCAGATTACTTCGCATACTTCGTAGATGATACTTTAAACTGTTGACACTCCCATTTTGAACATCCACGCTAGTACTTGCATTGGCACACCTTGAGATAAGTACCTAAAATAAGATAAAATAATAACGTAATTGTGGGATTTATGTTGTTAAAAAACTTGCTTACATTAGAGTCACAAGCAATCTACATTCCACCTCAATGAATTTGCTTCTCGAAATTTTGTTTAAGTTTTCAGAAATCAGAGACAACCTTTTCACTTCGGTTAATGTTTTTTTGCAATTTTAACATTACTGTAACCAGCTTCGTGAAAACAATAAATTTTTGCTTTCTCCACAATGGTCAAAAATGTCCCCCTAGGCATTCTTACGCAAAACCCGTTATTTATAAGGTAATTTTTACGCTTAAAAACCTGATCGAAATTTTCTTAAAACAATATAATCACCCTTGTTCTGAGATACGGCGTTAGCCCGCTAAACGTAACGCATTCGATTCGATTCGCTACGCGATCGGTGTTCTGAAAAACGGCGTTTGCTGTTTAAAAATACGGCAAACATCGCATGCAAACGAAGTGTCAAAAATCAGCTGGTTATGTTTGTATCTGGGTTGATAGCCATTTCAGTGCAAGTTTTGAAAGTAAAACATGGATTTCACGGTGCCAATTTATTTATTATTGATACAGGAGGAGATAAACTCCTTGCGGGAGCAAAGAATTTTTCTGAGAAGTTCTTCGAACGTCATGAATTTAAGTGACGAAGCGTGAGTACATAGAAAAAGTGTAACTTTCAATTCATATAATTTTTTTTTTCTAGCTTTAGGAAGGATTTTCAGCTGAGAAAAACATCATTTTTATATATTCTGAGAAAATACTTTTTTGGTGGTCCCAAGCTGGATAATTTATCTGATATCGATTGCCAGATGGCCTGCACCTCTGCCACTGGTCTCCGTGAATAGCCCTTCGCGATATCAGAGTGCTCCTTCATTACATCAATTAAATAGTTGAATTGGGCAGTATTTGTTGAATTTTTATTTCCACTCCTATTTGACAAATAAACTTGTAATTTCATACTTAAATATATATTTCCATTATTTTCTACTAACATTTTAATTAATCGCAAAAGAAGCCCTAAAACTGCCTGAAATATCCACCAAACGCGAGAAAACTGAAGTGAGCAATTTAACCTCAAATATCAGCTCCCGGCGAATCTCAGAACAACGAAAATCGAATACGTTGCGAGGCGTTACTCCGCGTTGAACTCAAACGAAACGTTGCGTATTTCAGAACACCGAAAATGCGATATCGAGTGCTGATCGAGTAAATATCGAGCAAACTAACGTAACGCCGTATTTCAGAACAAGGGTGAATGTTGACATCATGCTCATATCCGACTTCAAACTGCATGGATACTGTGATGGCCAACGAAAAGACCATCACATTCCTTTCCCACGACTGGCTGATTCAATCGCGATACAAAACGTCTCAAATTGCAATAGACGTGATGTGACGCGATTGAGTCAGCAGAAAACAAGTAAACAACCACTTCATACGCCAAGTGCATGAGTTCGGTCGCGACACATAAACAGTTCTAATTACAGAACTGATAAGGGCGACGCGGCCGACTCAGCATTTTGTTTGAGGCGTTGGTTGCTGCTGGCGATACGGCCAGTTCAGTTGAGTTGAGTTCAGTTTTGAGATGAGTCGCGATCAAGAAATAACATTGTAAAATAGTTCGTTTTAAATAAATAAAGACCTTGTGAAATAACATTGTAAAATAGTTCGTTTTAAATAAATAAAGACCTTGTGAAATAACATTGTAAAATAGTTCGTTTTTTAAATAAAGACATTGCGTGTGAAATAAAAAGTAAGAGATTTCTAAAATAGTTTTAGTTATAGAATAAAACTAATTTAAGATCGTTTTTAATCGTTTTAATAAATAAAGACATTTTGTGAAAGAGAAGAAAAAGTGTTTTTTTAATCAAGCTCGGACCACAACAATACAAATTCTACAATACAAACCATCCAGAAGATAAATCCCGTGGAGGCACAGCAATTCTTATCAGAAATAGAATTAGACATTCCCAAACAGACTCAACTTCCAAAACAAATCTCCAAGCAACGACGATAGCACTAAAAGAATGGAATGATTCCCTAATTGTTTGATCCATTTATTGCCCCCCAAGTCAAAATTTTTCGGAAACCGAATTCACCCAATTATTTAAGTCATTTGGAAACCGCTTCATTGCTATAGGTGACTTTAATGCAAAATCACCACGATGGAGCTCTAGAATTGCCACGACAAAAGAAAAAACTTTGCTCGAATCTATTCAAAACAAATAACTTATGCCTTAAACACATGTGTAGAATTCTGCATGCAGCGGAATTTATATACACTCGTTTATATGAAGTGGAACACACGTAAATTCTGCATGCAGCGCAGAGCTGCATGGTGTCTCAAATTCAACTTTCTCTGCGCAGAATTAGTGATGTCAACCGAGGATTCTTTTTTGGTGTTTGGCAAAATCGACTGTTAGCAAAGAGACTATGGACTAAATTCGCACGGAATATGGTATGTAGAAACATTTACTTTTGAGATTTCCCTGTTGTGGCAAGATGGAAGAAAAATTGATAGATTTTGTAAAAAATAATGAGTTTTTGTACAACAAAAGAAGTCGACATTATAAAAACGTACAGTGAGTGTAAAAAGTCAGCGTACAGTGACGATTTTTGAATAAAATACTAAATATAGCAAACACTGTATTTATTTTTCAAATTCCGGTTACAAGATTTTGTTGCCTGGACAATTCTTTACAGATCTGTAAAAAAAATAATTAAAAAAATAATGATTTTTTACTTAAATTTATTACTTTAACTAAAAATATGCTTTTTTAAGAGCGCAAAAAGTCACCGTACAGCTATTAAAACAACCAATAAATATGGGCTAATTTACCGTTAGTATTTGGTTGGGTATCCATTAGATCGAATTACTGCTTGAAGTTGCCTGGGCATCGATTCTACCAACTTCCGGGTCACGTCCAGGTCACTTCCGGGGTTATTTTTGCCCAATTCTTCTTGCAACACCGCCTTAAGCGTTTTCTCGCTAGTAATAGTGTGGCTGCGGATTTTCTTGTCAAGCAAGTCCCATAGATGTTCGAGGGGGTTTATATCAGGAGAATGGGCTGGCGTTTAGAAATATTTGGGAGTGTTGTAGAGGAGCCAAAAGCGTTTATTGAGTGATCTATGCTTCAAAACGTTATCCTGCATAAACACAAACGTGTCCTTAGTCCCATTTATTCAGCGCTAGCATGTAAATTTTGTTTTTATTTGTCAATATACACATACTGGTCCATAACCTCATCAATAAAATGCAGCCTACCCACCCCCCGCACCGTTCATGCCGCCCCATACCCTGACTCCATACTTGAGGTTTTCCTTTTGAAACTCCATATTCTTTTTACGCCACAAAATTGGCCTTTCTTCCAATTGGAAAATGTTAAATTCACTCTCGTCAGTAAATATTAGTCAGTAAATAGTAAATATTACTGACGAGAGTAAATTTAACATTTTCCAATTGGAAGAAAGGCCAATTTTGTGGCGTAAAAAGAATATGGAGTTTCAAAAGGAAAACCTCAAGTATGGAGTCAGGGTATGGGGCGGCATGAACGGGGCGGGGGGTGGGTAGGCTGCATTTTATTGATGAGGTTATGGACCAGTATGTGTATATTGACAAATAAAAACAAAATTTACATGCTAGCGCTGAATAAATGGGACTAAGGACACGTTTGTGTTTATGCAGGATAACGTTTTGAAGCATAGATCACTCAATAAACGCTTTTGGCTCCTCTACAACACTCCCAAATATTTCTAAACGCCAGCCCATTCTCCTGATATAAACCCCCTCGAACATCTATGGGACTTGCTTGACAAGAAAATCCGCAGCCACACTATTACTAGCGAGAAAACGCTTAAGGCGGTGTTGCAAGAAGAATTGGGCAAAAATAACCCCGGAAGTGACCTGGACGTGACCCGGAAGTTGGTAGAATCGATGCCCAGGCAACTTCAAGCAGTAATTCGATCTAATGGATACCCGACCAAATACTAACGGTAAATTAGCCCATATTTATTGGTTGTTTTAATAGCTGTACGGTGACTTTTTGCGCTCTTAAAAAAGCATATTTTTAGTTAAAGTAATAAATTTAAGTAATAAATCATTATTTTTTTAATTATTTTTTTTACAGATCTGTAAAGAATTGTCCAGGCAACAAAATCTTGTAACCAGAATTTGAAAAAGAAATACAGTGTTTGCGATATTTAGTATTTTATTCAAAAATCGTCACTGTACGCTGACTTTTTACACTCACTGTATATCTACGTGAAGAAAAGTTCTCAGAACTCTCTTCTCAAATCAATATACCAGGTAAATAAGCGATTAATACAAATTCATCATAATTTGTCAAATAATTTTTTTCTGTTTGTTTTCAGCTAAAAAATTGAAAGATAGGTGGAGAACACTCCGTGATAAATTTTATAAAGAAATAAAAAAGGAAAATCTGCCTTCTGGGAGTGGAAGCGCTTCACCCAAAAAAAGATGGAAGTGGATGGAGCAGCTGATGTTTTTAAAGGATGTGGACATGGAAAATTTGAAGTATAGTTAGTGCAAATAATAATAGAATGTATAATAAAAATTATTTTGAATTTACAGGACATCAGGAAATTTTCCTATAGAGCGAAATGACAATTGTTCCACAAGTTTTTCATTCACAGACGAAAACCTTTCAGCTCCATCGCCGGGTTTTTTAACTTTTTCGGATCCGGATGTAGGCGACATTTCGTGCAGCACAACGCATGCATCGTCCTCATCAACAAAAAAAAAGAAGATAGATGAGGAAATTTTAGAGGCCAAAAGCCAAATGTCCGAGGTGGTCAAATTATTTAAAGAAAGTTTAGCTCAACCACAACCACCGGAAAACCCAAAAAGTGCAGCTCAAATATTTTTTGAAGGTCTTGCTAAGCAAACCGACGACGCGAATCTAACTCCTTTAGAATTTTCCATGCTGCAAATTAGAATATTAAATGTCTTTAATGATATTTTGCAAAATAAAAATTAACTTTGTTTTTTAATAAATTTTATTTAATTTCAATATATTCAGTTGTTTAAATAAGATTCCAGGAAATCTCGCATTCCGAAGGCATTTTGGGATGCGTTGGAACAGTGAAATATTTTACTTGATCGTAATGGTGGAACTTCTTCTCGCCAATTTCCTGGAATAGCTTGTCCAGTATTTGAAACGTGATCCGCATAATTGTTTGGGCAGTAGTTTGCACTGTCATGCATTTTTACAAAATTATGAAGGACAACACACGCTTGCACAATCTTTTCGGCATTTTCAGGCATCATATTCAAACAGTTGGTTAGTACCCTCCACTTAGCTGTTAGGATGCCAAATGTGTTCTCAATTCGAACTCTGGCATTTGACAACTTCCTGTTAAAATTTTGTTTGTTAAGTGGCAGTGTCCTTCCAGGATATGGCCTCATGATATTTCTTTTGAGAGGAAAAGCTGCATCTGCGACGAAGTAGAAGGGAAATTCTACAGTGGAATTAGGCAATGGTTCGGGTTTGGGAACATTTATCGTTTCTCTCAATATTTGATTTCCGAAACCGCTTGTTTTGAGAATTCCCCCGTCGCTTTGGCTCTCGTAAGCTCCTATATCCACGGCAGTAAATGTGTATCTACTATCACACGCAGCTAGGAGCACAATGCTGAAGTACTGTTTGTAATTAAAATAAAGAGTTCCCGAGTTCGAAGGACACTTTATTTCAATGTGCTTCCCATCGATAGCTCCTATAACATGGGGCATGCCAGTATTTTCGTAGAACTCGTCGGCAATCTTTTTCCATTCACTTTCATTTGGAGGACTCAAATAAATTTCTTGTAGTTCACTCCAAATTGCTTCACAAGTCTCTAAAATAATTCCTCGTACAGTCGACACACCAATTCGAAAAGACCAGGCCAACATTTGATGACAAACACCATGTCCTAAATACCTAAAAACTTATGAATTAGTAATCACAATAATTTTCCATATTTTTATAAAACTTACACCAATGTTATCGCTAAGCGACATTCCGGACTAATAGACTGCCGAATAAAATCCTTTTTTTTAATTTTATTTTCTACGAGCGTATTTAGTAGCATGAATTGTTCGATGCCCATTCGTGTAGCTTTCCTAAATTCATTGCTGTCCTTTGTTTTTATAATCAAAAACAATTTGTTGAAGAAACCATGAAGCTCCCTTTCGTTTTCCGTATATATAAAACGAGTCCATATTCTTGTTCTCCGTCTACGCACTAAACGGCTTATATTTAAAAAGCTCAAATATGTTTCATACACTTTTAACAACAACATAATTTGGTTTAATTTCGATTTTCTTTGTACATTCATTTTGCTTATGGTGAATCAAAATACACGATGGCTGCTGCAATCAAATGTCAAAAAAAACTGCACATCTGTCTTAGCTGCAGATATGCATGCAGCTCTGCATGCAGAAAATCTGCACATGTGTTTATGCCGGAGACACATGTGCAGAATTTTGCATGCAGCGCAGTTAGAATACACAGGTTTATATGAAGGAGCCCACACGTAAATTCTGCATGCAGCGCAGAGCTGCACCATGTCTCTATTTCTAATTTCTCTGCGCAGAATTAGTGATCCCAACTGAGGATTCTTGTTTGGTGTTTGACAAAATCGCCTGTTAGCAAAGAGACTATGGACTAGATTCGTACACAGGGAAAACGAAAGTTTGACATTTGGTAAGAACGATTTTTGGCGAAGAACAAGTCTCAGTTTTAAGTAGAAAATATTCAATACTTTGTGTTCACGTTATCTATGTCTTTCAGGAACATGAGGTGGTCCATCCATTTCCAAAGGTGATCCATCCATTTCCAATACAAAAATTGATTGTTTCGAATGAATTCAATCAATTCTTCTTCCATTGTTGACAGCAGCCGATGCGATGAAATGACAAAAAAAATCTGCTCATGTGTCTCAGCTGCAGATCTGCAAGCAGCGCTGCATGCAGAAATTCTGCACATGTGTCTCCGGCATTAGGGCATTACGCTGCAAAAAAACCCACGTACTGGTCCACGGACCGTAGGAAAATTGCTGACTTAATGGACTTCAGTATATTTAAAAATATTTCATCAAAACACACCAAGGCAAGCACCATTGATGAACTCTCTTCTGATCACTCCCCCACTATATACGAAATTTCCAAAACACCACTCCATGTAGCACCCCCGGAAAGATTAACCACAAAAAAGACGAACTGAAAGAAAAACAGCGACCTCATTGAAGACCATCTATGCCCGAAGATTAAACTAAAATCCAATGAAGATATTCAACACACTATAGAATAACTTAGCAATTGTAAGAATTGAGTCGATGACCCCCCCTAACACTACTATTACGATTGAGGGTAATTTTATTATAAATTTCCCAAATCCTAATTTTATAAGGTTGTGGGCAGGAGCGTGTAACATGGTAATACTGGAGTATTTGTCAGTTCATGTGACTTTTTGTAAAAGTGAGGTGGTGTTGAGATTTACTTTTGATCCTGTGTTTTTCGGATAATCTATGTAAGTAGTTTGGACTAAATCAGGCATCTCCACGCTTAGATCTTGCGGCTCCTCGTATATATTATTGCGCCAGACACATGCCCACATTAATGTTTTTGTCAATACTATCTTACATCAGCATTCAGAAAAACGAACCTGAACGAAAGACCGCCGATCGTGACCGAACATCTCTTTCCACCACCAGTAAGCTAGAATCGATATGCAGTTTGATTTGTAGTTAGTTTGCTTCAGACTTTCGATGCAAGAGTTTGTCATTCGTCTGCTTAATAATTTATTAGAGACACTGGGATACAAAATTAATTGAATTTTTGAGAATTCACATTTCGACATGGAAACTGACATATTATTTTCAAATCAAGGGGATGGAAATTCAATTTGCCTAGTTTGCCATAAAATATTAAAACACAAATATTTTGATCTAAAAATACATTATAGCAATTACCATCGAACAGACTTTGATGCGTTAAGCGAAGTAAAAAAAAGGCAAAAAACTGAGGAATGAACAACTACTTTGAATTTAGATGACAGAGTTGATGTTAAATTTGCTAAGCTGAAAGCTTCCTTTTTAGTTAGTTTCAATATAGCGAAAGAAAAAAAAGGTTTCAATGCTGGAATTTTTGTTAAAAAAAATATCGAAACTATTCTAGAATGCTTTGGGACTAAATGAAAAGATCTTTTAACGCACGTAAAAACTATTAGCTTGTCTCCGAACACAGTGGCTCGGAGAATAGAAAACATAAGCCGTTATTTAGTTGATGCTCTGAAACAGTCTTTATTAGAATCTGTTTTCGTATCCTTAGCACTTGACGAGTCTGTAGATCGATCCAACTACAGCCAGTTAATGATTTTTTGTCGCTATGTTAACAAAAATGTTGACGTTGAAGAAAAATTATTAACATGTGTTACGCTTCGGAGAACGACAACAGGTCAAGATATTTTTAATTCCGTTAAAACAATTTTAGATGATTTTGACATAATGTCAAACCTATCTTCTATTTGCACAGATGGCGCACCAGCAATGATAGGAAAACATAAAGGCTTAATTGGTATGCTAAAAGCTCATAAAATAAATGTTGTAAATTTCCAATGTGCAATTCATCAGCGGGTGCTCTGTGCCAAATCTTTAAAAGTTTCTAGCACAATGTCAATAGTGACATCCGTTGTAAATCGACTAAAGGGAGGTCACAATTGTTTAACAAATCGCCAGTTAAAGACATTTTTGGAAGAATTAAATTCCGAGTATCAAGATCTTGTTCTTTACACAGAAGTTCGTTGCCGCAGCAGGGGTAAATTTCTAAAAAGATTTTTGATTTAAGAAACGAAATAATATCATTTCTTCAAACAAAACAAATTAAAAATGGTGATGTAATTATATGTCAGTTGAGATCCTCAGATTTTAAAATCTCACTGGCTTTTTTAACAGATATGTCTTTATTTTTAAATGATTTTAATCTTAAGTTACAAGGACCAAATAAAATAATTTTTCAATTATTATCGGATTTGGATGCATTTGAACAAAAACTTCATATTTTGAAAAGTCATATTTCGGAAAATAACGTTTATCATTTTGAATGCTGCTTAAAAATTTCAAAAGGAATTGAAAATGTCGATTTTTCTGTATTCGCCAGAGACATTGAAGGGGTTATCGCACAATTGGGAACACGGTTCTCTGATTTTCAAAATATTAGGAAAATGACAGACATTTTTGCCAACCCACTTAAGTATAAAATAGAAGAGCAGCCTATAGAATTTCAACTGGAGCTTTGTGGTCTTCAAATTTATCAAAAATGAACATAGGACTCGCCTTTCCGAACCACATTGTAAAAATGAACTTTTCAAATAAAAATATAGAACCCACTGTAGTTCAGGTTGTGGTGGTGGTTGTACAGAGACAGTTAACTTGGAGACCCCTGGACTAAATAGTTGGAGTTCTTTAAATATAATTATAAGTAGTTTGGGCTGATGGAGTTTGTTAAGGGAAAAGGGAAGTTGGCTAGGTAATCGAGGGGTCAAGGAGTGACAGTGGTACACGTGTGTACGTGTATTTGTGTGATGACGTCAGTCCGTCATCACCACGATGTTAGTTCATCGAGACGTGTGTTCGTCTCATTTTGACTCGGGGGTGTATGAGTAAGTCTCATAGGCGTTGTGTTAGGTTTCACTCTCTTCGTCCGATAACTTTCTGAGTACCTTGTATTCACTCTCTTTTATTTATTTACAGAGAAGGAGAGGGTAACCGGCTGACCAGATGGTACCACACACCAATAAAGGAGGCCATATACATTTAATTTAAAGTCTGATGTTTTGAATATACATCTTTGCATTTTTTGGAATGCTTCAGAAGTGGGATAGAACTATCTGGTCGTCGAACACCGTCTCTTTTTTCTGGTCTTTGAATTTCAAAATTATGCTTAATATATTTCACGGACTTATAATGTGTGAGTTAACTGATTTTCATTATAAGTGAACTCGTTCTTGAGAAAGGTAGTTTTCAGATTATTCTGATAGTTATTTTGGCAATTCATTTAAATAAAGTCTTTCTTTTTAAGTTTTTTTTTTCTTTTTGCGTTTTTATAATTAATTTTCTTTTTTAGGTTCCACATTTATTGCAGCCGCTATGATTCGGCCTTGTTCATCATGACCAGCGGGCGCTTGATTGGAAGGGAATTTTGTGGTCATCTGGTGGTGACGACACCGGCCCTTATGGAGGAATTCCAGCTTATGCTGGAATTCTGTCTTAGTGCGGGCAGCTTCAGCCAGGTGGTGGAGTATCTGGACATGACCTTGGCCAGCGAGATAGGGGAAGACGCTATTTTAGTGTGCTTTCCCTATGACATGGGTCATAAAGTTTATGGCCGCATGGAGTCGCCCCCGCTGGTTTATGCGGTGGAGGGGCTCGGTCTCCATTTCATGGTGACTTTATGTCAGCCCAAGAGGTCGCCAAAATTTTGTTAAAAAAAATGTAAAGATTAAATAAATAAAGAATATTTACCAGAAAAATTCTATTTATTTTAAGTATTTGTTCTAGTTTTTCAGCGTTTTCTCCATTTTTGTTTCAGATTTTTATATCTTTCAGGGTTTTTTTTTGGCATTTGTTTTAGTTTTCACAGTTTTTCTTCAGTTTTGTTTCAGATTTTTATATTTTTTCAGATTTTTTTAGGTATTTGTTTCAGTTTTCTTCAGTTTTGTTTCCGATTTTTATATTTTTTTCATGTTTTATAGGTATTTGTTTTGGTTTTCAGAGTTTTTCTCCAGTTTTTTTTGTATGCAATAATTTCAAATACAATTATCTTGATTAAATATTTTTTTCTTTTTAAGTTTGTATTTAAATCTTTATTATTTTGGTGTATTTGGGTATCTCTGATACAATTTGTATATTTTCATTTTATTTTTATTGATTGTTTAAACAGAGTATAATTTAATATAATTTTATGGTTTATTACAATTTACCATTTGTAACATTTGTTTTCAATATTTGACTAAATTTTACATAAGCACTATCTATTTTTAACTAAATTTTACAATAGCACTGTTTATTTTTAACTAAATTTTACATAAGTACTTTCTGTAATAGTCTGTAATAATGATATCTCCTTATTTTACATCCTCATTCGTTATTCTTGGTCTATTGGATTTTACTTTGAATTCTGATTCGAATTTTAATGATAATTGACTTAATTAAACAGTACAATGGGTTACTTCGTAAGATTTAATCTGTTGATTTGGTGAAAAAGTATAGTAGTAAATTTTTTTTTTTTTTTTTGTTTTTAAAATCAATTATTTTTAATGGGTCAGCATAGTTTAGTCTAAAAATTTCAAAAAATAAAAAGCGAATTGAAATTTCCAGTTACCGACGGAAATGGATGTCAAAATTTTAAACCTAAACCTTCCCACCCCTTTTTCGTTTGGAAGGTCCATTCGTCGGTACCTTGAGTGGTTTCTATTGAGAATATTTCTTCCATGTCTTTACTTTCGGATTTTTGGGGTTTGATTTCATTAATTTCGGGGAGGGCAATGCGAATTGGGTTTAATTTGGTTCCCTGTTTTTTATTTTTCTTGCGTTTGCATAAGTCTTTTTTGAATCGAAAAATTAGGTAGATCAGGGCCATTATTAGTAAGATCGAGAATAAAATCCATTGAGTGGTAATGTGCGTGTGGTTTAATTTTTCATTTAAAGTTAGGTCGTTGATTTCTTTTTCAACTTCACCTATGTAGAAGGTAAATTAAACAAAATTACCCCTCAATGCAGGAAGAATAAAAAACCCAGTTCTAGCATTTTGGGGAAGTACGGTCTGGTAATACCAGAGAGTCTCGAGGGGGGAGAGTGTTCGATTCGAGGGAGTCGATACAGTTCTTCCTAGATGGGCGTCGAGTCTAGTTCGGCTGAAGTATTGTATAAATGAATTGTGAACAATTAAAATTGTATTGTATAAATGAATTATGAACAACTAGAGTCTAATAAACATTGGAAGTCAGTTGCACTTCAACCTCCGAGTCAGAAAGACCTCTTTTAATATAATACATGGCGCAGCCGGAAAGTACGATTTTGTCGCAAGTTGTATGGGCCGCTCGAAGGAGAATTCGTTTATAGTAAAATATAAAGCAGAAAAGAAAAGAGGAAGACCACCGAAATATATACCAGTTAAAGTGGAAGTGAACAAAAACATGGATTTTATTCGAAAAGTCGATAAATTGGAGCTGCAAGGCAATGTAGCCGAAAACTGGCGACGGTTTAAGCAGAACTTTGAGATATTTGGTACTGCGATAGAAATTGAAAAGAAAAGTGATAATGTGAAGGATGCAATTCTTCTTAATATGGTCGGGCCGGAGGCTGTGGAAGTGTTTAACTCGTTTGCTTTATCGGCTGAGGATGCAGCTGTATACAAAAAAGTCATCAAAGCATTTGATTCAAATAAATCTTTTGGTAAATTTGATAACAATAAGTCTAAAAAAATTTTCAGACAATAATATAAAATACTGTAGATTTTGCCTTTTAAAACATGAGTAACCGTAAATGTCCAGCCTATGGAAAAAAAATGTAACAGTTGCGGAAAGATGAACCACTTTGCTGTGGCGTGTAGCTCGAGAAAGATTCGTGAATTGACTGTTCAGCGAGATGAAAGTAATGAATTTCATATTGATGGTATAAAGACTCAGAACCCAGCTGAGTTTTCAGGAATAACAACTAAAACGTCTTGGTTTCAACGCATAAGAGTCGAAAATATGCTTGTTGATTTTAAATTATATATCGGAGCGTGTTGCCTTTAAGATATTTAAAAATGTTTGGAAATATTCAAATGAAAAAAAGTGAAAGTAGAATAGAAGCGTATGGTGGAAAACATTTGGATGTGGTTGGTGTGGTTATACTACCATGTGCTTTTAAAAATCTTATCTTGAAACAAAAATTCATTATGATTGATACAAATGCCGCGCCAATTCTGGGTTTGCCGGGATGCATCGACTTTAAACTGATTGAACGAGTTAATAGCGTAACTAATGTTAATAAAGATGCTTTTATTGAGAAAAATAAGGTTTTGTTCAATGGGTTAGGCTATTTTGTAGAGAATTTTGAAATTAAATTGCAAGATGGTGCAAAAGGGGTTATAAAACCAGCTAGGCGTATACCTTTGTCTCTAATGGACAGGGTAAAGAAAGAATTAGATAGCATGCAGGAAAGAAAAATTATTGAAAAACTCGATGAACCAGTAGATTTTGTCTCAAATTTGGCTATTGTAGAGAAGAAAAACGGTCAACTAAGACTTTGCATTGATCCAAAAGAATTAAATCAAGTAATTAAAAGGGGACAGCACCCGATTCCAACTTTTGAACAATTGGCAGAAAAATTAAATGGGAAAAAGTACTAAAAAATTAAAGTGTTAGTGCGAATAAAGAAACAGAAGCCAACATGCCAAAAACACGAAAGGCGAACGTGAACGATCCCGTATTAGGTACAAAAAAATCGGCCCGAGAACGACAACTAGAAAGAAAACTGGAATTAACAAAAAGAGAATTGTCGATCGCACAACGGGAGATCGACTTAAGAGCTAGAGAAAGTTCTTTAGCTTCCGATGTGACACCAACACAAACAAACGCGGCGGTATTGATGCATAGAAGCGATGCAGGAGTTTTATTACCGGAGTTCAGTTCGGGGCGGGGGAAAATTTCCTCTTGCCAATGGCTGAAACAAGTCGAAAATGTTCAAATAGTTTATGGATGGGACGACAAGTCTCTAATGTTTTATGCCATTTGACAGTTAAAAGGTGCAGCGAAATATTGGTATTAGGGGCAACAAGAAAACATTCGATCATGGAGCGATTTTAAACGACTATTCTTGCTGAGTTTCCCGGCGGAAGACAATGCTGCCGACATTCATTTAGAACTCTTACTAAGGCGAAAAAGGTTTGATGAAACCAATGAAAATTTTTATTTTAATATGGTGGCAATTGGAAAAAGAGGAAATTTAAGCGACAAAGCCATTATCCAATATATAATATCCGGAATCCATGATCGAGAATTGGCCAATATTTTATCTGCCGGTAACTGTTCGTCACTGCCTGACGTATTGCAGCGCATCAACGCATATGAAACCATAAAAACTCAAGAAAGATCACGATCGAAACTGTGTCAAAAATCTGCTCGTAAAATAGAATCTTCATATCGTGATAGAAGTGAAAAATCAAAAGCGAATAGCGTTGATAGGAAGGCGAACAAAGAATTATCAAAACCGTCCTTTACAAAACAAAGTGAAAAAAAGTGTTACCGTTGCGGAAAAGCGGGGCATCTCATATTTCAGTGTAATGTAAATAAAAACAGTAAGCAAGAGGAGAATAATCGGCAAGTGAAAACCATCGCTTCTCAAAAAGTAAATACGAACAATGTTTATTGACAAACAATCAAAGTCGACGGGAAGGAAGTGCAAGCATTTTTGGATTTCGGTAGCGACAGTAGTACAATGACAGTTAGTGTGGCAAAACAAAAGGACTTTTCGTGGGAAAACTGTAATATAAAGCTCAGGGGATTTGCTGGTGGTTCGTGCGTGGCGGAAGGTCGAATTTTCAAAAATGTGCGACTCCAAGGTGTGGAACTTTGTGTTGAAATCTTAATAGTACCGGACAGTGCGCAAAATACTTCAATGATACTCGGTAGAAACTTTTTAGATGACCCAAGTGTCGAAGTGATTAAGAGACATGGGCAATTGGAAGTTAGACAGGTAGCGCAATCAATTAAAAGAACTAAATTACGTGAAGTGAAGTTTTGCTCTAATGAAAGGACCTCGATAACCAGACAGGACTTGGAAGTGGGAGAAGGCATCAAAGCGGAACAAATCGAAAGGTTAGTAAATTTACTCAATAAATATCGCGCGGCGATAGCCGTAAACAACTCAGAGCTGGGAAAATCGAATCACGGGGAGATGCATATAAAATTAAAATCCCCTGAGATAGTACGCTACAAACCATATCGGATTCCGTTCTGTCAACTACCTATTGTGCAAGACAAAATTCAAGAGTTACTTTCTAACTATGTAATCCAAATATCAACTTCCGAATACGCCAGTCCTGTAATTTTGGTGCGAAAAAAGGACGGAGACTATCGCCTGTGCATTGACTACAGAAAATTAAATTCTATAACGCAACGCGAATATTATCCGACCCCGAATGTAGAAGAACAGTTGCACGGTTTGAATGGATCTTCGATGTTCACTACACTTGATCTTTTAATGGGATATCACCAGATCTCTATTGCAGAGGAATCGCGTCAATATACGTCGTTTGTCCTTCCTGACGGACAATACGAATTTAAACGCGTACCCTTCAGGTTGGCAAACGCCCCTAGTGAATTCATGAGGACAATGGCCAGGGTCCTGTCAGGAATAAACTCCAAAAATATTCACGCCTATATGGACGATGTAATTATCGCGACTCAGGACGTAGACACCAATCTTGCAGTGCTCGAAGAATTATTAAGAGCCCTTTCAGAATCAGGACTCACAATAAAATTAAAGAAATGCAGTTTTCTTCAAAAGCAAGCTGCATTCCTAGGACATAATATCACTGCAAACGGTATACAACCAGGTGAAAAGAAGATTTCCGCTGTGACTAATTCCCCAGAGCCTAAAACTATAAAAGAAGTTCGACAATTTCTGGGGCTTACGGGATATTTCCTTCGATTTGTGCCCCAATATGCAAGTACCGCGACTCCATTGAACCATTGCTTAGGAAAGATGTTAGTTTTGCTTGGGGACCTGATCAAAGACAGGCGTTTCAAACTCTGAAAAACTCATTGACGTCCAAACCAATTCTTGTGCTCTACGATCCCGAAGGTCAGCATGAATTACATGCTGACGCTAGCCGTGAAGGTTTAGCGGGCATACTTATTCAAGCTTCCTCGTCTAAAGAAAAACAAGCAGTGGCTTTCTTCAGCAGACCGACTACAGATAGGGAAAAGAAATGTCATAGCTATAAACTTGAGGCGTTAGCGGTGGTGGAAAGTCTAAGGCGGTTTCGTTACTATCTATTGGGAAAGAAATTCACAATTGTCACTGACTGTAACTCACTTCAGTTATCCTATGAAAAACGCCACCTAGTTCCTAAGATCGCTAGATGGTGGTTGTCCGGCGGAGTTGCTTGGGGGCAAACAATTACCACAGTCGAAGAGTTCACAGCATTGGTAAAGAATAAATTATTGACAACAAAACCGTATTACCTTTTAGTGAACGAATTGAGGTCCCTCCACCAGCTCCCCGGTGAGTCGATTGGTTCATACGTTTCACGAGTACGAAAAATTTATTATCAGTGCCGGGAAATTCTAACCGCAAAACATGGAAACAACGCGGACCTCGTTTCTGGCGAACTGGAAGAAACGGCGGTACACATTCTGAAATATGGGCTTTCAAACCCAAACGCACGCTTTTATATGCTCCAACCAAGACTTAACCCTTAAAGGCTTGGTGGTACACGCGATGTACCACCTTTTTTGTAACAAATACTGCACGGTGGTATCAAAATTGTACCACCAATTAAACCGTCTTTCATTGCCGTATGATACTTTAAAATTGTACCACTAAAAAATTCAAAAAAAAAAATTTTTTTTCGAATGCTATTTTTCTGTGCCTCTAAGGGTTAAGCAATAAATTCAATGACGTCGTAAACAAATTAAATCGATTAGAGGAGACGGAGGTTAGTTGGGCATCTCCGCCTCCGATAACGCATTTTACCCAACCTTCTAATGCAGAGCCTAGTTTAAGTAGAAGTATTTACAGAAACCCTAGCCATAATGATAACGTCACAAACCTACTACGCCAGACAAATTTCGCGAACGAAAAGCAATTTAACAGAAAAACGAATGTCCAATGCGGTTTTTGCAGCAACCTTGGTCACACTTACGCGGAGTGTCGGAAACGCAGGAATACCCCTTTCTGCCCTGAATGCCGCAGTTACGGACATTACCAGGACACCTCTCCCCGCCGAACACGCAATCAACCGGGTCCTAGCAATTTTAACCGTTATGAACGTGGAGCAAACAATTTTAATCGATTCCAACAAAACCATTCCAATGCTAATCGCCCTACAAATAACGTAAATTCCGGACCGCCGCGAAACTCACAAAACACATCCAACACAACTCGATCACCGAACAACGGAAACGGTAGAAATCCAACTCAAAACACATATAACCAAAATAGGCAGAACAAAATAAATGTAGTCCAGTATACTGGACCAACCAACTCAGGCCAAACAAATAGACGGTCTAAATGCACGTTCTGTCTGCGTAACGGTCATAACGAATCACAATGCCAAGCTAAAGCAACTTGGCAAGCTCGGACTACCTCAACCAATCCAATTCAACCCCAATCGGGGGGGGTGTCATCCAGACCCCTCATTGACCAATGGATGCCAGCCCAAAAGGAACGACCTCGTTCTTCCCATTGAACAAAGTGTGTCGCCACCATCCCTTTAAATTTTACAAAAAACAATCAAGCTACATTATTAATTGATACCGGGTCGGAACTAAGCCTAATCAAGCAGGACGCTTTATCTCATCGCGCAAAAGTAAACAAATCCGAAACGATAAAGCTCGCAACTGCTTACGGCACAGGTGACACCCTCGGATCATGCACAGGGCACATTCCACTGGAAAACCCAATTACGTGAAAATCCCATATAATTGCAGAAAGTAACACCATACCGGGAGATGGCATACTGGGTTATGACATCCTTAAACACACCTCCACAATTGACTGTATTAAAAGTCTATTAACATTTCATGAGTATAAGTCAAAGAAAAGTGAAATCCCTCACCAACCACGCACTTCCCAAAATGTAAATTCGAGCCAAAGGGCGTTAACCGAGGTTAAACCCTGCAGAAAACAAACGGGAATTGTGTCAGAACAAGGGAATTACAGTTATTTTACCTTGCCACCAAGAACAAATAAAATATGTGAATTACCTTGTACCCAAACCAGTGAACAACTCTGTCAATCCGAGGAGATTGGCCCAAGAGTATTCATCGGTAATTGCATCGTGAAACCACGGAATGGCAAGATCGCAGTTAGTATTGTAAACACCAATACACACGAGGTCACATTACACAATTTCCAGGCTAAACTAGCGCCTCGACAAAATTACAAAATTTCCTCAATTGGGTGCATAAAACCAAAAGAGCAGCAAAAATTAAAAGTACTAGATTCAAAGTATCTATTAAATCTTCAATCCAATGATAAAAATCCTCGCGTAACACAAGTGATCGAACACCTCGAATTTGATCGCTATCTCAATGCCGAGGACATTAAAACAACATAAAAGTGCTTCGGCATTAAAGGGTCTTCCCCTCTGGCTGGATCTATATAAAAAAAAAAAAAAAAAACATTATGTGCGGAATACAGTGACATTTTTCTTTTACCTGGTGAAAATTTAACCCAGACGACAGAGTGTTCCCACACAATTCCACAAAACCACCTATACATCGGAAAATGAATAGATTGCCTGAACGGCAACGCGATATCATACAAGAAGAGGTCGAAAAAATGCTCAACGAAAACATAATTGCTCCAAGCGGAAGTCGTACCCAAAAAGGAAGGTGCCGACGGAATCAAACAGTGGCGTGTAGTAGTGGATTTCCGCGAGTTAAATAAAGTAACAATCGGCGATGCATACCCTCTTCCCCGAATAGAAGACATACTGGATCAGCTGGGTCACTCCAGATATTTTTCGACAATAGATCTGGCATCCGGCTATCACCAAGTCCCCATTGCCGAAGAGGATCGGTACAAAACTGCTTTCAGTACACCTTACGGACACTACGAATTCAATAGAATGGCTTTTGGCCTCAAGGGGGCGCCTGCCACATTCCAACGCCTCATGAACACTGTTTTGATTGGACTTAAGTTGGACTTGCAGAGAGCGGACGTGTCTGCAATTTTCGGTGCAAACAGCACAACAATAATTCGTGTACCGCGGCATCAAAAAGAAATTCAAAAACAAAAAACCAATATCGTCCGCCGCGAGTTGAAAATTAGTGAAGTGCCAGGGCAAAGGGCTTCTTAAGACCCTTTTAACACCTTTCCCGGCTGAGTGGAGTCTCTGCGGGGTGCATGGTGTTGGAGCGGTTAACATCTGGTTGCTTAAGGCTTTTGTACTGAGCAACCGTTAACCGTTTCCAGCTCTTTTGTATCCTCGTATACTCCACTTGGCTACTGTTTGTGTCCGTGTTGTCGTTTTGTGTTTTTTGTTGGACCGATGCGGGTAAGTCGAAATTATTTTGATTTTTGTAATATTCGCGGAATTAGGGAAAACCTTCTTTCTGTATATATCCATCTAACCCAAAAAAAACCAGAGGTACTGGCCTTGGGTGAGACCAAAGTTGATCGTGATTGCGACCCAGGTCAATTTCAGGTCAGCGGGTATCACCTAGAGCCAGTATTTTTTCGTCAAAGGGGTATCGCAATTTATATCCGCAACGATGTGCCTTACTCACTTCTTCCTAATTTAGGAAAATGCGCTAATCCAGAATTTAATTTCATCTGGTTAAAGCTCCATATGCGCAAGCACATCTACCTTTGTTTCATTTATCGAAGCCCTAATTGCTCCACCGAGAACACCTTGGTCGAGTTGGACAAATTGTCTGACTCCATCGATGCAATTACTGCAACAAATCCTGACGCTGAAATTGTTGTTGCGGGTGATTTCAACGTCCATAATGATAAGTGGCTTCCTTTCTCATGCCATCCTGATCCTGTTGGCTTGCACACGGAACTCTTCGCCGAATCAAACTTGTTGACGC
This sequence comes from Chrysopilus asiliformis, assembly GCA_964034945.1. NCBI lineage: Eukaryota > Metazoa > Arthropoda > Insecta > Diptera > Rhagionidae > Chrysopilus > Chrysopilus asiliformis. The sequence goes on from OZ035961.1 coordinate 46,714,263, forward strand.
AAATCGTAGACAAACCAACAAGAGTTCCAGATATTGCAGGTCATAACCCATATCTGTTGGATTTGTTCTTAACCACTAATCCGTCTAAATATAGCGTTTCCGTACTTCCTCCCCTGGGAGGATCTGATCATTGCCTGGTAAGCTGTTCTTTTTCCACCATAAGGCCTCCAAAAAATACAACTAAAGCCCCGCGTAGGACTGTTTGGCATTTTAAAAAAGCCAATTGGGAGAGCTTGAACCAGTATTTTGCAGCTTACAAGTGGTTTGATTGTTTCAGGGAAAGGGACGTTGACGTTGCGACTACAAAGGTCCCGAACGTAATCACACTTGGTATGAAGTCCCACATACCGTGCAGCTCCATTGTTGCAAGGTGTGACTCCAACACCTGGTTCACGAAAGCGTGTCGCGACGCCATCAAAACAAAAAAGACGGCGTTTTCTGAATTTAGGGGAAACCCTAATGAAGAAACTCGCTTGTCGTTTATAAACGCTCGAAACACCTCTAAGTCTGTACTACGTCGTGCTAAACATGACTTCGACCAAAAGATGAAGCGGAAAATCTTAACCTGTCCGAAAGGGCAAAAATCCTTTTGGTCAATGGTGAAAGCGGTAAAAAACAATTTCACAAAATCTTCAACACCTCCACTAATCTGTGATAATGAAGTGGTTGTCGATCCCGTTGGCAAGGCGAACGTTTTAGCCGCGAAATTCGCAGCGAACTCAAGTCTCCCGGAATCCAACCAATTACCGCCCCAACCCACCATATCGGAGATTGTCTCTCCAAAACTTTCCATCCGCAAAAGACAAATAGTTAGAATTCTGCAGGAGATTGACGTGAACAAATCTACAGGACCGGATGGCATTCCCCCCCATGTTTTGAAAAAATGTGCCGTCACCTTAGCTGGACCTCTTCGTTCCCTTTTTTACCTTAGCTTCTCTAAGGGGATTTATCCCTCTTCTTGGAAAGCAGCTAATGTCCAGCCCATTCCCAAAAAAGGTGACAAATGCGACCCCTCAAATTATAGGCCTATAGCTCTGACTTCTGTACTTGCCAAGGTTATGGAAACTTTAATAAATACAAAAATTACAAATTTTTTAGAGCGCAATAACATAATCAACGATCGCCAATATGGCTTTCGTGCGCGCCGCTCCACAGGCGATCTTTTGGTCTGCTTGACCGAGCGCTGGAGTAAAAGTCTCCATAATTTTGGCGAATCAAAAACTATAGCGCTGGATATCTCCAAAGCTTTCGACCGTGTTTGGCATAAAGCTTTGATGGCAAAGATACGAGCTATCGGTCTAAACCCTGCAATTTCCAAATGGATTGAGAGTTACCTTTCTGATCGTTCAATACAGGTTGTATTGGATGGTTATAAATCTGACCTCTTCAAAATTAACTCTGGTGTCCCTCAAGACTCAGTTCTAGCTCCTACGCTTTTCTTAATATTTATCAATGATCTACTATCTCTCACTCTCAATCCACTTTATTATTTCGCTGATGACAGCTCCCTTGACGCATCCTACCATTTCAGTTCACCTGCAGAATCGAACGCCATTGCAGTTCGATCGAAACGCAGTGAGCAAATTAGATCTTTGAATTCTGATTTAAACACAATTCTGGCTTGGGGCAGAATCAACCGTGTGGAATTCAACGCATCTAAAACCCAATCAATGCTGTTATCGATGAAATGCGAAAAATCCCCCGAAACGGTCGAATTTATGAGTGAGTCCATTAGTGACTCAAAAAACATCAGAATGTTGGGCATCGAAATAAATGAGAAGCTCCAATGGAGTGATCATATTTTTAAAATAGCAAAGGAAGCATCGCAGTGCCTAGGCTTCCTGGGACGATGCAAAAAATATTTCGCACCAGTCGACGTCCTTAACATTTACAAGAGCTACATTCGACCGAGACTCGAGTACAATTCGCACATTTGGGCTGGAGCCCCAAAAACTGTCCTCCAACTGCTGGACCGAATCCAAAAACGTGCGATCCGACTAATTGGAGACAAGTCTTTGACAGATTCATTACCGTCTCTCGAGCATCGTCGCTCTGTTGGAGTACTCAGCATATTCTACAAATATTTCAATGGGAAATGTTCCACCGAAATTTCCCAACTTATTCCTCCACGGTACATCTTCCCTAGACCCTCTCGTGCAGCTACACGTGCGCACGACTTCTTCCTTGAGCCTCCCCGTTTTCGTACAGTAAAGTTTAGGAGTTCCTACATTCCGCGAAAAACAAGACTTTGGAACGATCTACCATCCGAAGTGTTTCCCCCGGACTATAACCCGCAGAAGTTCAAGGAGAACATAAACCGGCATCTCCTTTTGTCCTTCCGACCATCCTGAGCTGTGCTTCGGCATTAAAGGGTCTTCCCCTAAGCTCTGGCTGAAACTATAAAAAAAAAACTCCAGGGATTCCATTACTTCGTGTGCATAGATGACATAGTAGTTTATGGAAAAAATCTGGAGGACCACCTAACCAAACTAACTAAGGTGTTTCAAAGACTGCGACAGAGCAATTTAAAAATAAAACCGTCCAAATGCCAATTTCTTAGAAAGGAAATTGTCTATTTAGGACACAAATGCTCTAGAGAAGGTGCATTAGCAGATCCCCAAAAGACTAAGTGTGTTCAGGACTTCCCGGTCCCCAGAACCGTCCGTCAAGGGCAGTCTTTCCTAGGTCTAGTAAACTATTTCCGAAAATTTATTCCGAATTTTTCCAAAGAAGCTGAAGCAATAAATAAGCTTTTGCGCAAAAATATTAAATTCAAGGCGAAAAAGGCGAGGAACGACCAATTGCATTCGCAAGTCGATCCCTAAACCCTGCTAAGCGACGATATAGCACCATAGAAGGGGAACTACTGGCAATAGTATGGGCAATAAAAAACTACCGATGTTACCTATACGGTAGAAAATTCACGGTTTACACCGATCATAAACCATTGAAGGGAGTCTTTAACATAAAATATCCCAACACCAGACTAGTGCGATTCCACCACAAGTTGTCCGAATATGATTACACAATAGAATATCTTCCAGGACGAATGAATAAATGCGCTGACGCATTGAGCAGAATCCCCGGAACGGGCAACGAACAAACGGATTCAAAGGCCACGAACAACAATCTAATGGCCGTAATAACAAGGGCACAACAACGAGCAAGACATCTTAACCAACACCAAGCGGTACTACCTCCATTTTTTAACCTAGGTGGAACTTGGTACACACACCTACCCCAACTAGTACCCAGAAAAGGACCTCAAGTACTGACCCCACTCACAACAGACAGTTGGGAATACGCCAACAGAGGTGACCTAGCAACCGGGGGAATATACGGGGAGGATGATTTACGAGCCTTCCAAGATCAGATTCGTTTCGCTATAGATCGACTCGCCATTCAAAATACCATCGCAAGGGGATTCCAAGTATTAAATTCCAATAAGCAGGGTCTTACGGCTTCAAATTTCATATCCACAGACTTTTTGGAAAACAAAATCCAAAAATTCCTAAGCAAAACCTGGAAATTCTTCCAAGTAATTGGCGAAACTGGCGCGGGCGTGTTAGGAATCTATTTCACCTACATGACTCTAAAAAAAAGTATTCGCAGCATTAATCAATGTAATTACCCTAAAACACACTTTCGGTTGGAGCTGGAAGCTACTATTATCAGTAAGCTCCGCTATTACCACACTAATCTTGCAGTTGGCCAAAACAAAGGACGCCAAATCCACAGGCCAAGATCCCGAAAATGTCAAACCGGAAAACAATGACACAAATGTCGAAAATGAACCAGTCGATTCAAACAATACGATTTATCCCAATTTACCGGTTAAAATTTAAAATTTGAAGCTTGAAATTTGAAATTTAGAATTTAAGATTTAAAATTGAAAAAAAAAAAATTTTTTTTTTAATAAACCAAACAACTGGCACACAGGAAAAAATTCCAATTGTAAATTCCTGTTTATATTAAGCACATTAAGGAAAACAAAAAAAAATTAAGTAAAAAAAAAAATTTTATATATTATATCAATAGTTTTAATGATATTTTGATTTAATTAAAATTTTCCGCTCTGAACATCACATTTTAGTATTGAAAAATCAAATTTGTAACTCAAAATCAGTAATTCTAAGCACATTCGGATTAAATTGTAATTTCCCGCCTTATGCGGCACATTAGCAGTTAAAAAATTAAATTTTGAACTCGAAATCAGTAAGTTTAAGTTTATCTTGATTCAATTAGAATCCTCCACTCGCTGCATCACATTAGTATTTCATAATTATAGTTTTAACCTAAGAACAGTAATTATAAGAAAGTTGATTCAATCGTAATTTTCCGCCCTATGCGGCACATTACTATTTAAAAATAAATCTTGAACATAAGACCAGTAATTTTAAGTGCAACCATATATCAAAATTCATTTAAAAAAAAAATAATACGGAAGACAAATATGTTGTTGCGGCCAGCTTTGGGAAACGGACAGCGGCCGGCTGTCAACACCCCAGCTTGGCATTAGAAACCAAAAACGATTGTTACGGATGTTCTCCGCCTATCGCGCCACCATCGATCGGGCTTTTATTTATAGAAGAGCCTTTAGATATAACAAAAACAGGGGTAGCGCGACTTTTAGTAGATTCAGGGGCGGAAATTAGTTTATTAAAGATCAACCGATTAAAGCAATCGTCAGAAATAAGAAAAGATTATAAAATAGATATTCATTCATTACACGGAAACCAACTGACGCACGGTACTTGTAAAGGAAAACTCTTGATAGGTTCAAGCCTAAATTGCGAATTTCAAATTATCGACGACACTACGGGAATACCAGGGGATGGTATTTTAGGTTATGATTTCATTTCACAGAATGCAAATATTGATGGTCCAAACCAAAAATTTTATTTTCCGCGTGAAAATATGTCACTACCTATTTATTCCACTAAACGGGATTTGTACGATATTTCCTCCAAATCTGCTTCTTGGCACTTCTTGGCAGATTCTTGGCACTTATAACAATGTAGTTATCCGTAACGATGTCGTTATCCATAAATACAAATAAGAGCTTTTACGTTTGCGGTAGTGATATAAAATGGCGTTGTATTTGTTTCTCGCTGTCAACTTTCCAATAAAATAAAGTTTGAGTTTCGTCCACTTAAGAATGTTGTTTAATTGTTGTCGCGTTGGCAAAAACGAAATAAAATGTTGAATGCGTCCCTTAATTGTCTAAACATTAATCGCATTTGCCTTTTCCTTTAAAAAAACGAAATTAAATTCGCCTTTACTTTGTAATCAAGTTGAAATTTTCAAACCGCTGATGAAAAGAGATCTTTCACGCACAGCGAAATGAAAATTACTCTTGCTTCTGGAGGCCAAAAGCGGAAACCGGTTGTAGTGCCGAAAGAGGGAGGGAAACACATGTTGGCAGCAAGAAAGCGCAATAAAATTGAATTGAATCGAAATTGCTGACAGCAAAAAAAAATCTATTGTATTTAACCTCAACCATTTGTGTTTATTTCTGTGACATATTTTTGTTGTGATTGTTAAAATTTTTTCCTCGTTATTTATCGAATTTGCCAAGAATCCTACTGCTGCAGCATAACTTTTTTAAGGAAAAGACAAATAGAAGCAGAAACCATAACTCATGCTGACGTTTTTGTGACTTCTTCAACTAAGCAAAATAATATTGATAATCCGTGCATCATAGTGGATACTGTTGAATTCGATGGGGTATACCAGACCAACAATATTTCAGCAGAAGAATCCCAAAGGAATTTGAAGAAAAGGGTTCATTTTAACCAAATTTTTTTACAAGATCGGCAGGTAAATCGAATTTGGCTTAAACAAGTAGATGCTAAATCATTTTGTATCTCCTGCAAAAAAGCTTTAACAAACAACATTACACATATAGAGAGGCATGAAAATTCAAGTTTTCATCAAAATAATATGGCTCGCTCTCAAGGAATACAAGACATTTCCAAAGTTTTGAAGAATTGTACGACCTCTAATACAATACGTGAAAAAATAAGAAAAGAAGTGGTCTGTGTCATGTATTGCGTGCAGCACAATGTTCCCTTCACAACGGTGGATTCTCTGCCTGATTTAGTAACTGTATTATATCCGACTGAGCAAACTATGAAATACAGATCCACTAAATCTACCGAATTAATGCTACTAATGTCAAAATTCGCCAAAATCAACATTATTAAGGATTTAAAGGAAAATAAATTCTCCTTAATTATTTGGGTCTACCGGCGAATTCGTTTCGTTCCAATTCGAAACGAAAATCGTCATTCTGGTAACGCCGAATTCGAATACGCCACTAAACGTCAAACGTAAAACGAAATTTTTGGCGGTTGCTGAAACCAAGACGAAAGCGACGTGATGTGAACTTAAAACAAATTTACAGACTGCGAAATGTAAGTTTTTTTTCTATTTATGATATATTAGTACTATTTATTTGATTATCTGTTAAAAATTGTAATTAAACATTTTCAAACAGGGCAAAATTCACGACACAAGGCCAATATGCAGAATTGGTCGAAATTTTGAGTTCCAATATACATTGCCCGTGGTTTTACCAAAAACAAAGATGAACACGATATAAAAAGGTTCTGGGAAGATTGCGGCAATAAACTAAATAGTTTGGGACCGCCAAGACGGGATCCAGATGGATGGAAAAAGGTAAGAAATGTTACAATAAATTTTGAAAAAAATCACCTGGTTTTATTAACAAATATGTTATCGGTAGGTTTGGGCTGATTTTAAATTTAACTTAAAGAAGAAACTGGTCTACAACAAAGAACAGATCACTGGTACAGGAGGCGGAAATTATAAAATAAAGAGTATATCTGCTATTGAGGAAATTGCAATAAATTTTTTAAGCCTAGACACCAGTGTTTCCGGTATTAGGGGAGCCAGAGTTCCAATTCTTTTAACACCACGCTGAAAGCTACTTTATTTAACCTAAAGTATTCTTTGAATCTGCAATTTAAGATCGTTCCGTTAATATAAAGCATACACATAAGTACATTTTTAATATTATTTCATCGTATCACCTAGCATCTGGGAGCTCCAAAGGATTTGAAGCATCCCTCAGTTGTTTCCTATAAATTCTGAGATCAACAGTTTCTTCTTCGTCTTCTTCAGAAAAAAACCAAGCCATTGCCATTGCAGTAAACAATTTTTTTATCAATAATAGTCTATTCAAAACTTTTAAATTGTTATATCAGTAAAACCACCGATTTTTTGACATTAATTTATTCCGAAATAGCAACTACTCTACTACAATTTCACATAATTAGTACTTTGACGAATTTATCTTGTGGTAATACTTTATTTCGTTTCGAACGAATTCTACGGTCGCAAAATTCAAACGAAACGAAACGATGGATCGAAACGAAAGTCGAAACGAAACGAATTCGCCGGTAGACCCAATTGATGAAAGAAAGGACGTCAGTACTAAAAAATGCCAGAGATCTTTCATTTGATACCTATCTTGATGGGTCTTTATTGGGGTAATTTAGACAAAATGGCGCCTAATAGCCGCCATTTTGTTTTTGATAACTATGTTATAGATATTTATAAGTTTCTTCCAGAGCTCTTTCATTTGATACCTATCTTGATGGGTCTTTATTGGGGTAATTTAGTCAAAATGGCGTCTAATAGCCGCCATTTTGGTTTTTTTCCAGAATGCCTTATATCTAGCACTATAGGCCACACTGATCCCTATCCAATGTGATATGGATCATAAAAAACGGTCCTGTCGTTTTGAGGCAAATTAACTTTTCCCTCATTTAGATCGATTTCGACCATTTTTCCATATAAAAAAATCAGTTGACTAAATTGAATTACCATTCACTTAAAATCATAAAATCTCAACTCAAACTGAATGAGAATTAAAATTGATTTACATTCCCATTCAGTGAATGGGGTGAACTACTGAATGGTAATGGAGTATGGATTTCAAATACCATTCAATAAGTGAATGGGAATGGAATTTTGAATAAATTCAATGTTGAATTGAATACGCCCAACTCTGGCCAATAGTTATATGGTTGGACGTATAATTCCAAATGATGCAAAACGTCCAAAATGCCATCAAAAGGAATACGGAAAGACAAAACAGTGAAAGATAAAATAGTGTAAAGATGTGGCCGAATTAATATCTGTAACTTTCTTTAATAAATATCACAGAGGAATGCAATTTTCTATTTAATTTTAGGTACAAGCCAATTCATTCAATTATACATTTATAGTTTTCCCTCATCACAAAAATAATTTTTGAGCTCATCGCGTATTAAGAATGCCTCACGACAAGAATTTCGTTCATGAAATGATCTGAACTGCCGTAGAGGTTTGACCTTTACCTGCATTTGGAGGACATCTGATATTGACATGTTTCCCATCTATTGTTCCGACACAATTCGGCATCCCGGATGTTGTTTGAAAATTTTCTTTTTTTCAAACTATTTTTCTCCACTCTTCTTTATCTGGATATACGTAAATGAATTGGAGCTAGATGCTGCCACAAAATTTTGGATTAACGTTATGATGAGGCGGCACTCTGGTTCAATGGGCTTTCTCTAAGAAAATTTCACCAAATGCTCACAGATTAGGGATAACAACACTTCAAATTGTGGAGCACCCATTCTTGTAACTTTCCGGAATTGATGATCATCACGGGATATTATGGCTTTATATGCCGCTTAAAAAAATCCGTGCAAGGTACAATAAAGCAAGGACTATTATTTGTTGAATAAAAACACCGTCGAAATTCATCGTCACTTTCTACTTTGTTTTCAAATGACATTTGACACTGCACTGCAGCGCTGCATCATGTTTGTCATCAACCAACGCTGATGCAAGCATTCCATTGCGTGGACGCACAACGCTGCAGCACGTGGCGTCAATTGTGTTTTCGCCCTTACTTAACACAAGATCTCAACTTATCGGCAATGAAAGGCGTCTGGGCATTTCATTTGTTGAAGGAAAACCACAATTTTCGGTCATTGGACTGCGCATCAAATATTTTCAAGACGTGTTTCGAAATGACAAAGTTTTCGTATACCCGTTCCAAATGCGAAGCAATTGTAACAAACGTGTTTGCACCGTACAGCAGAGACTTAGTAGTGGAAGACTTGAAAAAGGCTCACTATGTGGCCATATATACGGGCACATCAAATCATGGAAGTGTCAAACTATTTCCAGTTTTAGTTCGATATTTCTTACCAGCAGCCGGCATTCGTGTTGGGGTTTTCGGGAGAAGCGGGAGAAACCTCGAATATAATATCGGATTTAATAATTCGTACTGTGAATGAATATAAATTGGAAAAAAATGTCTGTTATTGTGCTGATAACGCGAAAGCAAACTTCGGCGGAATAACTCGCGGTGGCACCCACAATGTACTTTATAAATTAAAATCACTGTATCCACATTTGATGGGCATTGGATGCGGATTGGATATACTCCTTGGATATACTCCCACTTTTATATTTACGCGGTGCATACGGAAACTTTAAAATATTTTTGCAATGTTGCCGGCGTTGAGTACGAGAAATTTTTGGGCTACGCCAAAACACCCTTTCTTGCGTTGGGGCGAGCTATCAAGAAAATTTTAAACGTGTTCGATGGCCTCAAATTGTATTTTGATAACTTGTCCCGCGGAGAAAATATGCGGAAGGAGTTCTTCAAAAACCCATTCGCTAAATTTTGGTTACTTTTAATTGAAGAACAGGTGTGTTTTTCCTCCAATTTAATTACAAATAATTTGTTTACTTCTTTTCATTGTTTCACCAGGCACAAGTATTCCAGAACACGATACTTAAAATAGAAGGCGACAATATCACAGCACTCGAAGTGGCGAAATCAATATTCGAGCTTGAAAATATTTTGAAATATTTTGAAAATAAATTTTTATTACCGATTACCGCAGCCCAGGAAAATAAACTAATCGAAAGTGGATTTGAAGCAGATATAATGTCTGTGGCGTGCAGCGAATTCTATGGTAAATGTCTTTCAAACCAGCGTTCAAATTATTTCTCTCAGTTCTGTTTGGTCATTTTATAATTCAAAAGCGCATTTCAACTTTTCAGATGATGCTTGTGCCTATCTCGTAAAGTGGACAGTACAATATAAGTGTCGAGGCCAGCAGAAATATCCTGGTGTCGAGGCCAGCGAAAATATCCCGGTCATGGGTCGGATATCCCGTTTCTAAGAGACAGATATCCGACCCTTTTTGTGAGTACGTCCAAACAGCGAAACTGCTGACTCGACATATGACAACACAACGTGACCTCCAAGACTCGCGTTGGAATAAAGATGTACATGAAGATGCACACCGTGAGATAATAAAAGTGCGGACTCAACATTCCTCGCCAGCTAGAATTCTAAGCTAGCCGTAAGTTTTTTAGATTTGTTCTCAGAGTTGAAGTAATAAGTTGTAGAGAATTGTTCGAACCTCAGAAATGTTTCAATGTTTGAAATAAGAAGTCGCAAGATGTACAATTAATTTCAATAAAAGCTAAAGTAACTTAACATCATTTGTTTGTTTGTTGCTCCCTAATACCTTCTTAAAAAATAACTCGGACCACAACAATTTGACGCAGCCGGTAGGATTTGGTGCGAAAGTTTTAACGCAGCCAGTGAAAAAAATGTAGTGGGAGTAAAAGTTAAATTTTTAAATAAAAAGTTTTTTGCCGCGGAGACAATAGACGCAGCCGGAATAAGTTTTTGCAGCCGGAAAAAATCGGTACAGCCGGAAACAATTAGGAACAATTCACCAGTTGCGCCAAGAAGTCACACCAGGAGCCTATTGTGAATTAACATAGACTGTGTCACCTGGAAACAATAACTCCCTATTACCGTTATCCTAGGTCGCACCAGTCTGCCGACGTAATGAGTCCAGATTCTTTTCGAGCGAGGAATATCAAAAGGATCCCAAGGATTGAAAGCTAAATTAAAACCACGGATGCAGTTGGAAGGTATGTGGGAAATGTTGTAATTGGAATATTGGATTCTGACGAGCAGATTTCGACACACAAATTATTATTGTCTGGAATCGGCAAACCACACTACAATTGCCAGGCACACTACAATTGACGACTCAATCAAGATTATAGGTGAAAACTTTGATAAAGAATTGATTTTACTTTTTTTGACATGGTGCAAAAAGTCTTTAGGTCCTCGCCTAAAGACTTCTATAAAGATTCGATATTGCTCTTTGTAATGGATGCTGCGCCGTATATGGTAAAAGCGGCAAAAGCCATAAAAACATTTTATCCGAAAATTACTCTTCATCGTGGTTGTGAAGATATCCTCATTGCAAATAATAAAAATTTAAAAAGGCTTTTTTATTATTTGCAAAGATCCATCTAGAGTTCCGACTTTTAAAAACTTAGAACCGATGCTCGCACTTCCTCCACACCCAGTAACCACACGATCGGGAACCTGGCTTAAAGCCGTAAATTACTACGCCAAAAACTTTGGGAAAATTTTGCGAATAGTTGATGTTTTGGACAATACGGAAGCTGTGTCAATAAAAATTTCACAAGATCTTCTACATAACCCCACAGTAAGAGCTGAAATAATTTTTTTTGCATCGAATTATGAATTTCTCGAAGATTCCATTGCACGACTCGAATCATATGGGCTACTTACTGTACAAATCAAAGTAGTAGACGATGCTTGTAATTTAATTAAAGGTATATACCTTGAAAAAAATATCAACATGTTTGGCCAAACCCGTCCGAGCGGATACAGAAAAGTATAGCATTTGTGACGGTCCTGACCGTCACCCCCTAATTACCATATTGCCGGCCCTGGCAGACGGGAACACGAACTGCTTATTTAGCAGAAGCGTCTCCGTCGGCCAAAAGCGAAACTTGACACCGCTGGCATCGTAAGCAAAAATACGCTTACGATGCACACAAGTGGCGGTCCACGGTTTGGGCAAATGGTAATAACGCGCTTACGCTGCGAATTCCTTTGACCGACGCCAGCAACTCAAAGGGCTGCTGGCAGTCGAGAATAGGAAACAACATCAGAAAGAAACCAAAAGTCGAAGTGCACAAGTCCAGCGAGACAAGTTTTTAAGTCGAAGTGTAGAAATTGCTAAAGTAACTCGTATTTAATAACTGTAATAGAACAAATAGTAACTTCTTTTTAAGTCGAAGTGTAGAAATTGTTAAAGTAACTCGTATTTAATAACTGTAATAGAACAAATTGTGACTTTCTTTCATACCTTGACCACGACATTTGGCCAGCCGGAAAAACATTTGCTGTGAACATTGAACGCAGCCAGTAAGTGCAAGCGAAAGTATAAGTTGTAGTGAAAGTGCAAGTTGGTACAGCCGGGAAGAATTTTAGCCGCACCATAACAACAAAAACAAAAGAGAAAAGGAAAAACAACACCGGACCACAACACAAGTAAGTAATTTTATTTTCTCTCCTTATTACCTAAAACACAAAAGTCTACTTCAATTAAATAAATTCATTTTGTTAACCCTCTAAAAAGATAGTGTTTTGAATTAAAAATTAAAAAGTGAGTGAATACGGTGAAAGGAATCGATTAAATAGAATTTAGAAAATTTTCAAAATTAAGTGATTCCACTCTTTCATAAAAAGTTCATATTCTGATACAGACGCTGGGGCCACGAGTGAAAGTAGGGCCAATTGCCGAAAACTAACTCGTTCAGTCAGATGATACCGCTCTGATTTACAAATTCCAGAGTCCTATTCGTACCACGCTGTGCCGAACCGAAAACTACCTCGCAAAAGGTCCTATAATTAACTCGGGTTAACCAGTGGATGAAGATTTTCTGGTAAATCGAAATCGGCCGAAATCTTAATCGTGGAAATAGTGACACCGCTCTCCTATTCTAAATCGAGAGTCTAAATCGTGTCACTATGGAAACAAAAATAATTTGGTTTGAAGTTAGAACTTTTCTGCTCATGGACCTAAACACGGACCAGTTTGGTCATTGCCTCCCGCCGCCTGAATACTCCTCCAAGCTCTGTAACAGGACACAATGGTCGATAAGGCTATGTACTGTCGCGCCAAGTCTTCGTTGCAGTGGGATATGGGGAGTATTCAAAGTGTGAATGGATTGTATGAATGATTGAATGATTGATGTCTTGAGCTGTGCTTCGGCATTACAGGCAATTTACCTAAGCTCCTGGCATAAATATATAAAAAAAAGAAAATCTAACTCGCAGATTCCGATTAACCACAATAAAGAAAATGTTATCAGTGAACAGAAACAGTGAACAAAGATCAATAAAATTAAATATCAATTCCTTCCCGCACGGTATTCAATTCAAAAAAATAAAAATAAAATAAAAAATTATATAATGTATAAGCAAATAATATGAAAAGCAAATTTTAATTCTAACTTTAATTCCAACTTTCCAAATAGGAAATAGGTATGAATTTTAATAACATTAAAATATTTCAGATAGTAGTAATTTAATAAATTGCAGATACAAGCGCATGTAATCTATCAAGTATCATTGTCACTACTTTTCCATTCCCTTGTTAACAAAACCAATGAAATAATTTATGCTGGTTACTTCGATCATGAAAATTATTTTAGAGGTCCTTAAAAAATAACAAAAGTTTTTCCAAATCAAACTGTAGAAATAAAGATAGGAGATAAATTTTATAAATACAGTACACTCGCGATATAGTGAACTCAAAAAAACCAAGCCTATTCACTAAATCAAATGGTTCACTATATTAAGCTGACAAAAACTACCTACATATTTCAGTATTTTTTTAATTTGAAGAACAAATATACATAATTTATTTATGTTAAAAGAATTTTTTATTTTTTGGACATGTAATTATTTATTTGGAAAAAAATCTGTGACTTTCATTTGCTTTTTTTATACCCGTATGGTGAAACCAAAGGGTATATTAACTTTGCCTTACCGTTTGTAACGCCAAGATCCCGTCATCACACATAAAAATGAATTACACCAGTGTGTTTAGAATGATAAAAATAATTAATTTCTGCATGTCCGTCTGTCTGTCTGTCTGTCCGTCTGTCTGTGGCGCGGATTACGGGCGCACGGATTGAGCTAGAGACTTGAAATTTTGCGCAGATCCGTTTTTCGTAAAAAGCGAGGCTAAGTTCGTTAATGGGTAAAAATGGATCATTAGGGGGGGTACCCCCCATACGAACGAAAACTTCCATACATCAAAATCCGATTGGAATAAATTTTAAAAAATCTTATTGGAAAGTTTGACTTCAAAGTGAAATTTTGGTACAACTGTTCGAATTTTGATACGAATATCACCATACGGGTCTCCAATGATTGCCAGATTGGCAATTATAGCTTTTGTTATGTTTTTCTTTATAGCACAAACTGTGGATTTTGCAACACCATATTTCAAGGCCAGTGTAGTTACACTTCTACCGGCCTTATAATCATCGATTAAATCGCACTTATTTTTAAGGGAGAGATGTTTTCTTTTAACCATTTCCAATAAAGAACTGCATGTGACTAAGGATAAAAATACTTTTCCATAGACTAGAACAACAAAAGCTGTGGCCTAGACTCGAATTTATGAAAGTTCTGTTAGAATATTCTCTTTATTTGGTTTCTTTGCGGTACTTTGTAAATTTTGTTCACTATTTCGAGCAGCAAAAAAATGAGTTGTTCACTATTTAGAGCGATCAATGTAAAAAAAAATCATGAACACTATATCGCGAGTTCACTATATCACGCGTTCACTATACCGCGAGTGTACTGTATCACACTAATCTCTTAAAACATTTCTTTTCAGATGAATCTGTGATGGCCCTGACTGTCACCCCCTAGTTGTTCACTGGCCACCCCTGGCAAGCGAAAGCAAATTCTGCAAACTTAGCAGAGAACCCTTCCGTTGAGCTAGTGGCGAGGAAATTGGACACCCGCTTGGCGAACGTAAGATAAGAATTGCTTACGTTGCGCACATGCGGCTGTACACGACTTAAGGCCCAACTATAATGTGCATAAGCTGACTTAAGTCAACTAATGCAATGGTACGACAACACAAAAATTGTATACTCAAACCATAATGGGAATACGCGACTTTCGTTAAGTTTCATTTCGGTTTCGTTGAACTTAAGCAAAGCGACTGGGAGCCCTCGCACCTACGGAAAAGTGAAAGAGACAGAACAAGACAATCTGTCAAAAGTCATGTCGGAAGAAATTGTGAATAGTTTTTGCGGTATTTTAATAGAAAATGTTAGAGACCACAAGTGCCTATATATAAAAAGTAATCCGCAGTATTTCAACAAATTGGTACGGGAAAAGGCTTGGGAGACGATTAGTCAGGTGACTGGAAAATCTGGTAAGGAAGGTCCTAGTGACGAGAAAATTTTCTTCAGAAGAAAACCTCCCTTTTTTGTTTTGTGTTTTTCATTTTTCTGGAAGCTCTTTTGATCTACTAAACTATTAAAAAACATTCATAATATTATTGTTTAACAATATTTATTAACAGTTTGTTAGTAAATAACATATTTTTTTCACACGCAAGAATGAAAAGCACAAAACAAAAAAGGTAAGTTTTCTTCTGAAGAACATTTTCTCTTCGCCATAACTAGCCCCAAGCATGGAAATTAATTCTTTTGAATCTTTTACAAATGTTTGTGCTTTAAATTTCAGCTGCTGATTGCAAAAATCGGTGGAAATTACTACGGGAGAGATTTTCCAAGGAGTTAAAAAAGAACGATGCTCCTTCTGGTAGTGGATCTGTTGCGCAGGATGAGTGGCAGTTTTTTGAAGCGATGAGTTTTTTGAAAAACTTCATTCAACCACGACGGTAATCAAACTCAACCGTGACAAAAGATGATATAAATAAAAATATTTTTTTGCATGTAGGACAATATCTAACGAAAAGCTAGCTAGAAATGAAATTGATTTCCCAGATAATGCAACAGATGATTTTGAATCTTCGAACAGCAGTTGTACGAGTTCAACTCCGAAGAAAAAAAGCGAAACGTCTTTCAACAACATCTGCGACCAATTTGGGGCAACATTAGAGAAGTTTGAGTCTCAGCTTAGCGTCAAAAAAACCCGCAGAGGACGACCCCGATTAAATTTTCCTCAAAAACATTCAGTGTTTAATGAAAGATTTACCAATTAGCATTAAAGACCAGTACAAATCACAAATGTTTGAACAAATATTTATATTAAATAAAAAACCATTTAATTCATAAAACTTATTTACTGCTTTTCAAATTAAACATTTTTGAACGTGTTATCAATTTTTTTTTTTCAGAAGGTTTTATTGATAGCTTACGCAAAATTATTATTTAAAAAAGTACATAACTTTTTTCGATTTTCAGTAATTTTTTTACCACCGAACTGAGGGGTGCTTTGCGATGGTTTTATAGAAGATAGGCTATTGTTGGATGTTTCCTGACGCCAAAGTCCTTCATGACTCACACCATTTGAATCATCCCAGTCCACAAGATTTTCAGGGCAGTAAGATTGTAGGCTACTTTTGTTTAGCATTAAAAAATTGTGCAAAGCCACGCAAGCCAGAACAATCTTATCTGCATTTTCTGGAATCATATGCAAGGTTGTCAATAAGATACGCCACCGAGCCACAAGTATTCCAAAAGAATTTTCAATTGTACGTCGTGTTCTAGATAACCTTTTATTGAAAATTTCATTCTCCTTGGGCAGCAGGATTCCAGGATATGGTTTCATCAGGTTTTTGACCAAAGGAAAAGCTGCATCTCCAACAAAAAAATGTGGTAGTTCTACCGAAGTATCAGGAAGTACTTTTGGAGGTGGAATAGGAAGCTTGTTGTTCAACAACCTTTTCCCAAAACTACTAACTTGAAATATGCCTATAAACACGAAGATATATTTTAGCCAGTGTAGCGTGAATAGTTATAAATACTTTTCACCTCCATCGCTTTGGGAACCGTAAGCTCCAACATCAACATATGTGAAGGTGTACCTCGCATCGCAAACAGCTAATAAAACAATGCTGAAGTACTTTTTATAGCAGAAGTAGTCACTTCCTGAATTTGGAGGACATCGTATGGCTATATGCTTTCCATCAATGGAGCCAATGCAATTGGGTAAATTCCATACATTCCAGAAATCAGCAGTAATCTGATGAAAATCATTGCAATTTGGTTCTGAAACATATAGGGGCCCTAAAATTTTCCAGAAAATGTCGCATGTTTCGTAGATGATCTTGCGCACAGTTTCTTTCCCAATTTTGAATGTCCACGCCAAACTTTGAAAGGATGTGGCTTGCGTTAAGTAGCTACATAAATACAATAAATTAGAAAAAAAATTACAATTTTCAACCATAAACTTACAGCAGAACTATTGCTAGGCGGCATTCCGGTTCAATTGGTGTTCTAATGGAATATTTTGTTAGACGAGGACTTATTAACGACAAAAGCAGATTGTAGGCAGGATATGTCATCCGAGTGTATATAAAAAATTGTTGTGGATCAATTTCTTTTATTTTCAGAAATGAAGTCTTAAAAAATCCCATTTTATTGCGATCCAAATTAATTTTTCGCACACTGCACGAGCGTTTTCTCTTAATCAATTTCTTCTTATACTCCGATATAGAATGGAGTCCATTAAACAAAATGAAAAGTTGTTTCAAGTACATTATATTTTCTTCCATTTTATAATCCAAAAAATTGAAACTTTATTTAAAGTAAATGAAATTCCTTCCCTAAGTACGATGACGTTTCAACATATGGATGTCATATTTTGACAAGACCTTATTCCTTTACGTTCATTATGGCTTGCTTATGTGCATAAGCAAATTTTCGTTGACTTTTGAAATTTGCTTAAGTCAGCTTATGCACATTATAGTTGGGCCTTTATGCATGTGAACAATAAACTGCAAACGCTGCGGATTCTTCCGACAAGGGACACCAGCAACTACGAGTTGCTGGCAGATCCCACAGTCAGTTCAAAAAGTAAATTCAATCATTAACTATGTGAGTTCAAAACGTAATTTTGTCGTGAATCATCGCAGTTTTGCTTGTAAATTTTGTCATCATAGTTAATAGTAAATAAAGAACTAGCAATTTAAAAAAAGTGTGTGTTAATACCATAGGGAACACGACAAATCCGATGATGATGATAATAGTAATTCTAATACCAATAATTAATGGTGAAAAATTATATAAAAATTGTCCATATACCACTTCAAGTGGAATATATCATTATAACCTCGGAAACGCTCAGATATCAAATTCAGATTTGACTTTACTGACCCATCTCAGTATCAGTTATTTGTTACAGGCCCAATATACGATCAAGAACATTTATAAAAAATGCTTTGAGCTATGTAACAATGCTATAGAAAACAAAAATCCTACGATATCTTATTACCAACAAAACCTCGAATTAATAAACAGAATTCTAACCGAAATATATGATAAACATGATATTTTGCAGCATTTACCTAATTATGATATAAAAAAATCTACACGAAAGAAACGAGGATTGATTAACGAAGTTTCTTATGCTTTAAATTGGTTATTCGGTACTCCCGATGCCGATAGTGCAAAATATTATACTGACAGTATAAACGAATTAATGAATTATAACAAACAAACTCAAACACTTTTTAAATCACAGATCGACATATCGAAATTACATCAAGTAAATTTTAATAATTCAATAACTACTTTTAAATCTACATTCTGTAACATTAGGAAGACATGGAATTTTATCTCATTTAGTAGCTACTCCTAAAAAACTTTTTGAAGAATTGTCAAGATTTAAAGAAAAGTATGAATTAATACAGTGGCGGAAATTTGATTAGCACATTTTAATTTTTTCCGATTATTTTAGAATGAAAACAAATACTTCTTTTTGTTATTATACATTTTATTTATTTCACTATTTCATAACTTATTTCATAAAAAAATGTTAATAGCAATTCACAGTTATAAATAAAATTAAAAAAAACATGTTTTTCCAAAGGAAATTTGATTAGCACTTTTTGACATTCTCATGTTAAATCATTTAGAAAAATCCTTTTTTGATGGGGTTTTCTCCTATTTTTAGGTTTTAGTATTTAGTGTTTTCGCCGTTTTGCCTTATTAGTTGAAAAATCTGGTGGTTCATTGACAGGACAAATTTTCTTAAAATTTGGATGTCCATAGTGTTCCAGGCTGACATGATTGAGTTTTTTAGGTCAAAAACAGAATTATACTGGGTGCCTTCTTTATAAACAGTACGGGCAAGAATTTCCCATTGATTTTCTATGGAATCCATGTCAGGACTTCTGGCTGGCCAGTCTAGAACATCAATGTTTCTGTCTTGAAACCACAGCTTGGTCTCATTTTTTTTTTTTTTTTTTTTTTTTTTTTTTTTTATATATTGTACTTAATTTCTATCAGTTGGTACCTATTTATCTAAATATTGTAACCTGTTGATAAATAAATAAACATATATTAGGAGGAACCCACGCAATTCTTGATTTTCCATACCACGAAAATGCGTCCCATATCATCACACTTCCACCACCAAAATTGCAGCCGATTTTAACTTGCTGAGGTGTCCTCAAATCATGACAATAACAACGAAATCCATCTAAATTAAATTTATTTTCCTCACTGATGGATTTCCTTGTTATTGGCATGATTTGAGGGCACCTCAGCAAGTTAAAGTCGACCGCAATTTTGGTGGTGGAAGTGTGATGATATGGGACGCATTTTCGTGGTATGGAAAATCAAGAATTGCGTGGGTTCCTCCTAAAATTAAGGCTTCTACCTACTGCGATATCTTTGAAGGAGCCTTAATAACTATGGGAGAAGACATTTTACCGGAGGATTTTATTTTCCAGCAGGATAATGCAGCCGTACGCACTGCCAATGAGACCAAGCTGTGGTTTCAAGACAGAAACATTGATGTTCTAGACTGGCCAGCCAGAAGTCCTGACATGGATTCCATAGAAAATCAATGGGGAATTCTTGCTCGTACTGTTTATAAAGAAGGCATCCAGTATAATTCTGTTTTTGACCTAAAAAACTCAATCATGTCAGCCTGGAACACTATGGACATCCAAATTTTAAGAAAATTGGTCCTGTCAATGAACCACCAGATTTTTCAACTAATAAGGCAAAACGGCGAAAACACTAAATACTAAAACCTAAAAATAGGAGAAAACCCCATCAAAAAAGGATTTTTCTAAATGATTTAACATGAGAATGTCAAAAAGTGCTAATCAAATTTCCTTTGGAAAAACATGTTTTTTTTTAATTTTATTTATAACTGTGAATTGCTATTAACATTTTTTATGAAATAAGTTATGAAATAGTGAAATAAATAAAATGTATGATAACAAAAAGAAGTATTTGTTTTCATTCTAAAATAATCGGAAAAAATTAAAATGTGCTAATCAAATTTCCGCCACTGTATTAGCTTTAAAATATGAGAATATATACATATGTTACAAATTACCTAACTTACAAATAATTGTCAATGAAAATTCAATCATATTTGTACTCAAAATACCTTTAGTAAGTAAGACAACTTTTGATGTGTATCATATGATACCTTTACCAATTCAACAAGCAAATAACTCAATATTTGTCTACATCGAGCCACGGCAGAATATTCTCTTATTACCACAGTCGAAAACACAGTTCTCACATAAAAGAATAGAGAAACCGACTTGCGAAACACAAATCCTCTTACCTCACATTACGCAAATTCCAGAAGATTGTAATACTAATGCCCGGTTCGTCAGTGACAGTTTAAACTCCGTTTAACCGGCGATAAAGTTTAAACTGCCGTTTAGCACGAAATTGTGTTTTTCAGTGACAGTTTATCTCTAACCAAAAGTTTAAACGGAGTTTAACTTAAACGGCCATAGATGAGGGTTTAAACTGCCGTTTTTCAAAACTTATTTGTCATTTGTAGATCCATGAAGAATAAAACACATAAAAATGGACTGTATCACTTTTTTTTTGCTCTCCACAATTTCACTATATTTTTTTACACATTTGAAACACAATTACAACCGAAATAACAACCGAAATCACAACGGAAATAGCATCCGAAATAACAACCGAAATCACAACCAAAATAACAACCGAAATAAGATCCGAAATAACAACCGAAATTAAAATCGTTTTATTTTTTATAGAATTTTATAATTAATGCGTAAACAAATATTACGAAAGTGATAACTAGACAAATACATCAATGATTTTATGACTGAAAAATTTGACATTTCAATATATTTTACTTGTATAGTAGACTGCAAAATTGACAAAAAAGTTTAAACTTTAGTTTAATAAAACGTTCAATTCCGTTTGCCTGAGAAACACCAAAAGTTTAAACTGTCGTTTAAACTTCATTGTGAGTTTAACTAAACTAAAGTTTAAACTTTCACTGAAAAACCGGGCATAAAACAATCAAAGCAAGTATCGAAACCTGGCATTATATAAACAATAACAAATGGATTTATAATCCTGTATCTTCAACCATTCTTTGTGAAAAGGAAGATAACCAAGAACAGAAAATTCAAGATGTTACATTACATCAGACGGGAATCATTCAATTATACGAAGAATGTACAGGCTATACCAATAATTTCATTTTAAAAGCAGAAAATAAAACTATTACATATTACATATTAGGTCGATCAATATCGATGATAATTGCTGTATACTAACAGAAAAATTAAAAGTAATGAAAAAAATTCATTTAAACCCAATTCAATTAACTAACGTCGATCTAACACAATTAGAAACTTGGCACACCGAATGCGAATTCGCACCGGATGGCGAAAAAGTTCAAACTTACTAAGCGATCTTATATTGTATGTAATCTACATGAGTTATAATTTTGCAGAGACTGCAATTTTGGGGAGACCGCATTGTTATGTAATACAAAATTAGAGCTCATGTAGATGACATATGATATAAGATCGCGTGGTAAACTTGAACTTTTTCGCAATGCGGTGCGAATTCGCATTCGGTGTGCCAAGTGCCTTAAAGTATGCAGACAGGAAACTAAATCAAGTCCACGATAAATTAACCGAACAAATTAAAAAACCATTTAATATATTACAAACAAAATGATATGATATAGCCTTAATGATTATCGGAGCAATGACATTTCTTGTTATTTGTATATATTGCTGTAGATGTGTCGGATATTTAAGGCCCCTATTATGATTGTCAACTATCAACGATTGATAGTTGTCAAAATTTATCAACTGAAACAACTTTTGGTATTACGAACACTGATAGATAAAATTCTTCACCATTGTGAATGAAATGGTTTTGACGTTTATCAGAAATTCAATTGAGAACTTTGTTGTAGTCACAACGTCGTCGAAAAGTCTGTTTTCTTATAAAATACAAGTGTTTTTTTGCAATATTACTACAAAAATATAGTAAAATATCATTTTCCAGGAGCAAAATTGTCAGCCGTAGAAACCAGTTAACAAATTGGTGAACAAAAAATCGCAAAACAGCTGCCAATTTTATAATATTTGTAACGGTTCGTTGTCTTGACCTAGATGATAGTTTGCTGTCGAGTTCTTCTAATAAATATCTGAAGGCTTCTTTCGATAAACAAAAATTTTGTATAAAACTGAAATATATTCAATTCAGACATACACTTCAGAAAAACATTACCAAACAAATTAAATCCGATTATCTAGTTTAGTGATTGCAAACCCGGTTTTCGGTTAACCGAAAAAACCGAAAACCGCCTGTTTTTTCAGAACCGAAAATCCGGTTTTCAAACTGCCGGAGTTTCGGTTTTCTCACTTATCAAAATTCAAATATCGATATGTCATATTTCATATACATATCATATTATAGTCAGAAGACTCAAACACAAGCAACAAGAATTTCTAGCAGGGTATTTTTTTCCAACAATTTTTAGCTTGCAGGGTATTTTTTTGACGTCCGCTGAGCACTCAGTGTTTGTTAGCAATCAGCTGTTATTATTCAAATTTTGTTGTTGAAAATTTAAATGAAATTGCTGAAAATTTAAACCGGAGCTATTTTTCGTAAGTAAATATAATATAAATAAGAATTTAAGACTTGATTTCATTTTTTTAATTGTTTTAGTTTTGTTTTGCCCATATACAACAACAACATGGAACAAAATTTAGAAAAACATAAAAAAAATGATGATAAAACTTCAATGTTCGAAGATTTTTAAAGTTGCTGGAGGAACTACAAGTGTTCTCCACGCACATTTAAGGGGTTCGCATGAAATTCATGTATTAAAGAGGAATATTGATTTGGATTCAATAACCGATGAGGATGTGGTGCAAAACCAATCTGAGAAAATTTGTAAATCTGATGCAAAAATAACAAATTTTTTTATTAAGACATGTTTTTTACTGTTTTTTTTACTTATGAAATTCTAGGAAAACCGGTTTTAAATCCGGTTTTCGGTTTTGAACGCTAAAAAAACCGTAAAACCGGTTTTACTATATTTTCGGTTTTTTGCAATCACTAATCTAGTTCCAACGGATTGGAATTATCTCGTACAGTCCTTCTTATTACCAACATGTTTTCTTCACAACCAGTCCTTTCATAATCAAAAAATAACTCTATTGAAGACATTTTAAGGAAAACTCACAATAAAAAACTTGAAACTTTTCACCTTTTTCTTCTATCAATCAAAAATTTGTGGTTGCTGAAAACGATTGACAGCTATCAATAAAGTTGACACCGATTGACATTCGTAATACCGAACTATAAACTTTATTGATAATTGTCAACTATCAATTATGAATTGACATTCATAATAGGGGCCTAAGAATACTCCAAAAAAATAATTTTTGTTATGCAAAAAAAAAAACCTCTATCCAGATAGGATACATCCGACTTCGAGGAACAACCACCTCCATACAAAACAAGTCAACAAAGCAGGATTCGACAAAAAATATACCGCCGAAGCAACGTGACGCTATAAATCTGCATGATTTTAAAGGGAGGGGGGGGGGGGTGTCGTGTATCCACAACAACAAAATCTCATCATGTTGTTTACAGCATCCCTGAAGTAGTAATGATTCATCCGGTCAACAAAATCTCATTATGTTGTTAACATCTATCAATAGGAATTTTTATGCTAACCTCAGCACCTTGTTTACTGCAGCCTGATTCAAGCATTGGCTAATTACTCGTGATCTTCAACCAATTATGTCAACCAACGATCACCAGACATCGGGTCTAAACAATCTGATTGGAAAATTACATGTAATTATGCTGACTTCAGCATACTAATGTTATAAACGAAGGAGCATGGACCGGAAGAGTAATCTTAGTCGAAATCAGTCTTGTGGAGCTTAGTCTGTGAATTTTAGGCTTATGCTACATTTACACGAATGACAAATTTGTCATTTTTTTCTTGTCATTATGTTAATTCCCGTGTAATTGGATTAATTTTTGTAATTTTTTCTGTCAGAAAATGTCAATCTCTCATAAAAGAATGAACTTGTCCATTCTTTTATGCCAGATTGTCATTCGTACAAACGCAATATTAGTTATGACAACTTTAGTATTCAACGTTTGTCATAACTAATATTGCGTTTGTACGAATGACAATCTGGCATAAAAGAATGGACAAGTTCATTCTTTTATGAGAGATTGACATTTTCTGACAGAAAAAATTACAAAAATTAATCCAATTACACGGGAATTAACATAATGACAAGAAAAAAATGACAAATTTGTCATTCGTGTAAATGTAGCATTAGAATCTTTACGTTCAGTTAGTTTTATCGTAACTTTGTAATTAAGTGTTGTATTCTTATGTCTTGGTTTTTATTTTAATAAAGTTGTGAAGTGTAAAAGTGAAAGTGTTTTACCTCAAAAGAATAAGAGCCCAACGGAATATATCAATTTGTGAACGTAATTATTTTTTTTTATCATCACTATATCGGCAAATTTGATTTACTCAATATGCGAGCGAAATTCTAGGAATATTAACTATAATTAAATACAACTTAATTTAGGTCGTTACATTAACTTTTCACAACTTATAAAAATAAAGAACTTAAATATATTATATTGAGCAGATGCTTAATATCTATTTTCTGTGGACTTCTTGAAAATCAACATCTGTTTTTAATAAAATAAAAAAACTCACAATACCTTAATATAGATTTGATTTTTACTACAATGAAGTCATCGATGTTTGTAACATTAGAAGAACATCTAGATTTGATTTTTACTACAATGAAGTCATCGATGTTTGTAACATTAGAAGAACATCTACACAGGAAACTCATAAACGAAGGAGTTTTTGGTGCCAAACTTTTAAGAAATATGAAAACTTTTTGACACATTAAAGTTCACATCTCCAGTAGTTGGTTGAATGATGCTGACAATTTCTAGAACAAATTAAAGTTATTTTCGATATGTTAAATGGAAAATTTCAAAATTCACATTTTTGCAGTAAGGACAGATTCCAATTGTTACCAATAGATACGTTGTTTGTTCCTGTCTGAGGAACCATTCTTTTAAGCAAATTACATGGAAAATTACATCACATTTTGAACTATCACAGGAGATGATTGGTACGTGATCGTCTATTTCGTACTTGTAGCAAATATCACAAACTTTTTCTTGAGATGATGAGCTCTGTCTAATTGGGAAACACATCAGATTGAAGATACGTAGCAAATTCTGGTAAGCATCAATCTCCAAATCCCAATCTCTTGCTCTATCATTGTACAACTGTCTGTATACTTGGACTTCCTCTGTTGGTCCAAAAATATTTACATTAACCGAAGATGGAGTGACTGGATTTAAAGCAATTTTTATGAGAACTTTCTCGGTTAACTTTATTATTCGAAAATTGTCTTTCGTAGTTATCTTTAGCGGTTCAACGACATGGCACAGCTGATCCAGACAATTTAAATCGCCATAAAACTCGTCAAACGATTCCAACGATTTATAATATCCTTCAACGCAAACAAGCAATGATTTATTTGGACGAAGTGGCTCAAAATTACTATCGAGACAATCTGGTAAGCTGTGCTTTGTAATTTTAAACTCTTGTGTCTCATTTGAATATTCTACTTCGATGTAATGACTTCTAAATTTCTCAAAATCCGTGAATTTAAATTTCTTAGAACAGGAACTCATGAAGCTTTGACAAGGTAGATTACTCAGCATTTTTATTTCATTTAACCGATTTTTTAGTTTCAGTACTGAAAGTTTGGAATCGAGCTTCGGTACAACTTCGCACGTTTCTTCCAGAACCAGATATTCTTCGATATTTCTTAAAACATATACGATATCCAAATCACTAGCCAATTTGTCTTCGTTTAGAACCATTTTCTGATATTTCATAAATATTTCATAAGTAAAATCTTTTATTAGCGGAAAATTCGGCAAGAACAATTTGATGCGATAAACCTGGCCCTAAAATATTTAAATTAAAATTGTGAATTTATTGTAATAATATTACTTCAATTGTTGGTACATATGTATATGGAGGGCTCAGAATAGAAGTGGATCAAGTCCAGAAAATCAGATGTTGAGAAATTAAGTGTTAAAGTTTTTATATCCCCATTAATTAGCAAATAAATATTAACACAAATTGGTAGGTTAAAGATGAAAAAGTGGTATCTGCTATCTCGATTTCTCTCTGTCATTTTTTTTGGTCAAAACAGAGACAGCGAATACTTCTTGTTCTTCTAACTCGAAACAAACGCTTGAAACAAGTTACGGAATATCACTTCTGCTTGCAGGTCAATCAAAAACAGTAGGTTTTGACGAAAAAATACAAAACCCGTTGCCCTGCTATTTCTAAAATTAATAGCTTTAAAATTATGCTGCAAAACTGACCTACGTAAGAAATAGACGCCTTTTTGAGGATTCGCGGACAATTTATCGTGAACAATTTATCGTAAAACAATTTATTGTGAACAATTTATCGTAACAACAATTTATCGTAAGAACAATTTATCGGGCGCCCGAATTTGTAAAAATAATATTCCTTACGACAAAATGTTTACGATAAATTGTCTTACGATAAATTGTCTTACGATAAATTGTCTTACGATTAATTGTTTTACGATCAATTGTTTTACGATAAATTGTTCTTACGATAAATTGTTCTTACGATAAATTGTTCTTACGATAAATTGTTCACGATAAATTGTCCGCGAATCCACTAAAACATATTAAAACGTATAACTCAATGACTGTACTGTCTGAAGTTATAGGGTAGGACCGGACATGTTGAATTACCGGGCATGTTGAATATTGCCAAATTTAAAAAAACCACCTTTTGAAATTTTAGTATGTTGTTAGTACTGATGTCCTCTACTTGCATCGATATCTTATTTATATCGTAAGTGAGAGGAATATGTGTGTTTTTGGCTCTAAAAGTAAATATTATACTATACAATTATTTATCCATTTCTCATATAAATTTTTGTCAATCTTGAAATTTTTTGTATTAAAAGTATTGTGCAACACCTTTTAAATAAAAAAAAAACCTCGTGGAACATTCAAATTTACTGTTTTTGTGATTTTCTAAGAGAAAATATCAAAAAAGTGGATTGCGGGTAAGTTGAATAACGGCTTGGCGGGCAAGTTGAATCATTTTTTTCTTGCGTATTTTTTTTGTTTTTTGACGTTTGTTTCACATTTTCTTTGTTCTTTTATCAATTTTTGTTTGTTTCTTGACGAATTTTTACATCATAATAATATATAAAAATGAGTTGGTGTCTGTCTGTCTGTCTTTTATAAGAAAAAAATCAAAATTGGACAACTAAAAAACCAAATAAGCGATTAACTAAATCGCAAATTTGATTTTTTTTTCATTTTTACATTATGTAATGTATATCAAATAATAAAATACTTTATTTCATTCTTTTTTTTCTTAAGAAATAACGTTTTTTTCATTCTTAAGTATGGAAACTTACAATTATTCAACTTACCCGCACCACTTGTAAATCGGCGGGCATATTGAATCACCCGTTAAATTGAGCTGGAGGGCAGTTAATAAAACATCTAAAAAAAATTTCTTCTATGAAATGTAGTCAAGGAATCCCTCTATCGAATGACTTAACCATTGGAGCGATATGTGACTTTATGTGCGCGCTACAACCTAAATTCTAAAAAGTAATTCAACAAGGCCGGTCCTACTCTACTTTTAAATATTTTTTGGTAGGCCTCTCTGCTTATATCCTTTCAAGTTTTGCACTGATTTTTTTCGAATTTTTCAAGAACAAAGTGAGTATACTATATTTACCAAGTATAGACTATCTGTGTAATGTTCTTTTGATGCGGACATGACTGTAACTGAATTGACATGAAATTGATGTAACGCGAAATGTTCACGAATACAATAAGGTTGGGGGCTACTGAATCCCTAAGTCAAATTTCAGTGTTTGGCTAATAATTCGAAATTACAAAATCATTGGCAGAATTCTATCTATGTCGCATAGAAATACTATCTTTTTAAAAGGCTCACAATTGGTCAGAAATGTGGGCACTTAGTCAAAAAGGTACGATGGCTAAATTCATACGAAAAAAAATTATTTCGGCAGCACTAGACCGAATGCAGCCAGTCGAATCCCCTTGTCCGTTGTAAAACCCCTGAATCAAGCAGGAATGAATTTCTTTTTACAGTGCAGGCAAATATAATAATTTATATGAACCGAAACTACTTGGTTTTTGTAGGTATACTTTGTTGTAAAATATCAAAGGTTTTTTCTTGCTAAAACTGGGTAAATGTTGTAAATACAGTTTTGCGACATAAGAAATAAAATACCTTTATCAGCAAGTTACCACAGAATGTAAAATTTCCGTCACTTTGAAAACGTGGGAAAAGTTTAAAGAAGTTTCTTAACATTTTGATATCACAAAATTGCTAGCTTGACCAGTGAGGTTAGAAAACTGTTGTATTCAATTTACATTACCGCCAAGGCAGTTAATGTCAGATTACATTTTCCACCGATGTGAAGTTAGCGACCAAGTTAGCGACCAACTTTTTTCGGTTAGTTGCCGCTAGGGGCGCTGCTAGTCTAGCCAATGAAATTCCTACAAATACAACATAGCGACCAAAATCAAAACTTATCTGCAGTTTATTTAATTATTTTAAATTACTTGTTCCGATGGGAAAATAAATATAAATTGAATATTTATGAATTGTTTCATTTGAAAAAACCCTCGATCAGCTTTTCTCCCGTACTGATCGAGTAAAAAAAACTTTTTTTTCAGGTATAAAATATGGAATTTTTAATTCAAATTGTTTTTTCTCAAAAACAAAACATAACACCAGATTTAAATTTTCACAGATTGTAGTCCTCCTCAAGGGCTTTCTACCGCCGCCACCCCCATATCCGGGGGACTGGGAATAAGGGAGCAATTCCTCTTTTTGTATGAAAATATACAAATTTGTATGGAAACAACGACATTTTTAATCAAATATTTCTCAGAAACGAAAGATATCACCAGATTTAAATTTTTACAGTTTGCAGTACTCCTCAGGGGCTTTCTATCGATACCACCCCCATATCCGGGGGACTAGGAATAAGGGAGGAATTAATCCTTTAAGCGGCCTGTTTTGTGAGTGAAACTGCTCGAAAAATGCAAAACTTTCTATGACATATTTCTCGGAAACGAGAAATATCACCAGATTGAAATTTTTACAGTTTGCAATACTCGTCAAGGGCTTTCTATCGGCACCACCCCCATACCCCGGGGACTAGGAATAAGGGAGGAATTAACCTTTTAAGCGGCCTGTTTTCTGAATGAAACTGCTCGAAAAATGCGATATTTTTAATCGAATATTTCTTGAAAACAAGAAATATCACCCGATTTAAATTTTTATAGTTTGTAATCACTGCCAAGGGCTTTCTATTAGTACCACCCCCATATCCGGGGGACTAGGAATAAGGGAGGAATTAATCCTTTAAGCGGCCTGTTTTGTGAGTGAAACTGCTCGAAAAATGCAAAATTTTCTATGACATATTTCTCGGAAACGAGAAATATCACCAGATTGAAATTTTTACAGTTTGCAATACTCGTCAAGGGCTTTCTATCGGCACCACCCCCATACCCCGGGGACTAGGAATAAGGGAGGAATTAACCTTTTAAGCGGCCTGTTTTCTGAATGAAACTGCTCGAAAAATGCGATATTTTTAATCGAATATTTCTTGAAAACAAGAAATATCACCCGATTTAAATTTTTATAGTTTGTAATCACTGCCAAGGGCTTTCTATTCGTACCACCCCCATATCCGGGGGACTAGGAATAAGGGAGAAATTAACCCTTTTGCTTCTTAAAAAATACTTGGTATAAGAATTAATTTCTCGCTGGCATTCGGCGAATCTTTTGCATTTGACTTGTTTAGGGTTCAGGTATTTGCTAACCCGCGTTGTATGGAATT
The DNA here is from genome assembly GCA_964034945.1 of Chrysopilus asiliformis. Lineage (NCBI taxonomy): Eukaryota > Metazoa > Arthropoda > Insecta > Diptera > Rhagionidae > Chrysopilus > Chrysopilus asiliformis. Next base: position 46,744,631 of record OZ035961.1, read on the forward strand.
TTTGACACAAACCATTTTTGAATTGAGTGACGTTTGACATATAGAAATTCCCGCCAAAATGAAAATAAATTAAATTTGCAATTTTCCTAATTTCTAAAAGAGGAAAATGCTTCGTTTTTATGCGTATCTATTTTGCAGGTATTTTCCCGTAAAACAGGTAAAAATCTGTGAAGAAAACAGCCCGGGAAGGACGAAAATCAGGGAAAATCTGACGGTGCATATAGAAAGGGGAAATTCATTTTTTAATTTTTCTATTTTCTTCCCATTTAATGGATAAAATTGAATAGAAATTGGCATTTTCAAAGCGAATTTGCATTTTCTAATCAAATCCCACAATTTGTATTAAAAATCTTTCGAAAAACTATGAAAACTTTTTGAATCAAATCAAGTTTACATTCGATCTTCATTTGCTTATCTTTCCATGTGAAAATTTCTTCGATTTTTTTAACGAAATTTTTCGATTTTCCAAATGACTTATGCTAGAGATTTGAAATTTTGCACAAATGCGAGTTTCGTAAAAAGAAAGAATTGGTGAAAAAATGGGAAAAATCGGATAACTCCTTCCCCCCTGACCGCTGAAAATTGATGTATTTGGCGATTTTCTCGAAAACGGTTTACCACATCAAAAAAGTTTCAAAGAAAAAAGTGTTTAGAATACAATTCTACATAATTTACCCATATATCATAAATTCGACCGACCGATATTTATGATGTTTTATGTCGCTCAAAGATTTTCGATTTTCTTCGAAGATTTTTTCCATGGCAGATTTACCTGAAATCAATTTTTTCCAAAAATTCATATCTTTTGATCTGTTCATCGTAGATACAGACTATTTACACCAAAATGTAGGGAAATTGTCTGAAATTTTCAAAAAAAGTATCATAAGAAAAAAATTTCATGCAAATTTTTTCAGGGCGAGGGAAAGTTTCGGTAAATTCGAAAAAACTCATTTGTTTGGTTACTTATTTCAATGATTTTTTTTACTATTAGATACTAAATATAATTCTCTACAACTTCTTTAAAGACATAAAGGTGGTATTTCAAACTGTTTTGGTGTTATGAACCGAAAACTGACCCGTAGTGGCAGAAATTTTATTGAAAAATTTAAAAAGGGGGGAAAGAGTGGTCAGTTTGAATTTTGGTATATGGCTGAATTATGTAAAATTGTATTCTAACAAAATGGAATTTATGTATATAATTCAAAGCCTTGTGTACATGCAAAGGGTATTTTTTCGAATCATCGTAGCAAAGGGGATTATCGGGATATTTAGGATTTTGTAAAACATTTTTAAATAAACTAATATTTTATTTCAGTATCTACAATCATTCCCGTACAACTGCTTCTCGAATAATTGCATAACCCTTTTAAGTGCAACAGTAATTCGAACCCCGTAAAATTTTGCTATTAAAGGAGTATCGGATAAGCGCAAACCCCCTTAACTGCACTACAAACCCAGCATTTATCCCATGCTAAATTTTGTAAAACATGTTGACTAAAAATAAATAAACAAATCTTTCCTGATTAATACTTTTATTTTAATCTTTTTTTTTTAAAAACTTATTTTATTAGTTTATTTAAAAATGTTTTACAAAATCCTAAATATCCCGATAATCCCCTTTGCTACGATGATTCGAAAAAATACCCTTTGCATGTACACAAGGCTTTGAATTATATACATAAATTCCATTTTGTTAGAATACAATTTTACATAATTCAGCCATATACCAAAATTCAAACTGACCACTCTTTCCCCCCTTTTTAAATTTTTCAATAAAATTTCTGCCACTACGGGTCAGTTTTCGGTTCATAACACCAAAACAGTTTGAAATACCACCTTTATGTCTTTAAAGAAGTTGTAGAGAATTATATTTAGTATCTAATAGTAAAAAAAATCATTGAAATAAGTAACCAAACAAATGAGTTTTTTCGAATTTACCGAAACTTTCCCTCGCCCTGAAAAAATTTGCATGAAATTTTTTTCTTATGATACTTTTTTTGAAAATTTCAGACAATTTCCCTACATTTTGGTGTAAATAGTCTGTATCTACGATGAACAGATCAAAAGATATGAATTTTTGGAAAAAATTGATTTCAGGTAAATCTGCCATGGAAAAAATCTTCGAAGAAAATCGAAAATCTTTGAGCGACATAAAACATCATAAATATCGGTCGGTCGAATTTATGATATATGAGTAAATTATGTAGAATTGTATTCTAAACACTTTTTTCTTTGAAACTTTTTTGATGTGGTAAACCGTTTTCGAGAAAATCGCCAAATACATCAATTTTCAGCGGTCAGGGGGGAAGGAGTTATCCGATTTTTCCCATTTTTTCACCAATTCTTTCTTTTTACGAAACTCGCATTTGTGCAAAATTTCAAATCTCTAGCATAAGTCATTTGGAAAATCGAAAAATTTCGTTAAAAAAATCGAAGAAATTTTCACATGGAAAGATAAGCAAATGAAGATCGAATGTAAACTTGATTTGATTCAAAAAGTTTTCATAGTTTTTCGAAAGATTTTTAATACAAATTGTGGGATTTGATTAGAAAATGCAAATTCGCTTTGAAAATGCCAATTTCTATTCAATTTTATCCATTAAATGGGAAGAAAATAGAAAAATTAAAAAATGAATTTCCCCTTTCTATATGCACCGTCAGATTTTCCCTGATTTTCGTCCTTCCCGGGCTGTTTTCTTCACAGATTTTTACCTGTTTTACGGGAAAATACCTGCAAAATAGATACGCATAAAAACGAAGCATTTTCCTCTTTTAGAAATTAGGAAAATTGCAAATTTAATTTATTTTCATTTTGGCGGGAATTTCTATATGTCAAACGTCACTCAATTCAAAAATGGTTTGTGTCAAAAATTCCATACAACGCGGGTTAGCAAATACCTGAACCCTAAACAAGTCAAATGCAAAAGATTCGCCGAATGCCAGCGAGAAATTAATTCTTATACCAAGTATTTTTTAAGAAGCAAAAGGGTTAATTTCTCCCTTATTCCTAGTCCCCCGGATATGGGGGTGGTACGAATAGAAAGCCCTTGGCAGTGATTACAAACTATAAAAATTTAAATCGGGTGATATTTCTTGTTTTCAAGAAATATTCGATTAAAAATATCGCATTTTTCGAGCAGTTTCATTCAGAAAACAGGCCGCTTAAAAGGTTAATTCCTCCCTTATTCCTAGTCCCCGGGGTATGGGGGTGGTGCCGATAGAAAGCCCTTGACGAGTATTGCAAACTGTAAAAATTTCAATCTGGTGATATTTCTCGTTTCCGAGAAATATGTCATAGAAAATTTTGCATTTTTCGAGCAGTTTCACTCACAAAACAGGCCGATTAAAGGATTAATTCCTCCCTTATTCCTAGTCCCCCGGATATGGGGGTGGTACTAATAGAAAGCCCTTGGCAGTGATTACAAACTATAAAAATTTAAATCGGGTGATATTTCTTGTTTTCAAGAAATATTCGATTAAAAATATCGCATTTTTCGAGCAGTTTCATTCAGAAAACAGGCCGCTTAAAAGGTTAATTCCTCCCTTATTCCTAGTCCCGGGGTATGGGGGTGGTGCCGATAGAAAACCCTTGACGAGTATTGCAAACTGTAAAAATTTCAATCTGGTGATATTTCTCGTTTCCGAGAAATATGTCATAGAAAGTTTTGCATTTTTCGAGCAGTTTCACTCACAAAACAGGCCGCTTAAAGGATTAATTCCTCCCTTATTCCTAGTCCCCCGGATATGGGGGTGGTATCGATAGAAAGCCCCTGAGGAGTACTGCAAACTGTAAAAATTTAAATCTGGTGATATCTTTCGTTTCTGAGAAATATTTGATTAAAAATGTCGTTGTTTCCATACAAATTTGTATATTTTCATACAAAAAGAGGAATTGCTCCCTTATTCCCAGTCCCCCGGATATGGGGGTGGCGGCGGTAGAAAGCCCTTGAGGAGGACTACAATCTGTGAAAATTTAAATCTGGTGTTATGTTTTGTTTTTGAGAAAAAACAATTTGATTTAAAAATTCCATATTTTATACCTGAAAAAAAAGTTTTTTTTACTCGATCAGTACGGGAGAAAAGCTGATCGAGGGTTTTTTCAAATGAAACAATTCATAAATATTCAATTTATATTTATTTTCCCATCGGAACAAGTAATTTAAAATAATTAAATAAACTGCAGATAAGTTTTGATTTTGGTCGCTATGTTGTATTTGTAGGAATTTCATTGGCTAGACTAGCAGCGCCCCTAGCGGCAACTAACCGAAAAAAGTTGGTCGCTAACTTGGTCGGTAACTTCACATCGGTCATTTTCCATGGTTTCTTAAAAACTTCAGAGTACCTTTATGAGGAAGCCAGTGTCTTCACGGCTGTGATGAAGACTAGAGATACTGTTGGCTCTATTCACAATGGGCGTATTCACGAATACTCAACAGTTGAGTAAATCTCGATTAGTTCTCGTGAATGCCTCGATACATTAAACAGCTGATATCTGTCAATCTTGTCATAGACAAATGGAGGGAAAATTTGTTGTGTGAAAATTGTTAGTTGGAATTATGGAAAACCACTGGTTTTTGGAGTTTTTAGCTGAAGATGATGTTACCACAAACATTGCAACAGATTCCTGATTTAGTGCAAACATTTTTATTTGCGCATGAAATATTTAAAGGCCGTGAATCGGTGAAAGTGCGGAATGAAAAATTTCTTCAAACGATTGGAAATATTTCCATCTCTTGTAAACTAATAAAATGCAACTTATCAGTTTGTAATCTGTGATGCACCTCCGGAGTTTCGAAAATATTATATTTCATATCATTTAATTTGTAAATTTGATCCAGAAAAGCCATTCTGTTTTTTCAAATATTTTGTTCTTCGAAAAAACGCCAGTTGTTATCTGTCAAAATACTCAATCCATCGGTTGCGCAGAAAAGTATCGCAGTAATTTTCCGATACAAAAAATGGCGTCCGATCAGTAGTTATGATGAGTAAATCTCTCAACTGTTGAGCAAATCTCTCAGCCGTTGAGTACCGTGAATGCGCCCAATTAAAACCAATATTTACCCAGTGAAAATTGAATAATTCATTACGTATACGAAACTTGTATTTAATGCACTGACCTATATACTAGTGAGCCTACATATAAAGAGAGTGGCCAGGTGGCTTTCGAAGTGCTTTCGAAGTGGACGTTTCGTCCGAATTCGAAAATGTAAGTGGACGGTTGTTAATGTATTAGTGAGTGTATTACTAGTTGTCATTTATTTATTTTTTTGCGTGCCCGCCAGAGCAGCGCCCTTTCACGAGTAACCCTTCGCCCATTATTGATTCAGTGAGGCCGTCTTCTCAGCGTCCACAAGAGCCCCCGCCTATATTCCTGCCTGCGAGAAAGCAGCCGCTCGAATGCTATACAAAACGTAGTTTTCGCTGTCGTGCTTTTGGTTTCAGAATACACCGCGATCCCTTCACCGAACTTCTTCGACACTAGCATCACAAAATAATATACAGATGACCAGAGCTCAAAGCAGTGATGCTATGTACCTTTAGTGACATTCCCCTTTCCAAATGACGAAATTCCCCTTTTTCCCCTTTTTCAATGACGAAATTCCCCTCGTTTTTCCCCTATGAAAACAACGAATTTTAAATAAAGAATTCATTGATTAAAACCAAAAATTTTTGACATCTGGGGGGTTTTTGGGGTCTCTGACTCATGTTAAAGTATTTTAAAAACATAAAAATATCAAAAAATGGAAAAAACGCAATCAAGTCGCAACTGGAACTCGATTTTTGTATTCCGGACACTTTGCCACTGGTCCATGCATTCTTCTGGTGAATATTGGTCGAAATTCGTACATTAAGTCAAATTTTAAAGATGACCAAGAAATTACCAATTTAATCGATTTTTACATAATTTAAACAAAGCACTTCTGCTGATTTGCGATTTAAAATCTTTCTATTGAAAATATATTTAAGAAATCCGAAAAACGAACAAAAAATATGTGTCAATGAACTTTCATGGAAACTACTTTTCATCAAAATCTTTTAAAGTAATTTAAAGTAATTACAATAAGATGAGAAATGGTACTTTTTAATGTGTGTACTATTTCACTGAAAAATCGGTTAAACGTACATTCCAAAGCCATTTTAAAGTGTTTTCGTTTAAAAGATTGGTGTATACTTTACAATTGCAATAAGATCATTATAAAGTGGCAAATGCATAAATAAGGGCATTTCCTTCACTCTTTACCTTTGCCTAAGCTTGGAATTGGATTGTAATTGTTTTTAATTTTTTGTACTTCTACTTTTCCGTAATTTTTTAAAAGTATTTCGGATTTAGTTGAAAGGCGAAGATTTTCCCCTCGTTGTAAATCGTTTCCCCTCGTTTTCAAGCGTTTTCCTCTTTTCCCCTATTAACAATTTTTGTAGTCAAATTCCCCGCAAAAAGGGGAATTCCCCTCGATATAGCATCACTGGCTCAAAGAAACTCATGATACAATTTTTAACGATCAGCCGACAAAAGCTTTTGACTTAAATTTTGAGCGAGAGTGGAGAGATAGTTTCTCGTCAAATCGTATGCCGAACACACACAAGTGAATGTAATAAATGTGTTGAATTTTTTGTATGATTGGCGCGGCGGTGGGGTTGTATAAAACAAGTTTACAAAAGCTTGAAATCATCTCAAAAGAACCGAAGACAAGGTTCTCTCCCAGAGGAAAAAGTTTTTCGGCTTTTAAAAGCTCGCTTGATTTGGTTTCATATAACATGGTTTTCTTTGAGCTCTGTTCATCTGTATATTATTTGTGCTAGCATCTTAATTATGTAATTAATATTTTAAAGCACAAATAATTTACCTTCTATTCAAGTCAAAGTTGAGTTTATGTTTTAATGTCATTTGTTTATGTTTTAATGTCACTTTTTTTTCTTTCTAAAGGGTGGTTCATCTTGGAGTTACTGTTTTGTGCCGTTTGTAGCTTTAGTACGGCACAAAACAGTAACTCTTATTTTATTTCGAAAGTTCAGCCATCTTTTCGCAAAGCAAAGGCGATTTGTTTGTGTTAGTGTAGTATTTTGGACTTTTTATTTTAAAAATTACACGATTTTAGCGGCCGAATAATTTTTTAAATTCTCAAACCGTACACAAAATATTAGTAAAAATGGTTAAAAATACTTCTGGTTTAAATCTGTCATCATCAGGTAAAAATTCAAACTTAACGAAAATAGTTGGTTCCGACCTGTCCACTCTCTTTATATGTAGGCTCACTAGTACATACATGCCAGTAATTTGACGTTTGTGACTTTCAAGATGGCGGAGGATGAAGAATTTGAGGTAAATCGTGTATGTCGCAAGATTCTTCGTAAGGCAGTCTTGTGAAATGCGTTGGTTGCTTGTCATCGTACAGGAGATCCGCTAGCCATTGGCTTTCAAGGTCAAAATCCACTCTTCTACAAAAAAATGGTTCACCCAAAATTTTCTTTTCCTGTTATTTAATGTTCGATTAACTACCAAAGTGTTCTTGATATATTTGTTATGAACTAAAACATCTGTTCACAATAACCACATAATTTCATTACCTATTTTCCCTTTTCTCATCTTTTTCAATATCTTCTAAAACTTGCAACAGTAATATACTCGCAGCGTGTGTTACTATCGAAGTCATTTTGAAAATGAACTGACTGCCAGTTCGCTGAATGTCTTCTAATTCATTGTCCGTAATTTGACATTTGGAGTCTGTGCTACTGACAGACTTTACAGTCTCGTGTAAAGACCGTGTTATTCTCAACTCGCCTAATATTCTGTTTTATTGCCATAGTTTTTTTTTAAATTTTAAATTTAGCGCCATTTGATTTTTAAATTAACCGCCCTTTGCTCGAAAAATGTTTTCAGTTCAATTTTTGATGAAATTGTGTAAGCAGAGGAAATGCAATACATTCTTCCCTGGCAATTTTTCGCGCATTTTTCGTTGCACTTTTTCGTTCTCACTAATATATCTATCTATTTAGCGCATTTGTACAATTATCTAAACACCCATAATCCGTTTCCCCCCAGTTCTCTACTGCTGTCTAGTAAATTATTAAATCAGTTTGAATATAGTTTTCGCCACTACATAACGACAGAATACAATAGCTTTTTCGCATTTTTTGTTATAAAATGCCGGCACCAAAGCTCATCAAAAGAAAGCTCTCCTGAAAAATCGTGTTCAGCGACCGAACTGATAACTTTTACAATCGTTGACCGATTATAGCTTTCAAATTACGTTATCTATAAAAGTACTCGTACATAGGAATACGTAAAAATATATTCGAAAAACTTACTACTCATATCGAAAAGTTTACTGTTTTATCTACCAAAAAATACAGTCCCATTTTTCACTCCACAAGAGCAAAACAGAAGCCCGATATATTTATCCTGTCCTCAACGTTTTTAGATATGTCAATTCCACCAATAGATATGAAATGTTTTGGTTAATGAAAATATAAAAAAAAATCTATCGGTAAACGTGTTTTGTTAAAGTAAAAACATTTTTAAGTATTAAAACTTTCACGGTCAAAACAAATCAAATAAAATATATCTCTAAACAATGTGTTTTCCCATTAGCATTTAAAAAACACATTTTAGGCATTCTAAAATGCTCATTTTTAAAGTTTTCCTAGAGGCTCATTGCGCCCGAACTCAATATTGCACTTGATGACGGATTAATTAGCCAATTTATTTTAGTATATAATAAAAATCAAGAGAAAATCCTCATAATAATTTATTTCTTGATTCCCAAGCATAAATTGAAATTTACTAAGCCTAAGACTATAAGATAACAAATATCATGATATAAACAAAACAGGATCACTAAATTGCTTATTACATCTCCTATATCATATTATGGTATTTTAAATTAATTTTTATTCACTTTAGGTTGTTGAAGAAACAGCTAATTTTTTCAAATGCTCCATAAATACTTGTAACGAAACATCATCGGTTAGAACAGGTGCACCTCCATCCTACACAGGACGAAATAGAAGAAATTGATTGTAATGTGAAATAAATCAAAGTCACTGACTTTAAAATGTATTCAATAAGTTAATTTTTTTATTGCTTACCTGGCCGTATGCATACATATTATTGTGAGTTTGAGAAGGATTCACTTTCGATAGTAAGAAACGGGCCTGCGAACCACCATGTTCTGTGTCGATATATCGTGGCATTGGGAAACGTGTTTGTAAAATTTCCTGTGCATCATCAACAGGTGCCTACAATCCAATAAGAGAAACAATTAAATTATTTGTTTCTAAAATTCAATGAAAATTATATCATTACCTGTAATAGTTGTTTGAAATTTTCATATTCAGGCATATCCTGGTATTTTAGCGCTCGCCATTGAGCTATAGTCTCCCCGTGATAGATTAAAATTTGAAAGAATGTGTCCATAAGCAAAATACGATCCGGTTGAATAGATGATGTGTCCAGCAAAACCGGCTCTGGAGGACCATTAAATGAATAACTATATAAAATTGGCTGAATCATAATAAGCGACTGTGTTAAATCCTCTCGCATCAACATGTGTCTGAAAAATTAGTCCACTATTAAAACTTTCCACCAAGTATATGGCTGTGTATCAAAACAAACCGATAGTAAGTAGTTTCATCTGGTGAGTTGTTGAAAACTTGTAGAAATTGTGACCTTCTCAAATGATACATAAATTGCGGATACAAACTAAAGTTCTCGGCTAATCTAAAGCTGTTTGAATCATCTTTGCTGTATTCACCAAATTTCTGGCACTAAAAAATATGTATTGAGTTAATGTTAACGTTTGCATAAAATATGTAGATTTCTTTAAACCAGAGTTGAAAATGTTGAGTTCGAGTTTCCCAATATTAAGATCTATTGGGTTTATACTAAAAATCCGTTTCAAGTCTCCACAAAACCCGTTTGATGAATGAGTTTGCCTATTTATTAGTTTCCTCATAACTTTTTAACCACTGAACGAATATCGATTCGGAGTAGCGAATTAAGAGAGAAACTTGTTGCACCCCTTTAAAATCCTTTTTGTTTAAACACCGCGGGTTTCGTTTGTATGCATTACTTAAGAAAAAATTATGGATCTGCAAATTTGTGATCTCCCCGCTCGTTATTTCCTTTTTGATCAACCACAGATTTTTTTATCAACAAAACAGTCATAAATAAATAACTTCTAAAGCAAACTTTAGATGAGTGGCGTGCGGTCTAAGGTATGGAACACCCTGAGCATTTTTAAACTCTTTATTGAGAATTATATTGGGATGACAAAAGAATTTGATTTCCGCATGTCCGTCCGTGAACACCAGAACTAGTAAAAGAATCGAGGTAGAGGCTTCGGGCAAAATCGGACCATCCCTTCCCGCCTCCCACATACATACGAAACAGTTTTTTGCAATTTTCTCGAAAACGGTGAGTGGTTTTGAAAAACATGTGAAGGTAAAATGTGTTGGGAATACATAACTCATCCACATATCAAAATCCAATCCCTTGCCCCTCCTCCACACAAATGGGTGTGTTCAAGATCTTAGCCTTGCGATTTACTAGATATACAACGGTGAAAAATTTTCAAGACTCTAGCTTAATCCTTTCGAAAGTTATGAAGGAGGGGGGAGGTAACTACAATTTTTAATAAACGCATTTTATTAAAAACCAAGCACCCTGGTGTAGTTCAATTTGGTGTCCGACCACTGGTTCGATGCGTTGCAAATGGTAGACAAAATCTAATATACTTCTGTATGATTTTCATATGGAATATAAAAACTTTAGCTGCCGGTAGAGAGTAAAAACGCACTCTAGAAACTCACAACTTGAAATTTTGAAAAACTCGGACTAAAACAATCACATAAAAAGCATAAAAAGAATAAAATACAGCGTAGTTGGAGATAATTTAAGGTTTGAAAAGCACTGGAATGGTACCATTTGGCAATGACGTGCAACAGAATCTGTCATTCTGACGCAGACACCCCCGCCTCTCTCTCCGTCGTTTTTATGTGACGTTTTTTAATGGACATCGTCTAATTGATTAAGTCTTTTAAAATTTCAGTCCAAAATGTTGAACATTGTAGAAACTACTACAGAAAAACAATGTTTTCAAGAACATTTTTTAAAAGAATAAAACAATTTTGACTAGATAATTTTCAAATATCTTGTAGTCTTTAGGTATTAACAGTAGATAAAACAAATAAATGATAACCCATCTCTCGCTAATGATAGAATATTAGATTCAAGCCAAATCAAAAAGCGCAAGATTTTCTTAGGTGTAAAATAAATTGAAGATTTGAAATAAATATTGAAAGCTTACCAATCTTATCAATTGCCTGTCGACCCATCTTAGAACATCAGGACTATCGTCAGACTCAGCTCTATAGACAACCATGCGAGCCATTAAAACAGCGGCTGCTTCCTGATCAAAACCAGCGCTAATATGATGTAGATTTGTTGAAACGTCAGCCCAACTGCGAAAGGACCAAAATTAGAAAACAATAACTTAACACACATTAAATCGCTTACTTTCTACCAATAGTTGTTACACGAACTTTTCGCTGTCCACTTGAATGTTGATACTGTGTGATTATCTGAATGCAGCCCCTGCCGCCCTGGGGAATTGGCGCAGAATGTTGATTAACCACTTCAAAAAAGAATGCATACGTTGTACTCAAATCAAAGGCGCACAATTTCCACTGTGTTGTATTTCCCATTCCAATTTCCGTGTCTGACACCGATGCATTCTTTACATTCATCGAGACGCATGATCCGATTCCACCCGATATTTTCAATTCTCTGGAGCATTTTATCTCCAAAGTACCATTAAATGCCATCTTAAGATCTCCTTTCTGATCACGGGCAAAAACTCGTTGGAACGTCTGCTTAAAAAGCGACGAGTTGAAGGAGTCGCCCATCACCATGTGTCCACCAGTCGAATTGCAGCAATTTTTCATTTCCATCAAACCAGTTTGATCCAGAGCACAGGAATAGATATCGACACAATGGCCATTTGCTGCTGCCCTAAATGCCAACGCATCATAGTGCTTAATCCCCTTCTTCAAGTATTTCACATTATCTTTCTGGATATCGTGATGCGATCTAATTGGATGCTTCAGTTCATCATCTACAACTTGACCTGGTCCCTGAGAGCACGGCCCTCCGACGAACAACATCAGCCGAGCGCCGGTATTAGGGAAAGTGCACTCAAGCAGTCCGACAGCAATAGACAGTGCGGCTCCGGTAGAGCGCAAATAACGCTTTCCCTGTGGCACTGGCCATGGGTCTTTCTGCAGCTCCCCAAGAAGATCAGTTAATGCCATGTCGCACTTGCTAATTGGCTGCAAAAAACGACTACTAGCTGGTGCTGGTGTTCCTTGTGGCCTGCCCATTTGCTGGGGAACACTAGGATTCGCCGGTGCTGTCCTACCAATGCCCAACATATCCTGCACTTGTTTAGCAGTAAAATCTTTGGTGCCTCGGAAAACATAACTCTTCGAGCAGCCTTCGCTTCCTAGCTCGTGCACCTGAATCATTTTCCCAAAGGTAATTAGGCCGATTAAGGCGTTCGGAGGCAGTAAACTTAGGGACATTTGCAGAGAGTCCTTCAAAGCCCCCAATTCTTCCTCATCCATACAAGTGTCAATGACGAAGAGGAATACCGGTGGCATACAAGGTGCTCTAGTCAAGGTGTACTCAATCGTACTGAAGCCAGGGATTAGTTCGGCTGGCTGATGCTGCTCGGATATTGCCGCATATTGTGGCGGAAACTATAAATACAACAGATATATATCTTCAGTAACTTGTACTTGGCATAACGAGGGTGGTTTTCTTACCGGATTTCGCTGGAAGCAAAAGTTGCAGACCCAGAGCTTCGCCCGGTAGTCCACTTGGCACATCGGATTTAGTATCACCCGACAGGTGCTCCGCATGCAGGGCACTGGATCATACTGAATTGGCGGAAGGTCGGCTCGTTCTTTCAGAGGTTGATAAAGGAGCCCCAGGGGTACAACTAACCTACTGGCCTCGAGTCTGCTCGATGGCCATACATTCCACGTCAACCGCACACCATCTCGATCCTCGTTCTGCTGAATAAATTCCTCGTACGTAGTCATAATATTACACTATTTGCCGGAAAAACTAAAAACTTCGTCAGCAATTTGCCGTATATTATTACACGACAAAATCGCAAAACGATCCAACGATTCTGCAGCCACGTCACAAGAAGTAAGTCACATAGGAGTAATCACTCAAAATATTTTGACATTTTTCCGTAAGAAACTTTTTGGAAAAGTCTGCATTTTTAGGTACCACTACTAGAGAGCTTCTAATGTATAAAGTGGGCAATCAGTCTTTTAAAAATTAGAGAGCCCATAATCAAAAGAGAGAACGATGAGGTGTGTAAAAGTAGCCGACAAGCTGAAAAACGATTGCAAAAAACTTTAAAAATTTATAACTTAATATAACCAAACAACGCATGTCTGAGGTATCAAAAAAATTTGGAAAGTCGTAGTTCTTTTAATAAATTGAAAAATTGTTTACATACTGCTCTAATTTGGGAAAAAAAACTTTTCTAACTGGCCTAATAAACTAGTCCAAGCGGAGTTAATAGATTATTCTACTCAGTAAAATAGTTTATTATATGCTTATGTCTCAAGATAATAGTCTTTCTAATTGTTTGTAAAGATGAATCAAATTTTTAAAGTTTTTCGCACTCGTTTTTCAGCTCGGCGGCCATTTTCACACATCCTATTTCCACTTTCCAAATTATAGTCTCTCTAGTAATACTAGAGTGTGACCATCGCTGGCGGTTCGAAAAGTCTTATTTCTAAAATTTCGTTGAAAAACTCATTCCTTCCATGAACACTGTATTCAAAAATTCCACTTTGAGAGTTTATAATCTCGCCATACACAAATTGTACGATTGCCTGCCAATTTTAGTTTTCGTGTGTTGTTTTTGTTGGCACAGACTTGTTTTGTAACAGCCATTCTTTAATAAATAAAAACAAGGAACAGAGAATAAAGTCAATAAAAGATTTCCTGTACTATTTTTTATCTTTTTTTTGGCCGAAATAGTATCAGATTATAAAAAAGTTGCGTTAATCGAGTCAACCTTATTTAGAAGTTGCGTTTATTGAGTCAACAGTGTAAAATTTTAGGTGTTGCGTTAACTGAGGAGTTGCGTTCTTCGAGGGTTTCGTTTACCGAGGTCACACTGTATATACATATATCTTCCATCGAAAAATGTAAGCCAAAAAATGTTGTAATCTTCTAGCGACATCTGGCGACTTTAGAGTCATAACCGGGAGATTTGGTGAGAACTATAGTTGGCAATGCTGTTTCGATGTTGTGCTTTTTAACCGACTTCCAAAAAAGGAGGAGGTTTTTTTTTTAGGTTTTTTTTTTATTTATTTATTTATTTATTTTATATCTGTATGTTCACGCAGTACTTGCTTCACTCCCTAGTTGGTCCCATTTTAATTTCCCCTCTCTCCGACGTTTCCCGGCCTTCCCCTCCCCTGTCAACTCCCAATCGGATGGTCCGATCGATCTGAAAATTTGTATGCGTACATTTTGGGGGACAGCTAGTGTTTTCCCCTTATCTATTTTCCCCTACCCCTTTCGCTTCTTAACCCCTCCCCTGCCAACTCCCAATCGGATGGTCCGATCAATCTGAAAATTTTTATGCGTACATTTTGGGGGACGGCTAGTGTTTTCCCCTTATCTATTTTCCCCTACCCCTTTCGCTTCTTAACCCCTCCCCTGTCAACTCCCAATCGGATGGTCCGATCGGTCTGAAAATTTGTATGCGTACCTTTTTGGGCGACGGCTAGTGTTTTCCTATTATCTATTTTCCCCTACCCCTTTCGCTTCTTAACCCCTCCCCTATCAACTCCCAATCGGATGGTCCGATCGATCTGAAAATTTGTATGCTCACATTTTGGCGAACGGCTAGTGTTTTCCCCTTATCTATTTTCCCCTACCCCTTTCGCTTCTTAACCCCTCCCCTATCAACTCCCAATCGGATGGTCCGATCGATCTGAAAATTTGTATGCTCACATTTTGGGGGACGGCTAGTGTTTTCCCCTTATCTATTTTCCCCTACCCCTTTCGCTTCTTAACCCCTCCCCTAACAACTCCCAATCGGATGGTCCGATCGATCTGAAAATTTGTATGCTCACATTTTGGGGGACGGCTAGTGTTTTCCCCTTATCTATTTTCCCCTACCCCTTTCGCTTCTTAACCCCTCCCCTGTCCCCTAATCGGATGGTCCGATCGGTCTGAAAATTTTTATACGTATATTTTGGGGGGCAGCGAATCCTTCAACCCTCAAATTTTCCAGATAAAAAACAAACACATATGGGGGTTTTTAGGGTCGCCTAATCCAATTCTAATGTTTAGAAGTCTGTAAGGTTAACGAAAGGTTTCTGTCGATCTAAAAAATGTTGGTGACGACCCCCAAAATTTTTGCTGTCGACCTCTAAAATTTAGTTTACAACTTACTGTTGCCATCCCTAAAAATTCGCTGTTTGGAACGATCAAAGTTTTGCTCTACCCATTTCCTAACATTAAATAGGTATATCCTATAATATAATACGAGGACTGTCGTCCTTCTGTCTGTCAGTCTGTCTGTCTGCACAATGGATCTCGAAAACAGGCCTAACGATTTTCATGAAACTTGGGTGTTAGGGATTTTCGGGGACAAAAATACGATCTAGATAGGTATCCCCTCTGAGAAAATTCCCCTTCGACACCCCTCGCCTGGTATCTTCGAATTCGGTGGTCCGATCTTAATGAAGCTTTACAGTATTACTAAGAAGGCTAAGGGGTTTGATTTTCCACTACAAAACCTGACTTTTCCCTCCCCTCGATACCCCTCGCCTGGTTTCTTCGAATTGGCTGGTCCGATCTTAATGAAACTTTCCAGTGTCACTAAGGGGGTTGAAGGCTATCGATTCGTAACGCCTTTTTCGCACGCGGGCTGCGGCTTTACTTGCTCTACCCATTTCCTAACATTAAATATATCTATATAATGTATATACCAAAAATCACTAAAAATTATAAAATAAAAAACTTTTTAAAAAAAAGTAAAAAAAACCGACTTAAAAATGCACTAAAAAGGAAAAAATAATTTTTTTGGAAGTTGGTGCCAAAATAGAAACAAACAATTTGCTCTCTTTTATTGTACAATCTAAAAGTATTAAAATACATATTGAATGGGTTTTATATTCCCCAAATTTTGAATATCGATTCTTGTCACTATAAAAAAATTATTTTTATCACATCGAATATTTGCAATGCATTAAACGAAACGCGGGATGTAAAAATTATAGTCATTGTGATATTTTAACCGCGAGTCTATTGTACATAAAAGTACTCGACAACTGTAAAAAGCTTTTGATTGTCTTAACAATTCTTGTTACAATAAAATTATTTGTAACACTCAAGAAATATGAATAGAAGTCCTCTTTAAGTTTCTATTTTGGCACCAACTTCCAAAAAAATTATTTTTTCCTTTTTAGTGCATTTTTAAGTCGGTTTTTTTTACTTTTTTTTAAAAAGTTTTTTGCTACTGAGGTTTTTAAGAGTGTAATTAATAGTCAAATTGAATTTTCAAAATCTGACCAAATGAAGTGTTTTGAAATAAATTACGGAAAAATACCTTCGATTGTAATGTGATTAAACAGCAATAAAATCTGAATTTTATTTTCATTGATTAGGCTCACTGCAAAGGCAATATGGGAAGCAAATATTCCAAGCGCAATATAAACAATAATTACAATGCAAGAAAATGTATTGAAGTAAGGAAAATTTGTGCGAATCAAAAATGTCTAATTCACTTTACACATTATTTCCAAATATAAAGTCGGCCATACATTATGAGACTTGTTGCACAACTTGGTTTGGTTGTAGGCAATGGTGGATCGTGTATAGGCCGGTTGTATAGTATCAAATTTTAAGTTCGATAAAAACATAGATTAGAGACTTACTATAGATAAGACACATACGTGGTTTTCCGTTTGCCGCCTGTAGAAAGAAGTAGTCGACAGCATCATTCCGTAGTCGACAGCATCATTTCTCTCTTTTTATCATTTAGCTCAAATGGACTTGTTGAAAAAAATCATTTTGTAATACTCGCACAGAACAAACCAAAATATTGGACCAACACATGCACAAGGGCCGACAGCGGCCTTTCACAATTTCTTCAACTGTCAATGGCGATAGGATTTTTTTAGCAAAAAAAAACACTTTTATTTCACTTGTTATGTTGCTTAAACAGAAAAAATGCCTGGCAAGGAACATTTTACGGAATGTTCTGCCGACAATACGAAATATCCCGAGAGTTTTGCATTTCTCACACAAAAGCAATTAGTGTCTTTACAAATCAAATGAAACAGACGATAATGTACTCTTCTTCAAGAAATAATTTCTTACGCGTTTCCTAACTATATATCTCTAAACTATGATAAAAATCAAAACCCTGTTGATTTTGCCTCCGCCCCAACAAGTTGTACAACATGGTTATGTTCTCATGGTTATGTTCTCATTATGTTCTCATAACAGATAGTTTTATTTTAAATAATTTGAAAAATTTCATTAACATTTTGTTCCCTTCATATTTCAAATTGTATACTCGGGAGATGTGTACCTACAGACGGAACTACAACAACATTACAACAACACTTCTTTTTGTAGAAGTTGCAAGCCGAAAACCGACTCAAAATATCGTAAAAATCAAATTTCATCAAAAATTTTCTGGTTGGTCAGCATAAAATCAATCTTTAATGACAGCACATAAAAAAGTCCAACGCCTTAAAATAGCTATTGGTGCATTATTTCGACCAACATTTGTTTTCAAAATTAGCACAGTTTCGGCAACAAAGCAATCACTTTTCAAATTTTCAGTATTTCCCAACGTTGTTCAAGCGTAAAGCGCTTGATTTCGTAGCGTGAAGATTTGACTAAAAATTTGTCGACATTTCGAGCCTGTCGAAAGATCGAGCCTGTTGAAGATGTCGAAATAACACGTAGTTAAAAAAAAACAGTCGACAGCCCATTCCATATATAAAATTGAAAGTCTGTTTGCCACGACTGGACTCGAAAATCACTCAACCGATTTTAATGCGATTTTTTAATAAATATAACTTAAGCATATGGGAAGGTTATGTTATATGCTATTTGTGGCTTCGCTCCTCTCATCCCTTTTTGTTCCCTTAAACTTTCGCTCCAAACAGCTACAATGTCAACTATCTGTATGTGAAATACAGTTCTTAAATAATGGTTTTGCAAATTTTTGTATATGTCAACATATGTTACTGATTATTAAGTTATTGATTATTGCCCCAGCAATAATAAAAGCTAGTAAGGTGTAAAAAGGCCAGAGAAAAAACTAACATAAGAATTTCATGAAAATTGAAAATCGCCCGAGCCGTTCGAATTGTAGCCCGCAACAAAAAGATCATAAATATCAAATGAAATTGGCAAGGTATTTTTATGATTAGAAAAAATGTTTTTCATTAAATAAAAAATGATATATATTTTAAAATTTCTTTGAAAGCTTAATATTTTTACTTTATTTTATTTGTAAATTGATCACAATGTAAAACTACTTCTTTTACGTTAGCAAAGCTAATCACGAAATCAAATTACTATCAGACTTGAAAGTAATCATCGACTTCCCCATTCTCACTATTTGCAATTGCAGCTCTATCGGGTTTTTGCTTATTATTTATTTGTGATAAGTGTTTAGCCTCAGTACTAGGTGTATCTGGACTAATATTTGAATCATTGTGTAATCGTTCATATGGATTCTCTGTATCTAAATATCGTACAGATTCATAATTTGGATCAGATTCACTACCCGTCAACGATTCATAATTACTTGATTGCTGCTGGCCACTACTTATAGTATTCGATGTACTACTACACTTCATTTGTCTCTCGATTGGACTGTTTCGATCACTCGATGGTGTTGTTGTTGTGGTTGTTAATTTGTCCAATATGGAACTTACAGAATTTATGGAATTACTTGATACTGGTATTGATGATGATGCTGATGTACATGCTTTAGCATAGTCATTTTGAGTCTCTTGTATTGTTTGATAATTATTTTGCTCGATTGTATCTTTTATATGTAAGTACGGTAAGCTTTGTTCATTTGGAATGCTCGAGTATATATCAGAGCCAGTCTCTTCGTTATTGTTGTTAGTTATTGCTTTTTTGCCGACGTTTAATCTCCTATTAGCCTCTAAGATGCTAGCGTAATCATGATTCTCGAATTCGGTACCCGTGCCAACTTTTTCATGAATACTACTATATCCCGCCGCCGCATCGCTGATCGCCTTTACTCGGCTATATCCTTCTGATGTTTCATCCTGGGAATGTAACGGTTTCTCCAATACTTTGGCATAGCCATCATCAAGACTTGGTCTCAACACTTCGTAATTTGGATCATAGTCAGATGTCGATTTAGATTCTCCTCCCGTTGCCGGCTTTAATAATTGCTCATAGCCGGGATCATTGGCATTATTCATAGGTTCTGGTAAACTTTCATAACCGGCAACATTTTCAGTAAGTAGATTCAGACCTATTCCAGAATTGCCTAAGTTGACATAAAAAAAACGAATTAAAATATTGGATAGATGTGTGGAAGTTTTGCTTGTACTCTTACCTGCCCGGGAATCATTAAGCTCTTTTTGGATAATCTGTGCATATCCATCCGATTTTCGATTCTCAAGTAGATTGTTGTTAAGATTTGTTTTACCAGCTGGTATTGTTTCATAGCCATGATCTTTTTTCTCATAATTACTGCCGGCTGATCGCCTTTTGTCTTGAAAAAAAAATGTTTTCATATTCAATTCAAGCAAATGTTGATCACAAATTCTCTTACCAGGTGAACTATGCACTGTACTCATTAGAAAGTGCTTTATGTTGTGCTCTGAGAGTGATGTGTCTGTTAAATTACCTTCGGTAGAAAGCTTTGGATTCGTAATTGGGGAAGAATTTTGTGATGGAATACTTGAAAATTTGTTTTTTTTCATCACCTAAAACAGAAAAAAAATCTTTGTATTTTTTCATCACCTAAGACAAAAAAACAGTTTTTTTAGGATTATAATCAATTATTATGATAGATTATAAGCAATTAGCTGTCGATTTCATCTTGATTTCTACGATTTTGGATTGCACAATTTTAATTTCATTATGGAAAATGGTCTTAAAATAAAGCAAATATTTGCGCCAAAATATTTACAAAGCATCTAAAGGCCGGTTCAGACTATACTAGTATTTTAGTCAAGAAGCAAATAATTTCGTAACTGAACTGGTGTGAACATACCGATTTAGTCAAGTCGTTTAGTTAATCGACTAAATCCATTTGATTATAATTTTTCAGTCAATGTGAGGACTCGTTATACGTTAGTTTTCCAAAAGTTGATAGAAAAAAGGATTTTCGTAAAATTTATTTACAAAAAATTTCAAGTTGCTAGGTCTACGCGTTCTCGAGTCATTTAAGATACGTAAAACAGACAGACCGACAGACAGATGCCCGGACATTTTCATAATTTTGTCTGAAACGGATTTCGCACTGGCCAAAAAGTTTCTATCTACCACCGTTGTCGAATCGGTTTCCGTATTAAATATAATACTTTGATTCTATAGAAGAGGAAAGTAAAAAAATAATTTATTTACCTTTGCATACATTCCCTCGATATCTTTGGACGGACTAAAATTCTTTTTGCCAGTATCATCAGTTTCATCTGTGTTAACGTTTTCTTTTGATACAAAGCGAGCACCCTGTGCCATTGCTACTTGGCATTCAATAACTGATGCAACAGAATTTCTACCCGATGGTACTGAACTTGACGAAGTTAAATTAGAATTACTTAGATATTGTAAATTTTTTGGAGTAGGTGGTAACGGTGAGTTAGCTTGTCGTTTTTCAGGTTTCGGTGATCCGATATTTGCTATTGAACTAGCATTCGATGATGATGATGCTTGTCGTGAATGCATTTGTGCTTTAAGACTATCCACATTCGGTGGTATTGGCATTTCGTTTGGAAGCTTTTTATTTGTAATACTTGCACGTGGGTCTATAAAAAACAATAATAATTATAAAAATTCCCCCCACTCGGTAATGAACATTTCAATTTACTTTCAGGTGGTTCTTGTGATCGGCCAGCGGTTGTATTGATCTCTACAGAAACTGTAATGCCATTCGATGGCTGAATTTGTGCATATGTTTCTGATTCGCTTGTGTATATTTCGCCCTGATTATTTGGATCATCTATAGCTGCATACATTTCATCTAGTTAAAAAAACAATATATTTCTGTTAATCACGAAAATACAATTATTATTATTTATGGATATACCTGAATCATCAGACACGGTGGCATAATGCGAATCGTTGCCATCCTTCTGCATCAACCGGGCTATTGGATGAGGTGTTTGTGCGAGAATATTAGCCAAAGGTTCACGTACACTAATGCTTGTGTATCCCTCTATTTTTGATTTGAATATTTTTATATTGTTTTTTAGGCTTCAATTTAATACTAACTTGATGAGTCCTGCGAATCTCCACTAAAGTGTGGTTGTT
This sequence comes from Chrysopilus asiliformis, assembly GCA_964034945.1. Classification (NCBI taxonomy): domain Eukaryota; kingdom Metazoa; phylum Arthropoda; class Insecta; order Diptera; family Rhagionidae; genus Chrysopilus; species Chrysopilus asiliformis. Next base: position 46,766,211 of record OZ035961.1, read on the forward strand.
GTTGAACAATTGGTGGGGTCATGTAAGGTAATTCTTGACTCGCCGATACCATGCCAGCAATGGCGGACGCAGCTGGAATTTCCTATAATGAATCTTGTTAAAAACTAACCAGAAAAATTTCATTACAATTACAGACCTGTTGATTTTCAGCATCTTCAAGTAAACTTTGATTGGACCCTCTCCGTGCCGATGAAGTGATTGCAGATGGATGAAATGCCGGTGGATTTGGGACTGATGAGTTGCTGGGGCCAGCATTATTCAATTGTGCGTATGGATGTTCAGAAGGTCGAACCTTATAAAAATGAATGTTCAAAAGACTGGCATCTTAGTATTAATTTATTTTTAATGTAAAAAAAGTCTGCCAAAGAATTTATCCTGCAGGCCAGAAAGTGAAGGTCCACTTGAAGACAGTGCAAGTGAACATTGTGTGGGCAGTTCAGAATGGTTCAAAGAAAGAGATGCACGAAGCAGTGGCGAGGTGCCAGAGTCTTCTAGACACCATAGACCGGACATGATCAAAAAATATTTTTTACACTTTCAAAAGTGCAAATTTATTGCGTTGTAAGTAATATTTATTTACTATTTACACATTTTCAAAACGTTTCTTATAATATTATATATTTTATATAAAAAATTCTCCTCACAGAAATCGAAAAATCTCAACTGACAGAAAACAATCAATGCATTTTTTTCGCGCTAGCTCGTGGACGATTTCTGAGGGACGAATTTGACGACGACGGGCAGGCAACGAATTCCGATTCGTTTGTGCACGTCATACTGGATGGCATCGCTAGCGAGTGAAAATCATTCTCCACAAGCGTGACACCTGAACATCGTTTACGCTGCCTCCATCGCTGATATTCGCCTATTTCTCATATATTATATTCTTATTCCTTTGCTTGTATCTCTCCCCGCTAATCTAGATGATGCCAATCTCAACCCAAAGTTTTTCCCTTATTTGTCGGTCTGAAATTTTTCCAATATCTTCATACTTATTTATGATTTTCGATTCAACTGTCTTCTCGAATTAGATTCAGATACCATTTGAGTGTGATATTTACGTTAACTCCTTAATGCACGTTTTTTTCTTAATCCATCAAAAAATCTTATTTTTCATCTAATAAAATTTTTAACGTGGTTTAGTTAAGAGTATATAATTTATCAATCCAAAGACCAGATCACCCAATTCGATATTCTGAGCAAATATCTTGCATCCTCTCTTACTTCGTCGCTCCACCTGAGGCGTGGCCTGCTCCTGTGTGTTGGATTTAATGGAGTGACTTGGGGAGAATCTCAAGTTATACCAACGATGAATTCTGTTACCAAAACGGGACTGAAAAAGGGGACGGGAGCATAAATCACATGCTCCTGCGTCGTATAGATTGCATGCTGGGAAACTAATGAGGTTTAGATGATCATTTAATATGCAAATACTTATTAGTACCTACCCCGGCCAGAAGTTATATATTATTTCTTGCTAGATCTAATACATTTTTGGCCGTGTCATCGATAGATTTGTTTGTTTCATGAGCCCAACTTACATCATGTAGCAATGCGCTGCGTTTACGAATTAGATCTTTGTTTCTTGTTACAGAAAGGAACACGCAAGAAGAAAGGAACACGACTTTCAGTTAAGAGACCAGTTCTATTTGTCTAGTTTATTACCTTCTTCATTGCCTCTGATGTTGCAATGTTCGGAAGCCCATATGAAGGAGACTTAGGGCCTTATTATGGTTGTCAATTCACAATTGATAGTTGATACCTATCAACAAAATTGATAAATCGGTATTACGAATGTGATAGCTGTGAACCAAAGTTGACAACGATTGACATTCGTAATACCGATTTATCAACTCAGTTGATATTTATCAACTATCAATTGTGAATTGACAGTCCATAATAAGGCCCTTTATTATTCCTTGAAATCAATTGAATCATTCTTCCATAAGTTTTGATTTCATCTAAACAAAATTAAACGCCTTTAATGAAAATCTCTTCGCATATAGAGTTATCATTTTGAACGTGTTTTAGTAGAGATTGTCAATATTTCTACTTGAAAGACCGTTGAATTTCTACCCAGAGAGTTATCAGTGATGATTTAATCCTCGGAAGCAAGCTGAAAAAACTGGCACCGTTTCTGAGTGATCCATACGTGAACCAACAGTAACCTGTAGGACTTCTTATACTTAATGCGTATGCCAAAACAATTTACCCTACCGAATTTATTCGATATTTCGTCAAGAATGCGTCATAAATTTGATGTGGATTTTATCTTAGGCGACTTTTATAATCGTAAAATATTCTATAATACCTTATCGTACGCGTGGAGGGGTGTTTTAACCCTTGCATAAGGTGAACTAATGTCATCCGCTTGACTCAATGAACTGTGCTGTGATACGCTTGTTTGTTTCTTCAAGCTTGCAGTAGCTGAAATCAAACGAAACAACAATTTGAATAAAATATGTAAAAAGATATATATCGGGTGCCTACGACTCTTTCCGTGCGGTTGTTCCTGAATTTTATCAGCCACAGTTGCGTACAACTCCGACCCATTGTCGTTTAATGGTTCAGTAACAGGGATATCTGGCAAACTTCTGTGCGGTGCATTCACAGCTCTACAATGGGTCAATTATGATAGAAATTAGTATTATAAAAGTGTAGTTTTAATTGGGAGAATGATTGCGTGCAAAACTCAAACAAAGAGCAACAAAACATTAACCTTTTGGAATCAGCATCTCCAACACTATTCGATGTGTTTAGGTCTACTTGTAAAGATTCATCATTTATCGTTAGAATATCCTCTGGATTCTTAATTTTTACCATGCCCTCCAAGCCCAAAAACTCATTCCTAGACAGCACACGGAAAACAAAACAATTTGTGATACAAATACAACCACTCAACACAATATTTATTATAATTACGTATAAAAAATAAATTAATTTCAATAAGCTAAAACAAAGATGCATAATAAGCTCAAGACATTTAATGCAGCAAACCATTTTGAGACAGTAAATAAATTTTTGGTGAAACGTTAACTAATGATTGCAATTATAAGATTGACACACTTTCTCCTTGCAATTAATTAAAATAAACTTTACTTACTTCGGTAGCTTCTTTCTACAACATAAGCAGGCGGCTAACATTACAATAGATGTTATACTAAAAGTTATTGATATAAACAATATATAAAAAACATCATATTCCATTTCTTCTAATAGGATTTTGTTGGACGAATAAAATTAGATTTTATCGGCGCCCTCTTTTTTGCAATTCGCGAGACATTTCCCTTATCAGTCCGCGGATTCTTAATTGATTGAATTAGTTTTACGTACTAAAAAACAACACTTTGTCTACATAAAGAAAATTCCGAAAAGATATTTGTCGATTTTTTTAATAAAACAAAAATTTACAAAATTTATTGCCAACTGACTCCCTCTCTTTCTCCCACATCATTGCATCACACTCCACTAGTTAGGTTGTTGTTGGATCTGCGTAGTAACCAATGACAAGTGATTTCGTCGTGCGCTGATCAACATAAACACCACTAATGCGAATGCAATGGCGTAAACCAAGCAAGCCAATTTAGCCGTGTGTGGAGGGCATTCAGTACAATTTTTTTTTTAAATTCTTTGTGATCAGCTGGAAAAACAAGCGTTCCATTTAGATGGAATATTCCAGAAAAATTCTCGTGGTAGTACCTGGAATAACAAATAGAGTACCTTCAAGAAGATTAACACTACAGTAGAGAGCCAGTAGTTCTTAACACATCTGACGAAAAAATTTTACTTGAACTGAGGTAAAACCCGCAAGTACTCATGTAAAGATTCTGTAATAGTGTTAATTTATGAAATGGCAATAAAAAATCTTGAATCTTGAAAAACACGCGTCAGTTCAGTGAAATAAAAATGCGTCGTGAAATACAAAAGTATTTTAACATTTGATTCCGAATTACGAATGACTTCAATATATCCCGTATTCCAGATTACGAAAATTAAGAGATCTCTTAACTTTAGGAATTTAATAGAAATGATATTCCGGATTAGAGACTTTGGTGAATTTCGATTATAACAAGAGACCTACCATAGTAGATATATCTGGCAATGTCGTAATCACAAATATCAAATTTTTCATTTGATTCTATCCGGAATTAATAAAATTGTCCAAGACGATGGGAATTTTCGAAAAATTGGAAAAAAGGACTTGTATTCCATTTAGATCGTTTGAAATGAAAATGATATATAAAATAGTGTAAAAACAGAATCAATCGCTTTTAAGATACACAATACAACAAAATCCTGATAATTCGTATTTCAAGGCACCAACAAATTCATATGAATTAGCGGGATATGTAGTACGAATTATCGGGATTCTACTGTATATATTTTAAACAATTTTTGTTCAATTTTAACCATGACGAAACAGAACTAGGGTTTAGGTAATATATGCACTATGGTCATATGAAAATGAAATGTTGCAGACATAAAATTGCAGATACCGCAGAAGTGATTGAAGAAAAAGTTTTTTTTTGTTATTGCAAGCTATTTCTTTCGAGTTTTATAACATTAAGGCTTTCCTCCATTACCATGACTTCTGTAACGGCAAAAAAATGCAGAAAACTAGAGCAAGATGTAGATCTAAAAAGGAATGACTGAATACAAGTTAAGAGCCAAATACAATGATACCCACACAACATTTACGGCTACAGATTACGGCGACAATGTCGCCCTCCATATACAATGGCGCACACTTTGTTGTTCTAAACATAATTTGCTTTTCACAGATAAAACTTTTTATTCACGCACGCACTCAATTAATTGTTCTTCGAAATTCATTTTTTTCATTCCTTGGTCTTGATTATTCTTTATTTCTTTCATTTGAATTGTGACAGTCAGTGAGCTACATATAAAATTTTTGGTACCCAATTATCATAAAATCTAAGCAACACAGCATACGAACTATATTTCCTAATACTTGCTTTAAATGAAGAAATTTAGATTTTATGACATCCCCATAAGATTTCATTTTGAATCAACCACTAAATTTTGTATGCGGGCTGGCCGACAAAAGTTAAATTCAATTGAACTTTTTACGACGACAAAGTTGGTCGGATTCATTGTATATAGAAGCATAGAGTCCTATGAGTTTAAAACCTGAAATGTCGCCGTAAATGTTGTGTAGGTATCATTGTATTTGGCTCTTTAAACGCTATCCCTTCCAGTTTTACAATTTTATAGCAATCATATCAAACCTTATGCTATGAATATAATGTTCAAATTGGCATGGTAACAAAGCTTTTGACTATGCATGCGAAGCATGGCCGAATTATACAAGGTCTGCTTGACAGCTCAGTCTCTCTTGGCTCTGACGTCATCGGCAAGAAATTCTTATAAAGCATGCTACAGACAGAGCTACATGTCCGTAAAAACTGAATTTTAAGCGTCTGTAGCTGGTAGACAGATGGTTGAGCTAGCTAGTAGAAATCGCCATAAAAAAACAGGGGAAATTATTCTTGCAGTTGCCGACAAATTTTTGCAGTTGATTCTTATCTCCCTTTCTCGTCAACGTATCTTCACATAAATGTGTCTCTATTTTTTTGCAGTTGCCGAAGTCATGGTAATGGATCGCGGCCTTTATTTGTATAGGAAGTGAATGATAATTTTAATGGAATAATTCGTTTTTGGTGACACTAATGTTCCCCAATTGAAAATAAAAACTTTTATGAGTTATATATAAAAAATGTTCCACTATATTTTAATCCCAATTAAAATGTTTCTGGTAGCTTTTAATTGGGATTCAAATCTAGTGGAACATCTCGAAATTTTAATTTTGAGAGCCATAGAGGGAAACTGTGTAATATTCGCTCAAAAAAATGGGTTTTCTGAGTAGAATAAAAAGACGAGTGCCTTATGTTTGTTAAATATTTACAATGTATGACTATTGTTTATTATGTGCACGAGGGTAACATTTCATAGACTACAACAAAATTGAGCGATGAAAATTAAATTGTCGTGTGATTGTTATAAACCTATTCAATGTTATATGCAATCAAATTGATGAATACTAAACAACGAGTGTTTTTTAATGTAATGACATTTGTATTTAAAATAAAAGACATATTGCCGAATTATATTCAAAAAAATTTAAATTATGTTAGTAATTATAAAATATTTAGTTTATGAAACAATATGGATTTTAGACTACAAATTTAGCAAATCGAAATCCCAAATACCTTTGATGTATCGTGGTCTTATGATTTTTAATGAATTGCCAAATGAAATAAAAATTGAAAGAAATTTGTAAAATTTTAAAAGACCTCTAGTTGAATATGTAAAAGAACATGTGTGAAATTTTTGTAAATAAAAACAATTTTGTCATTGATAGTCATCGGTTGCGTTTATGCGTGGCACCAAACCAGTTTGGTCGGATCAATTTTGCACCACGTAAATGAAAACAGACTTGTTGGTTTGGTCTACAATTGTCTTATGCGGGGTTTAAGCAGGGTTTAGACGAGACAAGTAACTTGCGGCAAGTAGACGTAAATACACGCGATTTGACCTAGTGTGCAACGCTCGCATATGTGTGAGAATACTTGCCGCTCTCTCGAAAAAAATAGAAAGCCATTCTATTTTTGTGGCAAGTAAAACCAATACAATAACATGGAACCGTGTACAAAAGAGGTGGTTTTATGTGTGTGTGTTTCGGTTTATTTTATATTTGCTGCTTTGCCAGAAGACGACGTAACATTTTAAGGAAAAAACAACAAGGGTATAAAAAACTCGTCGGCAACAAACAGTTTTAGGTCGAAATTTGCAAATTTTTCTACAAAAGTGTCGTAATATTTTTTTTCAGAAAATTTTAGGTTATGTTTCCGTTCGGCTGTCATTCTACTTGAAGTGATTTACTTGCAACGTGTAAACTAAGCAAACTACTTGCCTCTCTTTACTTGCCGTGTATAAACCTCGCTTTAGGGATTTATTTATTTATTTAGAAACCCATACACAACAAAAATTTGATGTGTAAAATGTTTAATAAATACGTCAAATAAAATTAAATTACGCACATAAATATGCGAGTCCTTTTCCGTAAATCTGTAAACCAAACAAAAAAATAACCTGGGTGTGAGATATTGACTCCAATTTGATCAATTTCTATTATCACTAATTACTAGGGCTGCCAAAAATATGCATTTGCATATTTCTTCTCGTTATGATTTCGGCTCCGGGAGTTTTTTATTCATCCGAATCAATAAGTTTAGAAGCGAATGAAGGTCACTTGTTGTTGCATATTTCGCATATTTGACACATTAGTGCATATTTGCATATAAATGCATATAAATGCATATAATGCATATTTAGTTGCATATTTTACAACTTTCATGAACAACCAAATTTTTTTTGTACAATTCAAATTATAATTCGACTGTTTCAGCTAGAATAAATATTAAAAATAAATAAATATGTGTTTTTACTTTCTTCTACGAAGTATAATACAGTATTGTATTCATGAAAAATTTCAACCTTTTAATTTAACCTAAAAAAACATTTCCCGATCACTCCTTAGTCGATTGGAGTCATATTACAAAAATGTCTTTCTATATGTCAGTCTGTCACTGTCAGTCTGTGTACAAGATTTCTCAAAAACTAATAGAGCTAGAGCCATGAGATTTTATAGGCGTATTTGGTCTTGGAATGGGACGATCCTATCAACTTTTGGTGGAAATCCGTTAACCGGAAGTATCCAAAATGGCGGTTTTTCAAAAATCGCAATTTCGTTTTTCTCGATTTACTCCCAAACGTTTTTTGGAGAAAATAAAATTTCCCACACTTTTGTCTTTAGCTATAACTCGATATCTCAACCTGTTATCGAGATAAACCGTTATTTAAAAAAAATATTTTTTTTTATTATCTCGAAAAAAAAATGGTTTTTTGCTTACTGTATATATGAGATGAATTAATGAGAATGGCATTCTGCACAATTTTGTCTTTTACAGTTATCCATTATCTTTTACCGTTATTGAAATATTTTTATTAAAATGTAAAAAATATATTTTTGCGAATTACTTGCAAACTAACAGTTTTTCGAAAAAAACGTTTGAAAAACGAATTAAAGGCAATGAAATTTTCTACATTTTTACCTTTTACCGTAAATTGATATCTTTTACCGTTCTCAAGTTATTTCAAATTTTGTACATTTTGAGGTCGTCTTTGGTTGACAAAACGATAGGGATAGCGTAAATTGCGCAGGGTCGTAGATTTTGTGGAAGAAAGTTTTGTGGTAGCAACAACTGAGATTTTTCTACAAGGTTTAACCCAGATTATACCATAGACAATATGAAGTATTGAACATCTTTTCGAAATATCTTAAAATTTAACAGTTGCAATTTATGGGGCTATTCACGAATGTAAATGTATCTGCAACTGTAACTTTACATGTTCCACATGATCCACACTAATTTTACATTAGATTCCAAATTGGTATTCACAAACTGTAACTGAATAATAGGGATTCCTGACAGTTGCTTCTTCTGAACTGTATAACAAATCGTATAAACATTTCTTTCTAAGTATTTTTATTTAACTTACTCAGAATCTTCTTCCCATCCATTATACAACAATATTAAGTCCGACATATTTCCTTTATTCTTAAAATTTTGCATTTTTCTTAAAAAATGTAACCTTATGGATAAGTTTTCTCTCGGCATAAACTTACAGATGATTTGACAGCTAGTTACAGATACAGAATGTCAAAGTTACAGTTTGTGAATAGCAAAGTGGACTGAAAATGTAAAGTTACAGATACAGAGCAATCTTACATTTTAAGAATAGGCCCATTAGTTTTCCTGTCAATTTTTTTTGTCAGTCAAAATATCAATCTTTTTTTAGACTCTTATTTTTTCATTTTTTTTTTATTTTCCACAAAAGTCGAATTAACCACATTTTAACAAGTTCCGTTCACTATTTTGGGTGAAATATTACTATATTTCGGATTTTTAATGTTTTTAAAGTGCATATTTAAGTGCATATTTTGCCGTTTTTAGTGCATATTATATGCGCATATTTCGCCTTTTTTAGTGCATATTTTTGGCAGCCCTACTAATTACTAAAAAATTGACAACTAATTGGTCAAATAAGAAAATTATCTTGAGTTGTTACTTAATATGATGGTTTCCTCTCTCAATCTTTTCGAATTGGACCGTGATTCAACAGCCTCCGTCTCCTCTACTAAAAACTAACACTCTTTTTGTCTATTGATCTGGCGATTAATCCGATTATGAGCATTAAAAATTTGTTTTCTAACCGATAATTCATAGTTATGATAATTGGCGTTGAAATGTTGGGCCCATGATTCTGCAATATAAGAAAAAATGTTTTCCGTTAATTTTAGTGAGTTTTTTTAGGACCTTTTTATAAGAGGTTTTCTGTTTGTCTCGATCATTTCCAGAGTCAAGTTTTAGAGAACTTTCATATTTTGTCAACCCTTTCAAAACTGAATTAACTCATTCGCTGCCAGCCGCCACATATATGTGACACACCGAATTCTATTGAGAGCGAAGCGTCACATAAATATATGTGACAGACGGTTTTGATATATTTGAAAGGATATATTGCAACATGTATTTCTGATGCAAATTTTAAGTTCTAAAACGTTATATGTATGCGAGACAGTTTATAAAAATGTTTATTTTGCTTGTTCAGAATGTACTAAATATGTACGTACAGGTAAAGTTTATTTCAATTTATTGGTGTCATGTTGCCGAAAAAAAACCTTGGCTATGTTTCAAAAACACACCGTTTCAAAAATCGCAATTTTCTCTATGGGAAGGTAATTTATTTTTCTCTTGATTAAGAAACTTACCAATGGATCAAGAGCTAACTAAATTAACAAACTTTTTCTCAGTTCAACATTGAAATCCCTCAAATATCCATTATGAAGTTTAATGAAAAACCTATTAATCGTTCTGAAAGGGTTAATTGCATTGGTAGTGGCAAGAAAATCGGTACATGAAATGATTTCGAGATAGTTAACCAGGGCACGAATCGTGTAACGCGACGCAGACACGAAATTGCGTCTTTCATTATGAAAAGCAATCGGGTATGGCGACGCGTAGATGCATACTAGCGACGCGTCTTTTCGTTCAGCGACACAGTTCGAGGCGTCGCTCAGTGTCATTTCGTCTGTCATTTCACAATGGAGGAACCAAAGTAAATAGTATAGGTTTTTGTATTTAAATTATAATAAATTTATATTATTTCAGACATTCAAGAATTTTTTTTAGTGTCGCGATACAAGATTAGAAAAAAAGACGGAGACGGGTCTCGTTACACGATTGATGCCCAGTAGTATTCCAATATTTAAAAAAAAAAATGATTGTGTATTTCCAGAACTTCGATATTTTAGTCAAAAGACTCAACGAATGGACAAAATTATTCGATTTAATATTATTCGAAATGGTCAAGTTCTGCAAATAAAAAACCGTCAATTTTAAATTAGAAATAAAACGTTACCATAGAGGACATCTTTAAAGAAAGAATACGATATTAGGCTCATCTTGCCCCTTTTTCCATCCCAATTGAAACCCATAAAAAGATTGTCTGTTAGGATTTTTGATAACCCGGTAGAAGAATGGTAGCCTTCCTCAGGGATGAATTTTTGCAAAGCTTTAATCTGTGGAAATAACACTTAGTTTCTTATTTAAATATACCTGATTATATAATAAAATTACCAAGGAGTGTTTAAAGTCTTCGTCCTCCTTCAGTCTTTTCTCTATCGACTCTAAATCTTCAATAGATCTTATTGGGAAAGAAAATCCTAAATCTTTAACTGTTGACACCATCAACGTAATTTTGTCCACCTTTACTGAAATATAGGCCAACTGTTGGGCAATGAAATTCATAGAGGGGCGATCAACTAAAATAGATATATTTCAAACCACTCTTTGAAGATAAAATAACAAAATAAAATACTTTGATTTGGATGTGTGACATGCTTGATTGGATACACTTTATTTTGAGCATATCCCCTTATTTTGTGATCTAGAATAAAAAAAAAATTCATAAAAATTATGTTGAAAATTTATCTCTTGTCGAACGTCAACATTTTGTAACGTCAAATTGCACAAAACGGAGTTTTATTGGGAGCTTACTTGGAAGGTATTCAGTAAGATTATTTCTCAAAAAAAAACAAGTATTTTTGTAAAAGACATTTATTTACTTAAATATCACTGAACTCCTTGGCTGTTTGTGTAAAAAAATTAAAATAAAAAAAAACAAGTCCATGTTCCTCCATCTCTACTTCTAACTTGAGAAGTTAGTTTTACCTAAAAGAAATTTGAAACAAAAATCTTACTCGATAAAACGTTAATGCCTCTTTATGATAAACAAGAAACTAACCGTAAAACTGTTATCAGTTCTGTTAGCAATCAGTTGTATACAAACATTCTCATTAAGATGTCTGAAATTTTAAAGCAGATAATGATAATGTAACTTTAAGAATTTTAATTTAAATAAAATGCAAATTATTGTATAACTAAAATTAAACACTTCATGGTGAATTAATATTTATTATGTTGTATTCGGTGAACCAATTGATGAGCCATTTTCGGGACGTATGGTCAGCCTTTCTTTTTGGGAGTAGAATGAAATTGCAAAAAAAAATTAAATTACTACCATAGGGTAGAGGACTTATATCGTGTTGGCAATCATGTAGAATGACATTAAAGTCGCAATTTGAGTTTTTAATCGCTTAAACCTCAATATGGGAGCTCGCACCAAAGAATTTTTCCACCTAATTAATTTCTACAAACTTTTACTTCAATCCACACTGAAATACTAATTTTAAAGGATTTAAAAATACCAAATTACACCTTCGGCACTCTTATTCGTGCTTATCAAAGTGACGCGCACCTAACTCCACGACTCCATTGGACTTTTAAAAATCATGATTTTTTCCCCCAATCCATATTTTGGTGAATATTGAAATCAGCGCGTGGGCATTTTCCGTCATGTTTTTTCATATTTCTTGTGTCTCCATAGCGTGCTTAGAAATGTCAACCAGAAAACAGTCAATTTGAACAATGTCAAAAAAAATCCTAATTTTCAGTAGCTGAAAAAATCATGACAGTTTTTGAATCTCCATTAGATTTAAATCCAATCTGGAAAAAGTCTAATGGAGTCTATAGGTAAACTTAAAGCTCGATCCAGACTACACGATGTACGGGGTACGAGATACGAGGTTTTTGGTTTCCTCGTACATGGAACTGCATCCACACTGCACAGGGTTTTGCTCATTCGTGTACGCGGTTACCACGTACGAGGATAATCAAACAGCTTCTGATTTTACTCACTAGGTGAAACCATGTGCAAATTTCCCATCCAAACACTCGATGTTCGGGGTACGTGCCAACCTCGTACCCCGTACATCGTGTAGTCTGGATTGAGCTTAAGAGGACTTTACGCAGGTTTTGAAAAAATACGTGTCTCTTAGCTTTCGGTCTACTATAATATATTCCAAAATCAGCTAAAGCAGGGTTTAGACGAAGCGAGTAAGTCGCTGCAAGTAGACGTAAATACACGCGATTTGAGCTAGTGTGCGACGCTCGCATATGTGTGAGAATACTCGCTTCTCTCTCAAAAATAATAGAAAGCCATTCTATTTTTCTAGCAAGTAAAAACCAATACAACAACATGGAACCGTGTAGACAAGAGGTGGTTTTATGTGTGTGTTTCGGTTCATTTTATATTTGCTGCTTTGCCAGAAAACGTCGTAACATTTTAAGGAAAAAACGACACGGATATAAAAAACTCGTCGGCAACAAACAGTTTCAGGTCGAAATTCGCAAATTTTTCCACAAAAAAGAGTAGTGATATTTTTTCTCAGAAAATTTTAGGTTATGTTTTCCTTCGGCTGTCATTCTACTTGCAACGATTTACTCGCATCGTGTAAACGAAGCAAACTACTTGCCTCTCTTTACTCGCAGCGAGTTACTCGCTGTGTATAAACCCTGCTTAAATCGACGTTATCCGCTTGTAGTATTGTTAGCTATTATATATGTATTTTTGGTACCGAACATGTTTTGATCTAGTCTTCAGTAGTCATTAACAAAGGTAACAAGCCAAATTGGTATTATTCGGTACAAATTGGGCTTCGCAGATCGGCGACTTGGTAAATCACTAAAAGTACAGAAAAAAACTTTAGAAACTTTTTCTAATTTGGGAAAAAAAATTATAAGTGTGGAACCCCTGTAGCCGTTAGGCAGTTTTCACAAATAATAAACAAATGGTTGAGGTTAAACACATTTTTTTGTGCTGCTAGCAAGTTTATTATACTGAATTTGGCAAGTTTCATTTAGCTGTGCGAATATCCCCGTATCAGAACGGCGAATTTAGTTTGGATTTCTTTTCCCTTAATATTGAAATTTATTCCATTGATACCATTTTGTTAAAAATGCTACAATTTATCCTCAAAAACGTAAACACAAAACACTGCTGACCGCCAAACGTTTTTGTATGTATTTCCACATCCTCCTGACCATATAGATTGTCAGTGTTCCTTTCAAACATAAAATGTATTACCCAAATACCATTGATTGTTTCGCTACAAACCTTTTATATTCACAAAAACTATGAACTTGTAAGGAGCCTATTATAGAGAAGGTTTTTACTTACTTTTTGGAATTGTAGAAAAGCGTCCAGTCTAGATGTGATTAACGGGAGAAATGTTTGATATTATTTATAAATGTGCAAAGCACTCGTGAAGTGTGAAATCTAACTGCCTCTTTTTCTGTCACATCATTGCATCGGGCTCACACTAGTCGTGTTGTTGGAATGAGATCGCTTGAAACCCAGCAGGCCAATTCAGACTGTGTGAATGACATACCACCTCCAAAAAAAAATTCTAGTTTCGGCGTCAATAGCTTCAGTTTTTGAGTACTTGTAGCGCTACTGTCGAATAGGGTGGCCAGGTAGGACGATTAGTTGGCCTCCCAATAAACATCTCGCATAAAAATCCGATACTCAAACACTTCGGTTCTCCCCTTCTTGGAAATTTCAAAGTGCTTTAAACGAAATAACTTTAAGACGATGATTATATGCAGACACACTGAACCTCTCGTGATTACACAGGTTGAGCTGAACCCAAACGAAAATGAAACGAATAGAAATTGGGCCATCTTGTTTTAATTTCGTAGAGTACATACCATAGACAATATATATAATAATAGACGCCCAACTCTGGCTTATTGACTGCGACGCTTCAGTGCCTGAAATCGGAACTATTTTGGTTTGAGTATTGGGTAGTTCTCGCCTGTGCTAAACTTGGTTTGTGCCCTTGATACATTTTTGCCGCTAAAAATTCAAAATTCAAAAATTCAATAAAAATTTAAAAAAAAACAATAAAAAACCAATATTTTTTAAATTTGTTTTTTTATTTTAAATTTCAATATATCTTTAAATAGATATCACATTTTGTTTTGTTATTTTTAAATAAATATCACATTACTGCAGTGGCAGTGAAGACGAGGGACAAGCCAAATGTGTCGAGCCAAGCGCTAGAGCTCCAGAGCCGTCCCAAAAGCAGTTTACAATCAAACGCAGCTACGATATAGGGAAGGCGATAGTGCCAGCAAAGCCCACCATAAAGCTTAAGTGGGGCTTGATTTTGAGGCAACTTTGCCTCCGTCTTCATGGAATGCTCGAGTGTCTCGAACGACTGGAAGAGGAATTAGAATTTATTGTAGCAAAGTAAGACTATCCCGAGATCATTACCTCGACTTCCTCAGATCCCAAATAATCACGTCTTTGACTGCAAAAGTATGCAGGTGTGGTCCTCACTGACTAAAGCTAAATATTCGCCCTCGGGCTCCCAAGAAACATCGTTAATGTAGTTTGTGTGACCTAGAAATACACCATGAAATTTTCTCAAAAATTGCAAATAAATGGAGATACCTTTCAGCAGTAAGTCACTGTGGAAAATTCTTAAGCAGTGATGCGCCCCAACCGCACAGAATGTCACAACTTTGGGCAAAACCGACAGCGAAGTCTCAGGGGCGAAACTGATGGCTCACAACGGGTTTCAAGGTACAACTGCTTCAATTCTACCCACTCAAACGAATCGTTCTCTGATTCTTCCTAAAATACCGGTGTTTTTAAGGATACTTGAAAAATTACCGGAATTAAAATGTGCCCCAAAATGAAGAAAAAAAAACTAACCTCAAATCATGGTCAAGTCGGAGCAAGTCGGAGAAAACATGCGACATGCGCGCCATCATGTTTGAAAAACGAAAAACGCATGCAACAACAGCGCATCCGTGTTTGAAATCGGAACTAAAAATGAAATTTACTTTTTGTTCTAAGTTGACACACCGTGGTACATACGCTTACTTCTATTCCTATAGTCAGGGTTTTGAATGTTTTATAAACCGGAGTATTGCTCGTATGCTTCAATCAAAGCCGTTGTCTGACTTTTATTCCAACATGTACATTTTTTTGGGAAAAAATGGTATCCTTACGGGACCTTCCGTTTCGAATTTTGAAATTCCAACACCGGATTGATCAGCGACCCCAAAAACCCCCTAAGGCCGATTTTCCCAGAAAAAACTGGAAAAAGGATATTTGTATTATCCTTACAGGACCTTTCGTTTTGAATTTTGAAAATCTAATATCGGATTCGTGATCAGCGATCTCAAACATGCCAATTTTCCCGGGGAATAAAGGGAAAAAGGATATTTGCGTTATCTTTTCAGGAACTTCCGTTTCGAATTTTGCAAATCTAATACCGGATTTGTGATCAGCGACCCCAAAACCCGATTCGTGGTCAGCGATCCCAAAAACCCTATAATGCCAATTTTCCGGGGAAAAATGAGAAAAAGGATATTTGTGTTATGCTTACAGGACCTTCCGTTTAGAATTTTCAAATTCCAACAACCAAATCGTGATCAGCGACCACGAAAACACGTTTATTTACGTTTATTGATCACTATTTAATGCAATCAGTCCACTAATTTACAAATATCTTATTTAGATCGCACAAAAATTTAAATAACCATCCACAAAACAAAATTCCTTCTGAACTTGACGAACTAATCGGCACAAGTGACGTTGCAACGAAACGTCAGATTTGAGTTTATGGCATACCTTGGTTGTCTCTATGCCGTGGGGATAACATAAGATTTTGATCTCCGCATATCCGTCCGTCTGTCTGTCTGTCTATCTGTCCGTGAACACTATAACTCTAGGAGCGTGTGGGAAACGGTCTAATTTCATACTAAAGCTAGCATCAGACGAGCACACAAAACCTTAACACGTGTGATGACTGACGTCACGAAAAAAACTCAAAACACATTTCAAACACATCTGACACGACACGTCCTTACACTTGAAATGTGTTGTTATCAGACGGTGTGAAATTTTTTTCCACACAATCGGATTTTTGTCCCAAAACGTGTTAACGTCGCTAGTCTTCCCACGAAATTTTGTCACACAATTACACACTGTGTTACGCAGATTGAGTAGTTATCAGACGGAGTGAAAAGCCTCAAAAGGTGTGATGATGAAAGACGTTTGACAGCAGTCGAAATCGTCTGACACACTGATTTGCTATCAGACGGTGTGATAGCTCGCTGACATTTTGTGTATTTTTCTCGGTCATTGCTTGTCAAAATTGTGCGCTAATTTAAATTTGTGAATAAAAATAAAATTAAATCAAAATGTCAAAAAGGAAATATGAGGAGATGATGGATATGGCGGTTTTGGCAGCCTATATTCGAAAAGCGCAGTTGTTGTACAAAGGATTGGGTGTCGCGTCGCGAGAAGGAGGGTTTCTTTGCCAAATTGATGGTGGAATTGCGCTCTGAAGAACTCGAATTGTATCGGAATTTCTTACGGATGTGGGTCGGTCAATTCGATAATTTGCTAACAATTTGTGAAGTCGCAGATAGAAACATAACAAAAGCTATAATTGAAAACCCGTTTGGTGATATGGCATTATTTGAAGTTTAATCGAACAGCGAGCAGCGAACAGTTGTATCAAAATTCCACTTTGAAGTCAAACTTTTCAATAAGATTTTTTTAAAATTCTCCGAATCGGATTTTGATGTATGGGAGTTTTATGTAGAACTATATCCTAAACAACTTTTGTTCTTGCACTTTTTTGATAAGATGCACCGTTTTTAAGATATTCGCTATAACACAGTGCGTGTGAAATGGCACGAATTCATGCCAGTTTACACATTGGGACATTTTCCCACAGTCTTAACACAGACCGAAAAATGTCAAAACACATACCACGTTTTACACAGGGTTATCAGACGGAGGCAAAATTCGTTTAACACACGTCAAAAAAATTGTCGTAACACAGGTTATCACACGGTGTGTAAACAAAAATTCTGTCACAATTTAAGTTATCAGACGGTGTTAACTGGTGTTATAATTTTGTGACGTCAAAATTACGTCAGTCATCACACGTGTTAAGGTTTTGTGTGCTCGTCTGATGCTAGCTTAAGTCCTGTTTATATTGGAAAGTTTCCACTTCGCAATGTAATCTAGTATGAACATGTACTAGAGTTAGCCTTTGTATATACCTTTAAGTTGAAAGCTACACGATTTATTTATTTTATTTTATTGTAATGCTTTCCCGTTCAAAGTATGCTAAAATGCAAAGCTGCCAAACTCAAGGGGTAACACGGCTAGTAATCGGTGATGGGTAAATGTCATGGGACTGTGTCATGGGTAAATGTCATGATGGGTAAATGTTATGTTACTCATTAACCCTCATACTGTCCTCGGGTCATTTCTGACCCAAATTCGATTTTAATTAAAAGTATCTTCTCAACTACATGAACAATGTTTGTATGGTGTAGGCTCTGTGAACAAATTTCTTTTGAATACCGAAAACAATAATCTATTTGTTCATATTTTAATCCATTGAAGAGCACTGTAGTCTTCATGGGTCATAATGGGTCATTCTTGACCCACGAAGACATCATACGTTATTTTTCTTAAGGACAGTATGAGGGTTAATTAAACTTACAGCCCGCAGTGCAAACAAAGCAGCGCTTGGAGAAAAACCTGTATTTGGCGTCTCACTCTTTCTGGAAAAAATGGATAAAATGCATTTTTGTGTATGCTTGGAAATTTGGAAAGATCAAATAGAAGAAATTTGTCTCAATTTTTGTTTGTGAACATCTAGTTATAAAAGGTTTCTTAGATCTTCGGTATACAACAAAAATTGCTCCGCAGGCAAAATTTTTATTTAAAAAATCCATACAGCTGGGAAATATTGCGCCGCGGAGGAAAAATTTTAACTGCCAAGGTTAAATACAGCCTTTTAACTGCCAAGGTCAAGTACACTCTTATATTAGAATTTCCATCCCGCCTTCTTTTTTCCGTATGCTGTCCTCTATTTAAGGGCGTCCGGAGTTTTTTTTGTTCCCATGTCTTTAATATTTAGGGCCTTTAAAAGATATCGTTTTACGGTGAAAGGCAAAAATGTAGAGAATTTTATTGTTTTTATTTTATATTTAATTTTAAGTTGATATTTTTACATCTTTTTATATAGAGTAAATTTTATTGTCAGAGGGGCGTTGCCGGTCGAAGCCTCCTGCTTGTTACTTGGAAAAAAAAACACAAATTAGTACTGCGTCGTTCTGAAACATTTTAATGTAATTTTTTCAAAAGTAGTAGCTAGTGTTTGGTTACAAATTGAGGCTATCACCCTACTTCATTGATAAACAACTCACCTACCGTAAGAATGCGGACAGTTGCACTCTATCTCTTGTGCGCTTCCGAATTTGATACACAAGTTTCCGAACGCAGGTGTGGTTGTATATTTCGCTTATGCGATTGAATTTTCTATCTTTCTTATGCTGTCTGTTTTATTGTTGACTATTTGGTTGTGGAGCTACAAGCTGTTCAGATGGATTCTTTTCTGATGATCTATCTCTAGCTCCATATTGTGAAGCATGTTCTCCCCATTCTGTTTACTCAGTAATGAAGAAACTTGTATTCGAGCTAATACGTAATATTAGATAGAAAACTTTACACTATTTTAGTATGTTACGATGTGTGATAATGAATTCCCCACAAGTTGAATCATTTACACTGGCACTTAAAACGCCTAGATTTTTTAGTAAGTATATAGTCGAGGTTCAGTCTTGACTAATCTATCTAACATTTCAGTTATCTTCGCGCCAAGCCAAAGAAGTTGCTGATAATAATAAAATACCTTACCGATAAGAATACATTGAAACAAAATTATGCTAAGTGGGTTTCCAACTGATCACGGAGTCAATATAGTATTTCTCGTTGGACTTGACTTGTAACTGGTTCGTTTCGAAGGGATTCCGATCGTTGCCCTGTTTTGTGTTTATAAATATTGGAGATTGCCTTTTACGAATACCTTCTGTATAAAGCGGAACGAAGTGAGTTACATATATTTTAATACATATTTGGAAAGTTACGTTTCTTGCAATAATATATATTTTATACACGTCGCGCTTTAGTAAAAATTTTGTGATCATCTAATTATCATACGAATTATAAAATGAGTACAACTAAAAAATTTGTCGCATAGATTTACAACTGAATTATTGAGTTTTTTGTAATTTCTCTTGTTTCTGTTGGAATTTTCACAGAATGAAGAATATCTTGTGGTTTATATTTTGGCTAATAATTTTGATAATTATTGGATTTGCTGTCGCGGCTTTCTGTGCTGGATGGTATATTCTAATTTATCCACTCACTGTATGCATTCCAGCGTTGAGCGTAAGTAACCTTATTAATTATTAGTTATTATTCCTTATTCAAGTTTAAATTGAATTTTGTGTGTGGTAGCGATAAATCAATTCTTTGGGCAGAATTTATTGAAGATATGAATGAAGGGTGTGTCGAACAATGAAGAAAACTTCGTGTTAGTTGAATTCTATTATTGATATTTTCAGAAATTTTTCATGGGGGACGCGAAGGCACGTATATACATCTTAAAGATGATTTTAACCTACTTAAAGTTTAAGAAATGTTTTTTTTCCCCAAAGTTTTACGCAGTGACACGACATATACGTAGTAGTTTGATATCTTTTTTAGGCAAGTTGCTAGCTTTTTTCATCCACACATCTTTTGACAGATCTTGTTAACATTTGGGGTCAATTTTAAAACATAACAAAAGCTATAATTGCCAATCTGGCAATCATTGGAGACCCGTATGGTGATATTCGTATCAAAATTCGAACAGTTGTACCAAAATTCCACTTTGAAGTCAAACTTTCCAATAAGATTTTTTAAAATTTATTCCAATCGGATTTTGATGTATGGGAGTTTTATGTAGAATCATATCCTAAATAACTTTTGTTCTTGCACTTTTTTGATAAGATGCACCGTTTTTGAGATATTCACAAAAACCGTTTTCGTTCGTATGGGGGGTACCCCCCCTAATGGTCCATTTTTGCCCATTAACGAACTTAGCTTCGCATTTTACGAAAAACGGATCTGCGCAAAATTTCAAGTCTAGCTCAATCCGTGCGCCCGCAATCCCCGCTAGAGACAGACGGACGGACAGACGGACGGACAGACGGACGGACGGACGGACAGACGGACGGACGGACATGCAAAAATTAATTATTTTTATCATTCTAAACACACTGGTGTAATTCATTTTTGTGTGTGATGACGGTATCTTGGCGTTACAAACGATAAGGCAAAGTTAATATACTCTTTGGTTTCACCATACGGGTATAAAAAGAGGTTATTTCAAAAAATTACGGTATATGCATAAAACAAATTAAATTCAGTAGGCTTCGAACAATTTAAAATATTTTTGAAAATTTAATTGCAATAATTAAATTGATTAAAATTTAATCGAATATTATAGCAGCCTACTATGAAAACATTATAAATAAGGTATTCAATATGGAAAACTTGTATGGGATGAAACCTTTTTCTGGGTTAGAAATCATACATTTTTTGGATAACCAGGACTAAATTGTCCGGATGTACGTAAGAAATAAAAATGTCACTCTAAATTGTAATAAATGTAGGACAGTAAAATATGTATCTATACACATGACTACAAGAACATTTTATGTTCGAAAACCTCTTAATTATTCATAAACAAAATTATTTTGCCTGACAAAAACAATGGGATAAGGTACACTCTGACAATTGGTTCAAGGTACAATACTGTCACCATTGCAATATAATTTCAAAAATTCCGAATTTGCCATTAAATCGATGCAAAAATATATGAAAGCTGATAAAACTGATGAATCACATTACCACACCAAAAACTTATACATAGTTCTTATTCAGATAGTGCTATCTGACTGCATCCACAAAAAATTAATTTTTGGTTGCGAAAACAGTTTTTGTTAGTGTGGCGACACAAATAACTTGCAGACGATTAGAAACAGAATGAGCATAGAAATTCATGTAAAATTCATGTTTTTGCTGAAGTGTTACGATTTATCCATTCTTAGTCAACGGGGATATTATTAATATTTATTTAAATGCAAGGAAACTGTTTAGACAAAGAATGCATCTGGGGATTCACAATCGTGAAATAACCTATACGGCGTGACTATAAATTCAAAAAGATTCAATTTCGATTGAATTTTCATGTAGTAAGTATTTATGTAAAATTGCATAATGAACTAAAGGGTCTTTCAACAAGGACATAACAATTTTGTATTTTAATAAAAACGCACCCTAAAACTTTTTTTATGATCTGGCAATGCTAAAACGTCAGTCAAGGTTTACATTTTTATCATGGTGACGTTCACGAACGAGCAATGCCACACACCTGGTCAAACAATTGATCTATTGAAGGAGAAGTTCGGTAATCGTGTAATCTCGAGAAATGGTCCGGTCGAATGGCCACCTCGCTCATGCGATTTAACGCCGTTGGATTTCTTTTTATGGGGTTATGTTAAGTCGTTGATTTTTGCCAACAAGCCAACAACGTTAGAGGAGCTCAGGAACAATATCGAACGCGAAATTACCAACGTTCCGGCCGATATGTGTGGAAGAGTGGTGGAAAATTGGCTCCAAAGAATCAATCAGCAAACGTGCTCGCGGTGGCCATATGAACAACATCGAATTTCATACTTAAATGTCCACTAAACCTGGAATAAAATTCAGCCCGATATCTCAATTATTCTGTGTTTTATTTAAATACAAAATTGTTATGTCCTTGTTGAAAGACCCGATATGTATGTTGTTTCTATAACTTTTTCGATACGACATAGCACTTTTGAAGGCACTGGTGAAATATTTTTTCTCCGACGATTAATTTTATGCGTTACAAATGGTAGTGTAAACCTATTATACCTTGTTTGTGGTTTCACCATATAGGATAAAATTAGTGACGAAGCCTTAATTATTATCATAATCGCCACAAAACACTAAGTAAAGTTTTTAATGATTCTATACTTTTTTTTAACAAATTATATATTTTTTGGAAACAATAAAGCGACAATATCGATAACGAAAATAAATGGTCTTACTACTGATAAGTAACATTATCTCAAATCAGTGGTTTCCATGCTTTTTTCACTTTAATTGTCGCATAAAACGACATAGTATGGTTACTCTGATAAACTAAAAAGCCCAATGAAGAATTTTCATCATTTCGGATAAAGACTAAAATTGGATATAAATCATTAATTTTATTATCTGTGGTATCTAAACACGAGACTTTATATATTAAATTTTTTAACCGTGACATAAGTGATTATGAATATCTTAGCATTTAGAAAAAAGTTAATCGACTACAAAACAACGCATTTCATTTTATTAAAAAAATGTGATTACCCTAAACGAATTTTTTAAAACTTAAAACAGGAATGTTAATACATACCTAAATTATCAAGTTGCCTTGAATAAATTAGATAACAGTCATTTATTTCAATTGTAGAAAAATATATAATGTAATTTTTACTTTTTGAATACCATCTATTGGATGATGCCACCCACGTGCTTTTTTTAATTTTAGAATCGATTATGTCATATTTAATTGAAGTGGTAGTATCTTTTAATACAATATATTGTCGCAACAATTCTTCATACAATTGTAATAATTGAATTTAATTTTTTCCATCTGTTTTTTTCTTTTCAGGGGATTTCAGACCTTCTTCTACAAGGAACACAATTCACACACTACTGTGCCAAATCTATGGTGGACTGTAAATCATTGTTCGCATAATAATTTATCACTATACATATACGCTTATTCTGAATACAACTTTTATCAATTCTTATTGACATTTTAGTTTTTATTAAATTTATTATGTAAAAGACAATAAACAATCGATAAAAGGAATTGCATCGAGCTTCCGACTAATTTCAAAAATGTTGATTTTAGATTGATTTGGTATTTTTTTTGAATTATTCTCTTTAGGAATGTTCAAATTTTTACGACTTTGCGAATTTATTTAACAAAGCCTATTATAAATAGATAACTTTAAGATTCAATTAGAATTTTTTGGAATTTCTCCGCTTATAGGTTATAAAAAATATAGCAAAATGTTATATTAGTTTTTGTGGATGTTTTCATATCCGGAAAATTCCTCCTAATAGGTCAGGCATGTCTGAGAACCGGGATCCGGGGAATACCGAACTTTTTCGGTACCGGAACCCCGGTACTGAGGCGTCTAATGAATCCCGAGATTTCGGTACTGACAATTTCTATGTAAAATTATGAAAAAAATAGTACTACAAACTCCAAATTCAGTTCCGACAAAAAATTATAACGGTGGTTTTCCGGAATTTATATTAAACATAACAAAAGCTATAATTGCCGATTTGGCAATTATTGAAAACCCGTATGCTGATATTCGTATCTTAATTCGAGCAGTTGTACCAAAATTCTACTTTGAAGTCAAACTTTCCAATTAGATTTTTTAAAATTTATTCCAATCGGATTTTGATGTATGGGAGATTTATGTAGAATTATATCGTAAATAACTTTTGTTGAAAATTGCATATTTAAGTGGTGCAACAAAAGAAATTACCGGCCGGGAGAGTTCACCTGAAACTCTTCCGCAAAAAGAGAAAACCGTATTAAAAGATGCAAATTAAAGTTTTAATTTATTTATTGAGTAGCCTTTTGAGCGTACATTAGATTATCGTGACTTGTTAGCCAGAGGTCGAAACTAGTACTGATTCGTTGAAATCTATTGAAGGGGATTGCCACATCAAAGTGGTATTTTTGGTAGTTGAAGAATTTTCTGAAACATTTGTTCTTGCACTTTTTTGATAACACCACGTCTTGATTAACAATTTTTCATCCGAAGAAATATCTCACCGCAATGAGATTTTTTTGACAGCTGGGCCGAAAATCTCTTGAAATTTAGTACTCAAAATGCCGATGAAAAGAAAACGCATAGTCGCCGCTCTCGCAATTAATGCAATACGGGAAATTGAAAAGGCTGAAACAGAAGAACAGACGAAAAGAAAAACCTCTTAATGTTATATATTCTCTTCCAAAGCTTTTTGTATCGTATTTTGTAAAAATTAGTTATTTTCGCAATTACTTGTCGGGAGAATTTGGATTCCGCCATCTTGAATTGTGAAATTCCAAGAAATTTTGCTATTGCAAGATTTCAAGAAATTTATCTCTGGGATTTTTTCTCGCCATCAACTCGAGCTCTGATTGGTCAATCAAAAATCTCTGCGATGAAAAATCCCAAATCAAGACGCGGTGTAAGGTGCACCGTTTTTGAGATATTCGCAAAAAACGTTTTCGTTCGTATGGGAGGATACCCCCCCTAATGGTCCATTTTTGCAATTTTCGAAGCAGAAGGTTGTCGCGGACCCAACCTCGAAAAAACTTATAATTATTTAAATTCTATACCGCCTACTAGCGTGGAGTCGGAGCGAATTTTCTCTGGTTGTGCAATAATTGCTACTAAAATTCGTTCATCATTAAGCGATGAAAGTTTGGATATGCAGTGCTTTCTTCGCTCATATTTAAAATCAAAATAAAAAATTCAACGTGATTTTTTTAATTTTTGTATTATTATTTGTTTTCTGAATTGAGTTTAGTATTATTTCTCTTTTTAATTACTGAAATAAAAATATCTACATATGAATTTCCGTTTTTCTTTATTTTTTACAAATTTCCCTTCAGTCCCGGTGCCAGTACCGGGATCCCGGGATTTAAAAATCCAACACCGAATTCCCGGTACCAACAAAATGGTCCGGTATTGGCTCCCCTAGTCTGCTCTGAAACCCCATTAGGAGCCTGTTTCGGGCATGCAAGCACGGAATAAATTTAAGTTCTGAGAATTTATGATATAAATTAACTTTTCCTGCTTTACGGATCTTTTACATCTGAAACTTTATTCCGCGAATTTTATTCCGCGACACTAAATTTATGTTGCACAACCGTTTACACTACGACACAAAATTCGGAAATTTGTTTCTGAAAGACGCTCTGAAAGGGGCGGCTTAGTTATTTTATGGGTAGCGTGACCGCAATTTCTTTAGGGCCAATCCGGTACAAGATAAATATTAAATTTTATATAAAAAATAAAACTTAATTTAGATAAAACCTAGAAAAAAGTCATTGATTAAATTTTTTTAAACAGAATGTGGTACAGGGTTTTAAATCAAGAGATACACAGTTCCAAGCAAAAATTAACTTGAATTTTAACTCTGTACGTTTTATAAATAGTCGTAACAGAAACTGTAATTAAAAATAGCAATAAAAATAAATATAAAAAATAAAAATAGAGTACGTTTTACATGTTCAGGGATCGGTTTTTTCAGTATTTGAAATTTTTTTACACTATTTTGAAAAATCCGGGACCAAAATCTAGTTTCCGGGACGCCAGGGCTGTTCCGGTTATTCCTGGACGTGATGTCATTTTATTTATGGAAAAAGATATACAATGAACTGTTTTTTAAACGCTTTTAAAGTAGTTTAAACATCTTAATTTCAAAAAAATAACAATTAAATTTAAAGCAATAAAAATTAACAAGTAACCAAAATTCACTCTGCTTCGAAAAAAATCAGATTTTTGCGACTTGAACACAGCTGACGCTGCGAAAAGTAGAAAGTTGGTATGTTCTCGCATCGCGTAGCTTGAGCGGGCACTTTTTAACACGTTGAGCGTCATGTGCCCATCGGTGAGCATTTTAATTTTCCAACAGAGGACCAAGTGACCACCGGTAGTCATTATTGGATGTCGATCGTGGGACAACGTGACCACTCGTGGTCACACTACTTGTCTCATTTCGAGACATCGTGACCACCGGGGGGAATCTTTTACATATACATGTTTAGCTTTGAGAAATATTAAGTTTGGTCCAAAGATGGAAACCTATTTTACTTGGAATGGGTAGTACCTGCAATCAATCAATAAAAAAAATAAAAAAAATGTTGGTCGCAGAATGTCACCCAAGGAATACCCGCTCATAAGCACGCGGTCTACTGTGTAATTCACCAGTGGGCACGTGGCGCTCAACGTGTTAAAGCAGCATTGTGAGTTTTATAAGAAAGCACTAAGTTCAACTTTCGACGCGATGCAGCACATAACGCTTCCACTGTAATTTCACCTTTATTCAAGAAATGTAAAAAACCAATAGTTTTTCAAAATCCAGGGGGGAATGTTCTCAAACTACATAAACAAGTGTGAGGACACTTTCCAACAAATAATCGAATAGATTAAATGCAGAATATGTTGAATAATTTAAAAAGTTGGTAGAAGTCAGGCTGCAAAAATATAAAAACTCCCTTAAAACTTATTTGAAGGGATCTGGAAGTCAATTAAACACAGTTTGAGATCGGATTGAGTTATTGCAGTAATTCTTTCCTCTTGGTTTTATATCATGAAAATCCGGCGACCAGTTGACGTAAAATCGGTTTTTTGGTAAAAAATATCACCATTCCAAACATCGCTTTAAAATCAAATTGGGGCGGCATAAAAACATACGGTTTGCTTATTTTTCAGTCTGTAAAAATGATCAAGATCGGAGAGTTCCACCCCGAGTACTGTTCTTGTTCCTAAAAACTGTATAAAAATGGTATTTTATCTTTTGCGTAGTACAAGAAAATGCAAGGTAAGTTATATATTTTCATTTTAGTATTATTTTTCTATGTTATCAGCCTAGTTATCATAACTTTGGTAGATATTATAATTCACTTTTACGAAATTATAAGACGACGGTTGGACGAAATCTCGAGAAACATGGTAGTTAAGTTTATAATACACCAAGTTCAAACATATGCCACAAAATAATTACTTCCGACATGCCCTACACTCTTCGCTTACCTAAATGGAAAGACTTCTTAGTCATTTTTTTAAGCGATGCATTGTTCTGAAAAAATTGTAGAAACCAAAAGTGTTTTAAATGTGATTTTACATATATGTAAGGAAAAGTAATTTTGCTTACTTAAAAACTTTATTTCAAAAACAGTCATCTAGGTTTAGAAAAATACGAAATCACAAAAAAATATTTTTATCTAAATGTATATACCTTGATTCTAAATTTTAATATTAATTGTTTTATATTTATTCCCATTCAGTTTCATATGTAATTCCTTCTTATAATGGTATCGATTCTTGTAATTTTTAGAGGACCTATGTTGAAAGTTATTGTAAATATCGTTATCACTGTCAACATCTGCTTTGTAATAATCTTCTGGGGTCACGAAATGGGGTCCTCCATACCAATCCAACACGTAGATATTTTCAATGTTCAGCTTGCACAGGTAAAAAACATGTGCTAAAATACAGAATATTTATTAATTACTAAATTAAAAGAAGCACCTGGATTGCCATCTCATCAATCCTTGCTATTGTTAAATTAATGCTGTTTTCATAAATATGAAGTTTAAATTACAATAGTACATTAACCATATGGGCAAAAGTTATTTTATGGGAAGGGTGGCCATACGTCTTTTTGGGCCAATCCGGGACAAGATAAGCAACAAATTGTATATAGAAAATAAAATATGATTTAGATTAAAACCAAGGAAAAAAATCAAATGTTCGAAAAAAATTTAACCGAGATGAAATCTTACCGTGAAAAAGATTTTGAGGTACCGAGGAAATTTAAATAAATCGTTTCCTATAATAAGCCACCATTCACCAAATACAAAGTTTTGGGAAACTTCAGTAGTAAAAAAAATATGTCATGCCATGTAACGACTTTCTTTTGTTTTTTTTTTGTTGTTTTCATTGCGTTGACAATTGCCAGTTCACTTGCACCTTAGGGTTCGGCCAAATCTTCGGCTTTATTTTGGCTGAAGCCGAAGGTGATTTTTGGCCGAAGCCGATTAATCTGTCCGATTCTACCCAAAACTTTATTGACAACACCTCAAAGTGGAAGCAGAAAAAGAACACTTAGTGCTGAACACTAAATATTTAGATATTTTCTGATATTAATTACTTTTATAATATTTTCAACCGGCATCTTCCTAATACCAAAATATTAGGTTAGAAATTTCAATAGAGTCATAATCCATCAAGTTTTAGACGAGTACCACAATTATGTTTAGCTAAATTGCATAATTTTTTTACGACGAATTTCATTTTTACGACGATTGCATTTATCCTGTCCGCTAATTTTTAGCGCTGGAAATTTGCTCAGCACTGAGTCAAAATGAATGCACAAATTACTTTAATCGATTATTGTATATTGTTCGAGTTTGTAGGCGTCAAGAAACATTAAAAATGTACTATTACAATGAATTTACCTTTAAACCAGTTGTAAGAAGCCGGATGTCGACTCACAAACGCTCTGAATCCTTCAGTATATTCTTCAGTTCCATTTTGCAGCTTAAAATGTAAAGAAGGGATAAATTCTATGGAAAATTAATTTTTTAATCAAATTCATCTTACCACTAGAACTTTTCCAGTAAGAATCACACGTGGACAGATAGGTTCCATGGGATCTGTGTTATTATTTTTTTCACATGATAAATCTTGATCTTTTGAAATCATAAATGTTAGTTTATTGTCCACCTAAAAAGACATGTAAACTTATTTGTAGTGTTCAGTAATGCCAGAAATGAAAAAACGGTTTTTTTAAATTTTCTAAAGATTAAATAAAACAACGTTTTTTACCGATATGTCTTGACCAGTAAAGTCCAAATTTGTTAGTAGAAAGAAGATCTTTCCAGTGGACGGTGAGTCTTTTGGGCTATCAGAAATTGAAATGATATTCACCATCGGATAACCTTTAAGCCTTTCATCTGTTGAAATTGTGCCAACTCCAGCCCAAAGTGCTCTGTGAACTAAATCTCTTGCCACTTTGGCATGATCTTTCGGAGCTCCAGAAACGTAAGGAAGGTCTATTTTTTCAAACGTACTACTGTATCCAATAAATCCATTTGCCAGCGAAAGTGCTACTGTCAATAATATCAAACTAAGGTTCATGATATTCATCTACAAAAAGAAAATTAATAGAACTTTAGATTTGATTTTGAAAATACGATATATTTTTGGACTAAATTTTGAAAAAAGTGTTTAATTGCACACTTTTTGCAAAAATTCGATGAATATGATTGAAAACTAAGGATATGGAGATTATTTTAGTTATGTAAGCTTTACAAATGAATCAACATGAAAATATCTCGAACTTGAGGAGCAGTTCAGAATGGAAAAAATTACTTTTAATCAAGTCGTGTACAATTTGCATAAAAATATCACTTTTAGCATTTTTCTAAATCCGCAGCAATTATTTATGTCCTGTATTAACTCATAAATAATTAAACATCAACACTTACACATTTTCCGTACTCTTCTATTATTTTTGTCCGCACAATACCTCTTGATCTTTGTTGCAGTTTAAAATACCGACTGGCCGTTTCTTGGTGTCATTCGGCTTTTACTGAAAATTGGGAGGAGCGGTGCTAGCACAAAAAGTCAAACTCAGTCGCGAGCAGAGTTAGCTGACGCCAAAGTGGCAAGCTCGAACAGTTTTTCTTGACTCAATGCGTCAGGTGCTAGCACCGTGTCAAAAACAAAAAAAAAATAAAAAAAAATTTTTTAAAAAAAGCTTTTATTAAAAAAAATGCACTAAAAAGAAAAAAATAATTTTCTGGACGCTGTGTATCACAAATATAAAAGCTTTTAAAAAGCGAGATAAATGTTTATTTTATTGTTTTATGCTTTATCTCGCTTTTTAAAAGCTTTTATATTTGTGATACACAGCGTCCAGAAAATTATTTTTTTCTTTTTAGTGCATTTTTTTTAATAAAAGCTTTTTTTAAAAAATTTTTTTTTATTTTTTTTTATTTTGTTCTTTTTAGTCTTCGAATATATAGCTTTACATTTGAGATGTCCTTACAGGCTTTTTAACTTGAGAATCGTATTCAGCGAACCCCAAAACCCGCAGAATATATTTTTTCCCGGAACAATTGAGAAAAAGGATAATCACGTTATCCTTACAGGACATTCCGTTATCCTTACAGACTTTTTAATGACAGATTCGGATTCAGCGATCCCAAAAACCCCAGAATAGATTTTTTTTCCGGAAAATTTGGAGAAAAGGATAATCACGTTATCCTTACAGGACCTTCCGTTATCCTTACAGACTTTTTAATGACAGATTCGGATTCAGCGACCCCAAAAACCCCCAGGATAGATTTTTTTCCGGAAAATTTGGAGAAAAGGATAATCACGTTATCCTTACAGGACCTTCCGTTATCCTTACAGAGTTTTTGATGACAGATTCGGATTCAGCGACCCCAAAAACCCCAGAATAGATTTTTTTCCGGAAAATTTGGAGAAAAGGATAATCACGTTATCCTTACAGGACCTTCCGTTATCCTTACAGACTTTTTAATGACAGATTCGGATTCAGCGACCCCAAAAACCCCCAGAATAGATTTTTTTCCGGAAAATTTGGAGAAAAGGATAATCACGTTATCCTTACAGGACCTTCCGTTATACTTACAGACTTTTTAATGACAGATTCGGATTCAGCGACCCCAAAAACCCCCAGGATAGATTTTTTTTCCGGAAAATTTGGAGAAAAGGATAATCACGTTATCCTTACAGGACCTTCCGTTATCCTTACTGACTTTTTAATGACAGATTCGGATTCAGCGACGCCAAAAACCCCCAGGATAGATTTTTTTCCGGAAAATTTGGAGAAAAGGATAATCACGTTATCCTTACAGGACCTTCCGTTATCCTTATAAGGACGAAGTAGTGAAAATATTGTATTGTCATCGGACTTATATAAGTGTGCAAAATTTCAAGTCAATCGGACAAGTGGAAGTGGGTCAAAATTGGGTTGCAAGATTTGATCTGACAAACAGACAAACAAACAAGATAGCGAGCTAAATAAAAGCTTTTAAAAACGCCAATGTTTTTTTTCATTATGACAAATACTCCGTTTAAGTTTAAGCTAAATTTTCAGCAAGAGATCCTTCATTGGGAGTATTAACACAATAAAAAAATTTCAGTTGTGGTCAACACAAAACTTTCTTCTACAAAATCTACGACCCTGCGCAATTTACGCTAGAGCCCTGTCGCGTTGTCAACCTAAGACGACCTCCCAATAAATTCTTGGTTTATTCAAAAATATCAAAAACGTACAAAATTTGAGATAACTTGAGAACTGTAAAATATATCAATTTACGGTAAATGGCAAAAAGGTAGAAAATTTTAACATCTCCAATTCTTCCTTAAATTAATTTGTCGAAAAATCGTTAGTTTGCAAGTAATTTGCAAAAATATATTTTTTTACATTTTTATCTAAATATCTCAATAACGGTAAAAGATAACGGATAACGGTAAGAAACTGTTGAATTAGAATAAATGGTCTAAAGCAATATGACTGAGTGTCCAATTGCAACCAAGAGCAATACCACTCTCCCCTTTTTTGCTTCGGCCGTCAACCAAGCAAGACGTGTTTTATTTACTCTGCACCGAAGAATATTTCAGATAACCATTGCGCATCAGAAACAAAATTGTGCAGAATGCCATTCTCATTAATTCACTCCATACATTCAGTCAGAAAAAACCCGTTAGTTTTCGAGATAATCGCAAAAAACTGTTTTTTTGGAAATAACGGTTTATCTCGATAACAGGTTGAGATATCGAGTTATAGCTAAAGACAAAAGTGTGGGAAATTTTATTTTCTCCAAGTTTTGTCATACTTAAGGCCACTAAAAAACGCGTAGTTTGGGAGTAAATCGAGAAAAACGAAATTGCGATTTTTGAAAAACCGCCATTTTGGATACTTCCGGTTAACGGATTTCCACCAAAAGTTGATAGGATCGTCCCATTTCAGGGCCCAACATGCCTATAAATTTTCATGGCGCTAGCTCTATTAGTTTTTGAGAAATATTGTACACAGACTGACAGACAGAAAGACATTTCTTAATATGACTCCAATCGACTCAGGAGTGATCGGGAAATGTTTTTTAGGCAAAATTAAGAGGTCGAAATTTTTCATGAATACAATACTTTATTATACTCCGTAGAAGAAAGTAAAAATGTCCTGATAAAGTAGTTTTATCAAAGATGACAAAAATGTTGAAATCGCCAAAATGACGGCTATATTGAAATAACACTAGTCTTGAATTTAGCGTTTTTTACTAACAAAAGCTGGTATAAATAGTTATAACTTTTACCGGTAAATTTCTAATATTTAACCTACGCATTTTTTTTGCTACGGCATAGTTTAGCATTGTTGACAAATATCAAAATTATTTCGTGCATTCTACTTTTTAGACGCTAAAATTGTTTAGTCATTTTTCCCAACTTTAGAAGGTGATTTTCCTCCAGAAAACAAATTTTCAGCAAAATATAAAATTTCATGCAGTAAAGCATTAATATTACAATTAATTTTTAATAATTTTGAAACCAAAAATAAATTACTCTATAACAACTACAATATAAAGTCGAAATATTTTTTTTTATTTGTAGATTCTTAATTTTATTTTAATATATGTGTTGTTCTTTTTATTTTTCCTTCATTTTAATTTGTAACCTTTTTCTTTAGATCAAGAACGTTACAGTAGGATCGCGAAAAGTCGAACCTAAAGAGAAATTAAACTTACTGGATACTTAATTTCAAGAGTTTTAAACCAACTAAGTTCAAATTTTAATTATTCAAGGCTTTTTTCTAGAGGAAAACAATTCAATAGTTACGTTTGCACAAAAAAACGGACACTTTTTAGTTTTTCCCTAGCAAATCTGTGAACCACCGAACGATATTTTAATTTATATGCGAGATGTAAGGAGAATATTTCAAAGGTCATATATCCTATTAATATAAGTTATGGTTGCATAGAAGATCAATTAGTTATTGCTCTCTTACATATTGCCTGAAAAAAAGTTTGAATCTAAAGTTGAGACTCAACTGTTGAGTTATCGAGTG
Source organism: Chrysopilus asiliformis (assembly GCA_964034945.1). Lineage (NCBI taxonomy): Eukaryota > Metazoa > Arthropoda > Insecta > Diptera > Rhagionidae > Chrysopilus > Chrysopilus asiliformis. The sequence goes on from OZ035961.1 coordinate 46,799,538, forward strand.
CACTTAGTTCGATTTTTAAGACATATAGTGGTAAAAAAGGGAATTTCCAGTTAGCGGATAATTGGACTTTTAGGATGTTCGACTTAGGGCAATCCTCCTGTATTTTCAATTAAATTATATCAAATAAATTTATTTTTGAAATTGAAATTTTTATTTCATGTGTCGGTTACAACCAATTTTGCCATCTGAACATTTGACTGGATTTATTTTTCTTGAGTCCGGTCAAAAACCTTAACAAAAAATTCGGTCAAAAGCACACTAACACAGATAGCAGATAAATATAATTTATAAAATCACCAAAGTAAGAACAAAAACACGGAGTTCGAATTCGACTCTGGACTTGTTCGCAATTGTACCTATATTTTTCCAGATTCCCGAAGTGGCTAAATTTCGACTGCAGCAGAGTTTTTTCCTCGTACATATTTCGAAAGTTTTACTAATACTTTTGAAAACTAAGCAAACCAAATTGGATATCTAGATGTCAAAATTGCGAGACTATAAAAAAGACTAAAGCTAGAACCTGAATCGTACGTCGATGCGTCCGTCAAGCTAGAACCTGAATCGTACGTCGATGCGTCCGTCATGCGTCCGTCCGGTTGACAGTTTTATGCGGTGACAGTTGGGTACGGCAACGAATCTGGAGTTAACTCATTGTTTTGCATTTCTTCTATTAGTTTATCGTCGAAACAATTACTTTCAATTTGTTCCATACTTAAATTGCTAAAATCGTAAACAAACTTTTTTGTGGAATGACATTTCCGTGCGTTGCCGCATGTAAAAGTAGAAAGTCGACCTAGTCTATGCGGTTGCCGCATCGGAAAACGTATTATTAGGGGAGTACTCATAGCAGCCCGTTAATTTTACTCGAACTGTCAACGTGACGGACGCATGACGGACGCATCGACGTACGATTCAGGTTCTAGCTTCATACGTCCGTCCGGTAGACAGTTTGGTACGGCAACGAATCACTTCTTCTTCACTTTTTTTGCACTTCTTCTATTAGTTTATCGTCGAAACAATTACTTTCAATTTGTTCCATACTTAACTCGTAACCAAACTTTTTTGCGAAATGACATTTCCGTGCGTTGCCGCATGTAAAAGTAGAAAGTCGACCTACTCTATGCGGGGACGGTGCGTTGCCGCATCGGACAAACGCATTATTAGGGGAGTACTCATAGCAGCCCGTTGATTTTACTTTGACCGCATCGAACTGTCAACGTGACGGACCCATGGCGGACGCACGGACGTATGTTTCTGGTTCTACCTTAAATAAGTCAAACATTCTTTTTCCGGCGGTAGTTTTTCATTCTCGAAATTGGTTGTAGGTTTCATATCATTATTTTCCTAATCTTTGGTGATAGTACTTTAACATACCTCTTGCCATTTGATCAAATCAACTAAATTATGATCCAACAATAAGTTTGTGGATTGTATTATCTCTATACAATAGAATGCGCCGCTCCTAATAAGCCTATGCAAAGAAAATGGAACACTCGAACTATAGTTATTTCTTTCTACCTTAGCGAGATTTGGAGATTGTTCACTTGTGAAATAATAGGTTTAGCAACTGAATCACGATTTATCACTAAAATTTTGCCATACAGCTTTTATTTTTGGGTAAAATGATTTGTCAAAATCAAAAATCTCTTAAATTTATCCAAAAAAAATTCAATTTTACCAAAACATTGCAGTTTTTTTAGTCACACAATACTTCTTCACTTCGCACTTCATCTTGTTTGTTGAAATTTAATGTGCATTAAATTTAGTTATCAGTGTCTTAAATTTAGTTATCAGTGTCTTTATTTAAATTAAATTAAATGCAATTATCAATAATCGCAAGTTTGAATCTTGAGATAATCACCCCGATTGCGAGTGTCGTGTCGTTTTGGACAAGAGTTGTTTCACGTGTTGTTGTTAGTGTTTTTCTACCAACAACAACCCGTAAAACGACTTTTGTCGAAAACGACACGACACTCGCAATCGAGGTGAATCATTGTTGGCCACTTTGCAATGGCCATCATAAGTTCAATGTAATTGAATTCCTACCTTAAGGAAAGTATATAAGGCATAAAATGGCACAGAACATTTCACAGATATCAAAATGTTCAAGGATGCCAGCTTTTCATATTTTCACGACTAAACAAGAATTCCGAACTTTGATCTTTAAGTAAGCTATATAAGTTATATTATTCTTAAATTGACATTTACATATGACTCGCTCTTACTTCCGTTTGACATATGACTCGCTCTTACTTAACTTCCGGTAAAGATACCGGTATTTATTCCTAAAATATCTGCGTAGGTCTCTCTAAAGAAAATTTAAAAACCTAAAAAGCAGTGACCTCTGCACGGCTGAAATGTTTGTGTCGATCGGATTTTATTTTTTATTGAGATAATCCGGTCAAAATGACAACACTGGTTACAACAATTGAAATAAATCTAACGGAAAAAATATTTTTTTTGAAAATTCATATTTGATTCAGAAGATTTAAATTAACTAAAATGACACAATTAAAGTAAAATGTATAATTAAGTTAAATGTAAACATTAAAATGTGTATGTGGTTACAGTACTCACGAATAGCTACGTTAATGGGCTCAAAATTTTATAGAAAATGATTCAACCCAAAGATCAGAACGTATTCTATAATTTTAAAGTTAAAACGCAATTAACAGAGAAACGACAGAAAACAACTCTAATTACAGTTTTATGCGGTTTTATCTTCTAAATATATTTTTACATCTAAACCTGAAAGCACTTTCGCTTTGTGTTATCCATCAAGCATTGGTAAACGTATTTGAGGTGAATGAACAAACTCTTTTTACATACAACTGGGCAGAATCAATTCTTTTCTATTGAGACATTTTCGCTTGATATAGACATTTTCAAATATCACTGCTTAAATTTTTTATTTTTAATTAAAAATACAAATTTAATTCCGTTTTCTTTTTCAAAAGTTTCACAAGTAAGTTTGTTTACAAAAATCTTTATTTGACCTTTAAGATTAATGCGGAAATAAATAATAGGAATGGGGCTGCTTAACATGTTTCAGTAAAATGCATTGCCAATTTAATTTTTTGAAGAAGAAAAGGTAACTTAAATAAAAAAAAACAAACATTGTTATTATTTTAATCTTTGTTCGTTAAAAGCACTTTTTTCATATGGGCTGCGTAATTAAAGCATTTCTTTGTTTAGCACATTCCGAACAAAAACATTTAATTTCTTTATAAAATAATTTCTTTGTTCAAGTATTTTCGAGTAAACTAACCTTTATAGTTATTTTTCAACTTTTCTGCAAATAATCAAAACAATAACTTTAATTTTTCAATTACACAAATATGAATCTTGTTCATAAAATAACTATTGTAATGACAAATTATTATTGTCAATTCACTTCTCCGCAATCTTCTTCGAAACTGAAAGCATCGTAAACAACAAAACCTGCTTAATCACATGCGCATGCTTACACCAAAGCTTTTTATGTTAACTTTTAGCATTTTAAGCTTTGAGTTTTATAAATATAATAAAAACTTTTTCAGATGTTTTATAGCTAAAAGTCGTGTCTACTTTTATAATTTGACTTCTTTGTGAGGAAAAGCCATGGAAAGTGCCTAGTAACGAAATTACTGACCATACCCAATTGCAGTACACAAAGTTTTATGTAAGACAGATTTTTTTTCTCGCAACCCCCCAAAATTAAGAATTATAACTGACCCGATAACTCCTTTTCCAACTTCTTACAAGCACTTGTTTGTGTTATAAGGTTATTGGAAAACTTTTTGAGAGAAATACGCCCCAGGTGAAATTAATAATAATCAGAAATTTAAAAGACAAACCTGACAAGAAATTAATTGCAGCTATTAAAATATTGTATACAATTGGCTCGACACAACATTTACGACGACACATTACAGCGATAAAGCTGTCCTCCACATACAATTCCACACTTTGTTGTTCTAAACATCATTTGATTTTGACAATGGGACGGCGAGCCACATATAACATTCTTTTGTTACCAATTATCATACAGAATAGGAATGTGAATGTAAGCAACACAGCGTACGAACTACATTTCCTAATACTTTCTTTAAGTGACGAAATTTAGATTTTATGACGTCCCCATAAGATTTCAATTAAAATCAACCATGAAATTCTGCCGGCGAGCTGATCGACGAAAGTTAAATTCGGTTCAACTTTTTATGACGCCAAGGATGGTCGGATTGATTGTATACAGAAGCATAGGGTCCTACGAGTTTAAAATCTGAAATGTCGCTGTAAATGTTGTGTCGGGCCAATTGTATTTTACGCTTAATATTGATTGGTTTTTTTAACAACTGCAATGAATTTTCCTTCAAAACTCTTTGAAATGCTTACAATTGACACCTGGACCGCGTTCGTAGTTGCAAAATAGTCAGCTATAGTTGACTATTTGTGACTATCGGTCGTTCGTAAACGCCGTAGTTGACTACGTAGCTACAGCTCTGGTCGTTCGTGGATGCCAATAGTCGACTACGGTAGTTGACTATTTCTGACTATGCTCGCTGAGCAGAATTACAAATAGTCAAGCATAGCTAGCACACACATAGACAGTGTGTAAATCATATTTCACACATTAAATGTAAAAATTCCCGTCCAAATTCAGTTTTAGGAACAAAAAAAGGAAAATGAACATAAATTTTTTTACGCAGATGAAAATTAATAACGATATGTTTTAAAAAAACTGTGGTTTTTGTTCATTCTTCAGTGTGTGTGTGAGCTGTTAAACGAAAAGTAACTACGACTATGACCAGGGTTGGGACTTTAGTACCAATGTACTAGATCTAGTACCTTTTTGCCTCATTTAGTACCCTAGTACCACAGTCCATGAATCTGGTACCTTTTAATGGTTTATATAAAAAATGATTTTATCTGAATTTATAGCTCCCTTTAAAAGCCATCACTTTTCTATGTATTAGGAAAAAAGTACTTTTTTGAATGATCCCGCCAGAACTCTTTAATTAAAAACTACTGAATTCGTCTTATTAAGGGAGATATGAAAATCAATCGTATGCCATGGAAATATGATTTATATTAGCAATAGCTCAAAATACTTCTCGAAATTTAGGTTTGTAGATGGAGTTTATACAAAAATTTAAAATTGAAATAAAAGCGAAAATTTAAAACTAATACATCTAGACAATTTTTATTGTCTTTTTCGAGTTTTTCTAGAGTTTTTTAACGGGGAACGGTTATATTTACAGCGCAAAAGTCAATCCATATGGGTTAAGGATTCTTTTTCTAAAATTACGATACTTAGATTTTTCTTGACTCTTATGTAATAAGCATAAAAAACGATTTGGGTTCCCCAATAGTTAAAAAAAATCTAGTACCACATTATCTCAATCTAGTACCCTTTTTGGGCAAAAATAGTACCTTTTACACATCCTCAAGTCCCAACCCTGACTATGACTACTATGGTTGTGCGTGGTGCACATGACTATAGTTGACTACGGCGAGCTATAACAGATTGACGTCATTAGCTACAGTAATCCCTCGAACTGCGCGGTTTCGGACTGCGCGGTTTCACAACTGCGCGGTTAAGTTTTTAATACCAAAATTTCGAACTGCGCGGTAAAAATTTCGCAGCTGCGCGGTTTTTTTTTATAATTTCCGTTTAAAAAACATGTTCTGAACATATATTTTGGTGAATCCCCGACAAGAAGGAATCAGCTGGTAATTTGGTATCTTCGTACATATTTGGTAATTTCGTGCTTAAATTAGTGTTTATATTTAGTGGAAATTGTGACATTAGGTAAGACAATTGGTGGGGACGAATTTGAAGACTTGCAGGTCGATTATCATTTTGCCTATTGTATTTGTTGTTTTGTACCAACAACAACAGGCAATTTCGAGTCACGAAAAGTGACGCGTCTAAGATAATCGACCTGTTAGAGTCAGAAGATATCATGGAAGTCCTTGCAAGCAATGAGGAACATATGACTGCTGACGATATTTTGACACAGTTCGGCGATAATTATAGCGACGAAAATGATGAAAGTGAAGTTATAGAGATTATAAGAAAGAAAAACCTTACGCACGAAAAACTGACAAATTTTTTAATGCTTGGTAGTCAACTTTAAAAAGAAGCTCTTAATATGGACCCTGATATGGAGCGTGCATTAAAATTTTGGTGAAATTTGACAGCCGCTTTAGACCCATACGCAGAAATACATAATGAAAAACAAAAATCGGGTAATCAATCACTAATTTTTCAAAAAAGATTAGTAATACATATCATATCTTTGTATTACTTTAAATATGTCGTTAAATAAAAACTTTTTTCCATTTTTTTTTGGAATTTTTCTAATATCTGGGACCTAACACCAATATTTCATACAAAGTAGGGTTCACAGTGCGCGGTTTCGCAGTGCGCGCTCTTTTTGTGGAACGTATCTACCGCGCAGTTCGAGGGATTACTGTATTGCTGGCTACGACTACGACTATCAATGCGTCCACGAACGCGATCCTGTTCGTTGATGCGAGCATGAAAGTTGGAAGTTCGTAAACTTTTTTCGGCCAGCGCAGACTAGTGTTACGCTACGTTAAAAGGTGTATGAAGTTAACTTTTTTGACAACTCGCTGCGTCAAGAGTCCGTTGTTTGTATTTTCAGGGTTAGATTAGATCGTTTTTAGTAAATCTGTTACTTTTTTAATTTCATCAAAACTTTTTTTTTAAATACCGTAGCACACATTCGGCAACTCACCGGTTCGGAAACTGTGATGTAGGATAACGGTATAAATAATTGACAGTATTCTATTAATTGACGCTGTTCACAAACTCGACTACAAACAAAAACCAAATACTTATGTGTCACTCTGTGTATGCCCAGGTAGGAACCACTGGATCGAATTTTTCCTAGGGATAGTTTGATTTTTTGCCCAGGTTTGGGCTATGTACAATATTATTTTACAGCTGGATTGTCTTCTGTATTGGAATTAGTTCAATATTTCCTAGAGAGCACGAAATTTAAAGAGTGACCAATCGCGCGATAATGGACAGAAATACTGCGTAGAACAGTCTATTAACTTCGATTATAACAGTTTAATAGATCAGTTAGAACAGTTTTTTCATCATAGATGTAGTTAATATATTTTTACAGTTTTCATAGCTTATCATTTCTTTAGAATTTTGGCAAAAGTGTATACATTTATGACCCCATTCGTAACAAAACATCATTTAATAAATTTTAAATTCTTTTTTTTTACCTTTCTCTTATACAATACTAGCCGGAATCGCATGGAAATTTGTCTAGTTTATGCAGGGTTCTTCTTAAGGTGGGTTTAGAAACACGAGCATTTTCATTTTTACTGGCAAAGTGAGCGGGATAGCGAAATTCCAATTTACGTGCGCAAAAAGTCGATCACATCAGTGTCTCACACTTACTTTCCCTTCCACCTTATGGTTAACATTTTGCTGGCAGGGCGGGGAAGTCCAATGTGTTTGTTGTTGTTTACTGCCATAACTTTCCTATCGTCGGCGAAAATTATGGATAGTAAAACCACTACATGCAAGCAAAATTTCCAGTAAAATTTTTACTGAGTGGTTTCCCGTTCCTTTCCCACTTGGTGAAAAAGTCATAAGAAATCTGGCATTTCACTCACTTTGCCAGTAAAAATGAAAATGCTCGTGTTTCTAAACCCACCTTTAGACAGGTTTGTGCATTATATCCCGTTTTCGTTTTCAACGAAAAAAAATCAGCCAATTGGCGACAAGGGTTAAAAAAACACATCCATACATATACACATTTATATTTTATTTTATCTTCCATAAATATTTAAGATTTGTTTACAATGAACTTTCTAGCTTACAGTAATATTTCTAACATGTATATATATATATATCGCACATGGTCCCGTAGACTGTAGTATCTCAAAATCGGCCATTTCAAGAAAAACGCATTCAAAGTTTTCATTTCAAAATAATTGTTTATAAATAATTGTTTTTTTCTGTTGTCTGTACAGTAATATTTCAATTTATTACTCTTTTGATAATAATTTACAGATTATTTGCTTCATTTTTTTTTGCAATAATAAAAGATAGACTTAGGTTTGTTTTCCACAAAATCAATTTAAATTTAAAAAAATGGGAATTTAAAAACCAAAAATAAATAAATTTTAGGACTACGTTTACATTTAAATTTGTTTTTCATTTGATTCAGTCAATTTTCCTTTACATAATGGAATAATTACTCAAAAACACATTTTTTTGAGATACTACAGTCTACGGGACCATGTGCGATATATATATATATATTACTTTTTTTATTTTTCTATTTGTATTTTTTCATAATTTATTTATATGGTGATCTTTAAATCCCCATCAATTTAAATCAATCACTTTAATAATTACAAGATATATTTTTATTACTAAATAAATGCTATGAATTACTTCGTTGAAGTTTGCCTTAATATTCATTTACTTGTTCTTTTTGTATCATTATTATTTCTCTCCGCGTTTTTGTTCATTATTATTCATTAATATAAAAATATAACAAGAAGTTTTATAGAAATAATCTTTTTCGTATATATTTTAGATTTATATCTTTTTGAATTTTATGGCTTTCTTTGTTTCTTATTATCATTTGTTGTTTTTTATAACTTATTGTTTTAAAATTAATTTTCAAAAGTATAAAAATAGTTCGGAGTGAAATAGTAAAAATATTATCTTTATTTTTTAGAAACAAAATTGTTCAATGTAAAGAATAGTGGTTGTCGATTTTTCCGACAGGTTATCATACATAACAACCGATGCCAATTTGTAAAATTTTGGTGGCATAATATTACAGATGATTTGTAATTTAAAATTATTAGACTCTGAACCGGGTACCCTGTTCCATAAAATGACGGATCTCAACAATATTTGTTATTTGTCTAATTTCAAAAGACTTTAAATCGATTGATGTAAGTATTATGCAAGATATACTTCCATTGTTTCCGGTAAAGCGAGCCAAGTAGCTCAGGAATTCTGTACTTTTTTCTGTTTTTTTTAAATCATCGAACACAATACGATTGGTTCGAATCGAAAATTCAATGTTGTTGTTGGTATAAAACACTCACAACATTAAATTTACGATCCGAACCAATCGTATCGAGTTCCGTGATAGGGCCTCTGCACTTCGCTTAATAGACTTTGGGACCACAAAATATTTTTGTACATATTTTTTTAAATCCAATCCGTTGCTTTACTATAATTGGAAATTTCCACAACCACTATTATATGATTGAACTGTATTGATTTTATTATTGAAAATTTGAGTCGTAAACAAAATTATATATTTTGCTTTTATATTTATTTTGTTGTGCGCGTCAATTCTTATTATTTATTATTTTTAATTCACACTGATATATGTATCATTTACATCTTATAGAAATAAGATTAGAAATTAATATCTAAGACTTAGACACAAATGTAGGAAATTATTAATTTTTTTTTACAGAAAACTTTGATAAGAAAATATGTCATGAATTCTGCATCTAATTCTCTTATTTTATTTTATTTATTTATTCATTTTCTCTAAATATACATTTAAGAGTAGAATGTGTGCGTTTGGTTAGTTAATTTATTTTCATTTTACTTGTCGGCTATTTTTGCTTATTTTTATATTAGGTGTATGATTTGATTTGTGAAAGTATATCTTGTTTGTCTGTAGGGTTTCTGAATATTTTAGCTCATCTTCAAATGAGAGTTTCACGAAAAAAAACTATCAATTTCTCTCCTCCGATTATTTTACAAGATAATACATTTCTAAGATATAAGAATAAAAATCATTTTTAAAACGTTTCAAGAGTAAGGGGCCGTTGAGATTAAAATTCCATGGAGATTGCCAAATTTTATTTTGTGACACGAAATTACAGTTTATTCAAGAACTAGTGTCTCCCAATCGTTTCATACAAAATCGCCGAAATAAATTGCGATTTTTCCTTCAAGGTTTCTGCGAATTTTCTTCAGAATTTATTCCGGTGATTTTGTATAAAAAAATTCTAGTTCTGAAGTCTATAAAAAAAAAATCAGAATTTTGTGTCATAATGTAAACGGTTGATGTTATATTCTCCAGCAAAAGCTTGAATTTAGTGACACAGAATAATACTAACGGAATAATGTCTCAGATAAAAATATCGGAGTTTCCTGAAAAACATATTCGAGTTCGAATTCGAATCACAATGAACAACAAATCAGGCATAAACTAAAAGTAAAATGCAATTATGTGCACAGGGAATTCAGCGACTGGTGTTGCAAACACCCAAAAACGCCATCATCCATTTTACCAGTATTGTGAACTTTCAATAGACAACACATGTATTTGTTGTTGCTTACTGCCATAACTTTTGAGTCGAAAAGTAAAATTATGGACAGTATCCAGCCAGCATCGGCCAATATACTCGCTGCCGTATTTGTGGTTTCCATGCTCGTAAATCTCCACCACTATCATCCCTACCAAACAACAATGGGAGGATAGTATAAATTAAAACTGTGAAACAGTACACTTCAATACAGATGGATCCCTCGGCCAAAAAATGGAATTGAATCGTGAACATTTTCGTGCGATTATTTTTTACAACTTTTGACGTAGAATAACTCAACAACAATGCATCGATGAACTTAATTTGGCTTTTGGCGATGAAGCATCATCAAGGACCACTGTTTATAGATGGTTTGCCGAATTCAGTCGTGGCCGTAGTTCGCTCAACGACAAATTTCTTGGAGGTCGTCCAAAATAGGTTGTTGTTCCGGAAAACACTGGTGCTGTGCGTGAACTGATACTGGAAGATCGTCATGGGAGATTGAGGCATCCTTGGGCATTAGTGGGGCCAGCATGCATTCAATATTGCATGAACATTTGGTCGTCAAAAAGATGTGTTCGCGTTGGATGCCACAAAATTTGACAACAGCTTAAAAAAAGGCCCAGGTCAATTGGTCAAAAGAAATCCTCAAAAAATACGATCGCGATGCTCAAAACATGTTTATGAAATCGTGAAAGGTGACGAATCGTGAATCTACGCGTCTAAGCCGAAAAATAAACAGCAGTCGATTGTATGAGTCTTTCAAGATGAGCCAAATCCAACAAACATTGTTCCCACACGAAGCACTTGGAAGCAAATGGTCGCATGTGAAAACTGGACATGTCGCAACTGTACTATTGGTACATGTTGTAAATATGTATGTAAAAATCCACTCTTTGTATTAGTGAGATCTTGCTCACTTCACTTGTTGTGCAAAAGTACAACGTGGAACGGTTAATTCTGAATGGTACACAACCATTTATTTTCCAAAAGTCTTCGGAGAAATAAGGAAAACTAACCGCCGAAGACGGATCATTCTATACCATGACAATGCGAGCTGTCACACATCGGCTCAAACAAATTACTTTTTGGACACTCAAAACGTCGATTTGATGGGTCGTCCACCGTATAATCCTGATTTGGCACTTAATGACTTTTTTTTATTGCCGGACATCAAAAATAAATTGCTAAGTCAACGTTTTTCGACACCTGAAGAAGCGATTGATGCGTTGAAAATGCATGTATTGGAGGTGCATCAAGCGGAGTGGGAAAAGTGCTTTGAAAATTGGCCAAACGCATTCAAAAGTGTATTATTCTTCACGGAGAATATTTAAAGCCATTTTCGACAATAAATATTTGTTGTTTTCTAATACCGAAATATAAAAACCAACCCTCGTATCTTTATTCTTTTTCGAGATGTTTCACTTAGTATGGGAAATAATCTTAATAAGAAATAATTATTCAGAAAATATCAATTGAATAGAATTAAAGTCTCTATAATTCACCTAGCTACTACTTTTTTCGAATTTTCGCGCAGCGCGGAAATTTTACGTTAGTTTTAGGTAGGCAACATGACGGAATTGTCGTAAAGACACAAAGTTTTAGTACAACACAAGTTTTATTGTTGTTTGACTCTAAACTTCTTGCAATATGGAAGGTTGGAATTTTACAGGAAGCATAATGTGTAATTGTACTGATGACGGCAAAATTGAGGCGAATTTTCATCTCTCTGAACGATTTTTCAAATATTTCCAGGCACCCAAAAGTGAATTTTTATTATTTTTGTAATCCATTTGACTCGGCCCTTGGCCTTGAACTGATCTGAGTCAAAATCTGTTGAGAGATTCAAAGCTCAACTGGTATACTCAACTGGAAAATGATAAGAACAGTAAAATAAATTCAGAATTTTATAGTAAAATTTATAGAATTGCGTGTCTCTGTGTTATTGCCTATTCATAATAAATGATTTATCTTGAACGTTTTTTTTAAGTAAGTCTGAAAATTTTGAAAAAATATAATAGATAAATATCAAGACCTCTCCTCTATAAATCATAAATTTTGGTGAGTTTGAATTTCATTGGACCTCAGCGCAGTAAGAAAGAAAAACCTTGGGTTAATCCGTTCATTACAAGCCGTCCCATTTGTTACACATCAAGGTTACATGTATGTGACAGATAAAATTATTAGTTTTTTTCGGTCTCCCCCATTTAAAGAATGACATGCTCAATATTAATTGCGAAAATATTTAAAAAAAAATCATAATGAGAATTAGAAATAACTAATTTGGCAAAACAGTTTACAATTTGATACTTTTATTGGAAATTGCAAATTATAATTTCTTTCAACAGAAGGATTGTTTTGGAAGAAATTAAATCGTTAGTAATCCTTAAATCGAACAGTAAACTCAACTCATAACAAATTTGGGAATTCTTTAAACTGTAATATAAAACAAAAACCAATAATTATTCTGTTTCACATTATAATAATAATAAGTAATTCATTTTTTCCATAATTTTTGATTCATTATGCTAATTGAATTTTGATTTAATTATAGTATAACAATGTAAAATTACAAATTTTTATTAATTTTTTTTTCATTTCTTCTGCATTTTAATGAAAACCATTTCAATATGAGGCTACCACTATGGATTTCTGAACAAATTACATTATTATGTAAGTTACAAATATCAGAAATCTCCCGTGATAAATTAACTCTAATAGTTTCTTGCGCGTTTTTTGTGTATTGTGTGCATGTTTTTTTGTTTTTTTTTTTTTAATTTTTCCTTAAATGTTTTACTAATACTAATTGAAATACAGATTTAAAGCCTTAACTTACACATAATTTTCGGTTTGTAATCAAAAAATAATATATATTTAAATATAAAAAGTCATATTTCTTCCTTATTGACAATTTTTTTATTACATTTTTTTTATTATTGTAATATCGAGTCTACGAATTTTAGAACAAATATTTGTGAGCAATTACAAAAAAAATATTTAAAATTAATGTAGCACATTTAAAATACAATGACTAGATAATATAAGAGAACCAAAAGTGACTACTTATCTAATTTAGATGAAGAACAGCTAAAATACTTTTCATAATTTGTCGTTGAATTATATCGAAATGCTTTTCAATAAAACTTCGTTGAAATCCTTAAATTTATTTTTTTTAGTAATGGCCCTTCAAAACGTTTATAAATTATATAATCATATTAAAAACATCAATTGTTTCAAGAGACTCCTACTAGCATTTTTGATGTATGGTACGTATCTGCCACTATATTATATACACTTATAGTGACAGATACGTACCATACACAGACTCCTTTAGGGTCATATTGTTCATTCTTTCTAGCCCAAAAATTTCAGATTTTTCTAGCCAATTAGAATGCCAAGCTTTGGGCATTTCTGGGTTCTTCGTTTTCGATTACATTATTTTTTTTTTCATTTAATGTATGGAGGGTTGTCTTCTGTATTCTGTGGTATCATTGTAAAGTATGGATTGACTGAATAAAACTTTACTTTTAGCACAAAGTACGTTTCAATTAATACCTAACATTACAAATTATATTCACTTTCCCGAATACTTCATATAAACTAAGAATGATGTAGGTATGTTTTGAAGTACAGTAATTCCAATACGACGATTCACTTGATTTTTAAAAAAGATTACCTATTATAATATTGTTTCGTCATATGTAGTTTAAATTTCGATTTGAACTTTACTATTTTTTAGTACACATTGAATGATCCTATTTACGCACTGCTTGCATAAATCTATAATCCCATAAAACATCTTTCGAATGTACCAAATCTTCATTCGATAAGTACGCGATTTTCCAAATTAATAAAAATATTGTATTTTTACGCAATAAATACGTTTTTTTGAAAACTCGCGTAAAAAGATACGGTATCGAGAGATCAGCTAAAATACAAAAATTCATCGTTTTTACATACTTTACACATACCTTTTATTACTGACTCCCGTCAATCAACTTCGAGTAGTATAACAGATTCTTCTCTCATCGCACAATTTAATTTGTAAATCTTTATCATTCAAATGAATCACTCTTTGAAAGTGATTCATTGAAGAGAGTGAACCAGAAATGAATCACTCTTTGAGGGATTTTGCCCAACACTAATGTCGTAAAGATGCGAATTACTAAATCTTGTCATAACATGTTTTTCCTGCCAAAAAAGATTTGAAATTGATTTTTTTGGACCGCAGTGAATTAATTTGTGCTAAAAAGGTTTTTTTAATCGCGTTAACTCAAATTTGCGTAAAAAAAGATTTAGGTGTAGTGTTAAAATATCCTACGATAATCTTAAGTATCCACCGCATCGAGCTTGCAAGCAGAAAATATGCTCGTCGAGGAGCTTTTCATACTCGACGACTTACGACATTTTTGAGTTATTGACATGACGAGAATCTGCAGAAATACTCCTACACAAAAAATTTCATAACGATATCATGATTTTTAGTAAAGTTATTTAACTATAACATTTATATTTTTTGACCAAATTCATATTTCTCCAAGAATACCGTAAGTAGACTTAAAATATTTTATCAAATTTTTCATATGTTATAAGTCTAGTTACGATGTTTTTGCTTGGAGTTTTCATTCAAATCGAATACTGTAAGTCAAGTTACGATGCTCCAAAATTGAAAGATTCAAGTATCATAAGTCGAGTTACGGCATTTTTCTTCAGAGATTTTTCAATAGTTAGATGTCTTAAGTAGTAGTTACGATGTTTTTGAAGTGTAGAGTTTTAAATTTCAAATGTGAGTTACAACCAGGGATGGCCCCAATTTGCCTTAGGAGGGAAGTTGATTGGACCAAAAATAGTAGTAGATTGATACCTATAGTAGCAGATTTTCAAAAAAAAAACTTTTTCTACCTATGCCGATATACTAATTTGTATAACTAAAGCTGAATAGCTTTATCATTCATAATATCAAAATTCTATCAACACAAAACTTCCTGTAGTTCAGAAAATGACATTTAAAAACTTCTTTTGTATTGGCTGCCTCAAATTTAATTTCGTTAGAAGCTTTTTACATTTAACGTGTATAATACAATTTTTTGGTTGATTCATGTGTTTTACAAAATATAGCAGTAGATGTGATTTACTACGCACTAAGGCGAAAATAGTAGTAGATTTACTACAATTTTAGTAGGGGGACATCGCTGGTTACAACATTTGAAATTTAAAACTCTAGAATAATGGTGGATCTCCATTACTGAAGCATTCGACGTGTGCAAAATATTACATATAAATAGAAAGAGACAAATCTCTGTAATTGTCAGTGGGAAAGACAGAAGACGAACGCGATGTTTTTATAGGTAGTTTTATAGGATATACGTCATAGGAATTTGAACCTTATTCCATGACCACAACACTCAACTTTCAAACATTAGCTAGACTTCAAAAAAATCTCCCAACCGTGTGACAGTTGACATCGTCTTTAAATATTGTAATAAAATGGATTCGGATAGCAAAAAATTACTAATCGATATAATTTTCGATGAAGATAGCACAAGTGACAGGGACAATGAAGACCGTGTCGTAAAAAAAAGAGAAAGTTCTGGGTTCATGAATATTACAAGGATCGGGACATAAATGGGGCATTTGTGAGCGTTTTTGGAGCATTACGTTGTATACGCGATCCGAGTTTCTTCTGCAAATATTTGCGAATGACGGCCACACAATTTAAAGAGCTTCTCCAAATGGTTGGGCCATTAATTGAGAAGCAAGTAGTGATTCGCGAACCACTATGCGTAATTTTACAGCAGTCAAACAAGAAATGTCAAAACACAACTTAAATGTATTGGACCTCACTATTTGTTTACGGAGAATGTGTGAGTTTAATTTTATAGTTGCACACGATCTTTAAAGGAAAAGTTAAAGTCGTTCAACTTCATCTACAAACGCGACATCTGGCGACGTGTGCATCCTATAAAAAAAACTACAAATGCGACATCTGGCGACGTATTGCATTTTTTTTGCACACGTTGTTCTCTCTCTTTTTTACGAAGGCCTTTTTACGTAAGTGTGTCTCTATATTTTTGCACACGTCGAATGCTTCAGTAATGGAGATCCACCATAAAACCTTAAAACCCAATATTTTTCAAGTACATAATTTTAATGTAATGTTGAAAAATAACTTAAATCGATTTTATGCAAAATGATATTTTTCGACTTACGATAGTCTTGCACGGAGGTGTCGATATGGAGTGGATTTTATTAAGTGCCTATGTATACAATTAATTCAAAAATTAAACTTGTATTCTAAAGTTTTAAAGGTTTGATGTGATACAAAAGTACTAATGGTAGGCTGCTCTCAAAATATCCGCGCATTATGTCACTAGCATACTAGCATGGCTGTTTTAAAGTTTTTGTACGAAAACTTTTGTTTTTTAATTCAAATGATTTTAAAATAATATGAAAAATTGGCATTTGTAACATTTTTTAAAATTAGAAAATCACTAATTTAGCCAAAAGAAAATATAATAGAGGTATTCACCAAAGGTATTAAATTAGTTGTTATCGCCGTAAAATAATACTGCAATATTTCTTCAACTTTACCACAATTTATTATGTATTAACAACTTGGTGTAAAATATTAAATTTGGGCAAATAATTGAAAAAAAATTAAATTATGTTTAGTCAGCTTTATTAATACAAAAAATACTGAAAAACTGTTATTTAAAACTAAGATGTACATAACAGATGTACATAATTTTTGAAATTAATTAGACTGAGGACCGGCGCAATATTTTCCATTAATACATAGTTTGACCATGTTTTTGTATTTTTCGCTTGTGTGCATGGATAAAAAAAATTTCGATAAAAATTTATATAGTCATGGTTTAATAAATTAATTTGACACAATTTTGAAAATGATTTTTAAAATTGTGTAAAATTTAACGAACTCTACTAGTTTTTGGTATATGACACGTAACCTAATAGTAAATATTTTTCACATTAAACGCAGCGGGAAGATAAATTTCGCACGATTGCCAGTTATTCTAATTATATTTCCTTTGATGATAAAAAAAAATATTATTTATAAACGAGAAAGACCATTTTGATAAAAAATGTTTAAGTAATTATAGGTAACATTGTTTATTCAATAATAAGAATGTAAATGCTCACTGTGAAAAGTTAAAAATAGTATGTAATTATCCATTTTTGATTTTATTTAAAGTATTATACACTATGAAATATTGATTAGGACAACATTTAGTGTGTATAAACAATTCCATATGGCGTTTTGCAACCCTTTATATATATATATAAATGTAATTTCATACTGTTCATTTATATATATAAATTTTCATGTCTTAACAATTTAATTTTAATCATTTTTTCTCATTCGAACCAAATAACAAAGGATAAATTACATTTTAATTTTTTAAAATTATATAATGATTATAATAAAAGTTATGTACAAGTGTTTAACATATAATTCTAAGAAGCTATTAATTTTATAATGTATATAAATCTCTTAAATGACTAGACTTTGGGGTTTATATATTTTTTTTAATTTTAATTTAATTTCCTCTCGAATAAATCTTTTGAATTTTAAATCAATTATAATTTGATTGAAAAAAATCAATAAAAACTAAAAGTTTTTGTTTGTAAAAGCTGCTTGTTGATTCTGAAAAGAATTGATTTTTTTAAAATGAAACTCGATTATGTAAAACATGTATTTTATGACTGCGTATGGCAATGGGAAATGCAATGATTCCGTAAAATTTTGTTAAATTGTAAAAAAATGAGATTTTTTGTAGTAAAATTTAATACAGTAGAATCCTGATAATTCGTATTTCAAGGGACCAGCAAATTCATACGAATTAGCGGGATATACGAATTATCGGGGTACGAATTATCGGGATTCTACTGTATATTCAAAAAATTGGTTATGGAGCAAAAGTCGAACAGATCAAGGCGCAATATTGGAAATTATTTCGTTATATGTAAAGCTTTTTTTTAAAACTTACTATCAACAAAAACCCAATTTTTCAGAAGATAACGTGAACATCTTATTCAGGGGATCAATTGGCGGTTCATGAAAAAATGAAAAAGCGTTTTCATTTAATTTTTATCAATCATTTATGACACAGTGGAGCAATTTTTTTTTAAATTCTGATATTGACATTCGGGTAATATATTCTGAAAGATATAATTTGAAGCTAAAAAACAACTGCCGAATAATGTATATGTCTGTCGTCAATTTTTTTAGCAATTGACTGTTAAAGTTTTTCATGGATTTATCATTTAAAAATTCAAAAAAATCTTTAACTTTTTTTTAAGAAATTGAGATCTACTGTCTTTTAAAAAATACTAACATACAGGGTTGCCAAAAAACCCAGGGTTTTTACAAAAACCCATTACCCATGGGTTTTTTTGGATTTTGGGTTTTTGCCGAATTTTTTTTTTCACATAACACAAGAAAAAAATCTAGAAACGACAACCCCAATATGTTTAACAGATCGATGACGAAGCACAATTAATTCTGTGGCCACAAGACGAGTTAAGTATATTTTCAATTTGAACTGTATTCGAACCTGCAAAAAGAATATTTTTATACTTCACATGAAAATTGACTTAAGCGTATATTCCTTGTGGCTACAAAATTGGTGCGAAAAAACCATTTCCCGCGCGTATGAAAGAGACATGACGACAAGACAGGTGTTTTGTTTCTCATTTTCGTGTCAACTTTCTTGAATCGTGATGAAGATTAAAGAATCCGATTTGAATTTTTAAAAAAATGAATGCTTGTTGAAAAAAACTAAGGCCATCTGGCACCTCTAGTTGTATTTGAGGTTTCCAATACTTCATGTGTCTTACTTACTAAGTGGCTCTTCTTTGTAACCTTCTGTGAATGAAGACGTATTTTTTTGCCAACATCCTGACTCTTGTTAATTATCATAAATCAACAGGTTATGGGCCCAGTAATTGTTGCTGAAGACAGATAAAAATTCGAAAGGGACAGACGAAGAAAAAGTGTGAATAGTTGCGTCGCCTTCCGAAAATTTTTAATTTCCTAGGATTTTAGTCAGGTTTGTCAAGATGGCGTCGGCAAATTTTTTGACTCAGATAGAAAAACTTAAAGGCCGAGAAAATTTTAACACGTGGCAATTCGCAATGAAAACTTATTTGGAGCATGAAGGTTTGGTAAATTGTTTAGACGAGACTGATCAAGATGAAAAAAATGTGTCGAGAGCTAGAACTTCGCTTATTTTGTCGATCGACAAGTCGCTTTATATCCATGTGCAAGAAGCAAAAACAGCAAGGGCTGTCTGGGACACGCTGAAATCCACTTTTGATGATTCAGGATTAACTAGAAATTAGTAGGTTTGCTTGGTGCTCTGATTACAACCAAGTTGGAGGATTGTGATTCCATGGAAATTTTTGTGAACGAAATAATTTCAACAGCGTATAAATTGAATAACATTGGTCTTGAGGTGTCGGAGGGGTGGATCGGTACTTTTCTTTTGGAGGGTTTATCTGATGAATATCGGCCAATGATAATGGCCATAGAATATTCTGGAATAGATATAACGGGTGACTCAATAAAAACTAAACTATTGCAAGAGGTTTCAAAACCCAAAGTAAAATATCAAATAAAGGCATGCGGTGTTTTGAATGCAATGGAAAAGGGTACATGGCTAAAGATTGCGGGAACAAAAGGAGCACTCCTAGCAATAAAACACCAGAAGGAACAAGCAATACGACAAAACCAGCATTCAGTGCGGTGTTTCTGTCCGGACATTTCGACGAAACGGATTGGTTCATCGATAGCGGTGCGTCTTGTCACATGACAATGAAGGACGACAATTTCACTGAAATTGTTGTGAAATAAAAATTTTACACTTGAAATCAACAACGATTTCCGGGCAAGTGTTCACGGTGTCAAATAATGCCGGAGACACATGTGCAGAATTTCTGCATGCAGCGCTGCTTGCAGATCTGCAGCTGAGACACATGAGCAGATTTTTTTGTCATTTCATCGCATCGGCTGCTGTCAACAATGGAAGAAGAATTGATTGAATTCATTCGAAACAATCAATTTTTGTATTGGAAATGGATGGATCACCTTTGGAAATGGATGGACCACCTCATGTTCCTGAAAGACATAGATAACGTGAACACAAAGTATTGAATATTTTCTACTTAAAACTGAGACTTGTTCTTCGCCAAAAATCGTTCTTACCAAATGTCAAACTTTCGTTTTCCCTGTGTACGAATCTAGTCCATAGTCTCTTTGCTAACAGGCGATTTTGCCAAACACCAAACAAGAATCCTCAGTTGGGATCACTAATTCTGCGCAGAGAAATTAGAAATAGAGACATGGTGCAGCTCTGCGCTGCATGCAGAATTTACGTGTGGGCTCCTTCATATAAACCTGTGTATTCTAACTGCGCTGCATGCAAAATTCTGCACATGTGTCTCCGGCATGACACTGTGAATCACAAACAGCTTGTTGACAAATCTTGCCAAGTCAGCATGCAAAGACGCCCGCGAGAAAAAGATGATCGATAAAAAAGTATCGATCAGCGCGTGGGTGGCTAAAAGCCACCAAAGCAAACAGTAAAGCGAGAGTCAAGAAAAGATCAAGTAGGCAATTCGACCAAAGACTCTCGGCAGAAATAGACGTTTCTAATTAATCAAAAGAAAACTCTATCAACCGTTGAAAATTAAAATCAAAGTGTAAATTGATTTTAAAAAAAGTATTCAAATTAAAATCAAAGTGTAATTGATTTAAAAATAAGTATTCAAATTAAAATCAAAGTGTAATGGATTTAAAAATGTAAGAGATTTAAGTCAAAATCCCCGACTGAGTCCTAATCTGCCGACCTGGCAATACTTTAGTAGTTATCAGGTTATGGTAGCCCGTCGTTGTGGTTGAGAGGTAGCTGAAGCGTCAGAAAGTGAGTGGCTATGAAAACTCACAGAGTGGTAGTTCTGGCCCTAGGCTTCAGAGATTGTCCAACATGGGGCGCAACGGCGGGTTCATCGCTAAAGTGGCAGAGATATCTTTTTTAAATTTCAAGTGATAGGAAATATGTTATAATTTTCAGAAGTGGAATTAACCAGGCGAGACCTTTCTACTCCTTTTGAAAAAGTGGCAGAGTGAAGGTATTGCAACTTTGTGAATTTGACTGTATCGCGAGCAAATACATGGGCAGAAGATGGACGATTGAAGTATCGTCCGCTCGCTCTTTTGCAGCGTTAGCGAATTCTCGTGTGATCACTTTTTCTCTCCACGAAAGGAGAATGATTGGAATTAGCCTCTACACCCCCACCGCGATCGTCGTCTCGGCAAAGCAGGAGTTTGTGTGGCGATGCAACGACAGCGGATAGTTTTCTGTTTGTTCTTGGTTTCGGGAGCTTGTATTAGTTGACCAACAGAGCATAGCTCAGCGAAGCCAACGTAAACCTGTTTGCTGTGTCCGAATCAGGCAAAAACCGGTTTGGTTGTGAAATTCATGGCAGAATTCCCGTTTTGTCATTCTTTTCGTGAAAGTAGAGCCGAGCAGACGCTGAAGTTTTTATTAATATTTTAACGAGAAATTCAGGAAAACGAAAGGAAGACTGGGTGACAAAAGTGTGGCGGCAGATATCCACCGAGGGATTTATAGCGGATAAAGAATCCCTACCAAAAAGATAATTTTTTCAAAATCTAAATAAAATTTTGTGATTTTATTGTTGTTGTACTGTGTGTAAATTTGTTTCGCAATGGGGGACGGAATTGCCTCAAAGACCAGAAAAAGACGTAGGCAGGTCGATGGCGAAAGCGCTCCGTCTATTCAATCCACCTCTTCAAACATCGTGTTTCCAGGGTTTCGGTTGGGTCTGGAAGAAATAAAAAATTTAATACCCGAGATGGATCCAGGATGCGGTGATGGCCTGAGTGTTCGGCAGTGGGTCGATCATATTGACAGATTAAAAACGGTGTATTTGTGGGAGGACCAGACCACGATGTTCTATGCGACTCTACGATTACGTGGAGCCGCCAAATTCTGACTCCAGACCAAACAAGGGGGCTTTTCAAGCTGGGACTCGTTTAAAGCCGAAATAATTGTAAGTTTTCCTTCGGTAGTTGACGAGGCAACGGTTCATGCCAAGTTGACAGCGCGAAAAAAAAACAAAAAGATGAAGCGGTTGAGAATTACTTCTATGAAAAGGTTGCCCTTGCAACATCGATCGGACTGAACAATCAAACGACGATCAGATACATTATTTCAAGACTCGAAGATAGAGAGTTACAAAATATTTTATCTGTCCTTCCCTTCTCCGATCCAGTTGACGTTTTAAAACGTATTAAATCTTACGAATGCCTGAACTTGACGCAAGTGCCCCCAGTAGACAAAAATCAATTCAAAGGCCCGTACATGATCGGGGGGATCTTGGTGAATGACCAACATGCGATTACAGACCCACCTGGTGTAAAGGTAACCGGGCGGACATTCAATTCCGTCTGGGCGGCCGACCGAATGAAACCGTTCTGCAGTTTCGAGAATTTAGGATTGGAATTGAGCTCAGAAGATGAGCACGACGAAGAACGGTAGATAGTAAAACTATTATTTTTAATTTTCTTTTATATATTTTTTTTAAATATTTGTTCCATATGAATTTGTGGGTTGCGGCTGAAGCTTGTGTTTATTTGAATATTTGTGTTTATTTGAATTTAAAGAAAAAGCGAGTGTTTTCCCCGCCCCACGCATAAAAATAGCTTTGTACTCAAAACAAGATACAGAAGAGTTAGTTTGTTACTTGAAGAAATATCTGCACTAGAAAAATGAATTTTATTAAAAAAAAAAGAGAAAAGAATTATTTGTTACGATTATGGTTAGAAACTGCCACATTTTGGTTTTGTATTTTTTTATATATAAAGTCATTATTAAAACCCTATAAGTACAAATGGTATCCGACGATTGCCGCCTCAACTAAAGTCACGCCAATATATATATGACGATCGCGTAATCAACAGGCTCGATTTTGTTTTAATCAGGTAATTGCATAGAAAAATAAATAAATATGAAAACGACTTTCATGACCACCTATAGATTTCGGTTCTGTTGGCCAAGTCACGAATTTTTGTTTTTGTTGTTGATGATGTTTGAAAAGAAAGATGAAGTGAGCTTGAGGCTCCTAATTTTTGTGTGATAATTAAAAGTGCTCTGACGAGCGAAAAGTTTGGTTTGCTAGCAAACAGATTAAAAAAAAAATTGGCGTCACTGGGGCAGTGAGCCTTCAGGACGGCCGAGTTGTAAGAGATTTAAGTCAAAATCCCCGACTGAGTCCTAATCTGCCGACCTGGCAATACTTTGGTAGTTGTCAGGTTATGGTAGCCCGTCGTTGTAGTTGAGAGGTAGCTGAAGCGTCAGAAAGTGAGTGGCTATGAAAACTCACAGAGTGGTAGTTCTGGCCCTAGGCTTCAGAGATTGTCCAACATGGGGCGCAACGGCGGGTTCATCGCTAAAGTGGCAGAGGTATCTTTTTTAAATTTCAAGTGATAGGAAATATGTTATAAAAATAAGTATTCAAATTAAAATCAAAGTGTAACTTGATTACAAAATAATCAAACTGTAACTTGATTTAAAACAGAAATAAATATAATCATATCGTTAAATATTCTGCAAAACGAATATTCTTTATTTGTGATTAACAGTAAAATCGGTCTCAAGTGAGATTTTACGAATTTAACTAATGAACGGCGACGGTGATTGTCGGAGTTGATTGAAAGCTGTAACACAGTGAAGAAATAAAATATAGCAAAACCAATCATCCAAAGATCCGGGAAATAATTACTGCAAATAATACGGTAATGAAAGTAAAATCAACCGGCAAATTAACATTAACTGTCAAACAAGATGATTTAAATGCTGAAATTCTCGTAAACAATGTGTTGTGCGTTCCAAAATTGATGGCTAATTTACTCTCGGTAAGCCAAATAAGCAAAAATGGTTGAGATTAGATTCTTGAAAAACGGTTGCGAAATTGTTGACAGTGGCGGAAATGTGATTGCAACAGCAATTTTGCATAACAATTTATACCGGCTGAATACGGTTAGTGAAGTGGCTCGAGCGGCAGTAACACAGGCTAGCTGTTATACTTGGCATCGACGATTGGGGCACATAAACTGCAAGGACCTATGCAAAATGCGAAATTGAGCAGTAGATGGAGTCGTGTTTTCTGACAGAGCTGAAAGCGTTGTTTGAGAAATTTGTGTAAAAGGCAAACAAGCAAGACTTCCATTTAACAACGTTGGAACCCGAGCTGAAAATTTGCTGGATTTGGTACACAGCGATCTATGCGGCCCAATGGAGACCCAATCTTTGAGTGGAGCTAAGTATTTTTTGAGTTTAATAGATGACTTTAGCCGAAAAGTTTTCGTTTACCCATTAAAAGCTAAGATTGAGGTTCTGGAAAAATTCGCTGATTTTCGACAGATAGCCGAAACACAGTGCGAAAGGAAGAATAAGGTCATCCGTACTGATAACGGCACAGAATACTGCAACTTTCATTTCGAAGATTTCTGCCGTAAACATGGTATAGTTCATCAGACGTCGACTCCGTACACGCCGCAGCAGAATGGCGTAGCCGAACGAGTGAATCGTACCTTGGTGGAGCGCGCAAAATGTATGGTGTTCGATGCAGATCTTGAGAAGAAATACTGGGCAGAGGAAATAATGACGGCAGCATACTTAATCAATCGTTCAGTGAGTTCGTCCTTGAACAACCAAACAGTCAAAGTTTGGACAGGAGCAAAGGCAAATTTGAGTAATTTACGAATATTCGGTTCGCTCGTCATGGTTCATATTTCAAAGCAACGGAGAACAAAGTGGGACCCTAAATCCAAAAAAATGATTTTCGTCGGTTATGATCAACACACAAAAGACTATCGCTGTATTGATCCGCAAACAAATAAAATAGTGGTAAGCAGAGATGTAATTTTTATGGAAAAATGTGTGATGCCGGAGGAGACCGTTGTAAACTTGGAAGAATGCTTGGATTCAGTGAAGGAAATGTCTCAAATTTCCGAGGAAACTGATGACGATGAGAAATTGAAAGAGAATTCGAATGCAGGAGAGGACGAATTTCTGTCGGCAAGTGAAGATGCAGATTCGGACCATGTGGCTAGTAACTAGGAATTTAATGTGAACGGGAAAGCATCGAATGTTTTAAGATGATCTTCAAGACAACCGAAACCAATTATTAGAGATGATTTTGTGTCGTGTTATGCTTTTAATGGAATATGAATGCAAAGATAATACGGGACAGGTGTGTAAATTAAACAAAGCCATGTAAGGGCTCAAGCAGAGCAGTCGAGAATGGAATAATAGACTGGATTCTGAGCCAAAACTCTTAAGGACTTCAGAAATCAAGTTTGGATCCGTGCGTTTATTTCGCTGCTGACCGTAATTTAATCGTAGCTATATACGTTGAGGACATATTGATTTTTTGGAAAGACGCTAAAGTAATGGAGAAATTGAAATCAACGCTCAGTAAATCGTTTAAGATGAAAGATATGGGCATTGCAAGAAATTGTATAGGTCTGCAAATTACGTATGACATCAACCAGAAGATTTTCTTGGACCAGTCAGCTTATACTAAGGAGATTCTGAAACGTGAGTGCAAACCCATCAATTAGTGTGATATGAATCAGAAGCTATCTGTTCAAATGAGGGTTTCAGAGGATGAGACGAATTTCACCAGAGATACTCCATACCGTGAAGCCATGGGAAGCCTGCCATACTTGGTTCAGGGGACGAGGCCGGATATATATTTCGCTGTAAACAATGTGAGCAGATTCTGTGTGGATTTTGGAAAACCACACTGGGGAGCGGTTAAGAGAATATTCATATATTGGAGAGTCGTGCAATTCATTTTGCTACTCTATCGGAGTCGTGCATTAAACTTACTACTCCACCCGAACCGTGCAATTTATTTTGCTGTTCAACCCTTTGTTGAAGTTATTGCGATCTTCGCTACTCAACTACTTTCTCCAACCTGGAACACCACACCCCTCCGACTGGGTGAGTTGAAAAAGAATGGCCGAGGAGTCAAGTCGTGTGAGTGGAAGGAGTCAATTAAAATAAATTAAGCGGATATGTTTGAAAAAAAACATTTCAATAATTACATAGACAATATGGTAAATTCGAGCCGAATATTTTACTTGGAAAGTGAAAAATAATTAAAAGTTAATTGGGCGAAAAAAGGGCGATTGCATGCCGCTAAAGCGAATGCTTACTGAAAGATTCACACGTGGAGGATTTGCGGGAGCATATTGAAGCCTCTGAGTCTTACGAGAGCAAATACTCCGAAGCGTTAACACAATCAAAGAAAAAATTACAGGCAGCTAAAAAACTGCCAGAAAGGGAGCCACCCCTAACGCAGACACAACAACACACGCAAATGGTAAAAATGGTGTTACCTCCTATAACAATTCAGCCATTTAGCGGAAAGTATGAAAATTGGCTATCTTTTAAAGACGCTTTTACAAAGGCGGTTCATGAACAGGAAATTCCCAACGTACAAAAATTCCAAATTTTGAGAGGGTTGCTCATGGAAGATGCTCTCAATGTTGTTTCCGCATTTGAGATTACCTACGCCAATTATACAGAAGCATGGCAACTTCTAGAAGACAGGGGTAAATCCAAAGCGGAAAATCCTCAAATCACAAGCACAATCAAAAAGGAAAAGAAAGTAGTGCTCCCTACGACGACCAGCTTTCCGACGACACCCAGCTGTATTTTGTGTAATAGTAAATAACACCTGATTTACAAGTGCGATGAATTTCTAGTAAAATCGAAGAGGATAGAAAGCATAAACTGTGCTTCAACTGCTTAAAGTCAGGGCGTCAGTCCACGAATTGTAAACTGTCGTCGTGTCGAAAATGTGGGCGCAAGCATAGCACTTTGTTGCATAGAGACGCTGTGGTGGCTGACGTACCGACAGTCAGCGAACCAAGTAGCTCGAATTCAGTTTTACCTCATTACCAAAACGCTTCAATAAGCTCCCGCAAATCCTCTACGAAAAGAAATCACACGAATTATTCTTTCTATATCTCGAGTTTTGGTAAAAGAGGTAGATGGGGCTTGGCATGAGATGGCGCTTGGCATGAAGTGTGAGCACCTGGGCTCTCAGGTCAATCTTCTAACTGAAAACTTTGCAAAAAAAGTGGTTCTGCAGTTTAGTGACAACTTTCACGCTGCACCGTCAAATGGAGAAATTCTGGAAAACAGAAGAAGTTGACTTAAAAAAGAACGAGTATGAACAAGAAGAATATTGCGAAACACATTTCCGCCGCACACCTTACCAAAGATTTCGAGGGAAGATTCGAGGTAGAACTTCCGCAGGACACAAAGGTATTACTAGGAGAATCATACAATGAAGCTTCACGAGGACTACAAAGTTTGGAAAGTCGATTCGACAGGCAGCTAAACTTAAAAGCCGAATATACAAAGTTCTTGGCGGACTATGAGGCATCGAGACGGGACACATGTCGCAGCGAGAGGCTAATCAACGAATTCCAAATTTGCACTATTATATTCCGCATCAACAAGTTTTTAGACCGTCAAGTCTGACTACAAAGCCAAGTGTAGTTTTTGCCGCTTCAGTCAAAACGATCGATTGATAACAGGATCTAACTTGCAGAACGATATCTTTGCTATATTGCTGCGCTTCCGGACCTACGAATATGTCTTTACTGCCGACATCACGCAAAATGTTTAGACAGGTTCGAGTAGCGGAAAAGGACAGAAATTTACAACATATCTTATGGAGAGAGGACCCGAAAAAACCGATCAAAATATTCACATTAAACGTACGGTACAAACTGTAGTGTATTTGCAATACAATTTCCTACTTAATAAACATCAGTTAGGGTATATCAGAATTAATCAAAATACAATAAAATGCATTACAGCACTTTGACTTTGGAGAAAGCAAAGGTAAGGTCAAAGCACTGTAATAAGCATAATTATAAGTAGAACAAAATTAATTGTATGAATTGCTTACGCAGCAATAACATTGTAATGCAATTATGACTAACGCGAATGGCCATAGCAATTAAGAATTATATTTATCAATGTAAAAAGTTAAATCATCAATATTTACCTATAAAAACAGTAGTCGAATAATAAACGAAAAGTATTCTTACACAATCATAATTATTGAATTGAAAATCTGGCTGTCTTTTTAGACGCCGAGTATTAAATAGCTGGAACTCTGCCAGCTGGTTAAAATAAAAATAGAGCTATAGGGATCATTACATGGCGATCCTGCCAAAATAATCATATTCGATCCTGCCGACGATACTGCCGAAATCATAGTCGATTCTGCCTGCCGAAATCTCGATTCTGCGAAGATCATATTCAAAATCATATATTTTATCCAATGTCTGAACAAATTTCCAATTTGTTCAATAAAATATTCAAACAATTGGAGAATATTAATGTCTCTGAGGAATACATTCCGCGGCCTATAAGCGAGCCCACTTCGAGTCCACCGGTATACATACCTAGCGGGACCGAAACGCCTCACAGTTGAAGAGTATAAGAAGCGCAACAGTAGAGCAGACTTCGCCCAGGGAACCCCAGGAACCATCCCACACAAGAAGAAAAGGGCCGGTAAAAAATTCCAGCATAGGAAGGAGAAAGCTATTCTCTATCAATCCTTGAACCTAGCAACAAGAAAGGAAGATAAACAGAAGATCAAAAAAACAGTTATGGGAAATACAAAAACTAAAGACATCGGAAAAGAAGCCGTCATCAACGACAACATCAACATATCTTCGGTATCAACAGAAGCAAGTGGATTCTCAAAGTACAGCACAATTATAGATGCAGCAATTGTGGTCATCATTATAGCTATTTTTATTTACGTTATAATTAAGATAAATAAATATTATAAAAATTATATCAATAAAAAAATTAATAGAATACAAAATGTATAGATCGCTATAAAAAAATAAAAAAAAAATTTTTAAATGTAAGAAATAATTTTGATTTTAA
Source organism: Chrysopilus asiliformis (assembly GCA_964034945.1). NCBI lineage: Eukaryota > Metazoa > Arthropoda > Insecta > Diptera > Rhagionidae > Chrysopilus > Chrysopilus asiliformis. The sequence goes on from OZ035961.1 coordinate 46,828,892, forward strand.
AAAATATCTTAACTAATTTAAAAAAACAACCAAATAGGATTTTAAAACAAGAAACAATAGAAGACAAACTAACATTATTGAAAGATTTAAGCGCAAGATTTAATATTTTACTGTCAGAAAAAGAAGATCAATCGGAAGCTACCGAATATAAGATAGAATTCGACGAAATTTACAAAAAAATTATTATAATATTAAACGAACAATTAAATTCAAAAAATACATTAAATTCAAATAAAATGGCAGATTTTAATATGGAATCAGCTTCAAAAATAATTCCATTATTTTCGGGAAACGTGAAGGAACTCCCATCATTCCTTAAAATAATTGAAATTATGCTACAAGGGCTGAACGAAAATGGCAAACAAAAACTTCTGGAATTTGTATTCCACATTAAATTATCTATGACAGTAAGAACTGCAATCGGAACAGTCTCCGAACCAGAAAATTTTGCTTCCCTAAAAACCAGTTTGGAAGATAGATACAGAATTAAACTAACTATACCAGCCATCCATTCTACATTATCCAACTTCCGTCAAAATAATTCAAACATTCAGAATTGTAGTGTATTTGCAATACAATTTCCTACTTAATAAACATCAGTTAGGGTATATCAGAATTAATCAACATACATTAAAATGCATTACAGCACTTTGACTTTGGAGAAAGCAAAGGTAAGGTCAAAGCACTGTAATAAGCATAATTATAAGTAGAACAAAATTAATTGTATGAATTGCTTACGCAGCAATAACATTGTAATGCAATTATGACTAACGCGAATGGTCATAGCAATTAAGAATTATATTTATCAATGTAAAAAGTTAAAGCATCAATATTTACCTATAAAAACAGTAGTCGAATAATAAACGAAAAGTATTCTTACACAATCATAATTATTGAATTGAAAATCTGGCTGTCTTTTTAGACGCCGAGTATTAAATAGCTGGAACTCTGCCAGCTGGTTAAAATAAAAATAGAGCTATAGGGATAAACACATTACAAAACTGTTATAAATGTCATATCTCTTCCATATAACCAGCGCTGCCTATCGGTAGTTCGAGACGGTTATAAACGTCATATCTCTTTAATATAACTAGCGCCGTATATCGGCAGTTTCAAGACTGGGAGTAGAACTCCTTTCATATCGCTCCACATTAAATATTAATTAAAGTAGTGATCTGTGTTTTATTCATATCTCCGATACGTCAATTCAACAGATTACAACACAAACAGTGCTCCTTTTCTCGCCTTAAAATGTCTTAAACACGTCTAATGAAGCAAAACCAACTTCACCAGAGGCAGTGGCCGTGATTGATGAAGATTTAACCGGAAGATTTCGAAAAAAAATATTAATTCAGCCGCTTTAACAATGTGACATAGATTTGCAAGAAAAGCAAACAAAGCAAGTCTTAAAATCGCAAAATTATGTCAAGAAACAAACAATTACAAACACCTGTCTGAACCTGTCTGAAAATTCAGCAGACGAAAGTTATAAAAAAATTGTATCAAACCATTTTATGGAGCCTTCAATCTCTCTGAAAATTCAGTAGATGAAAATTCTCCTCAAAAGTGTATTCAGATACATTCAGACACTCTAGCTTATTTGTCACCTGAAGAAAAATCACATCTGCAAGATTTGGCAACCAAAAAACTTTACCAACAACCGCATACAGTCAATTTGAACAACTATTTCAGCATAACAGATTCTAGTGACCAAGTTCCAGGACTCAATTCTTCTCTGTCGGGGTGTTCACCCGGATTCCTCCAGTTCCACTATGACAACTTACATACATTTTTACTTCAAAGATTACAAAATATGGGCATGATTTCAAGTAATTATATGCAAAACAGCCTACTGCCAAAAAAATTTAAATGCGAGATATGCGGTTCTCATCACTCCAATTACTACAATTTAAAAAAGGCTTCATATGCATATGGAATAAAAGACGACCTAAAGAAGACACTAAAAGCTAATATATTCGTAAGGGACGGTAAAAACTCTGATTTCTTTGATTTCTACTTCAATAAAATCTATAAAGGTTCAATTAGAATTTATTTTTCAATAACGTTTCTTAGGCCCGTTTGCTGAAACAAGTCATAGCGTCTTATGTTCAACTTAAATTATTTAAGACCCAGAATTTCTACGGTTTAAGTAGGCTAAGCACAACTTAAATTGTTATGACTTGTTTCAGCAAACGGGCCTTAATAATTTTCTGTAAAATTAGAATATCTCTTTTAATAACGTTTTGTACAAGGAAGATATGGTTTCCGTTCAGCATGACTCAAAATGGCTAAAAGGTCAGTTTTGTGACATGACGATATTTAATAGTAAATTGAATTAACTACAATTGCCCCTTAGACGATTTTTACGTATCAATGCATTTAAGAACTAAAAGGTGGTAAAGTCGAAAAACTACATTTTTAAACAATACCCCAATACCATTAAAATATGCGTTTTTGAATATTAAATCCTTGGAAAACTTTAAGGATCAATTAATCAAAAATTTACCGACATAGACATTGTTCGGCAATGTTTTTTAGCTCAAAATTATCTTCCAGAATGCATTCACAGAATGGCAATAAACAAAAACATGTTTCATTTTATCCAGCTAGGCGACAAAAGCGACATTGATTGTATAAAGATCTGTTGACCAAGCAACCAGCACCTAATGGTTTGACAGTCTCATTCTAAAATAGTTTCTAATCATTATTGATTGATTGTAAACACCATTGTACTCAATGTTGGTAATTTAATAACGTCGAGGTTTGGAAACACGGATCCAAAAGTGATATGAAAGCTTATACAACTTCAATTGAAGACCTTTGTCATCTTATATTTGCTCAGCGGAAGGCGGAAGTGAATTTTTCTCCCCCTGATTTTTTTTTGGGAGCTAACGACATTGCCTGGATTTTCGAGAAAAAAAGTTTTTCTACTTTTCGAAAATTGTGCACCAGTTTTACATACTTCCACATCTTGGAAACTATAAATTTTTAGCAGAATTAATCGAGTTTCAATTAAATTAAATACTATTTTTTTCTATAAATTCTAGCTGCAAAAAACACGATAAAAAATTCATAAATTCCGCCCACATCTAAGCAGTGGTTCCCAACATTTTTTTCTTTTGCGACTTCATTTATCGAAAATTTAAGTTATAAAAGGATGGACGATCAACTTATCCGACTAGAGTCGACAGATTAAAAGGTTATACATAAAATTCTTATAAAATGCGTTGCGCTTCTGCAGTGAAATACAACGTTAATTTAGTTGAAAAATCATTGACGTTGAGGTTTCATTTTGAAATATCCTACCCTTGATTTATTTTTTAGTAGGTTCGTTATTTTTATAGATTCAAAAAAACGGTTTTATAAAAAAAAATCTCGTGGCGTATCTCGCAACAAACCGTGCCTTAGAGAAAGCTCTGCGGTGAGTTTTTTGACGTTTCGTGGTGGATCTTGTGACCGTATCACTACACTCTCGCTGATTGCATGCGAATTTTGAAAATTGTGACATTGACCACTCAAATGGCGAAAACAGTCAATATATATTTTTGTGATTTGGCTTTTTTGTGTTGTGGTAAAGTAGCAGCATTAATTTATACGGATTTTCAGTAATTAAATGATGACTGGAATTCGCGTTGGCCAAGATCTGTTAAACCGCTCGGGGAACTTTGATTTGCCTGCATTTTCCAAAAAGAAGAGTTAACATTTTCTTTCGCCATGTGGTAAAAAAAAACATAAATGTATATAGCATAGATTTTTTCTACTTACGAAAAAGATGTCCAGAAATGCTACCGAACGATCTCCCATTTCATGAAAAATATATTATTTTATATATGCAAATGCCTGTTTTTTAGTATAATTTTTTATAAAAGATTTTCCTTTTCTTTTCGTATTGTTTTTGGTATTGTAGCAGTCAACATAATTTATAATTAAACTTTTCTGAAGCAATTTAAAGCTATTTTAATCACACATTTTTTTATTATTTCTTTTATATTATTATTATTTCTTTCTTTTTTATGTTCAATATCTAAATAAATTCATCAATTTAGATACAAAAAAAAACAAACATACGAGTACGCATCAGTATTGATACAGATCTGATGTAGTCTTTCATCAAAATTCACCAGTCAATATATCTTTTTTTTTACAACTTCATTTGTTTCCTTTTGTAGACTTTTAGCATTTGACTGATATATTTATAACACAAAATAAACATTTGAAATATAAATCCCCGGATCATTTATTAATAACAAATTTCAATCGTCTAAATCCAATCTTGATCTCGAACTGAAGATAATCATACTCGAGTGGTTGCTGATTAATATTTGCCCTTCCAACGGCGGGAGCATTCTTATCTTTGCAAGTAAATCACATTTGCCGATATGGCGAATGCATTTTTAACCATTGAAGGACCAATGATGGCCCACCAGCCTGTATCTCTTGTGGGATTGAGCTTAATGGACATTTATCGATATTTAAGTATTTTAAATTTTGACATAATGCCAATTCATATGGTAGTTTCTCAAGGCATGGATTCTGATTGATATACAAATTCTCAAGGTTCTCAAGAGTTCCAATTTCCTCTGGTAAATACTGTAGGTTATTTTCGCTAACCGCTAAATGTGTTAAATTTGTCAAATGGCCGATGGTACGAGGTAAAACCGTTATCTGATTAGTTTGAAGGATTAACCGTTGCAATTCATGTAATAAACCGATTTCATTTGGCAATACTTCAATTCGATTTTCTTCCAAATCTAAAATACGCAATTTGCGTAAATTTCCTATTGTATTTGGTATCTTCTTGAGCAAATTGTTAGATAATATTAAAATCTCTAAGTTTTGAAGTGCCAATATATCATCGGGAAGTTTTGATAGGGAATTTGTAGCCAAATTCAATTCAACCATATTTACCCATGCGCCAACATCAAGTGGCAACGAAGTCAATGCATTTTCTTTCATATTCAGTTTTGTCAAACCTTTGGCACGAGAAAATATTCCGTAGGGAATCTTATCGATTTGATTATGTTCTAAATTAATGCTTGTCACATTTGTAAATTGTGCCGGTCCACCGGATGGATAGCTATGAAAAGCATTTCGCGATAATGTTATTGTTGTCAAGGAATTTAAACTGGAAAGGAGACCGTCCGGTAGCTGTGATATTCCGTTGCCCTCAACATTGAATTCATCCATGTATTTGCAGTTCTTTAGCGAGGCTGGAATTGATGTTAGACGATTGTACCTATAAATCGGAAAAGAATATATCAAATTAAAATATTGACAAGAAAATACATTGTTAACAAATCTGTTGCAATTATCAAATGACTTCCTTATACACATTTAATTAGGTATATATATTAGGATTATAATCGTTTATATTTGCAATTTTCGTCAGAATTTCTTTCTTAGGACTTATTCAATAAGGATTCGTATTTTTATAAAAACTAGTTTTTTTTTTGTTCGGGTCTAGTGTAAATTTTGTATAAGCAAGTCATGTGCTGTTCACATCAAATATTTTTATACTGATGTAGGTATATATTAGATTGATACCCCTATTCTGGCGACTGTCACTGATGACTAGTCACAACTCGGTCACACAACTTTCGAAAGAAAGATGTTTGGTATGATAAAAGATTTTGCTTTCCGCATGTCCGGTCATCTGTCTGTTTATCTGTCTGTCCGCCTGTCCACCTGTCTGTCTGTCCGTCCGTGAACACCATAACTTTCGAAAGGATTGAACTAGACTTGAAATCTTTTACAGCTTCGTTTCTACTAAATAGCAAGGTTAAGTTCTTGAACGGGTGAAATCGGACCATTCCTTCCTCCCTCCCCCATACAAACGAAACTTTTTTTTACAATTTTCTCGAATACGGTGAGTTGTATTGAAAACTTAATAAAGGCAAAATGTTTTTATAATAGGATTTTACATAACTCATCCAAAATCCAGTAGGACCAGTCTTGCTCTCCTCCCCAAACAAATAAAATAGTTTTTTTACGATTTTCTCGGGTGCATCGTATCGAAAAATTTACGGAGACGAAATGTATTAAGAATATGAGTTTACATAACCGTTCAATACATCAAAATTCAATCGGAGAACTTCGTTCCCTCTCTCACATAAAAATGGAAAAATTTGGTTTGTTTTTCGCGGTTTTCTTTCAATTTCGGTTTTTTTACAGTTATTTCGGTTCCGTTATGCTAACTAAGCACGTTCAAAGAAATATAAGGAAAACACAATGACTGTGTTTATAGCGAAAACACTGCTTTGACATTTCGACGCTTCAAAAGAAAAATCTGTAGTTTGCTATGAGACGATTTATAATGGCGTATCGGCTTGAAGCTTCAATGCGCCCTGATGCCTGGAGTAGACCTACTTTCTACTTTCAGACGCGTTGCCGCTTTGACATTTGAATGAAAGTTGTTCTTTGTGAGTTATTTTTGGAAGCAGATGAAGCAAATGAATAATTTAAAGTAGCATTAATTGATAAAGTGAAAAGATATGAAAATTGGTCCAATGTAAAATCTAAATTGTATGAAAATACGGAATAAAAAAAACAGAAAATAGATGAAAATAAATTAAATATAGTTTGCTATCATCGCTGATAATTCTAGTGACTTTAATTATGTAGACCACCGTGACTTTCATTTAATTAAAATATTTGGTAAATAAGTCATCCGTATCTTTTTCAATATTTACTTCTTATATAAAATTCAAGTTTGGATGTCAACTCGGCCGCGTTTTTTGCTGGAGTGAAAAATCAAATGATTTTGATAGCCGTTTGCAGAACACTCTTTGACGAAGCAAAACAGTGACGAGCACGGAGTATTTCGATAAACGTGTGTAGCAAGCATTATTTAAAGAGTCAATGGTGCCGATCGTGGAATACGGCGTATCTGAGATTCACTTCACCCATTCGATTGACTTTCACTTGACGCGGTATCATTGAATACGGCGTTTAACGAATCTTTCGTTGTTTTTTTTGACAGCTAAAAAAGTTAGGCTAATTTTGACAGCTAAAAAAGTTAGGTTTATTGTTCTTTTCCTATAATAATAAGTTTAAAAATGTACTCATTATTCGATTAAATCCTTTAAACTTACATTTTTGCCTTTTGTCCCTCACTCAGATACGCAATGAAAGTGGTGCGTATTTGAAACGTCAACCGTGAATGATTCACAGCTCCCTTTGAACGTTTTCAATAATCAAAAAACGAGAGATACGCACTCACGTGTCTGACGCCGTATTCCACGATCGGCACCAATAACGCTTGCTTCACACGTTCCAAAATTTGTCATGTTGTTGCAACCGATAAAACCCGCATACAAGACTTACGCCAACAACCGAGTACGTTTTTTATTTACGTAAATAAAAATCTCGATAATTCGTATTTTTTTACCCTCGATAAATCATAATGCCGATAATTCGTAACTATCCGTCGGTCCCTTGAAATCGAATTATTGGGATTTTCTCAGGTACAGAAGGTATATTTACAATAAAATTGAAATCATACGTAAGCTAATATAATAGCATTGTTAAAAGAATTGTTTATCTGCCTAACTGTTTGCCCCAACATTACGTAAATTTCAATAAATTTTTTACATGATAGCAAACGATAGCAAACTATATGTCGACTTTCCCTCTTTTTTGGAGCCCCAGACAAGCAGTCCGGGCGCAGCTTCTAGCAAAAAAAAATTATGACCAGTGAGCCAAGATATTCTAACAGAAAATACCTAAACTTCTTAGAAAATGGGTTTTCAAATTCGATCGATACCAAATTTGTTACACTGTCTATAAGAAAGTAAAATCTATTCTGCATATAAAATACCTTAAAAAACACATACCTTAATCCCAAACGAGATAAATTCTTTAAATTTCCAATACTTTCTGGAATGTCAAGTAATTCGTTATGTTGTAAGTCCAATGCACTCAAATTAACACAATTTCCTATCTCTTCTGGCAAATGCTCCAAATGATTGTGTGAAACATCCAATGTTGTCAAATTAACTAATGCTCCAATAGCCGGACCCAAGTCACGGATTTTATTTTCCCTCAAACTTAGCATTGTTAAATTAGTCAAATTCCTAATATCATCTGCTACGCTAGGAATCCGATTAAAGCGCAGATAAAGAGTTGTCAAAGATTTTAATTTGTAAATAACATCTGGGATTTCTGCTAATTTATTATGTCGAAGATCAAGAACCTTTAATTGTTTCAAATTCTGCAATGTATCCGGCAGAGAAGTTAGAGAGTTTTCGTTGAGAGCGAGCGTTTTCAAATTGGATAGATGACCAATTTCAGGTGGTAAAGATGATATTTTATTTCCATATAAGTAAAGCTCCATCAAATGTATGCAATCTTTAACTGATGGCGGTATAACGGTTATGGATGATTTACTCAAATCAAGTCTTTTTATCCCTTCGTCTCGGCATCGTTGTAACGCCTTAATCACATCTTGATCAGCTTGGATCGGTTTACTTTTCTTGGTGGTTGGTTTCGGTTTATTTGATTCCGGATGTTTTACCGTAACCACCTTCGGTCTGGTTTCCGGTGGCATATCGCTATTACTATTACCGCTACTGCTTTGCCCTGCACCAATTGAAGAGCACAAGTTCATAGTTTTGCCCAGTTTAAAGATTTTTTTTCCCCTTTCGCGTTGTTTGTATTTCTTCTTCAACTCCACGAATTATTCAAACAAAATATTAAAGCTATATTTACACATATATTGATCGACTTGAAAATGTGATGTTCAGGTTTGTTCTTTTAGAACGAAATGTACATCGTATCCATACCCAAATGTTGGAAATCTAAAAAGAATATAATTTTCCTTATTGTTAATAATTCACATACAAAACTTTTTGAAAAAAAAACGAATCTTTTATTGAATCTTTTATATAATAATAATAGGATTGTCTATTTTTTGTATTTATTTGTCTGTCTGTTCGCCTATGACTTGACCATTAAACCGATTCGGATGAAATTTCCAGGGGAGCTTGCTGGCATCCAGGAGTGGGTTTTATAATATGGGTTAACTTACCTCGGGCAAGAGAATTCTAACATTATAAAATGTTAACTATTTACCAAAGATCATAAATAGGTATGAAGATACTAAAAATTTTCAGACCGATAAATAAGGGGAAATATTTGGTGCAGATTGGCATCATTTAGGCCAATGACACACACAGCGTTTTCGGCCAAGGCGTTTTCCGAGAGTAAACGACAGTCGCATAGTCGTCCATTGATTTAGCATTGAGATGACACACGCTCTCGGAAAACGCCTCGGCCAAAAACGCTGTGTGTGGTAGTGGCCTAAGAATGATAATCTATGAATGAATATCAGCGATGGAGACAGCGTTAGCGATGTTCAACAATGTTGAAGTGCCACGCTTTGGGGGCCAAGAGAAAAATAAAATAATGTGGAAAGAATTTTCATCACTTCAAATTCTCCTGAAATAATTTTTTTTTTTTCAAAAATGTATAGGTCGCAATCTGCTTGTCGCAGACGTATGATCTTTATATGAGAATGAAAGGAAATTGCGTAAGCTTTTCAAAAAAAAATTCGTGGAAAAAAAAATTCCATAAAATTTTTTCCGTGAAAGAAAAGTTTCAAAAATTCCACAGAACACCCTTTTCCCAATGTTTTTACTTTCTTCTACGGAGTATAATAAAGTATTGTATTCATGAAAAATTTCGACCTTTTAATTTTGCCTAAAAAACATTTCCCGAGTCGATTGGAGTCATATTAAAAAAATGTCGTTCTGTCTGTCAGTCTGTCTGTCAGTCTGTGTACAAGATTTCTCAAAAACTAATAGAGCTAGCTCCATGAAATTTTATAGGCATGGTGGGTCCTGAAATGGGATGATCCTATCAACTTTTGGTGGAAATCCGTTAACCGGAAGTATCCAAAATGGCGGTTTTTCAAACGTTTTTCTCGATTTACTGCCAAACTACGGATTTTTTAGTGGCCTTAAGTATGACAAAACTTGGAGAAAATAAAATTTCGCACACTTTTGTCTTTAGCTATAACTCGATATCTCAACCTGTTATCGAGATAAACCGTTATTTAAAAAAAAACAGTTTTTTGCAATTATCTCGAAAATTAACGGGTTTTTGCTGACTGAATGTATGAAGTGAATTAATGAGAATGGCATTCTGCACAATTTTGTTCCTTACCGTTATCCGTTATCTTTTACCGTTATTGAGATATTTAGATTAAAATATAAAAAAATATATTTTTGTAAATTACTTGCAAACTAACGGTTTTCCGACAAATTAATTTAAGGAAGAATTGGAGATGTTAACATTTTCTACATTTTTGCCATTTACCGTAAATTGATATCTTTTACAGTTCTCAAGTTATCTCAAATTTTGTACGTTTTTGATATTTTTGGATGAACCAACAATTTATTGGAAGGTCGTCTTAGGTTGACAACGCGACAGGGCTATAATGTAAATTGCACAGGGTCGTAGATTTTGTAGAAGAAAGTTTTGTGTTGACCACAACTGATATTTTTATCTGAATTTCTTTCTGTTAGATGTCATAATTAAATTTCATCTAAAGAATCACTAATAGTGCTAACGTTTAAGTAAAATACCCACACAAAAGTTAAATTTTAGCTTGAAGCAGCAATCTCTCTGCCTAAACAAATTGTGACTGGAAAAATCAAAATTTCAATTTTGTATGGGAGCTTCGCTTGCACATTAAAAAAAATCAAAAATATATGGTCCTATTACGGTCCAATTCTGAACCTTTACAGGAATGGTTTCGAGAAATGAAAGCTTACTTGTGATTTTTTTTAAAAACATTTGAAAATATCTTTTTGAAATACAGTCCAACCTCGATTATCCGACATGCGTTTTACCAAACCCATTCTGGATAATCGATTTTTTTCGGTTAATGGAGGGAAACTTTCGCAACTTAAATTTTAATTTACTATATTTTTTGAATGTTGAAAAATGGTAAAAAAAATAACAAATTACATAATCTTAATCACAACAGTATACATCGCGTGGTTCACATGTTTGTTCTTGACCTTCTCGATTCAACGACTTTGGAGACAATGGTGCCAATCATGAAATACGGCGTATCTAAGATTCCCTTCACCCATTCGATTCACTTTCACCTGACGCGGTATCATTGAATACGGCGTTTAACGAATCGTTCGTTAAGTATTTTTCCTGTGTCTTTGCTAATTTTGACAGCTAAAAAAGTACATTTTTGCCTTCCGTCACTCACTCAGATATGCAATGAAAATGGTGCGTATTTGAAACGTCAATCACGTGAATGACTCACAACTCCCTTCGAACGTTTTCAATGATCGAAAAACGAGAGATACGCACTCACGTGTCTCACGCCGTATTCCACGATCGGCACCAATATAAATGTCCACGATAGACATCTAACTGTACCTTAATACAAAAAACCATCTATGAAAAACAAGAAAAAAAAAGAAAAATCGCGCAGATACTGGATATTAGTGAATTCTGGATAATAGAGCAAAGCAAAACGGTTGCGGTTAATGGAGTGTCCCGGATAATTGATTGGCGAATAATCGAGGTTTCACTGTATTCAATGAGATCAAAGCGATAACGATAGGAAAATGAAAGCTTTTGTCTCATTGGTCGAGGAAGCTCAATCGCAATCGCTAGTCTGAATTGGGCTTGACGCCAAAGAATCGGTACCATATCCACCATTTTCATCTATCAACTTTCGTTTGGTTTTTAAATTAATTTTTATTTTTTAATTAATTCTTGTCATGTTCTTATAGTGTGTGCATTTTTAAATTAATTCTTAATTCTTTTCGTATGGTACAATTTTTTTTTGAATTTTATTTGTTCTCACAAGTCTTTACAATTGAACTGCCTTGAATAAAATTATACAGAAAATATCTAATATGAACAGCACATGACTTACTTATTCTAACTACCTCTACAATTTCAACGAAAATATACGTACAAAATTCACCTAAGGTGCAATATTTCGGGAATGGTAGAACATAGTCATTTACCGTTAACGGTAAAAATGTAAAACACTGTATTATCTTTAACTAGCTTGACGTCGCTCGGGTAATAATAAATTTTCGAATATGATAAAAATCTTTTTTTTTTTTTTGATTATTTTTCATTTTCCTATCGTTATTGCTTTGATGTAACTTATGCAAGAATTATATTTAAAAAAAAAAATTTCATAAATTTTTCGATTTGGAGTACTGTTTAAGAACAGAGAATGGTTTGAGTGGACGAAAAGTTTCCTTTATGATCGACCTGTCCAACACTGAAAACCGTATTCAAATGCATTTAGTGGTTCAGAAAATAACATGCGGGTTAAAGGGGAGTCGATCCCGACACGGCACCTAACTATAAACCATGATCATGACCCATAGAACACATATAAAATGTCTGAGTTGCTGCAATAGTTCTTAAGTTTATGCGTTGCACACAAACACGTCTCTTTTATATATCTCTTTTAGTAATAAGTGTTTCTGAAAAACCGTTAGTTTGTAAACAATTTAGCAAAATCGAATTTTTTACATTTTAATGTGAATATCTCGTGAACGAACAAAGGATTGATGATAAAAACAAGTAGTGGGAACTATTATTTCCTTTGATTTACTTCAAATATATGGAAAATTTTAATTTTAATATCTTCAATTTTCTTCATATTAACTACTATCGAAAAATGCTTAGTTTCGGAGTAAAAATTATTTTAATGTTTTCCTTTGATCTATTGAAAAGATACAGCAATTTTCCATGAAAAAATGTTTAAATTTCACTGCATCGAAACCATACTATTTCAGCACGATCTTAACATTTTTTTTCAACATTGGTATGAGGTGGTACAACATCGTTTTGAAAACGAAATTTTTGAAAATCCCGTTACTCACAATATTGCGACGAAAGTCTATTGCCGTAAATTACTTTCAGACTTACTACCGAAATTCTGAGTCCGATGAAATCACAGAACTATATACATAGAACGCTCATGGCCATATAAAGCCTAGCATTAAAAGTAAGTCAAAAATTATTGCTTTCTCTGTCCGGCTATATTTCGTTTCAATGACATTTCATGTGACTTTCATTCACTGAACTGAAATTGAAATGTATAGCTACCTAAGGCGCTAAGATTTGAATTTTTTCCGGCGATAAATCCAAAATTTCCATCGCATTAGAAATTTTTGTTGTTTTAATTCTATATATTAATTGAGAGTTAGGATTTTTGTACCCCCTTTTTGACCGACTTCCACTCAAGTGATTTTGTTACCAAGATGTGGACAAGCACAAAACTTAATCAAATTAATATACTGAATATTTTTTCTTCTCAGTTCATTCTTGTGCCCAATTTCTCCTAAAAATGTTTACTCAAGGATTTCTTTTAATGTTAGCAACCCAGTCATATCAAAATCAAATGAACTAATGTAAAAAAATGACAAAGTTAGCCGAAACCGTCCTTCGTGTCAAAATTAGTTTATATTTGATTGAATAAAATGTCTGCGTGATTACTTTAAATAAACATTCTACTCAAATATTTATTCCCATTAATTCAGTAATAAAATCATATTTAAATTTCGCAGCGATTTCCAATAATTAAATTGAAAAATTAAAAAAACGAATCACTGAAACATTGCCACCACATCTTCTTCAGTATTTCCACAACTTTCGACAATACATTTTGATAAGCCTTTCTTAGGCCGTGGCATGATGACGCGACAGAATTTAATTCACACAAATAAATTTTATAATCACTTTTAATATTGACTGCAAACTATTTTGAATTTAATTTCAAAACGAAATCGAATCATGTTCTGTCATATGTCAAATTATATGACAGTTCGAGTAACTTATTTACAGTGGAAAAGTGACAACTACTCAGATTTTATATATATTTGTCTCCTTTTGGCCCAATTTTTTTACTCCACTGAACTGCTAAAAAATGACTTATAAGAGATAGAAGATTGAGCGTTCTATGTATATAGTTCTGTGGATGAAATGATAATGAAAATGATGAAATGAAATGACGAATGAAATTATGGTCCGGTCGAATCGCCATCTCGCTCATGCGATTTAACGCCGTTGGATTTCTTTTTTTGGGGTTATGTTAAGTCGTTGGTTTATGCCAACAAGCCAACAACGTTAGAGGCAGGGATCCCGTTTACACTACTATCGTAGTTTTACACTACTATTTCGACATAATTTGACCTAACACTACTTACACTACTGAAAAACTCAAAGCACTACCTTTTTCGCCCTATAAAAAACGTGCTACAAAGAAAGTTAATTTCTAGATTTGAAAAGTTCATTTATCTGGGGAAAATTAAAAAATATGTAATTTATAATCATTCAGACTCTTTATGTAAAATATTTAAGTACTTCAGGCATTCCCTATGAAAAAGTTACTGACTAAACGCACTCAATCCTTGAACAAAAGGGACATATAATACTTAATTCCTTCCTTTAATTTTAATTTAAAAAAATTGATTTTTGTACTAATATAAAAATATACTGATATGGTATGCAATAAAACATTAGACGGTAACATTCAAAATGTGTTGTCTCAATAAAACTCTAAATGACTGTTAAAAAAGTTGACACTACTGAAATCCCTCTGACACTACTGTTTTTCGATCAGTAACACTCCGCTTTTCACTTTTGGGGTGGGAACCCTGGTTAGAGGAGCTCAGGAACAATATCGAACGCGAAATTGCCAACGCCATATGAACGACATCGAATTTCATACTTAAATATAACATGTCCACTACACCTGGAATAAATTTCAGCCCGATATCTCAATTATTCTGTGTTTTATTTAAATACAAAATTGTTATGTCCTTATTGCAAGACCCGATATGACTCCAATCGCCTCGGAAGTTCCCGAGAAATGTTTTTAATGCAAAATTAAGACGTTGAAATTTTTCATGAATACAAATATTTTTTTACATCAAATTAAGTTTATATATTTATTATATACGAGTATATTTACATTTAACTAGTGGTGATATAAATCCACCATAAGTTTGAAACCGATTGAGCCAGAGGCTTTAATATTAGTACAGTTGCGTTTCTAGCAAAAATAGGAAGGCTGTTATTGAACGAATCAAATCGTCCCTTCCCCACAAACGCAATAGTTTTTTGCAATTTTCTTAAAATCGTTTTCTTAAGAATATGATTTTAGATAGCCGTTCCATAGATAGCCGGAATGGGAAGAGTTTTTTTTTTTGTAGAAATTCCTGGTCAGGATGTTCAATGCATGATTTGTTTCATGAATCTGTTGCAAATGAAAAAGGCTCAATTGAACAGCATTATGTTACAAAGCAAAAAGAAGATTTTGATTTTGAGGGCGAAGTGAGGAAAAATGTTTGAGCGAACTGTCTAGAAGCTTTTTTTTAACCAAAACCTAATCAAAACAGAATTATTCTGCAATATATAAAAAAATCATAATAAACATTAAAAAACCGAATTAATTTTTTAACAGTGTATTTGAGTTTTAAAGTTTACCGCTCTCTTTATATTTAAGGTCCACACTTTTTAATTTGCTTTTGCCCACGTCTGATCTAGAAGGATAATTATAAAAAATTTCTGAAGAAACTTCGTTAAGATTCGTTTCTGTGGAATTCAAAAATACGAAAATTAAGCAAATTTCGCTTGAAATTGAAAGTGAATTTAATTTTCTCAAAGTCGCACACAAAGGCGCATCGCTCAATGTTTACATTGACTCAGTTTTATCATAAACAAATTTAACGTGCCAGGCTGATTGATTGAATTTTCCAATTTATCATTGTTAAAAAACTTCGTTGGTTAGTCCACCAAACAATTCTCAGCATCTCATCTCTAAGACATTGCTCAAATTAAGTAATTTATTTCCAAAAAAAATTTTCTTTGAATTCGGTTTCATTACGCTATATTCCAGTGCGAACCATCTTTACCACACATTTGACCGTATGGATTTATAACAGCATTTTCAACATAGAGACAGCATTTCCAACAAAAGAAACAAGTTTTTGAAAACAAAATAAACACAATATTCAACGTTTTAACTAATCTTATCACTGGGCAGATATCCAAAACTTCGTATAAGCCTAAATGCAAGAGTAAAAAATTTTTGCACGAATTTTCAATTGAAAAGGGGTGGTGACAGAATTTTCCTGTCAAAGGACGCTCCTTAATTTTTTGTACATTTATTAATACTATACCTTAATATAATTTTGCTTGCACAGAAACAATGCTAGCACTTTATTTATCAATATTAAAAAATGTTTACTACAGAAAACTTCCTGCGATATTCTTTGTTTCACTGTCTACCTTTTTAATTAGAAAATTTGCACCATTTTGCCAGTGTTGGCAGATACCAAAATACAGGTTTCAGCACAATGCTGCCAAATGTGTTACTATAAGTTTGACATTTACCAAGAAAAACCCTACACGATTTTTTTAAATTAACATCAATTTTTTTTATGCAGTCAACTGTAAAACAGAAAATTTAATATATTTTAAAATATGAATGCATGTAAAAAACATGTCTCCTGTTTTCGATGTGTTTGAAAAATGAATCTTGTTTTCAGTTTTTACTTTCTTATACGAAGTATTGGGAGTATAAATTAATTCGTGCGGTTTTTAGTGTAACTAGTGTCACTAGCTTATTATTCTATCGTTTTATTTTTCCAAACATTCATTTGAAAGCTACTGTCATTGCCAGTATTTTTCAGTATATTTCATTTGTTTGAAACGTAAACAACAAAATTTTTTATACATTTGAAAATGTCGAATTTTGTGCCTGACAAAGTGTTTTTGCGGGGAATTCTTCTTCATTACTTTAACATGAAGAAAAGTGCTACCGAAAGTCATCGTATTTTAGTGGAAGTATATGGTGACTATGCTCTAGCGCAGTGAACGTGTCTGAAGTGGTTTGCACGATTTAAAAGTGGGGATTTTGGCTTGGAAGATCAAGCACGTCCTGGACAGCCAAAAAAGTTTGAAGACGAAGAATTGGAGGCATTGCTTGATGAAGATTCGTGCCAAACGCAAGAAGAACTTGCAGAATCTTTGGGAGTGACTCAAGCAACCATTTCGCAACGTTTGAAAGCACTGGGATTGGTCCACAAGATTGGATTTTGGGTGCCACACGAATTGAAGCCAAGAGACGTCGAACGGCGATTTTGCATGTCGGAAATGCTGCTCGCTCGTCACAAAAAAAAGGCATTTTTGCATCGAATTGTGGCGGGTGATGAAAAATGGATCTACTACGACAACCCGAAACGCAAAGCATCATATGTGAAGCCTGGCCAACCAGCCAAACCGACGCCTAAGCCCAATATCCATGGCTCCAAGTTAATGCTCTGTATCTTTTGGGATCAGAAGGGTGTACTATTTTATGAGCTGCTAAAACCTGGTGAAACCATTAATGGAGAACGCTACCGACAACAACTCATTAAATTGAACGCAGCAATCAAAGAAAAACGGCCGGAATGGGAGACCAGACATGAGTCATTGATTTTTCATGACGACAACGCTCGACCACATCGCGCTCAAAGGCCCAAAAACTATGTGCAAAATGTTGGATGGGAAGTCTTACCCCACCCGCCCTATAGCCCAGACATTGCCCCTTCCCACTACCATTTGTTTCGATCCATGCAGAATGCCCTTGCTGGAATTCGCTTCACTTCAGTCGACGGAATCAAAAACTGGCTCGATATGTGGATTGCCTCAAAAAACGAGAAGTTTTTTTATGACGGAATTCATAAGTTGCCAGAAAGATGGGAAAAAGTAGCGGCTAGCGATGGACAATACTTTGAAAAATAAATGAGTAACCATTCTTTCACAATAAACCATCAATTTTTGAAAAAAAAACCGCACGAATTAATTTATACTCCCAATATAATAAAGTAGTATTCATGTAAAATTTCGACCTCTTAATTTTGCTTAAAAAACATTTCCCGATCACTCCTGAGTCGATTGGAGTCATATTAAAAAAATGTCGTTCTGTCTGTCAGTCTGTGTACAAGATTTCTCAAAAACTACTGGATCTAGAATTATGAAATTTTACAGGGATGTTTGGTCCTGGGATGGAACCACCCCAACAATTTTCTTTGAAAATCCGTCAACCGGAAGTAACCATATTGGCGGGGTTTTCCGAAAATTATGGCTGGCAACTGAACCTCACAAAAATTAATTTAATCCTTAATTGATGAGGTGGGTCCAGTGGACCCACAATGACTTTTCTCTCTTTGCTATTTCTCATGTTTTCAGCACAGTGACTCTGAAATCTTCAGTACCTTCATACAGTATGGTGTTGTGTGCCGAGTTAAAAGCACGGATTTGGTATGTGATTAGATCAAGTCCATTGGAAACCACCTCATCATTTACGCACTTGATTTTCACCTCATAAATTAAGGGTTAAGGTAGTAATCTATTGTGATGAGTCACAAAATCTAATTCTTAATATTATTATTATTTCAATTATTATTTCATAAGGCAATTCGACCAATAAACAAGAAAATGTCCTATCAAAGAAATTCAAAATTTTACAGGAGACTATTTTTCAGTTATAAGTTGTTAGAAAGGATATTATGTTTATTTCTAAAGTTCTTTAAATAATAGTATTTGAACTCCATTTTGATAGAATTATAAAACAACTCTCTTTCATTCTTAGTATTTGAACTACATTTTGATAGAATTATAAAATAACTCTCTTTTTCTAAAAATTCAATGATAGGACAATTTCTTGTTTAATGAACGAATTGTCGAAGGTTTAAGCTAGAACCTGAATCGTATGTCAATGCGTCCGTCATGCGTCCGTCACGTTGACAGTTCGAGTAAAATCAACGGGCTGCTATGAGTACTCCCCTAATAATACGTTTTCCGATGCGGCAACCGCATGGAGTAGGTCGACTTTCTACTTTTACATGCGGCAACGCACGGAAATGTCATTTCGCAAAAAAGTTTGTTTACGATTTAAGCAATTTAAGTATGGAACAAATTGAAAGTAATTGTTTCGACGATAAACTAATAGAAGAAGTGCAAAACAATGAATTAACTCCAGATTCGTTGCCGTACCCAACTGTCACCGCATCGAACTGTCAACCGGACGCACGCATGACGGACGCATCGACGTACGATTCAGGTTCTAGCTTTACTAGTAAAGGAAAAACTAAAGTGTATCATTGAGGTACCCTAGTTTCCTACAACTTGCCTTAAGTAAAGAGCCTATAATTGTAGAAATCCAATGAAACTGTTTTAGAGAGCCTATTATTTAGACAGTATAGACCAGTGGTTCCCAAAGTGGTCCCTACGGACCCCCAGGGGTCCCCGGGATCATTCAGGGGGTCCGTGGAAAATTAAAATTGATTTGGGGGTCCCTGAACAACGTCAGGGGGTCCGCGCAAGGTTTAATATGAAATAAAAAAATGGTGACACATTTTTATAATGGAAGTTAAAATAAATAACAATGAATAAATTATTAGCGATTTTTACGTCCTAATTAAAATATTTATAGTTAGACATATTGGGTTTTATTATTTAATATAATGCACCCTAAAAGTTATAGCACGATGTTAGAACATTACTCTTTATAAAATTAGTAGAGAAACTAATTTTAGGACTAGAGGGACTAGTTTTTAGATAGATTTAATATAGCCACTCAAAGATTTGTTTAAATTTTCTTTGGTATGTGGCGACACTGTAAAATTATTATTTAAGTTACCTTTTAATCTAGTAAGTTTTTACTGTGTAACCGTTTTGTAATTTTAAATTTTTATTATATGATTGTCAACCGTCGACTCAACAACTAAAAAGTTTTATTAAAAATTAAATAATAAAAATAAATCATAATCCTACAGGTATCAATTTTCGGTTCCATCTTTCTACAAGATTTCGCAAAAAATACCAGAGTTAGCCATGAAATTTTACAGAGAAGTTTGGTCCTGATGTGGAAATCCGTTAACCGGAAGTAACCAAAACGGCGGCTTTTTAAAAACTATGCGGTTTTTTGCGATTTATTCCAAAACTAACCATTTTCCAGTAGTCTTATGTATTACAAAACTTGCAGACAATAAAATTTGCTACATTTATGTCTTTTACTAGAACTCCGTTATAAAGATATGCCGGTATTTCAAAAAATTTATTTTTTTTGCGAATATCTCGAAAACTAATGGGTTTTTGGTGGTTCAACGTATAAGAAGAATTAAAACCGTGTTAATTCTACCTGGGTGCACTCCACCCACAGTAGAGCATCCGCCAGGTGGCTAAATTATTTATTAAATTTAACTTTTTCAAAACATCGGAAAAACGATGTTTTCAGGACGATGTTTTTTTGACATCGATGTCGCCTTAAAAAAAACATCGATTTTCGATATATCGAGGTTTTATGAACGATGTTGCATCCCTATTCGAGATCTGGCGTGAACACTTCGAGAATGTTTGAGATCTGCACACGAGAACGTTCGAGACCTCGGCCGAACATACAGGAACGTTGGCAAACGAGCCGCGAATATAAAAGGCCGCGTCTTCGGCGGAGATTCAATAAATACTTCTTCAACAAAATGTTTTATTTATATTTTATTTTTACATCATCATTTACCATTCAAGACATTAAAGTTAAATTTGTAATTTTTCTATTATGCATTTATGTAGTTTTTCACCCAGGGTCCGTGGGCAAGTTTTGACTATGAAAAGGGGTCCGTGGGCAAATTTTGACTATGAAAAGGGGTCCGTGGGCCAAAAGAGTTTGGGAACCACTGGTATAGACAATAGGACGTGTAAAAATTGCCGCCAAGCTTGTTCAGTTCACGAGCGCGAAAAAATTTAAAAATTTGATTCATTGACACAAATAATTACTAAAATACCTGAAATCGGTTAAGTGAAAAACTGAAGTCTGAGGTATCAAAAAAATTGAAGTCATAATTGTTTTGATAAACAGAAAATGTTTAGACTGTTCTAATCTAGCAAAAAAAAACTGTCCTAACTCAGTAGGACAGTCGGTTATGTGCTAATGTCCACTCTCTAGATCACATGTAGGCAAAGAGCTGAATTTCCGCTATTTTGAGCCAATACAAACGAAACTGTGCGGAATACATAAAAAACTGCACGGATTTTAGCACGCAGCTTATGCTGTACGTGTAAGTCTTATACTTGCGCAGGCCTTCAATCGGCACAGACGCAACATGTGTGAGTCATCTGTTTTTGTTCTGCTGAGCTCATTCTACGTCATTCTCTCGTTATCCCATTAGGTTAAACATTCGAACTTCAATATTTTAAGGAATGGGAATAGTTTTTTTTACAGAAATCCCTGGTCAGGCTGTTCAATGCAAGATTTGTTTGACGAACCTGTCGCAAATGAAAAAAAGCTCAACTGAACAGCAATATGTTACAAAGCATAAAAAAGATTTTGATTTTGAGGGCGAAATGAAGAAATATGCTTCAGCAAATTTTTAAGCTTTTTTAATCAACACTTAATGAAAATTAACAAGAATTATTCTGGAATTATAAATAAAAAAATACATACGAAACATTAAAAAACCGAATAAATTTTTTAAGTGGGTTTAAGTTTTATCGCTCCCCAGTAAACCAAAAGATTCATTTTTGATACAAAAAATGAATCATTCTTCTGAGCATTTTGTTCGAATTTGAATTTAGAAAATGATCATAAATGTTTGAACTTGCGGACCAAAGGGTCCCTCTTTTCTAAATCATTTTTAAGATTCATTTTTGCGATCATCAAACGTTCAAAAATGAGTATATAAACTGGGAGGCGTGGCCTGCTTATATACTCATTTTTGAACGTTTGATGATCGCAAAAATGAATCTTAAAAATGATTTACAAAAGAGGGACACTTTGGTCCGCAAGTTGAAACATTTATGATCATTTTCTGAATTCTGATTCCAACGAATCGCTCAGGAGAATGATTCATTTTTTGTATGTTCTTGTTATATGATGTTTTATACTCCATTCAGCTAAATTGGAGCTAAACACCTCTTCTTGACCATAAACTGGTTCATTTACACACTGACATATTACGGACTCATGGAACTAAGTCGTTGGGTATATTTTTCGGAGATATGCGGGACGGCGTGATTTTAATTTCGGTAATTTTAACAATTTTCTTTGTGTGTTTTAACAGATTTCCAAAAAGGAAAAGGTTCTCAATTCGACTCAAACATATGTATTTTTTTATGTACGTTTACGCATAACTTTTTACTGGGTTGACCGATTTTGGTAAGATCCTCTCGTGGCGCTGTCTTCATCCCCTCCACTGCTAGATTCTACATCACTTCAGATATTGAGTTGAAATCTTTTGTGTGTTCAGTACAACCAGGGAACAACCATTATATAGAATGGAAAGCTCTAACAAAATTTTTTGTGTTGGGAGCGTACATCCGAGGATTTCTATAGCTGTTACATGACAGTGTGCATGAACACTGAGCGATTTGGTGGTGTGTGGCAATATGGATTCCCATCTGTCACTTGAAATGAAAACAAATCAAAACAAAATCGGATAATGGAAATGTTTTATGGATAATTTGATATTTCCATTAAATATTAGCGATGTTCTAATGTGTTGAAAGGTGTTTTAAATTGAATTGGCGGAACATTCCTTCACTAAACAGTGGTGAATTTGTGCTTTATTCATTTTGATGTGAAATTATGAAATGTTAACACGCTAAAATGTGCATTATCCAACAAAACACACCAAAATCAATCGGTGCAATGAAATGTCATGCAAAATGTAAACAAAAGTGCCAGCACTTTTGTGTATGTATTGTAACAGGTTTTTCTATTTGATTTTTTTTTGTCGAGTGTATGACAGCAGAAAGGGGAAGTGAGATAAAAAACCCGATTTCTATAGTGTAGTGCTTACTCTATTGGAAGTTAATGAGGAAAGGCCTTACTTTCCATTCTATATAATGGTTGTTCCCTGGTACAACACCAGAAAGGTTCTTTTATATATGTCCATCCGATTTACCCACTCCCTCCCCTGCTGGATTCTCCATCGTTAGAGATATCGAGTTGAATTTTTTGTGTTGTGTACAAAACCAGGAAGGATATTTTACGTATTTCCCCTCTGTGACCTTATCCCTTCAAACTCCCTCTCCTTTCTACATCGTTAGATATATTGAGTTAAATGTTTTTGTGTTTTGTTCAGCTTAACTACAGGCAGAGTTTGGAAATGCTCACTCATGAGTATTGCTCATGAATAATTTATTCACCTCGTAAGCAGTGAACCAAATGTTTAGTCAAAAACTCTTACTCACGAGTATGAGCATTGGAAAATTCTATGCGTACTCATGAGTCAGCATTTCCTGCACTTGGATTTTGTCTTGGTGGAACAATCAATAGGGTGTTATTTACATGTTTCTTTACTAGATATTAATTTTCCACTAACAAGTATGAAATAAAAATTAAAAAATATATATATAACATACTTAAAAAAAGTTTGAAAAAAATAAAGAAAATAATTTAAAAAAAAACTAAAGCGCTAAAAAGTAAGAGATAATTCTTAAAATTTATAATATGGTATTGTCAAATTTGACTACAAGAAATTTTTAATTGTTATTAAAATCTAGCGTAATGGGTATTCTTATATTTGTAAATATGAAGTTCAAGTAATAATATATAATACATACTAAACCATATAAGTGTCAAAATTACTTACTTATTGCATACAAACTATTGTTGCGCCGACTTTATATTTACAAATATAAGAATACCCATTACTATAGATTTTAATAACCAATTAAAATTTTTACCAAATTATAAATTTTATATTTTGGCTTTTTTTAAAGTTTGTTTTATTTTTTCTTTTTTAATTTTTAAAAGTAAAAGTGGATAAATATAACTCTTAATAAATTACGAAATCATACATGGGCGAAAAGGAAATAAACGTTTTTCGAAAAAAATCCCGCCGAAACAGTGTAGCATGCAAACTCGAAAACAAGATCATTTTCAAAATGCGTTCCTATCCCAAAATAGAAACTCTAAAAATACTCTCACTTGAATTTGATCCAGGTTAGGCTAAAATCACTTCGTATTTGCATTTAATCTGTCTTTTAATATTGTGAAAATGTCTGAAAATGTGGCTGCGAATATAGAAGCAGAAATTGAAGACCAAATAACAAATGGTTCAATAGAAACAAACACTGAATCAAAACCTAATGATAAGGAAAAAGAACTTCTTGATATGGTTTTTGCACTAGAAAGTGAAAAGCAGACTTTAATTGATGAAACAAAAGGAAAATTGGGTCAGCTTCGTAAAGAAATAGAGGTATTTATTTTTCTGATACTTGAAAAAAAAATCAATTGATAAATGTTGAAATATTTTAGGAATCACATGCAGAAAATGAAAAACTCCGAAAAAGAAATACTCAAGTCGAGCAAAATTTAAAACAATTTGCTGTCAATGGCGAATCATCCAAATCGAAAATAGAGCAAAATGATATTTTGACTAAAGCCAAAACCCTTTTGTTTGAAAAAACCAAAATATGCAAACAGCAAGAGCATCATATCGAAATGTTGAAAAATCAAGTGGAATCGCTCAAGGAAGTATTAACGATTACCAAAGATATGCTAAATTTACGGAATACAGAGGTTGAACACCTTCAAGCACGACTCGATACTATAGATTTGCGTATAAAAGGTGAAAAGGATAAGCAAGCTCTGTATGAGAAGAAGCTCGAAATATCTCAAAAACTATACGCTGATTTACGTAAAGAATATGACTCTCAGTCAAAAATATGTAAGGTATGCGCATTTTTTACAAAATCTAGCATACAATTCCGCGGTGGATTTAAATCAAATGATTTTACTAGAAGATATTGCTTTCAACATCCCTAGAGCTACTAATTTATAGGAAACTATGTTTTTTAATTTTTATACGTAGCAGTGGTGAAGCGTAAAAATTTTATTTGGATTGACATGGATTAAAAAATATGCAAATTTATCCCCCCCTTGTTCTACAATTCCTCATCGGAAATGAATTTTTCTTACAAGAAACAGAATTAATTCGACTTTTAGAAAATGTGCATTTTTCAACATTTTTTTAATGAAAAACCATTATTAGATGCCAAAAAAACCGGAAAAATGCAAAAAAAAAATTATCAGTTCATTTTTCTCTAGTTCTATTTGCAGTATATTACGTTTTGCTACTTACAAAAATACGTGGACCATTAAATATTTCCCTTCTCAGTGGAGTGAAATAACGACGTCAAAAGATAACTCGACCGACTCGCTTCAAGCGTTAACGTTGTTGTTGTATATTAGGTCGCTACGGATTCAAAAACAATAGAAGGGAAATGGTTGGAATGTGAAAATCTTTAATTTCCAAACCTTTTTGAAATATATTTATTTTTTTGTCCGCGTATAAATATGAGTTTTATCCGCATATTTATATTTTATGCACATATACAGCTTAAATACTGCCACATGACCATTTGTTAGTTTTCGAAAAAGCAACATGAAATTTTGTAATTTGTCTTTATGAAGTCTTAACAAATTTACATTAGAAATTCTTTGATAATGTTATTGTATTAATTTAATAATTTATGTTATTTTTTTTGCTTTCAGGAGCTTAAAATGAGCTATGAAGAGAAAAATCAAATTTTAATACGAGAATTAACAAAGGCTAAAATGGCAGCCGAAGCTATCCAGCCCCCGGCCAAAAGTTCCTCTGATTCTTTACTGTAGTCAGACACCAAAAATATTTTTGTTAAATGTTTTTACGAAACAGATATGTACAGTGAAAGCTCTCTTTGCGGGCATATCCGATAAGCGGACATTTTTCTTATACTATGTTCACACCGACGCAAAATAACGTAATTTTGAGGATTTGCGTAATTTTGAACGAAATCACGCTCGAAATCACGAGATTTCCAGTACATTAGCGTATTTTCAAAACCACTAAAAGTATGTCATTTCCACAAAATTAGGAACGAAATCAAGTAAAAACAATGAACACAACCCTGCATCACTTATTCAGCTCTCTTCAGCACATCAGTTTTGACATTTGTGCTGCATTGGAAAAACGGAAATATAAGAAAAAGAAGCCGTGTTCCGCACGCGAAGAGTATATATTAGTAAACAACCTACACGGGGCAAAAAAAAATGGACCTGTTTTTGATGCGGTTAGATATAAAATGGAAAATAAGTAATCCTACACGAACTTCCTCGATCCATTTTTGAACTAACGTAGTTGAAATGTCAAACAGAATTACCTTAATCTCTGTGTGAACACTTTGGTTTAAGATCTAAATCATTTCGCAAAATTACGTGATTTTGCGTCGGTGTGAACATAATATTAGAACCAAATTCGTGATTTCCATGTTAAAAGTGGTCCGATAAATGAACATCACCCGGACAAAAATCTTGGTCGTGTGAGTGTCCGCTTATAAGAGCTTTGACTGTATTTATATTAAATTAATTATATGTTTTTCAACACAAATATACTGATTTTATTTTTTCATTCTTAGCCACTTCATGTTTTAAAAAAATCGTTCAAAAATCGCCCTTTTTTATACTCTTTCTATTACCTTCACTTTAAGGTAGGTATGTTTTAAATTTTTTAGCCTTATTTTTACCCACTGTCACGTATCCGATTGACGTGAAATTTTGCTCACATGTACAGTCCGAACGGAATTTTAAAATTCTCATTGCAAAATTTAAAAATTTGGACCGAAAGATGCTGTAAGGACAACGATTGGATTCCTTTTCATAAAAATTTTCAGAAAAAAACACCTGCTGGGGTTTTAAGATTCTGAATTTGATGTCAAAATTTTAAACAGTTTTCTAAAAAAATGCATTACACCGCTTAGTTATCGTAAAGTTTTAATTTATAATTATTTGTAGACTAAGAATTATAAAAAAAATTAAAAATTAAAAAAAAGTCTGAAATATTGATTAAAAGTAGTCGTAAAAACCAGTTTGTTTTTAAATATATAGTATTTCTAAATGCACTTTGGACAAGACATGTTAATTACCGGGCCGGAAATGAAAGTGCCTTGTCCAAAAGACGACACGGAGCCTTGGGTACAAATTTCAGACTATCACGGCCTCCTGGGTAGTTGTACTTAAGTTAGTTGCACGTTTGTTTCTTTGGTTCTTTTCCTCGGGACTCTTTCCAGTATAATTTTTTTCGTTCGATTGAGTGAGTCTTCTGCGTCATACATTTATATATTCAAATTTTGGCAACTTTTACTAAGTGATTTTATTTTGCAATAGATGAATAAAATTCGCGGAATAAATTCTAATAAAATAGAAATTCAAGAACAATTTATAAAGTAAGCTTAAATAAAACCAGATATGAATTTAATTTTGATTGCGTACAAATAGGTAGGTAATGAAAATGCATTCTTTATTCACTCAATTTTTAGCACTATAATGTATGTTAAAAGTATTACTAGTAAAGTTCGGATTTAACTTTAATCTCTTAAAATTTCAGAGCAATCAACCATTCAAAAAGTTTGCAACTTCTTGATTAAACTCATCGGGATACCTCACATGAATATTGTGTTTGCCATCAGGGAATTCAAAGTACCTGTGAAAAATTTATTTATCAATCATATATCATTATTTCAATAAATGTAAATACTTTGCGTGCTTGATATGTTCGCGTAGAAATGGTACATGTTCAGATGCTAGCATGGGATCTTTTTTTCCGTGCAAAATTAACATGGGACAAGAAATCTTAGCAAGTTCTTTCTTACATAAATCGCCCTGTCTTTCTTTATGAATTAATAGAAAGATGTCTACCAATTCAGACCAGAGTTTTTGAAATTCCTTAGCTCCATAGATTTTTTCCATAGGTTCTCGCATGCGCTGTGACCATTTACTGACGTCTCGTATTCCTACAAAATAAATATGTTTTGCGCAAGTTGTAACAATTTATCAATTTACCTTCATAGATTTGTAACTCTGAATCTGCTATATAGGCGTTGGAACCCCATACGACCAGTTTTTCCACAGCCTCTGGGAAGGTAGCAGCAAGTATTATTCCAGTAATCCCGCCATCACTCCAACCAAGGATAGAAAATCGTTTTTTGCCTAAAGCTACCATCAAATCTTTTGCAGTTTTGGCATCCGAATGAAAGAAGTCAAGGTCAAACTTTCTTCTTGGCGGCACGCTCTTTCCATAGCCGGGTGGATCCCATGCTATAATTTGATAGTTCGGAAGAAATTTCGGCAGTGATTCTATTTGGGGTTTGAAATCTGTCCAAGCACTACCCAAAGCACCCGGCATTAGCAATACGCTGTTAGAACCTGTGCCGGCCTCCACATAATTTATGTTGATATTATTGACCGAAATTTTTTTTTCATGCATTGTTACTTGACTTGAAAAATATGTCATCCAATGTTTAATGACTGGATGCACCATAGTCAACCGTTTTGCACATGAAATATTCATTATCTTAATATGTAAATTGAAAATATATACAACTTCAAAACAACTCTTAGGCCCAATTAAGACGATCAAATTTATTTGTCAAAATTATTTTATGTCAAATAACTTTGATCGTCCAATTACTTTGTCATGGACAATTCAAATAAATTTGACACATTTAATCAAATCAAAATTGGTTTGATTTCCATCAAAATTGGTTTAATATTCGATGGATTTTTAATTCAATTCAATTCAATTTTATTATCTATAAGGCAAGTTGCCTTTTTGTTATATACAATTGTACCTTAAACTATATACAATATAAGTATGAATAAGATGCTTAAAATTATGTAATATACAAATCTATATATATAAAAATGGATGTTTGTCTGTCTGTTTGTTTGAGATTACAAAACTCGAAAAATACTGGACCGATTTTTACGCGGTTTTTTGCAAAATGATCTGTGTTGCCAGGAGCAGGTTTTTAGATATGTAGATTTTCCAAATTTGAAACGGAAGGTTCTGTAAGGATAATGAAAATATCCTTTTTCCCATTTCTCCCCGGAAAAATTTGCACTATGGGGTTTTTGGGGTCGCTGATCACGAATCCGGTATTAGATTTTCTAAATTCGAAACGGAAGGTCCTGTAAGGATAATGAAAATATCCTTTTTCCCCGGAAAATTTGCATTATAGGGTTTTTGGGGTCACTGATCACGAATCCGATATTAGATTTGCAAAACTGACGCGGAAGTTCCTGAAAGGTTAACGCAAATGTCCTTTTTCCAATTTTTCTTGAAACAATTGCCACTAAGGGGTTTTCGAGGTCGCTGATCGCGAATCCAGTGTTCGATTTTTCAAATGCTAAACGGAAGGTCCTGTAAGGATGACGGAAATGTCCTTTTTCCAATTTTTCTCGCAAAAACAGTCTTTGGGAGGTTTTCAGGGTTACTTATCACGAATCTGGAGTTGGAATTTCAAAATTCAAACCGAAAAGTCCTGTAAGGATAACGCAAATGTCCTTTTTCCCATTTTCCCCGGAAAAATTGCCATTACGGGGTTTTTGGGGTCACTGATCACGAATCTGGTGTTGGAATTTCAAAATTCTGACCGAAAAGTCCTGTAAGGATAACGCAAATGTCCTTTTTCCCATTTTCCCCCGGAAAAATAGCCATTATGGGGTTTTTGGGGTCGCTGATCACAAATCCGGTATTAGATTTGCAAAATTCGACACGGAAGGTCCTGTAAGGATAACATTTTTTCCCAAAACTTTTTAAGCTATTTATGGCTTTTTGGCATTCTAAAATTTATACAAAAAACTTTTAGCTGCCAACGTAGAGTCTGCTAGTATACAATATAAAGCTAAAAGAAATCTACACAATTCAAGAAAGTTAATTGTTTATTTCATTATTTACTTGATTAGTACCATATAAGGCAAAGTGCCTTTAAATAAATTCACAAAGAGTATGATACACAAAGCTTTTATAAGAACAGAGGTTCAAATCATATTGAGCAGCAAAATATGGCGTGAAATTTGGGAATTTATCATTAGCTCGAAAGCTTTACGAAAGCTTTTTTCTGCTTGTGCTAATGATAAATTTCCAAATTTCACGCCATATTTTGCTGCTCAATATGATTTGAACCTCTGTTCTTATAAAAGCTCTGTGTATGATATATAATCAAAAACTTCGTTCAAAAATAAATTCAGGAACAAAATGGGTGAAACTTTTGTAAAATTCAATACCCTGCAACTAAAATAATACAATACAAATCTATACTCATTAGAGATCATAAGAAGCACAAAGCCTTAACATGAGATCAGATAGTTATATGTACATGATTAAAGTCTTACAATATATTATAATGTGAAAGATAATACAAAAGAAGTCAATATTACCACAAGCCATAGGATTTACGTGCAAAAATTTGATTTTTTTCGATGTTTAATTTTTTTTGTGAATTTGATAGTAAAAATGATAATGTATAACGTTATATTTATTTTTTAGTTCCCATAAATAATTTTTTCAACAAAAACAATTGCTTTTCTTTCTTTTTGATATATTACACTTATTGTAATTCAAATAATCGTGCAGAAAAAAATGCTTTCCTGGTAGTTTTTCAAAGTACTTTGAAACTAGTGGTTCTATTTTGGGTGAGTTCTTTTATTACCTCAGAGAACTATGAAGCTCTGATTAGAAAGACTATAATCATAGAAAAATATACTGCTATAGACTCTCTCTGTTTTGGAGAAATTATATAGACTCTCTCTGTTTGGCTCGCCAAATAGGAAACATCACAATATTTACTAAAAGCAGGAAATCAGGGGTGGATAACTATGTTCTAAACTTTGAGAATTTGCGTAAATTATGGTGAAAAATAATTTTCTTTAAGTATTGAATGGCACAAGTAATTTTATTAAATGAATCTGTAGAAAATATAAATATGTAAACCAACAAATATCAAAGATTTTTGACATGCAATTTTGGTCGTCTAAATGGAGCCTTAGCAAAACGCCAAATTTGTAAATGTGAAAGTCCCAACAATTCACAGAAACTAAAAGGAATAATTTTGCATTACAGTAAAACAGTAGCATAGTAGAATAAACTTACACAGAACGCTTACAATGAACAATTTTTTTCAAAAATGTCCCCTAAAATGAGAAAATTGTGCAATCTCTTGTTTGCAGCGCATGCAATACCCTCCCGTGACGCATTTGGGAGAGAACGAGAAATATGGTATAAGGAATAAGGAACTTATATGGTATAAAGAACTCAAGTAATTTTAGTTCCCCATTACCATGTAAGTGCGAACAAAAAGACTTACTTCCAATCTCTTTTTAAATACATTATTGCAGTTATAGGTTGACACCAATTTCATCACAGTAAACACAAAAAATAATTACAGTAGACGCGCGTTTATATGAACATTGCATTATCTGGACGAATACCACAAAAAAAGTTTTATGTGATAGAGGTATCCCTCGAAGTAGCGGTTAATTTGTTCCGCGTAAGTGGAGACTCAGGATTAGTGGAAACTACAATACATATCTATTATCTTTTTTATATAAAAACATTAATCTATAATTACAATATTTTCTTTTTAAATAAAAATTGCTCCGAAACCACGTAACTCGAGGGATACCTGTATTGATGTGCTGAAATGGAATCGCTTACAGTGATAGTTGATGGAAATAACTATCGGTGATTTTTTTGGGCGTTGATAAGTGACAATTATACAATTTGTAGTCCAATATTTCAACTGAGAAGCGGGAGCTACCGGAGTATAACTACATTGTGATTGCTTTATGGTCGAAATTTGAAAAAAACTCTCATTAACGAGGTCTGAAAAATCGACAGTTGATAATCACGACCAACTACCTTAGGCAATTCTGCTCCTGTAAACTTAAACTCCGTTTATATCAAAACTTACATGACCCCAAGATAGTTTAACTAGTCTATCGGTCTGCCCGTCAACACAATAGGATTGAGCTAGAGACGTGATATAGTTGCATAAATGACAAAGCTAAGTTCTTGAAATCGGACCATTCCTTCCCCCTATCCCATACGAAACAGTGTTTTTTTTTACAATTTTCTCGAAAACGTTGAGTCGTGTTGAAACATTTATAAAGGTGAAATATGTTTACAATATGATTTTACATAACCGTTCCATACATCAAAATCCAGTCGGATCAATCCTTCCCCACTCCCCCATACAAATGTAATTTTTCATATAGAGTATTTGACGATTGCCCCCTAACAATTGTAGCTTTTATGTTTTTGTTTGAGATAGTTACAACTTTATCAATAACTGTGACTTGTCAAAATTGTGACAGAAAGCTCAGAATACCAAAAAGTCACAAGTTGTGATTCAGCTCGCTCTTATGATCGAGTTGTGACTAGTCATCGGTCACTGAGAGTTGCCAGAATTGCGTTATTAACCTTCATTTAATAAAAATTAATTCTTTCTTCAAGTTAATTTTTACCTAATAAAAGCTTAAATTCAAAACTCAAGCTTTCTAATGAAACATTTTATTTTAATTTACATTTCTTCATTACAAGTTTTTTGAATAATGCAAAAAAAAACAATTTCTGCATAAAAAACAAAATAAACATCAAATTGGTTGCAAAATTAGTTTACAGCCTTAAAATATTGCTTTGATTTTTCAGTGTCAGCAACAATGGACTTAGAGCCTGGTTTCCAATTAGCTGGGCAGACTTCTCCATGAGTGTCTGTGTATTGGAAAGCCTGCACCAAACGCAAAGTTTCATCAACACTGCGACCAACTGGTAAATCGTTGATAGTTATCTGACGTAGAATTTGTTTCCGATCGATGATAAATAATCCACGGAATGGAATGCCTGTTTCTTCATCGAGCACACCATAACTACGTGCGATATTCATGGATTTGTCAGCCAACAATGGGATGTCCACTTCTCCAAGGCCACCTTCTTTTCTTGGTGTATTCACCCAAGCTAAATGAGTAAAATGGCTATCGGTAGAACAGGCAATCACCTCACATCCAATTTCACGGAACTCTCGAGCACGTTCCGAGAAAGCTATGATTTCCGTAGGACAAACGAAGGTGCTGCACAAAAAAAATCGTAGTAAGTCTCCTTTATATTTTTTATCATGCTACTTACAAGTCCAATGGATAGAAAAAAATGACTACATATTTCCCCTTGTAATCAGAAAGGCTTACTTCTTTAAATTGTCCTTTGACGAGTGCCTGACCTTTAAATTGTGGTGCCACTTGCTGAATCTTCAACATATTGGTATACTTAGAGGTTGCTTCAAAAATTAAAATTCAATTAGAACTAGATTGAAACCTCGATACTGTATACCGATATCAAACCGGGGTAGTATACAGTATCGATATTTTCTTCTCTTATAATACCCCTCGATATTGTCAATATCGAGGGGTATTATAAGAGAAGAAAATATTGTCATGGTTTTAAATATAAAAAACAGAGAATACATTTTTTAATGTTTTACTCATTTATACATTTAATTTACAAAGTTATTTAGCAAAGTAAGAAGTTATTGTTTGTTTCTTAAGAAGTTTCTGCTGTTTCGCCCCCATTGCCTTCTCCTGACACTTTCTCTGTGGGGTATACACTAAAGAGGGGTATACAGTACTGAGGGTATACGGTATCGAGGTTTACATTTTTTTTGTCGCGTCAAAACAATCACCATTGTATCTGGTTTGAGATGGATCCATTATTTTTTACGCTTTTTTTATAGCAGTCTGAAACAATTTGTCTTAAAAAAAATATCGTAAAGAATACGAAACCTCGTTAAACCGGGTACAATGAAGTTCGAAATTTCAAAGCAATTTTAAGTGGCCGAAGAATTTTCTCGTGGATATTTTTTTTTTCTAAAAACGGATTAATTATATACCAGGGGTGTTAGTTGAAATTTGCCGGTTTTACTAATAGCTGTCGCTAGAGATATGTATACATTTCTACGATTTGGCATCTATGTCATATTTTTCTACTGACATTAATCTTCAAAACTACACAAGTTACGTTCCGTCAAAATAACAACGTCATAGCGTTAAAGCTGTTTGAAAATGTCAAGTTTTGTGCCTGAAAACGTGCATTCGCGGCACGCATTACTTTTTCTCTTTAATCAAAAGAAAAAGGCCGCTGAAAGCCATCGTTTGCTGGTAGAAACTTACGGTGATCATTCCCCAACCATAAGAACATATGAGACGTGGTTTCGACAATCCAAAAGTGGTGATTTCAACATCCAGGACAAAAAACGTGTCTGGGGGAACCAGATTGGTGTCGTATATTATGAACTGTTTAAACCTGGAGAAACAGTTGATACTGATCGCTACCGACAACAAATGATCAATTTGAACCATGAATTGATCAAAAATGTCCGCAATACGCTGAAAGACATGGTAAGGTGATTTCGCAGCATTACAACGCGCCGTCTCACACAGCAAAATCAGACAAAAAAGTGTTCAAATCACTTGGATGCGAAGTATTACCGCACCCGCCGTACTATCCAGACCTCGCCCCGTCCGACTATCACCTTTTCGCATCGATGGGACACTCACTCGCAGACCAGCGCTTCGCCAATTTTGAAGAAGTCGAAAAATGGCTCGTCGAATGGTTTTCCTCGAAAGAGAAAAAGTTTTTTTGGAATGGTATCCATGATTTGCCTGAAAGATGGGCAAAATGTGTAAAATCCAATGATCAATACTTTGAATAAATTTTTTTTGAGATTCCCTTGATAATTAAGTGTTTTCTTTATCGAAAAAACCGGCAAATTTCAACTAACACCCCTGGTATTTTCACTGTATATAGAATTATTCCGCTTTAGGAAAAAAAAATATCCATAAGCGGACACTCACGGGACCAAGATTTTTTTCTGTTATTGGAGGTGTCCGTTTGTCAGAATACTTTTAATATTGAAACTACAAATTTGGTCATAGGAAATGTGTCCGTATCTCCGTTTAAAACAAGGGTGTCAAACTTGCGGCCCGCAAAAATTTAGAAGTTTAATTTTTGAAATTGATTGATACGCAACATTTGCCTAATGCTACATTTACACGAATGACAAATTTGTCATTTTTTTCTTGTCATTATGTTAATTCCCGTGTAAATGGCATAATTTTTGTAATTTTTTCTGTCAGAAAATGTCAATCTCTCATAAAAGAATGAACTTGTCCATTCTTTTATGCCAGATTGTCATTCGTGCAAACGCAATATTAGTTATGACAAAAGTTGAATACTAAAGTTGTCATAACTAATATTGCGTTTGCACGAATGACAATCTGGCATAAAAGAATGGACAAGTTCATTCTTTTATGAGAGATTGACATTTTCTGACAGAAAAAATTACAAAAATTATGCCATTTACACGGGAATTAACATAATGACAAGAAAAAAATGACAAATTTGTCATTCGTGTAAATGTAGCATAAGACCGTTTAAGAAGGTCGTTAATTAGGCTCATTAATTATAAGGATGATCAATTATGCCTATAGCAGCGTGTTAACTCTTGTGTTTGACAGCCTTGCATTTGAAAACAGTATGAATAAAAAAGGACTTTAATTAAATAAAACATCGTGATTTTTCGACATGCATAATTGATCATTTCTCTTGTCCTTTTATTTGGAAAATTGCAATAGAGTTAAAGATGGCATCTGCTGCGTTGAAATAAACTGCGCTAAGCGAAAAAACGTAAAATGTGCGGAAGAGTGCTTTAAAGACATTTTCTTCCCAGTGGCGGATTCCCGTCTAGGCGTAACAGCCGCAAACCTAGGCCGCCGATTTTAAGAATCCCCAACAGCGAGAAAAACACATATGTATTTTTACTAAATAGTAACACAGGGACTACATTGACTTTTATTTCTGGTGTACCAGCAAAACTGTTGGACCAATCTGGTTTACCAGTTTTACTGGTAAGACAGTGCTAGCACAAACTAATCATAAGCAGACTAACTTTTTCATTCAATTCATTCTAGAACAAAATTGAATTTCAACTTCCAAAAAATAAATACCCATAGCAGCCACTCCAGCCGTTGCAGCCATGAGCTTTTCCGCCAGCAGCACAAGACTTCGTGATGCAAGCTTTCCAGCAGTAAAAGTCCGATAAATCTGTTCGTTTTGTTGATCCCATTTTGTCTTTCTTTTGCTATTTTCACTTAATTGTGCTGCTGGCAGAAAAGCTCATGTGGCTGCTAGGGCTGGAGTGGCGGCTATGGGTATTTATTTTTTGGAATTGGAAATTCAATTTTGTTCTAGAATGCATTGAATGAAAATGTTATGCTACATTTACACGAATGACAAATTTGTCATTTTTTTCTTGTCATTATGTTAATTCCCGTTAATGTGCACATTTCTTTAAAAAGCGAATATATCGGAAATAATTTCAATCGCAATTTTAAATTTAAAAAAAAAATCTTGACAACTTAAAACTTATACAGAGATTTCAAATATTCTTGTTCGGCTTGGCTAACCTCTTCGCAAATTTTAATTATCTTTCAAAATTGTCAGGCTTACCTTAAAAATGATTAATTTCCTGCGACTAATTAAAGAACGAAATTTTTTGAAAGTAATCCAAAATTAAAGAGCAACGAGAAATTACCAACCGACTCAAATGAAAACGGGATTCCTCACAACGAGAATTCAATTGTTATCCTCCTTTTGTTAAATAATTGAAAAGCTTGAACACATCCAACTAGTGGACAAATGAAACCAGCAGCAGTGAACTTATTCATCCGAACTAGAGTACTTACCAGGGTTCCCACCCCAAAAGAGAAAAGCGGAGTGTTACTGATCGAAAAAGAGTAGTGTCAGAGGGATTTCAGTAGTGTCAACTTTTTTAACAGTCATTCAGAGTTTTATTGAGACAACACATTTTGAATGTTACCGTCTAATGTTTTATTGCATATCATATCAGTAAATTTTTATATTAGTACAAAAATCGAATTTTTTTAAAATTCAAATTAAAGGAAGGAATTAAGGGACCTATTGCGGTTATCGATATCTATTCGATCGACCATCGTTGGCCGGAATGATCGAAAAACAATTTGCGTAAAGGAGCCTATTTTACTTGAATGACTCATGTTTCAAGTAACATTGATCGTTTGGATGCTCTTCAATGTTACGTTTGCAGGCAATTTCCATCATTGTTACTTGATCCAAATTTTCATCAATAATACTTGTCAAGTAACATTGAACGTGTGGAGGCTCCTTAAGGTTCATCGTTCAAGCAATCGCTATTGTGAATTTTTTAGTGTTTGACGTTTGGGAATTCACATTGTTGAAGTTATTTTAATGTTTAAAAATGACTTCAACGTAGAAAATACAATATTAAGCTCCCTTAAAACATAGAGGAGGTGGATGACAATGGCGATATGAGAGAAATTACACCAGAAGACGGTTTTACAAACCAACGTCAAGGCGAAAATATTAAACACCGAATGTTGAGTTCTTTGAATTGACCAATATTTCAAATCTATGTGAATAAAACAGTTTTTAAGTTCATTTTTTATTTAAATTATTTTTATACCACTTTGGTCTTATTTATCTTCAACCAATTTTTATATTGGATTTTTGATCGAGGTTTTGATCAAGATATTCCTCATTAATAATTTCCTAATGTGTACAAATACTTCCATTTTATTATTAGCCTCACTATAGGGGCCTAAGTATTATATGTCCCTTTTGTTCAAGAATTGAGTGCGGTTAGTCAGTCACTTTTTCATAGGGAATGCCTAAGGTACTTAAATATTTTAGATAAAGAGTCTGAATGATTACATATTACATATTTTTTTATTTTCCCCAGATAAATGAACTTTTCAAATCTAGAAATTAACTTTCTTTGTAGCACGTTTTTTATAGGGCGAAAAAGGTAGTGTTTTGAGTTTTTCAGTAGTGTAAGTAGTGTTAGGTCAAATTATGTCGAAATAGTAGTGTAAAACTACGATAGTAGTGTAAACGGGATCCCTGGTACTTACATAAAACAGTATCG
Source organism: Chrysopilus asiliformis (assembly GCA_964034945.1). Classification (NCBI taxonomy): domain Eukaryota; kingdom Metazoa; phylum Arthropoda; class Insecta; order Diptera; family Rhagionidae; genus Chrysopilus; species Chrysopilus asiliformis. The sequence continues at coordinate 46,866,725 of OZ035961.1, forward strand.
CATTGCATCCCGCAGCATCCTAAACGGCATTCGGATGCAGTTATTATATTATAATAAATAATAAATATTATATTACATAGACCGTGTTTATCTCGAAGTACCAAATCGGTGAAATCACTGATTTGGTCTTGAGTTATACACCTAGTACATGACTCGGTTAAATACACCGGTTTAGTGAATACCAACTGGGTTAGTGTAGCTAATTGTATGAAACCTAACTTCATCTTTTGTGTCTTCGTAACTTTTTACTTTTTCTTCCTTTTTAAAATCAAATGTCAATAAAAAAAATCGCGGTGCCCAAAGAACGTTGGTTATAAGCAGAGACAAATATTTCCAGTTTAATTTAACAGACAATTACAAAGACCGAGTTTATCTTGCATACCCATTCCAGTTTGGTAACACTCAATTAGTCAAGTGACCAAATAAGTTACGTTTTATGCCGGAGAGCATTCAAAATATGTTTATCTGTCATTGTCTGTAATACTAAGTTCACACCGACGCAAAATCACGTAATTTTGCGAAATGATTTAGATCTTAAACCAACGTGTTCACACAGAGATTAAGGTAATTCTGTTTGACATTTCAACTATACGTTAGTTCAAAAATGGATCGAGGAAGTTCGTGTAGGATTACTATAAATTTTAATAATATGATGAATAATACAATTCAAAACATCGATGAAATATGTGCAAACAGAATTAGACACTTTAGACTAAAATGGAAATTATCTGTAACGAAAATAAACAATTATTTTCCATTTCATATTTAACTGCATCATAAACATGTCCATTTATTTATTTTTTCAGACCACAGGTTTACTAATATATCTTCTTCGCGTGCGGAACACGGCTTCTTTTTCTTATATTTCCGTCTTTCCAATCCAGCACAAATGTCAAAACTGATGTACTGAAGAGAGCTGAATAAGTGATGCAGGGTTGTATTCATTGTTTTTGCTTGATTTCGTTCCTAATTTTGTGGAAATTGCATACTTTTAGTGATTTTGAAAACAGGTTAATGTACTGGAAATCTCGTGATTTCGAGCAAGATTTCGTTCAAAATTACGAAAATCTTTAAAATTACGTAATTTTGAGTCGGTGTGAACTTAGTATTAAATCAAACTGGAAATATTTGTCTCTGCTTATAACCAACGTTCTTTGGCCACCGCGATTTTTTTTTTATTGACATTTGATTTTAAAAAGGTAGAAATTCTCCACGAAGTTACGAAGACACAAAAGATGAAGTTAGGTTTCATACAATTAGCTACACTAACCCAGTTGGTATTCACTAAACCGGTGTATTTAACCGAGTCATGTACTAGGTGTATACCTCAGGACCAAATCAGTGATATCACCGAGTTGGTACTTCGAGATAAATACGGTCATAGAGTTAACTCTGCAAACAAAGCCATAGCTCACAAAGTAAAAAATATGATTCGAATAAACATTTACTCTATAGTATAATTCACAAATAGAGGAATTATTACTAATTGATTTATATAGAGAAGTTCAAACTACCCTCCCTCGTCACATCCTCCGTGTTCAGGCCAATGACAGATATCATGGCGTCACTCTGATGAGATTCAGGCGTCACTCTGACGATGTCTTCATCTGACAGCACTTACTCATAGACGTCAAATTTGGCTGTTTATTGACCTTAGATTTTTTTTTAAATCATAAAGTTTTCAAAACTATGGAAATTATCCAAAAAATTGTGTAAAAAAGACATTGCGGATTTTGAAAAACATGTGAATAGTTTTGTATCTGTTAAGAATAGCTTTCTACGGTATTCAGACCGTTTGAAATGAAAATGAGATAAAAAATATTACGTAAAAATTGAATCGACAGTTTTTAAGTTACACATACACAATATCATTTTTAAATGATTTTGTATAATTTGAGCAACGCGCAAACAAATTTATGGTTAAATAATGCATTGCGCTCATATAAATATTTTATTTGATAGACATAAAATTAATACCTGCAACGATGTAATTCCAGCCAATAAAAAAATCGTTTTTTTGTCATTAAAGGTAAACAATTCCACGAAGACACAATATTTTATGAGTTTTCCAGAAATACTATAAAAAATCTGGTTATTGCAGCTTTTTTCCTCGTCCTCCATGCAATGCAACTTTTTCTACAATTTTCTCCAAAACGGAGAATTTAATCGAAAACCTGTGACGTAAAAATCGTTCAGAATACAATTTTACACAACTTGTCTATACATAAAAAAATTGTTGGAGCCCTCTCCGACACTGATTTTTCGAGTTTTAAACGCAACACACGAGTTAAGAGGTCGTAAGAGGACATCGGTGAGGTCCTCTTAAATTTAGAGGTTTTTGAGGTTAGAACCGTCTGCTAACTTTTCCCCAGAATATGAAAACCGTTTACAAAAATTCACCTGAAAATTAAGAGGTTGACATCTCTTAACTATTATCAGGAATACCAATTTCTATTAAATTTCCTCTAAAGTCCAGTTAGCAGTTAAGAGGCTCTTATCTATTATGCAGAATTGAGGGGTTAATTTCAAATGTCGATTGTAGATGTCTTGTTGGCCCAAAACAATATTAATTACTATAATTTTTCGGCCTCTAGGATTAGTTAGTTTGACGAGCTATCAAAAAAGGTTATCTGTATATATTTTGTATGATAATGATTACAACAAATACCGCGTGACGCAGGCAGCGCGACTGCTGATAGGGCAGTCCCAGTTCCTCACCTTGCCTTAATGTTGCCAGTTTCTGTCAAAATTAGGCGGACTATTTCAACCAATGTGAACAGGCTCATTGATAGTTAATAAATTTTAACCAATTGTTAGTTGAACATAGATTTAACTAAATCAGCCTTAAGCTCGGTTTAGACGAGACAAGTAACTTGCGGCAAGTAGACGTAAATACACGCGATTTGAGCTAGTGTGCGACGCTCGCATATGTGTGAGAATACTTGCCGCTCTCTCGAAAATAATAGAAAGCCAATCTATTTTTGTGGCAAGTAAAACCAATACAAGAACATGGAACCGCGTACAAATGAAGTGGTTTTATGTGTGTGTGTTTCGGTTCATTTTATATTTGGTGCTTTGCCAGAAAACGTCGTAACATTTTAAGGAAAAAACGACACGGGTATAACAAACTCGTCGGCAACAAACAGTTTTAGGTCGAAATTCGCAAATTTTTCCACAAAAAAGAGTCGTGATATTTTTTCTCAGAAAATTTTAGGTTATGTTTTCCTTCGGCTGTCATTCTACTTGAAATGATTTACTTGAAACGTGTAAACTAAGCAAACTACTTGCCTCTCTTTACTTGCCGCAAGTTACTTGCTGTGTCTAAACCCTGCTTTAAGCAGGGTTTATGCAAGTAAAGAGAGGCAAGTAGTTTGCTTCGTTTACACGATGCAAGTAAATCGTTGCAAGTAGAATGACAGCCGAAGGAAAACATAACCTAAAATTTTCTGAGAAAAAATATCACGACTCTTTTTTGTGGGAAAATTTGCGAATTTCGACCTGAAACTGTTTGTTGCCGACGAGTTTTTTATATCCGTGTCGTTTTTTCCTTAAAATGTTACGACGTTTTCTGGCAAAGCAGCAAATATAAAATGAACCGAAACACACACACATAAAACCACCTCATTTGTACACGGTTCCATGTTGTTGTATTGGTTTTTACTTGCTAGAAAAATAGAATGGCTTTCTATTATTTTTGAGAGAGAAGCGAGTATTCTCACACATATGCGAGCTTCGCACACTAGCTCAAATCGCGTGTATTTACGTCTACTTGCAGCGAGTTACTCGCTTCGTCTAATGTGTTTTCGACTGGCATGCTCTTTTTGCTGACAAGTTGCTCGCTGTGAGAATTTGTGTTCGACTGGGGTTTTTTGATCGCTCAAAAAAGAATTGCTTGTCAAGTGACGAAGGGACTTCGTGTGCGAGCACTAAAATCAATTTTGTAATCTGTCAAACATAGCCAGATTTGAAGTGCTCTTTTGAGGTTAGGACTAATAAAATTATGTTGAAATCCAAATGGATTTTTTTTTGTATTAGATTTGTTGGATTCCTTTTCATCTAGTGAAGAAGAATTTCGTTTGCTCACAAATGTATTTTGGCTGTGTCAAGTTAAGAGGAAAATCCCAAAATTAATTTTAATTTGTTTATTGCTTCTTATTTTTTAAGAAATTCTAGAACCCCAAGTAGAGAAAACGCCATAAGATTCAAAATAATACTGGCCGCTACTTAGAATCCATACCAGTCTATTACCGTACACTTGGCAACCTTTTATTCACAATCACTCTATATCAAAATGTCACTAGAAATCAAGCTTCCACATTTTCCGTCATAAGCCGCTGCAGTCATTTCTCAACCCTGTGAACTAAAACCCAAGCGAAGCCGATTTCGTCGTTTCGCAGCCATTTTATAGAAAGTTCTTGAAGTGTGAGGTCGTGCTGTGCGTATGAAAAAAACCAAGCCAAGTAAAGAAAAAAGTTTTTGGAAAATATTTTCGTCTCTTGCGGTAAAATCCGATCTATTTAGGTATTTTTCTGAATTTTGGTAAGTTCTAACTATTTTTTTCTATTTATTTATTTGTTTTTCATGAATTTTGAGCGCATTTCTGATTTCGCTATTGACGAAAATTTTTTTTCGCTTTTCGAAAATGGCGGCGTGTCTGATGCGAAAAAATTTCCCAGCCCATTTTCGCCGTGTCGAACTTGATTAAACTTGTTTGATTTTGGAGTTTTGACTTTTTCTGTTACTTCGGGTGGTTTTTGCTAGAATTTTTTTTACAGACGGTATTTTGTGCGCAAGATCAAATCTATTGATTTCTGGAATTCATAAAAAAATGGCAGAAGCTGGCTAAAAAAGTAATTTCGTGTCATTTTCTGTTTATAGGGGACAACAACAAGTAATACAAATTTGGCATCATAACTGATTTTGTGGTACAAACTCGTCCAACATGGCGGACGACGAGCAGTTTTCTCTATGTTGGAATAATTTCAACAGTAATTTGTCGGCAGGATTTCATGAGTCGTTATGCCGTGAAGATTTAGTAGATGTAACATTAGCGGCCGAAGGACAATTGGTAAAAGCTCATCGGCTTGTCCTTTCAGTATGTTCACCGTATTTTCGGAAAATGTTTACACAAATGCCTGCCAACCAGCACGCTTTTGGTAAGTTTTTTTTTTTGCTTTGGCAAGCCGTTCTAAATTCTAAATTTCCTTGTTTTTTTCTCAATAGTTTTTCTTAAGGACGTTAGTCATTCAGCTTTGAAAGACTTAATACAATTCATGTATTGCGGAGAAGTCAATGTAAAGCAAGACGCCCTACCTGCATTCATTAGTACAGCAGAAGCTTTACAAATTAAGGGGCTCACCGATGTAAGTACCTAGCAACTAGTACAATTTTACCACAGGTCTAGTCTGTTTTTTTTTTTACCAACGCGTCGTGTGCCGAGTTGATGCGCTGCTGCGCGTCGCGTCGTTTCATGCAACGGTAGAAGGCGGGACTTTTTATCACTTTGTTTGCATGGCTACCAATGAAGTTAAAACTTCTATTAAAGTTAAATTTTAGAACATTTTTCTTGCATTTATAAAATTTATTGGGAGATAATTAGACTTGATCCACATTTTACGATTACAATTAAAAAGTAAATTCAACGAGATTCGCTATAGAAAAAATTCCTGTCTTCCTCATTTCATTGTTTGTAGTGGTATTTGTGTTAATTTACTTGAATTATCTTTATTTTTTGGGCGTGTGCGAAACGGTTTCATTGCATGGTAATTCCCGTTCGAATTCCACGGGCTCTTCGGGGAGGTGTTCAAATTGTAAATTAAATGTTAGTGTTTTATACTAACAATAGCATTGAATTTACGATTCGAACCAATTGAATCGTATCCGCCGATAAGGCCACAGTTGGAGTCTTCGATCCACATGCAATAAGGTAATTCCAAATGTCAGTAATCGATTGTGAGGGTTGAGTATTTTGAATCAAAAACTAAGGGAAATTTGATTTGGCAGATAAAATTAGATAAAGGAACACGATATTCATATTGCAATTCTTAAAAAAATTTTAGTATCAACACACTTTGTATGACCAACCCCTTCAACTTTTTCATGATAAAATATTTTCGCGAAAGGCATCGACCCCCTATTCCCCTCCGATGACTTCCTACAAAAGTTGACTTTAAATGGTTTGCTCCCAAGTATCTCGCTCCAAGAACATGTGTTCGATTGTGATTTTTTTTTATCGTTCGAAAAGGAGTTGCATTTTTGAGTGGCAAAGCTACTCTGTGTTCGAGTACTAAAAGAGTAATTTTATGATCTGTCGAATGTAGTCAGAATCTGAATTGCTCTTTTGAGGTTAAGGCTAACAAAACTGTGTCGAAACCAGGAAGGAAAATTATTTTGTATTAGATTTTTTGGATTCATCTTCATCTAAAGAAGAATTTCATTTGGTCACATATGCCATAGGGCAGTGTTGTCAAGTTAAGGAAGAAATATCAAAATCTGTTTTAACTGGTTTTATGCTACTTGTTTTTGAGAAGTGCTCGACTCCCAAGTGGAGGTGCTCGAGATCTGCTCTAGAATACCTTGCTCTGAATCGGCCAGTCGAATTTGTCATAAGTGAAAGTTTCATTTATTTCTGTTGAATTTTTGTTGAAGATTTAACATATTTTTTAAGGGTAATTTGACGTCGCTGAATCAGAATCTTTTTTTTTTTTGGAAACTATTTTTTCTAATCACAAAATTATAAAAGCTACTTTAATCGCCGTGGTGTGATATCAGTATACGGAAACGAGACTTTTATGTATATAAATATTTCTCTAAAATTTTTGCATGCGATATTGCAAAAATAATAGAAAAAATTTTGATTGGTGTTGTGCTGTGAAATTTTTCGAATTGTGGATATTTTGATTAAAATGAACGCGGGAAATAAAAAAAATTGCAGCAGCAATAGCAGCACTCATAATTTTGCGTAGGAGGCAAAAGACGCAACGCAAAATATGGGTGAGAACACAAACATTGTTGCACGAATTGAGAAATTTTCAATCGACCAGCATAACACCAACCTTGTTGCACGAATTGAGAACACTTTTTTTTGTTTACTTTAAAACCCAAAACGAAACAAATTCTCGTTCCCACAAAACAATTCCCTGAAATGTCAAAATATATCAAAACGTTTTGAAGACCGGAGACGCATTAAAGAGACTCTCATTAGTAGCTACACGGCAAGAAACTTAAGTCTCCCAAGAGACCCTAGAGACTTCATACTTGGAGACAAATCTCCGGTCTCCGAAGTGTACCAGGGCTGTTAGTTGAAATTTGCCGGTTTTTTTCGATAAAGAAAACACTTAATTCTCAAGGGAATCTCAAAAAAATTTTATTCAAAGTATTGATCATTGGATTTTACACATTTTGCCCATCTTTCAGGCAAATCATGGATACCATTCCAAAAGAACTTGTTCTCTTTCGAGGAAAACCATTCGACGAGCCATTTTTCGACTTCTTCAAAATTGGCGAAGCGCTGGTCTGCGAGTGAATGTCCCATCGATGCGTTTTCGCATCGTGATAGTCGGACGGTGCGAGGTCTGGATAGTACGGCGGGTGCGGTAATACTTCGCATCCAAGTGATTTGAACACTTTTTTGACTGATTTTGCTGTGTGAGACAACGCGTTGTCATGCTGCAAAATCACCTTACCATGTCTTTCAGCGTATTGCGGACGTTTTTTGATCAATTCATGGTTCAAATTGATCATTTGTTGTCGGTAGCGATCAGTATCAACTGTTTCTCCAGGTTTCAACAGTTCATAATATACGACACCAATCTGGTTCCACCAGACACGTTTTTTGTCCTGGATGTTGAAATCACCACTTTTGGATTGTCGAAACCACGTCTCATATGTTCTTATGGTTGGGGAATGATCACCGTAAGTTTCTACCAGCAAACGATGGCTTTCAGCGGCCTTTTTCTTTTGATTAAAGAGAAAAAGTAATGCGTGCCGCGAATGCACGTTTTCAGGCACAAAACTTGACATTTTCAAACAGCTTTAACGCTATGACGTTGTTATTTTGACGGAACGTAACTTGTGTAGTTTTGAAGATTAATGTCAGTAGAAAAATATGACATAGATGCCAAATCGTAGAAATGTATACATATCTCTAGCGACAGCTATTAGTAAAACCGGCAAATTTCAACTAACACCCCTGGTATACACAGGTCTCTTTGTATGCAGAGGCGAAATTTTTGGTCTAAGAGACCAAAGTCTCTCGTCGTGTATTTCTACCTTAACAGTTCTCAAAATATTTGAGAAAATTCGGTTTTTGAAAGTATTTCAAAAACTGGATTTTTATGAACAAAAAAAATATACCCAAATTTATAGGAAAAAAGAATTTCTGCATTGTTTTGCTTTAATGGTTTACACGTATCTCTAACGGTTCTCAACATATTTAAAAAAAAGTTTTTTTTTTTTTGAAAATTTCTCAGAAACTGCGCTATTACTCGCGCTAATTTCTCAGAAACTGCGCTATTACTCGCGCTAATTTCTCAAAAACGTATCTTTAAGACACTTGGCACACCGAATGCGAATTCGTACCGCATTGCGAAAAAGTTCAAGTTTACCACGCGATCTTATATCATATGTCATCTACATGAGCTCTAATTTTGCAGATACCGCAAGGGTTCTGTTGATCACAACCGATAATATTTGTGTTGCCAGAAATTAAGTAATGTGTTGAAGGAGTCGGATAGTGTGTTGAGGGAATTATTAAAATAAGCGAGAGCAACTAATGGGATGAAAAAGTAGAACGGGTTGTTCATACAAAGTGTGTTGGTACTAACATTTTTCAAGAATTACAAGATGAGCATCGTTTTCGTTAGAAACCTAACTTTTGTAGGGGCGATAGAAACGTCCGATATGCAAAAATATTAAGGGTCGGCCATACAAAGTTTCCTTTCGAAGAGAACCGGTTCTCAATATTATTAACTTTTTCTTCTAAAAACCATTGATTCGTATATAAGAATTCATTGTAACTTCTTTCATCGTAATATTTATACAAACACTTTTTCTGCTGTGTTATATCGAACAATATTTAAAAAATAATCGTTTTATTTTCAGGGTGAGCCAGCGCCTTCACAATCGCCAGCTAAGCCATCAACACCAGCCCCATCACAAACAATACCTGCGCCAACAATGACAGCGACATCGCCTCGAGCGCGTCAACAGAGAAGTACAACATCAAGATCATATAAATTAGAATCAGAAGATAGTGGAGATGATAAGCAAACGCAAATAGTTTTACAACAAACACAATCAATAGTACAATCTCAGAAAAGGCCAGCAGCACAGCGTAGTATTACACCACATACAATACCATCGGTGAAAAGAGCGAAAGTTAATGATCCGCTAGAAGCCACCGATCCAACTCAAATAACCGTTCAAACTGTCGCCGATAATAAATCAAGTGGTGAACCAGAATTTATTGACTTGCCAATAGATTTACCCACCAAATCGGAGCCCGACTATGCCGAAGATACTGGCGAGGTTGAGGCTGCTGAACAGGATGCGACCTATGTTGAAGATGACTCCTACGGTGATATGAAATATGATGAAAGCTATTTTACGGAAAATGATGAATCGGCGGCAGCACCAACAACATCGACAACGGTTAAACAAACTGGATCATTCTCGGAATCATATGTTAGCGACGCAGGTGACCAATCAACAACAGAAGCTCAAGGTTAGTTACAATCATTCAAACTAGTCGAATTGGTGAGGTTAAGAAAGATTAAGCAATGAACTTTTACGAAATAAAGTTGAAGTTTGAATTTCATAATGAAAGACAGTGCGAATAACTTTTATCAACTAACATTTTCTTGGTATTTATTTTTGTTAGTTACTAACAATTTGCACACAAGAAATATTCTAACCATGTGGGATTTAATTTGTCTCAAAAAAAAAAACAATTTACGTAAACTTGTATATCTTTTAGAAATGTCATTAAATCTCGATACTTGAACACTTAGAAAATTGTCGTGTTAATCTGGTAAATACAATAGGACTTAATTCTATTCAAAATAGGAGAACGAATCGGCCTGCGTTTTAGAGGTTTTCGAGGCAATCGAAAAGCTCGAACAAATCTACGATCCAAATTTCAGTATTTATTTTTATAAAACTCAGATGAATTACACCTCTGTATTTAAAAAATTTCTGATGAAGTCCTAGTCAATATTTGTGCACAAATTTCATTTATGTCACTTTACAGGCAGAAACAATGAATACTTGTTTGGCATATGTACCATTCGTGGGTGTGTCATATGTGGTTTCTACGTATAAGTGAACGATGACTGCAGGCTAATAAAGAGTACTATATCGCAAATATGGATCTGCACTTGCTGGAGTGCAATTTCAACTGATTGGAAAAAATTCAATACCAGTATCGTTCCGCCTGTCGAGCAGCGTCACTTTGTATTTTTCTTTATGCTAAAATGCTTTTTTTGAAAATGTAAAACTGAAATTTCGTTATATCTGGACATACCTGGGAGCTTTCCGCAACGAATAAAAATTAGACATGCTTATTCGGGAATCCGAAGTAGCATTAAGTTTGTTCGATTTTCCCTCAATTTGTATTCTTGAATCTGCTGCGTTTGACTTTCGCACGTTTTGGGGGTAGAAGAATTACTCGTTGCAAATTTCAGAGTACCATTTGAGTGGCGAATCCAATCAACTGAATTTGATTTTACGTTTTAACTTCGGATTCCAGAATAGCCATGAGAAATTGCGAACAACTAAACTTTAGCACAATCTCACACCAAATTCTTTTCTATGATTACAACTAACAAAGAATATAAACCGTGATTTGTTGTTCCCTCATCCATCAACCAAAGGTATAATTCGACATTAAAGAATCGTTCCCTAATCTTCGGAAGTATCGATAGAAAAAGGTTTTTTTTCAATTTAACCTAAAATACATTTTTACATATCAGTCCTAAATTTCGTTTACCTTTTTGAATCAATAATACACTAAAAAATAATTATCAAAGATTATAATGTTGTAAATATTAGAAAGAGTTCTTAAAAGGGGTTCCAGGTGAATTTGTCTTGAGATTCAAACTTCTAGCAATATGAAAAAAGCGATTTTTGATCTATAGATAAACGTTTACATTTCACGGATTGTCCTTGTCGCTTAAATTTAAATCTTAATTGATCATTGCTAAATCTTGCTCACAGCTACGTAATTTCAGAAAGATAGTAAAAATTGGTAGTACGAACTTTTTTTTTTTAGTATTTAAACGTTAAAGCGGTGTTAAACAAGTAGTCAATTAGAAGTCAGTAAATATTTCTTTTTTTTTACCGTCCTTCTGAAACTTTTATTAAACTATATTATATTTCAATTTTTATATATATTTGACAATATTTTATTATGTATAAATAACAAAGTACTGAGTATTTCGCGATTTTTTATGCGAATTGAGTTGAAAACATTGCCAATCGATTCCGGCTGTTTTCCTCGCACTTGTATTTTCGGTACGCATGTGCACGCGTCGCTTTCGTTGAAAAACAAAATACAGCTGCTTGATTTTCAATGCTGTGCTAAATTTTCGTTTAGTATTTTTTTCAAATACTAAAATTTCGTTTAATATTATTTCAAGAATCGCGGTATATCTTGATTCTTGGTTCGTGTTGTGTTAATTTTTGAAGTTTTTAATCAATTATGATTCGGGGTTCGGAAAACTTTCGACACAGTTCCATCAATTCTGATTGAACATTTTTTTTCATGTTGAGGCCAGTTGTAATATCGGTTATTCTTCTTAAATGCCCATAAACGCGGAAGTCGGAGTTGAAATGAATTTACGTGGAGTTTTGTGTTTAGTGAGTGTTGTAAGAGGTTCCAATTGAAGAGGCGAAGAAGACAAGCAAAAAAAAAGTTCGTGATTTTTATAGGTGGGTATCATTTATTATTTTATTTTTGACTTTTACCATTAAATATATATATATATATAATTACATTTTTTAAAAGTTGCCTATATTTAAAGTGTACTTTTCAGTACATTTAAAGTGTAAACTTTTAATTGGGAAATTTTTTTGATCGAAAATGGTATTTTCAAATTAAAACAAAGAAACACTAACAGAGATATTTGATAGTCAATCGTCTTTTCTTAAAAGGTGTTTGGTATTACGGTAAGATATTTTATATGGTTGTTGCAAAACGCCAAAATAAAAAAAATCGTTTTGCTCGACATCTTTTTTAAAGCTTTAATTTAACTTGCTTTTTAACAATAAGACTTGAATTGCCTGTCGAAATTTCTCTATTGTTTTAATGTTTATTACTATGAAATATTGATAGTTCCGAAATAGTTTTTTTTACATTCAATATGTTTGTTTTTCCAATGAAACTAACATTAATTTTAAAATCTATTTTGGATCTGGTAAGTTTTTTTTTCAATGCTTTTTCAAATATAAATCATGACTCCTTAAGTCGATTTATGTCGTCAAGCTTGAAAAATCGACACCAGCAATGGGAGATTTGTCTGACAATGAAAATCCATTTAAGATGTTGTACTCTCATAACTACATGTAATAGAAACATGTAATTTTAGCTTGATTTCAAATAAAATGTGCTGGTTGAATGGCTTGTTGAAATAATTCAGCAAGTGTTCCTTACTCTCCGTTTACAGATATTTCGGTTTTGATACAGATTAAAAATTGATGTTTTTTTTTATGAAAAAATGTTTTAAATTCTTACAATTCCTATTTTAAATTTAATTTTTGATCTGGATCGCTGTAAACGTGATTGACGTAAGATGCGTTCATGTCGATAATTTCGGGAAGTTTTAACGTTAACAGAAGAATCGCTTTAACTTTAATACCCTAATTTGTTGTGTGACAGTTTTGTTTAGAAGTTCCTTTCGACAAAAAAGATTTGAAGCAATTACAAGGTAGGTAATTTTTTTTTTTAAATAAAGCCAAAATAATAAAACAAATTGTTTTTAAATATTTTTTTTAACTTAAAATTGACAATTTGTTTTTCCAATATTTTGACGAAACATTTCATGGTTATGAAAATTAAGACACGATTTTAGAATATAGAATTGTTTAATATGACAGTCTCAATATGATATGAGGGGGTTAGAATGACAGTGAAGTAAGTCACTTTTCATTTTTCATGAGTAATCAAGGGTTTTGTGAACATGTATGTAAAAAACTCATAATATTACCCAACCCTATTCACCGCAAGCGTCTTATCAGTAATAGTGTAGTTATTAGTATTTATTACAAACATTAGTTTAAGTGAAAAAGTGACTTAGTTAATGAAAAGTGACTTACTTCACTATTATTCTGACCCCCTCATATATAAAGTAAGGACCCTATCGCCGAATACGAGACAGTGGTTCGAATCGTAAATTGTTTTATATCAATATTAAATTTACGATTCGAACCAGTCGAATCATATTCGGCGATAATGGCTCAAGGAGTCTAGAATAATTAACAGGAAAAGGCAATTTTTTTTTATTACATTAGTGTATAGCACGGATCTGCCACAATATTATTTCTGATGCATGGCATCAGAAGTAATATTGTAGCAAATACGTGCCATAGCCTAAAAAAGTGTATGAAGTGAAAAACTTGAATCCTAACCATGAAATAGTATCACCCCGATTGCGAGTGTCGTGTCGTTTTAGACAAGAGTCGTTTCACGTGTTGTTAGTGTTTTACTACCAACAACAACACGTAAAACGACTTGTCGAAAACGACACGACACTCGCAATCGGGGTGATTATAATCTCAAAATATATTTTAGTATTTAAATCAATTTTAATAGATAAAATTTAATAAAAGTAAAGGTTTTTTTTTGTGTTGAATAAACAATATTTACGCAAGGAGTATCTGTTAAATAATTTAATTGACTTTTTATGAACATATAAAACAACTTTTTTTTATCGTAATAAGTCCAAAGGTTCTGAATTATTAAAATAGTTTAAATGGCTTGTAGGCAATCGTAATTTGCGGAGTTTATTTCCAAAACTCCATCTCCGGAAAATAATTTTGAAAAAACGCGAATATTATAAGAAGTCCACAAAATGGTTTGGAATTGCGAATCTAAGAGCCTATTATGGAATACGATCTAAGCTAATAGATTTCATGTCGATTGTTGAAAGCTTTGATCTCATTGGTCAAAAAGTTTCAATCGTAATCGTTCGCCTGATTTGGACTTAACATTCTGGAAATATCAAACTTGATTTTTTGGTGGCGGGGGTGGAGCTAAATTATCGAACATGCTTTGCCAAATAAATATTTGGCATTTATAACTATTATGGAAGTCGCAGTGAGGATCTGACGACAAAAAGTCACCGACTGATTTTGGCATGCAAGCAGAGAACAAAAAATCTAGAGAATAAACTCAGAACAAATTTTTAGAGAAAATTTTTCCACTGAGATGAAGCAAGAGGATTCGATGTAACGGAAAAAATTATCCATTCGATTCCTCCATCTCATTGAATAGATACGACGAAAATGATTAGAAAATATTCTCTCTGCTTCGTGCTCCCTAGTCTAAAAGTAATTAACTTTTAGGCCGTAGCTAGTGAATGATAGGGACATTTTTCCCCCCTTCGAAGGGGTAAAAAATTTGTTCGGCAGAGTTTTTTCTATATACTTTATTCTATGATGCAAGTATGAATGTCGCGCATGGCTTCAATTCTGCATCAATTTGCTAGTAATTATCACCCCCTATTGTGAATGTCGTGTCGTTTTCGATAAGCCGTTTCAGGTGTTAGTGTTTTTCTACCAACAACACGTAAAGCGACTCATCGAAAACGACGCGGCAATTGTAATATGGGTGAATGCTTGGAAATTAATAGCACCATAAAAGTTACGGTGACGTCTCGGAAGGTCACTTCATCGAGACATCGGTATTACAGAACTCAGACTGCGTTTGAATGCATTACGATGAGCTGTCAAGTCTGAATGCACTATGATGAACTGTCAAGTTTGAATTTGGCCGACTTGACAGCTCATCGTAAAGCCCGGTTTATACACTTAAAGTAACTCGCGGCAAGTAAAGAGAGGCAAGTAGTTTGCTTAGTTTACACGTTTCAAGTAAATAATTTCAAGTAGAATGACAGCCGAAGAAAAACAACCTAAAATTTTCTGAGAAAAAATATTACTTTTGTGGAAAAATTTGAGAATTTTGACCTAAAATAGACATGGGTAACAGTAAAATTTCGTGCGCTGATACAGTAGGGCAAGCTGTATCAGCGCAGTGCGTTAACGCAATTGCGCCATATGGCGCAGCGGTTGGAACCATCGTCATTATGGCTGCGCTTTTTTGCCGCGCTGTCAATTCGTTGTGTGAAACAGTAAATTTTTCGATCAAGAGGAGGAACAAACAAAATAACTCAATACGGCGCTGTGTATCATATGTATTTACAATAGACATGAGATACAGTGCTGAGTTGAGTTATTGCGCTAACAAGACCCATGAAAAGAGAATATGTACATAACAAGAAATTGTATTTTTGGGCTTGTCTATAAGTCAATGTGCGAGAAAGCAAGACAAGGCGATATTTCCCCTCTATCGTATATGTTATGTTATGTGCGCTATTGCGCTACTAAAATTTTTATTCGCGTGTCAGCGCAGTATACTGTACCAACGCAATGGCGCAACTCAGCGCTGCGTTACCCATGTCTAACCTAAAACTGTTGCCGACGAGTTTTTTTTTATAGCGATTTTTGTCCCAGCAGCGGACGTGTTTTTTTGAGTAACAATTTTATAACGGTTTAAATTTTTTTTTTTTTTAAAAAAGCTTGGGACGTTTCCATGGCAGTGTAACTCAGTTTTACACCCCGATTATTTAAGACTCGTGAATCGACGAATTTCACTTCATTTGGTTATCGGGATTATGTAAAAAAAACCCAATCATGTTAGCCTTTTTTTGCGAAATTTGTCGCAAAAAGTGACATTTCAAGTCGGCTGCTATTTTGTGATCGACAGCGGTAATTGATGGATGGAAAATGTATGGAAAATCAACGAGGGTGTTTATTATTACTATTCTTTCAATTGTAACATTTGATAATCACAAATTTTAGCTATAAAATTACTAATGTAAAACAATTTGAAACCGCAACGTCCCCGCACATTTTAAAATGGGAAGAACAGAAGTGGATCGCATAGTGGAGGGAAGGTTTTGGCTTAGGAGCTCCAGAACCCAACTAAAAGCCGTTTTATTAACGCGAAAAATTTTTACAAACCTGAAAAAAACATAACAATAATTTTACATAGTAAAATAAAAAATGTGTTACAATTCTTCCGGCAATTCCAGAGGATTGGAATTGTCTCTCAAGTTTCGCCTGATTTGTCGGCAATCTGTATCCGAAACTTCGTCATCCGATTCGAACATTTCCAGGGAGCTCATTTTTCTTCTATAAATAAACTTAACTGACGCTTGAAATACGTTTTTCTAATTAGTATTCGCAAACAAAATACTCAAAACTTTAAAATTTGAAACTTCAAAAGTTAATTTTGAAGTTTATCCACAAAAGTATATTGAGTCGTATAGCTAGTGCATACGCAACGAAATAGGTTCCCGTGAGCTTTGTGCTGCGGTGAGATTTGTAACCTTCATTGCAGTGATGCCATATAAGTTTCGCACTATTTCACGAATCGGTCATGAGTCTAAGATAATTAAAAATTTCACTTTCAGTGAAATGAAATAAAATGCGTCGTTTTTAGTGAATGGTCTAAGATAATCGGGGTGTTAGACTCATGACCGATTCGTGAAATAGTGCGAAACTTATATGGCATCACTGCAATGAAGGTTACAAATCTCACCGCAGCACAAAGCTCACGGGAACCTATTTCGTTGCGTATGCACTAGCTATACGACTCAATATACTTTTGTGGATAAACTTCAAAATTAACTTTTGAAGTTTCAAATTTTAAAGTTTTGAGTATTTTGTTTGCGAATACTAATTAGAAAAACGTATTTCAAGCGTCAGTTAAGTTTATTTATAGAAGAAAAATGAGCTCCCTGGAAATGTTCAAATCGGATGACGAAGTTTCGGATACAGATTGCCGACAAATCAGGCGAAACTTGAGAGACAATTCCAATCCTCTGGAATTGCCGGAAGAATTGTAACACATTTTTTATTTTACTATGTAAAATTATTGTTATGTTTTTTTCAGGTTTGTAAAAATTTTTCGCGTTAATAAAACGGCTTTTAGTTGGGTTCTGGAGCTCCTAAGCCAAAACCTTCTCTCCACTATGCGATCCACTTCTGTTCTTCCCATTTTAAAATTTGCGGGGACGTTGCGGTTTCAAATTGTTGTACATTAGTAATTTTATAGCTAAAATTTGTGATTATCAAATGTTACAATTGAAAGAATAGTAATAATAAACACCCTCGTTGATTTTCCATACATTTTCCATCCATCAATTACCGCTGTCGATCACAAAATAGCAGCCGACTTGAAATGTCACTTTTTGCGACAAATTTCGCAAAAAAAGGCTAACATGATTGGGTTTTTTTTACATAATCCCGATAACCAAATGAAGTGAAATTCGTCGATTCACGAGTCTTAAATAATCGGGGTGTAAGGCTCGTGAATCGACGAATTTCACTTCATTTGGTTATCGGGATTATGTAAAAAAAACCCAATCATGTTAGCCTTTTTTTGCGAAATTTGTCGCAAAAAGTGACATTTCAAGTCGGCTGCTATTTTGTGATCGACAGCGGTAATTGATGGATGGAAAATGTATGGAAAATCAACGAGGGTGTTTATTATTACTATTCTTTCAATTGTAACATTTGATAATCACAAATTTTAGCTATAAAATTACTAATGTAAAACAATTTGAAACCGCAACGTCCCCGCAAATTTTAAAATGGGAAGAACAGAAGTGGATCGCATAGTGGAGGGAAGGTTTTGGCTTAGGAGCTCCAGAACCCAACTAAAAGCCGTTGTATTAACGCGAAAAATTTTTACAAACCTGAAAAAAACATAACAATAATTTTACATAGTAAAATAAAAAATGTGTTACAATTCTTCCGGCAATTCCAGAGGATTGGAATTGTCTCTCAAGTTTCGCCTGATTTGTCGGCAATCTGTATCCGAAACTTCGTCATCCGATTCGAACATTTCCAGGGAGCTCATTTTTCTTCTATAAATAAACTTAACTGACGCTTGAAATACGTTTTTCTAATTAGTATTCGCAAACAAAATACTCAAAACTTTAAAATTTGAAACTTCAAAAGTTAATTTTGAAGTTTATCCACAAAATTCATCCCTTCAACCTAGTGAGATATGGAACCTAAGCCAGCGGCGGGGTGGTAGTGGTTATGCAAAAGGAGCGTATATGGGCGCTTGTGATGTCAATCGGTCAATTATAGTTATGTCAAATTGTTTTCGTAAAATCACAACACTTATATTTAGTTGGTTGGAATTTATTTTCTATTTTATCCATTAAATATTTCACTGCCTCTTTAGATAAGCGAAATTAACACAAAAATCTGAAAATATTTTCAACCTAACTGTTTCTGAAAAATACAAGAACAATAACAAATTCAAATCACATTGGGTCTGGTAATTCCAGTGGATTTGAAGAATCTCTTATGGTTTTTCTCATTACTTTCATGTTTAGAATGTTATCCTCTGCTTCACTATCATAAAATAACCACATTTAAAAAAAAATCGCCTTTTGCGCAAGAAAATCTAACGCGGTTGAATTTGAAATTTGGCTATTTGACAGCTCATCGCAAGCAACGCATTCAAACGCAGTGAGTCGTGTCGCTTGAAATATGGGGACTTCTGTAATACCGATTGCTCGGCGACGTGACTTATCGAGTCACCGCAAACGCCAAGTCCCCGTGATTTTCATAATAGGTCTATTAATTAAAAAGATCCGTATTTTAGACATAGAATCTATTTTTCACATAAGGCAATTGCCACCTTGCAGTCATTCCACCAATTACTTGTGAATATGAGGTAGGGTAAGTTGATAAACTGTTTTAGTATACACGATTAATGGAAAACGGCTACTGTCGTTTCATTAGATGGGGAATTTTTATTTCTCCTGTTTACACGGTCAATATTTTTGCTTCAATACTTTTATATTAATCGTGTAAGGGCTATATTGAAGCGAATCACACGATTTTGAAGGCTTCATTATATTGAAACAAAAACATTGACCGCGTAAGACAGATCTAAGTTAATTTCAGAAACAATGCTAGTCAGATTTTTGAAGAGCAAATCCCACTTAATTTTACTGTTAAAATCTTAGTAGCAAAAAGCACAGAAAATCAAAATAGTAATGCAAGGAGATAGCAGCGGATTTAATCTCAAAACGGCACTTGATCGTTTCGCAGAATACTCATTGTCGCGTATCGAATAAATAAATGCAGCGTAGTGTTTCAGGATAGGCATGATTACTCTGGAGAACTGGTTTATTAGATGTTCAAGCACAAGAATTCAATATGACAAAGTTAAAAATAGGAAACTTTTTGAAAACATGAATCAAATTCGATTGGCACTACGTGCTTAGAAGTTGTATATAGATAGCCTATAATTTAGAGAGTATACAATAGGATGTGTAAAATGGCAGGTGAGCTGGAGGATTTTGAAAACTTCATCAATTGTCACAAATAATACTCAAAGTAACTAAAATTGGTTAATATAAGTAAAAATACATTGAGATATCAAAAAAACTTGAAAAGGCGTGGTTTTAATGCTATGAAAAAGTTTTTAAAGATTGTTCTAATTTGGTGAAAAGCGTCTAGTGGCCTAACTTTTAAATTTGAGTTAATGGTATGTCGCCACTCTAGCACGATCTATTAAATGCAATTTTTCACTATATTATAGGCTCTCTAGTTGTATATCATTTCCAAAAACTGACTTATAGATGGTGCTGTATCTTAGAGTACCACGATTGTAAGTCGATTTTTTTTCAATTTTATAATAGAGGTATTCACTTTACCTCGCAAAATCTTCACAAACGGCCAAAACCTTAGTTTGCAAGGTCCATAGTATTTATTGGCAAAGTAATATAAAATCAAATTACTATAATCCAGGGAATCCAGTCAACGTGCTCGTGACGACTTTTTTATACAGGGAGCTGTAAAAAAAATAACCATACATTTAGTATGACACCGCGTCTTGATTAACAATTTTTTATCCCAAGAAATATCTCACCGCAATGAGATTTTTTTGACAGCTGGGCAGAGATATTTCATGGAATTTCATTTCTTCGCATGCATTCGAAGTTCAAAACAACTCGTCACAGTTATTGCAAAATATTAGAAACAAGGAAAAGCAGGCGGAAAGAAAAACCTCTTAATGTTAAATATTCTCTTCCAAAGCCTTTTCTATCGTATTGTTTGTAAAAATTAGTTATTTTCCCAACTACTTGTCGGGAGAATTTAGATTCCGCCATCTTGAATGGGAAAATTCCATGAAATTTTGGTCAATCAAAAATCTGCGATGAAAAATCCCAAGTGGAGACAGGGTCTGAGAGTGACCTCGATTACACAGGCTTAGTATGGCGCCACTAATCGACTCTTTTCGGGCGACGGACGAAGTGGGAACGATGACACGAAAAATCCAACCCAAACTAAAAATTTCAGTTGCTCAAGGAGCGGAACGAATGCTGATTGGCTGATTCATTTCCACTTGTTACAAAAAAATTATTTACTCCGTGATCGTCGTGCGTACATGTTGTTTAGCTAATATTTGTTTATTCAATGGCAAACTGGAATAAAAGTCAGACAACGGCTTTGATTGAAGTATACGAGCAACCTCCCGGTTTATGACATTCACAAACACGAAATTAAAAACAAAAAAAAACTCACAAACGCGAAATTAAAAATAAATTTTTTTTTAGCCC
This sequence comes from Chrysopilus asiliformis, assembly GCA_964034945.1. Taxonomy (NCBI): domain Eukaryota; kingdom Metazoa; phylum Arthropoda; class Insecta; order Diptera; family Rhagionidae; genus Chrysopilus; species Chrysopilus asiliformis. The sequence continues at coordinate 46,887,589 of OZ035961.1, forward strand.
AATTTCCATTTGTCTTATTTTCGTTTGGGTTCAGCTCAACCTGTGTGATCACGAGAGGTTCAGTGTGGAAGTTCATTATGTCTAAACGTGGTCAGTGATTACAATCGGCGCCGTCCGCCGCAGCCTATCGCATTGGCAGAAAAAAATTCTGAGCTTTCATGCCAACGTCAAAGATTTTTTTTTTGTGGTGCCAGCTTAGGGGAAGACGCTTTAATGCCGAAGCACAGCTCGGGATGGTCGCCGAGGTTTTGAAAGTTCAATCAAAATGAATAATTCTCAATTTTATGCAAATTGTTCAATATTATGCAAATTATTGCTAGGAGGATATAAATATTTGTTTTAAAAGTCGAAGTGGAAAAATTCCTGTCAATATAATTTTAACGCTGCATACAATTCTTGGCCAGCACATTTTCATAGTGGTGTTTCGTTGCGTATGTTGTGTTATGCACATGTGCTAAATATTTTGGAACAAAACTTCATGCATTAAATTAGAACTAATTTTCTCAAAAGCTTCACTGAAACAAGAAAAACGATGTTGAATTGTATTGACAATGGAATATTTTCGTTGATTCTTTTCTTTATGTTACATGAGAAAAAGAAAACCTTTATAGACCAAAGAGTAGCCAATCAAACATTTTAAAATGACCAAGTTGAATGCCGGAAAATTTTATTTCTAATCTAATTCTCTAAATTCTCATCAATATCCTCTTGAACTGTTAGATCTTTTATTTAGAATTAAATTTCACAAAAAAAAAAGATTTGTTAAAAGTTTTCAGAATATTCTTTAAACTCGGAAAAATTCTAAAATTGCTAGATATTTACGTCCATACCTGGTTATAAAGTATCTCTGATACCGCCAAATCGCGTTGGTTTGGCGATTTGGTCTCGGACGCTTCGGAGTGTGCAATGGAAAACGCCTAACATTCATCGCAAAAAACTACTCAATAAAGTTTAACACATTAGCTAAAACGAATTTGTTACACATTGGAAAGATACTATATAAAGAGTATCATATAGAGCAAGCAAACACGGTTGATATCTATTTTTTTTCCAAAATGTAAACCATGAACTTACAATTCATCATTTCAACAAGAAAGTTATACCTGCTAAATTCAATTACACAGGAAGTATTGAAGCCTAACCTAAGGAATTTTAAGTGAATGTTTGGCGTAGACGGGAAGTTAGTGGATTCCAAACACCGAGGACGTAAGTTGAACTCTCCGTTTTCGACGTTTTTTCCTAATTTTTTGTTAATTTATTTTTTTAGCTTTTTCCTAAAAAGCACACTTTAATGCGTTTACAGCATTAAAATATTGTTAAAAGTTATGGAAAAACCTTGTCTTATCAAATGTTGATTAGCGCCATTTATTGACGAGAATCGGCGATAAATGCGCTATCAATAGGTGAAAATCAAGGCTTTAAGGTTAGAATGAATTCTCACTTTTGTTTGTTTTCTAGTAATAACACATTTCAGCTGCGAAAAAGGGAAAAGATTTGATTTGAAGCACATATTTGCTCCAGAATGCAATTAAATTGTATTTACTGTGTTGAAGTATACATCCAAACTGCAAGCGTCCAAAAGTGCGTTCCTGACGAAAATTACTGGTGAGTACTCCTCAGTAGTTTTTACTAAAGTCGGGAACGTAGCTATTACAGATCTTATAATCTAGGTAATGGACAATGGGTCGTATAATAATTGGCGCTCAGCTGAAAAGCGAGCGCGAAAATCTTTAAAAATTTGGTTCATAATATTTGCCAAAATAATTTACATAGGTTAAAAACTCATGGCTGAGATATAAAAAAAATGGAAAGTCGTAGTTATTTTATTAAATTTAAGAATTTCTACGGACTGTTATAATCTGGTGAAGAAGCCTAATATACTGTTCTAATTGGAGTTAATACTGTCCTACTCAGTAAAACAACTTACTAAGTGCTAATGGCCACTCAATAGATTATAGTCTCTCTAGTAGTTATTTGTGACCAATAATATGCATGAAGGAAACTGTAAAAATTATCAATCAAATTTTTAAGAGGTCTGTTCGATATAAGTCCTGGACTTACTCCGAATATTTTTACTTTACTCCACAAAATGGCGGATTTTCTTACTCTGAATTTGTTTTTATCGAACAACTTGGAGTAAGTTCAGGTTCAGAGTAAGTTCAGAGTAAATCATTAACTCTATATTATGAGTTTATAATTATAGATTATAAAATATAACAAATATAATAAATAAAACCCGAAACTACTCATATATATTGGAAATAATTTATGATGTCTTTTGTTGCATTTCTTCTTCCAAACACTGTAAAAGAGAGGTTATGTCTGACAAATATCAGCTGTCAAAAGTTTACTCCAGCTAAAAGCAAAAGTAAGTCCAGGACTGTCCTGGACTTACACTTTTCTGTTCGATATGTGTTCGGAGTAAGTCCAGGACTCATATCGAACAGAAAAGAGTAAAAAATTTTACTCCGAGTAAGTCCAGGACTCATATCGAACAGACCTAAGGACTTCTAATCAGATATTCCGCTCGATTTATATGGTCTGTAATCTAGGGAGTGGACAATTACACTTTAATAGATTCTTTAGAAGTCTTTTAGGCCAGTTAGAACAGCTTTTCGGTTAGATTATAATTGCTTCTAATTTAACTGAAATTAGAACAGTTGGTAAATATTTTTTTAAATTATTTGTAACAATGGGCGCATTCACGGTACTCAATGGTTGAGAAATTTCCTCAACAGTTGAGAAATTTACTCATCATAACCACTGATCGGACGCCATTTTTTGTATCGAAAAATTTCTGCGATACTTTTCTGCGCAACCGATGGATTGAGTATTTTGACAGATAACAACTGGCGTTTTTTCGAAGAACAAAATATTTGAAAAAACAGAATGGCTTTTCTGGATCAAATTTACAAATTAAATGATATGGAATATAATATTTTCGAAACTCCGGAGGTGCATCACAGATTACAAACTGATAAATTGCATTTTATTAATTTACAAGAGATGGGAATATTTCCAATCGTTTGAAGAAATTTTTCATTCCGCACTTTCACCGATTCACGGCCTTTAAATATTTCATGCGCAAATAAAAATGTTTGCACTAAATCAGGAATCTGTTGCAATGTTTGTGGTAACATCATCTTCAGCTAAAAGGTCTGTTCGATATAAGTCCTGGACACTCCGAGTATTTTCACTTTACTCCACAAAATCGCGGATTTTCTTACTCTGAATTTGTTTTTATCGAACAACTTGGAGTAAGTTCAGAGTAAGTCACGTTTGAACTGTCCTTTAATATATTAAATGTATTTCATGAAACCTGTTTTGTAAACTTATGCTCAACTTGGTATACTCGAAATTCTCCGTCATGATTTTCAACATATAAATTTTCATAATTACACATTTTATAAATTTTTCTTAACTTCCAAACACTGTAAAAGAGAGGTTATGTCTGACAAATATCAGCTATCAAAAGTTTACTCCAGCTAAAAGTAAGAGTAAGTTCGGAGTAAGTCCAGGACTCATATCGAACAGAAAAGAGTAAAAAATTTTACTCCGAGTAAGTCCAGGACTCATATCGAACAGACCTAAAAACTCCAAAAACCAGTGGTTTTCCATAATTCCAACTAACAATTTTCACACAACAAATTTTCCCTCCATTTGTCTATGACAAGATTGACAGATATCAGCTGTTTAATGTATCGAGGCATTCACGAGAACTAATCGAGATTTACTCAACCGTTGAGTATTCGTGAATGCGCCCAATGAATCAAATTTTCACGCGTTTGTTCTTCAGTTTGGCAACCATTTTTATACGTTCGATAGTTACCTTTCTAGATTATAGGCCCTGTATATATAACCTCGTCTTGATTCTCTAGTCCTGAATGTAAAAGCACTTTACATTACTATATAGATATATGGAAAGCATAACGAGCGAGAAATCATCTTTTTAATAAAACAAGAACAATGTGCAAGTTGTGTTGTTTCATTTTTGCCTGTGAATACGATTCCAAATTTTTAATTTTAAATCCCTAAAAATATTAGTTATAGAAACAGTGAAAAAGAGTCTAATCAGGTGTGAATGTGTTTCTGTTTTCCATGGAAGTGAAGAGAAGAGATAGAAAAGTTTGCTAAAGGTGAAATAATGGCTCCAAAAGGGCTGATGGAAGCAATGTATGTAAAATTATTTTATTGCTCTGAAAGTAAATGGGACAATTTCGATGATAGAGTATACACAAGAAATGTGAGTACAAAAATGTATTATGAGAAGTAATTAATAGAAAGAAGCCGCACTATCAAACTACATTAGAGTACGCTTAAATGCAACACGGATAATTGTCATTTTCAAGTTTGCAAATGTCAAAATTACATTAAATTTTACACTTATGGCGAATTCGAATCAGATTTAGAGCATGCTCTACTCTATAGTCGGATAGGGCCTACATTATTCAATACAATTTTGCTTAAGAAAGTTGTAAAAATTTATATTAGATATAAAATCTATATCGAGCAAAAAGAGCAGAGCATTCGAATACGCCATTAGACCCGTTTGTGCGTATACTATTCTTTAAGTTTCGGATAGCCTACTTAAACCGTAGAAATTTTTGAACTTAAGTAATTTAAGCTGTACATAAGGTGCTAAGTTTCGTTGGTTCAAACGGTACTTAAATGCATTACACGGATGAATGCAAGTGGATTGCGGCTTCTGTATTTAGTAAAAGTTTGATGTTGAATAGTTTTCACAAAACGCTTTTTTTTGGTGAAAGTGGTTTAGTAATGGCAAACTATACTTCGAAAACAAGATTTATCGATAAGTAGTAGAATCAAAACCGATTTCAGATTTTAGGCGATCCAGAAAATCCTTTATGTTGGCCACAAATGGAAAAAAAGAAGCGTATTATCCTTACTGGACCTGATCGAATCGCATTGTTTCGCACGAAGAGTGTGAAACCATAAGATAAATTAAAATCCTCAAAGCCCTTTTGAAGAACACGTTTACAAATAGTTTCCAATTTGCTATTTTGTCTGGATTTAGAATCCTGTAAGATTCGTATCAAGAAATCGGTAAAATGTGTTATATATTTTAATCACACGGCAATATAAAAGTCTAATAATACGACATCATACCAATATCCAAAAATTTCTATATACAAAATAGATCAGCTTTTGATCTGCAGAAAAACCACTAGAAATACATTCTACTCACATCACTCCGTACAAATATCTGACCTGAACAGCATATGACTTTCTTTTACAAAATCTACGTCCCTACGCAACTTCCATTATAACCCGATGAATAAAATATTGGTTACATTAAAACACAAAAAATTATTTTGCAAAATCTGAAATATCTCGATAACGGTAAAAAAGAAAATTATAGAGGGAATTCACAGTCCTCTTTTAAAATGCGGGTAAATTTACCGCTCGGTAATTCAGTCAAATTTAACAGATTTTTACCGAGACGGTAATTTGGTTCATGTAAAAATGAATTACCGGATTCGGTAATTGTATACATGCCTCGAGTCGTGTTTTTCAGCCTCGGTATTCGGTATCAAGAATCAACCGCGAGTGGCGCTAGTAATGTTTTTAGTTGTAAAATTTTTTCGCTGGTTATCTCATCGGACTGCAATTTTTTTCGATTTTGATAGCCGTTGCCACAATAAAAATTCAAAAGAATACATCAAACATGGATTTAAAGGTATGTGATATATTTTACAATCAAATTCGCAGTTCATGATTTGGTCACGTATCAAATAAAAGCGCTGTTCTCAAATCTGTGCTGTGGGATGTTCACAGCAGAATATTTTCAGTCTTTTAATATTACCGAAAATACCGAATACCGAATACCGAAGAGGATTGTGAATACCCTCATTGAGAATTTGAATATCACACACACTTCAAATTTTAAATTTTTGCTTTGCTGAAGCATTCGAGATGATCAAAGTGCTTTGACATTGACAATTCTGTTGTATTTATATCTTGAATAAAAAAAACGTTTGTGCAAGCATTTTAATAATAAAAATTAATTTATAAGGCATTTATAATGCATTTTGTATATTATTTTTGTTTTATTCCCTCGATTGAGTAAAAAACTGAATTTTTCTTCGGACCCTTTAAATATATGCGCTGATTATTCAGCCAGATGAAATAGTATATGGCATGTTTATTCATAAATTTTTATGACGAAGTAACAATCAAAAAAATCCATTTTTGCTAATGCATTGTATTTTTGGACTTTTACTTGGAAACTTGTTTATAGCGATTAGGGATGTTAATTCGAGAATAATAAATGAGGAAATTTGATTTGGGTAGTTCTATGCTTTTCTAGTTTTGTTTTGTACTTTTTAGATGAAAATTTCATGTGTGACATTTTCTTTTGTTGCTGGTTGTATTTTTTCACAACTCTACCAAAAAAGAACCTTTCAATTTATGTTGTTTTCTCCTTTCATAGAATTACAGTCCAGAATCTGTTTTTAAATGTTTTACTAGAAATTTTCATTTTGCAAAATTGGTTAAATTAATTCGATTTTAGCAGTCATTCAACCAATTTTGCAAAATGATCGTGTAACGAAAAAATTTAACGTTAAATTTGTATAACGTTATAATGAAATTTTGAAGAAATAATTGGAAAATCTTCAGAAATAGAGTAGTCATATTTTGCTTAAAAACGAATCTTGCGGAAGGTGGTGAGGAAAAACACATTTAATTATTCACAAAAAAAATCAAACAATTGGCAATGAGATAGATACAATTTTGGCACCCGCACTTTTCTCAGCTGATATTTGTCGTTAGAGCCTTCCCATCTATAAATACTTAATCTATGGCAACTATCACTACTCATTTCGTAAAGCAAGTTGAGTGGAATTGAATCATAGCGTGCGACAATCGGGAATAGAAACACCCACCTCTGGAATACAGGCCAAGTACTTTACCACTTTGACTAAGATTTTAATAAAAAAATTTCCATTTTGCCAGCGCAGTTAACTTTAACGCGTTCTGAAATGACCGATTAAAATTTAGTTTCCTCAACTCAGCTTTCGGGCAGAGTTCCAATCAACCGTGGTCAACATCGACTAATAAAAGAAAGCAACCAGGTTAATTTGGAAAACTACTAAATGTTCATTTTGTTAACGGCATTCATGCCTCGTAGAAACTTCTCCAGTGAACAATGTCACGGTGACTTTTATATGTCTTGTACATACATTAAATCTGGCTTTAACCGATCCTAACTTACGAGTATTTCTATCGTCAAAAGTCCATTGACAAAATTTACTTGCTCGTTTATTGACATTTCTGATTCATGGTTTTAATCGACCTATCTATTTCTCGGCTTTCAGGTCATAAAAAATATAACAAAAAATTTCTCCTAATAGCATGTAAGCCTACGTGGAACCTGGCAAAACAGGCTCTGATGACGGTGAGTCAGCTGCTAAACTAGGAACAGGTTCCTAGTGGGGTTTTAGAGAAAACATGTTTGACCTATCAAAAGGAAATTTTTTCGGATGTGAAAACATCCACAAAAATAATATAATATTTATAAGACATTAAAAAAAAATCTAAATCCAAAAAAATTAGGGGTAAGAATAGAAGTTCGAATTTTCTTGCGGGTATAAACACTCCGAAAATTAAAATACGGCTTAGACAAAGAGAGAGAGCTACTAAAAGTGACTAAAGTGAAGGAAGTAGTTTGCTTCGGTCATATGTTTCCATTACCACTTTCGAGTAAATGACAGCTGTAAAAAGACAGCTTTTTTTTGTAGCTCCAGTATTTATATACTTGTCTTTTTGTGCGATTTTTTTCGAATGTACTTGCACGATGTTCATGAAATTTCTTGCATTCTTCGGAGGATGTTTCTAGAGATTTTTGGGAGTTATCATAAGTTTGAAGTTGAAATTTCATAAATGCAATCATTCATCGTTGACATCCGATTTTGTCGGAATTTGTTGTTGAAGACAGTCTGCGTAACAATGTAAAAAATGAATTTTCAAAGACATATGTACATACATAGGTACATATTTTTTTTTTTTTTAAAAACTTCCAACATACCAATAAAATTGTGAAAGTTTTCGTCTCTGTTCTTCTCTAGACCATTTTTAATGACCATCACCCATTAGATTGCCGAAAAAACTACAAAGCCACGTTTAAACGCTGATCATACTCGTTAACGGTAATAACTGCGTTGCTGACCCATGTAAAAACTACAGCGCAGTATTTTCGTCTGGAACGCACTTTTGGATGATTGCAAGCAAAATCTAATATTTGGACTGAGAGGATGTGTACCTGCGAACATTCTGCAGTACTAGGTAGTAGTTTTTACATGGGTCGGGAACGCAGCTAATATGTATATGCTATCAAGCGTAGATTGAAAGATTCCATTTACGGTCAACGTGTTTCTATTAATTTGGTTGACTGTGTGAACTCGGTATTTATCTCCCCATTTCGGTCGTAGCGACATACCTGTTCCTAGAGACGTGCCTAGATGTTACGAAATAATAAATATTTCAGTGCCGTCTACATTTCGAAAGTGGTGCAACACAATTCCCAAAATGTGCTTTCAAGCGAACGATATTATGCTCGCGCCGACATGACAAACAAAGCCGTAACAACTATAATTCTTTCTTCTTGTTCGATATGAATTAAATGGCGATATAATGTGAAAATATGGGCATAAAAAATTTCACCAAAAGCAACTTAAGCTAATTTCTAAATGAATATATTATCCCCAAAACTGGTTTTTTCACATCAGTTTCTGAAATAATAATTAAATATCGTTTAATTCGATTTTCAAAACTGACGAATCAATTAACAAAATCATGGCGCCATATTAGACTTTTTTCATACGTCGCTGACTGCGGACGCTGACGACGACTCTCGCTTTATTTGCTATGATCCATTGTATTTGGCTTCCGAACACTTCTTCATGTTATTACAAGAAAAATCTATACACTACAGCTGATCTAGCCAAACCAATGATAGTTTCGGCATCAGCGACACAAAATTATTCAAAAAACACTATAATATAGAGTGCACAAAAATGAGTGTCGGCCTGTGTTATTTTTAAGTTCGTTTAATGCCGGCATTTTATCGTGTTTTTAGTTTTTCCCGCGATACAGGTAAATATCTGAATATTTATTAAAGTTTCATTCAAAATTTCTTTTAGCTATAATAATTTTAAGGGTATTTGTAAAGTTAATTCAATAAAAATTTCTTAAAACTAACTTCCGTATGTTGTTTTTTTTTTTTCAAAAAAATAATATTTCTTAAAAAAGTTTCAAAGTTTCGTTTTTTGCATCATAATTTTATAACGTTCTCGATTTTTTTTATTATTTTAGGGAAAATTAAATTTATACGGAGCCAAAAGAAAAATGCACAATTGGTTCACAAAGGATTTATATATAATAAAAAGTTGACACAAGCGAATGGTCACACAACCTGGCGGTGTTGTGATGTTTTGAAAACCAAATGCAAGGCTGTTTGTGTAACTAAAAACAATCGGTTGCTAGCAGTTAGAAGGGAGCACATTCATCCACCACATTGGAACCGTATAGGCAATCGTCCACTTTATTCGGAAGAGGATGATCTTGGAGATTTTGTCGAAGTGAAGTCAGTTAAATTATCGACTGAAGTGTTCAGCGTGAGTCAACTATATATCGAGCGCGGCGGTGAAGACTATTCAGAAATAAAGAAAGAAGATTAATATCATTTAAAAATATACTGTATATAAATATATAAGTTAGTAATATGTTAGTTTCACAGTCTGGTTAAATTATAATATAAATATAGTTGTACAAATAAAAATTCACATAAATCATTTTAGATGTTTGTTTGTCTTTTAGGAATTGGCTATGATAAAGCTAAAAATAACATCAATAAGCTAGTACTTGATTCGCTGATTAAAATATTTTCTTTAAAATTTATTTTTTTTAACAGAACATTTAACATTTATCAAAAGTCCTTGGGCAACACCATGCCTTGTACTTAATGGCTACATGTACAATTGTCATAGTAAACGGAATGGAAAAGCATATTGGAGATGCCACAATTACTCCAAGAAACAGCAAGAGTTTCGCTGTAGAGCGAGATGTGTTGTGGAAAATGGAAAAATCAAGGCTTTAACTGGAGGATATCATAATCATATGCCCCACACAGAAAAGATAGCTAAGATAATTCATCGTAACTCATTGTTAAGTTAAACCGTCTTTAAAAAAAATTAATTGTTTAAATAACACAAAATAAACGTTTTTTTTCAAATGTGATTCATGACAAAATGTATAAATAAGTTGTAATTCCATTAAAAATAATTGAACAACAATAGAAAATATTCATTGATTATTTTCTATTTTTTAAGTGAATTTCTAGGATGTGTCCCTAAAAATTGGTTGCCCAGAAAATTTATAAATATGTCTTGCTTGTCGTTAGGACCAATTCAAAAGGCTTTCTCGCAACTCAAAAAAACAAGAAAAACTACTAGAGGCCAATCGTCAAATACTCTCTATGAGAACAGACAAACTTTTTATTTTAAAAAAATCTATTTGTGTGTGGGGGGGGGGGGGGGGGAGTGGTCCGATTGTATTTTTATGTATGGAATGCTTATGTAAAACCATATTTTAAACAAATTTCGCCTTTATACATTTTTCGATACTATGCAAAACTTAGCCTTGCCAGAAGTTAGCCTTGCAATTTACGAGAAACTATCAGGAATGACAGACGAAAGAAAATCGTAACGTTATGCTTTTATTTCGTTACGTTATAACGTTATTATTTCGTTACACATTGTATTGAAACTGCAAACTAAAAAAACGCACTTAAATAATACTGTATTTATCACAAAGTAATTCAGTTCAGTTTCCATAAAATTAAATTCTATATAGAAATTACCAAAATTTAACAAAAAATACAAATGAAAAAACCTAAAATAGTGATTCTTAAGTTAAAGAATCAATAAAGAAACTTAAAAGAAAAAAATCGTACAAAAGTTTTTTTTTTGCCCAACAAAAACGACATTTTTATGTGTCAATATTAAAGATAATGAATTTTAGGCTATTTTGACGTCGCTGATTCTGAGTTGGACTTTGCTTTCGCCAGATAAAAAGAAAATATTTTCGATATCAAAAAAGTTGCTTAAAAGATTTTCTTAGAGTAAATCTGGCCAAAACAAAGTCGTATTTAGAATCCAAATATTGTTAAAAACACTACACCAATATTTTTAATTATATTTAAGGTAGGTCTATGGGGTTATACTTAATGAACTTTTCACAAAAAAAACTTAAAAAAATAATATATAGCAAAAATAAATAAATAATGAAATCATTTTTTCGGTTTTCGTTACGTTTTTCGTTATTGTAAAGAATTAAATTTCTGTAACGTTATAACGTAATTTTGAGGAAAAAATCAGAGAATCGTTATTTCGTTTCATTATTCCGTGACGTTACGATAACGTTTCCCGTCCTTGGAAACTATATAAAATTTTAAGTCTAGCTCAATATTTTAAAATGTTATGACGTTCACGGACGGATAGACAGACAGACAGACGGAATTCAACTTCTTTTGTCATCCCAGACACCCTGGTGTAGTTCATTTTTGTGTTCGAGTATGTGCGACAAAAGGTATACTATTATTTATGCAACTAGGTTTTTGGTTCGGTGCATAGAACCATTCTGCATCTCTGAAAAAATAGGGTTCAGTGGAACAGTTTTATTTCAAAAACGAATTAAAGCGGCAATAAATATATATATAATTACATATATAATTTTACATTTCGCTAATTTTTATTTTATTTTTAGGTGGTTGGTTATTTAGACCCTATGGATTTGCACGAAATCGCAAAAATGGTTTAAATTTAGTGTATAGTGGATATTCCTACAGGCGAAAAGCAGTCAATGCAAACACAACGAATTGGGTCTGTGCAAGGGATGGCAGCAAACGTGGAAATAAAACTCTGTACTGTTACGCTCGTGTAATCACAAATAACAAAGGATTAATCAAAGAGAGTAAATCCCAGCATACTCATCCTCCAAATTGTGTCTAAAATTTAAATTTTTGATAATAAAATAATATATTTTGTAAAAGCATAGCTTAATCCACCTAGCTGTGAGATGATATGTTTCTTTATAATTCCACCTTATATGATGAAAAATTAGGCAGTATATAAAAATTTAATAACTAATTTAAATCTCCTCTCCCAAATACAAAAAACGGTTTATTTTTTCAAAAAAATCCGTTAGACGAAAATTGTGTAATACCATATTTTAAGTACTGAATATGGTTTTACACAACTTTTCCATACATCAAAATTCAATTTGATTGCATGACTTGAATGACATTTTTTCAATACCATCGTCAATAGGGTTCTATGAGACGAAAATAGCTTTCAAATGCAAAAAACTGCATCAAAATCCGTTTAGGCCACATACATTCCAGGGCTGTGTAGTCGCTAGCTCGACCTTCGACTCCGACTCCGGAAATTTAAGAATATCCGACTCCGAAAGTTTAGACGGTCCAACTCCGACTACTTTGGCTAAAAAACATATTAAATCACCGCTAACATCTAATCAAATATTGTCTTTGATTGCAAAACATTGAGGTTTGAAATAAACTAAACGGACAATAAACTAGAGACCGGTTACTGGAGGTAAAATAACCGATTCGGAGTTGGAGCCGACAAATTTTCTCCAACTCCGTCTCTTAAACTCTCTTGTCAAAACTGGCCGACTACGATTCTTAAAACAATAATTTTGTCCCGACTTCGACTCAACAGTCCTAATACATACTCACACTCACATACACACAGACGTGTTGCGGATTCATAGAGCTGAGCCGATGGGTATTTATCCCGGGGAGGTGCTTCAAGTGAAGGCGAAAAAAACTTCATATCATAAATGACATTTAATTTTCGTAATCATCATAATTGGAACTGGCTATTGTGTTAAGTAAGATTTTGAAACGAATTTTCTCAAGCTCGTATAAACTTTTATTTCCTAGTTAGTTACCAATCTTGTAACTTAATTTTGATTAGTGCTTAAGCTTTGTCACGCATTTTTAAATTCACATCACATGGAAATCCGTGTAGATGTTAATTAATTTCGTGAATTCGCGAAAACCAGATTCACATGAATACACATGAAACCAAACAGACCGTGAATTCACGGTAATCCGAATTCACGTGAATTCACGTAAATTGGTATATGAAAATACGTAAAATTTAAAAAAATATATCGGCTTTGATAAGTATTTGGCTAATAATGCGAAATTAAAAAATCTTGCTGAATTCTATGTATGTCAGAAAGCAATTCCATATTTTTAAAAAGTACGAAGTCGGCCAAAAAGGTACAGGAGAAGAGGTCAATTAAGCCCAAGGTCGAAAGATTCTTCTTACACATTTTTTCGCATTTACAGTTTTAAAATCGATCCAGAAATAACAAATTTCCAACTGTTTGAAATTTTTTGGGAAAAAACTTGTGAGCGCCACTGCAACGCTCCATAGCGTAAACGGTTTTCAAAAAGCCGTGGACCCCCTAACAGAAGAAAAGCTGAGTTATTCGGCTTGGAAATCAAATTCAGTTTTCAAATTATTTTTTTTATTACAGAAAGTTTTGGAAAATCAAAAATAACTGTTCTATTACCATATATTATGATTGTATTAATGATTTATTAGTCATTTATTAGCGATTTTGGCACAAAAGATGACAAGTGTAAAAATCTGTGCTTGTATCTGTGTGGCTTGATTTGAAAGCTGACTGGAAATTTCTATACGGCTACACTAGCTATTTTTTCAATACATATAAACAGTTGGCCTGCAGGACTCAAGTATTTTTCATTACTGAAAACAATTACGAAAATGCAGAAATACATATAAAGGTGTTGTGTCAAAAAGCTAAGCTCAAAATGCAAAAAAAAATAGAATGACTGACGCTTTGAAACTAGATTTTTGCCAAGTTATTGAACTGAAATTCATTCTGAAATGAACACAATTGACGCGAAGTACACTTCACTAGTATGTTGACATTTCAGAACCCGGTAAAGTTAACTGCGTTGTCAAAATGGATGCTTTTTTATTTAAATCTTAGACTTGTGTGTGTGTTAAATAAGTATTTTACGAAAAACAGTGACCATATATATATTTTAGTTAAAAACAAATGAAACGAATGTGTTTAATGGCGAAAGTAGTTTTGGAAATATTTTGCATTCAAATGTTTCAGTTGGCAAATGTCAAAGTTAACCATCAAAATCTCTATTGCACATCGAAAATAGGAATTTAGAGGAGAAAAAATATATAAAATAGTTTAATTTACGCATTTTTGAACAAAGGTATATTTTTGAGTATTTTTTGGAAATTTCTTTATTAAAGAAAAGTCAAAATGTAATGGAACAGAACAGTTCGAATTAAAGGTGCAATAACAATATGTAAAAAGCAAATTTTTGAAATAGTTCCGACATAATTTTATATTTTGCTAATTTTTATTTTATTTTTAGGTGGTTGGTTATTTAGACCCTATGGATTTGCACGAAATCGCAAGAATGGTCTAAATCTAGTGTACAATGGATACTCCTACAGGCGAAAAGCAGTCCATACAACGACAATGAATTGGGTATGTGCAAGGGATGGCAGCAAACGTGGGAATAGAACTCTGTGCTGTTACGCTCGTTTAATCACAAATAACAAAGGATTAATCAAAGAAAGTAAATCCATGCATAGTCATCCCCCAAATGGTGTCTGAAAATTTAATTTAAATTTTTGATAATAAAATAATATTCTTTGTAAAAAATAAATCTGTTAGCACAAATTTGAACCGAATTTTAGCAATGAACCAGCTTTGGGATAATAAATTTTTTACAAGCTTTTATTAACTTTATAAATGATGTGACCTCTGTGATATTTGAACATCTCGAAACTTAGGGTTTATTGGTCAATATTTTTGGATAATATTTGCTTCTCTCGAAACGAATTTTCTATTCATTTTTATCGGATTTCTAATGGCGAACGATTGAATATTTTCAAATTTTAATGCAATTCAAACAAAGGAAGGAAAAAATGTGAAGGAAGCGTCAGTCAAATTTCGGCCCGAAGTGTAGTTGGTCTTCTCCGAACAACTGCTACACTTCTGTTGTTGACCTGACGACCAGACACAGACAGGAGCGGACAGGGATAGAAAATTCTGAGGAGACCAAATACACTCCGGGCCGAAATTTGACAGATGCTTCCTTAACATTCCTTTGTTTCAATTGAATTAAAATTTCCAAATAATCAATCGTTAGCCAGGAGAAATCCGGTACAAATCAATAGATAATTCGTTTCGATAGAAGTAAATATTATTCAAAAATATTGACCAATAAACCCTAAGTTTCGAGCTTTTAATAACTGTAGTTATGTCAGTTTTTATTAACTCATTAGTTATGTTTAACTAATGAGTTAATAACACACTAACAACGTCAGTCAATAAAATATGTATAGGCATCCCTCGGTTTATGAGGTTTTTGGACGGGCATATTTTCGTGATTTTGCGTCGTATATCGAAAACCAAAGTGGTATTTTTTTTACAAATTTGTATGTATGGAAGTAGGTACTGTATATGATAAAATGGCGGACGTTTAATGAAATTTTGTTGGAATTCGACCGAGTGGGGTTTCGAGGGGAAGAGTTCAGAAAAATTATTATAAGTGTATATGATAAATATAAAATGGCGGGAGCATAACTAAAAACAACGCGCATTTTTTTCTTAATTTTAGTGAGCAACTATTCAAAAAATACATTACGCTAATTTTTGACTTTTTGAACCCCCTGTTCTCGTAATAATTTTTTGCGATTTTTTGTATGTAATATAAAACAGCGTCACAGCACCGCAGACCTTCCCCTCGCTTAATTGTCTGGTATAAGCTTTGAGTCATTAAATTAAATCCTCCTTATGCGTGCGAACAATAAAAATGTTTTAGATAATTTGTTGCCACATACACTAAGATCTCGTCTCCATTAGCGTTTAGTTTCGTTCATATCCATAAACCGTGGAGACAGCATTTTTCAGAACATTTTTGAAATATGTATGCAATTGCTGAAATCCATTTGTTTTTTAATGGGAATAAACTTGCATTAAGTAAGTAACATGTCATTACTTCCTATTCACAGAATCTTTTTTTTAGTCCTAGGGCATCTGATAAAATTGAATCTAAAAGTGGACAGATGTCTCCAAATACTCGAAAAAGATGACGGCCCACCACCTACATTTGACGACTTTACAGAAACTAAAATGTTTTCATTTCCTCTGCAAAGCGTAGATGAAATCAACGCGTTTGAAGCTGCATTAAGTGTTATTAGTTTTAAAAATCAAATGGTAATTGAATCTGTGTAGGTAAAAAATCAGTTTGAATCAAACTCTTTAATTACAGATACAAAAATTCACAACGATTGGAGGCATTTCTGGTAGAGAAAATGGCAGGGCGGTCGCATATAAATTAATTGATCATATATTCAAACGAAGCGTATTTACACAGTTTACGTGGACAGGAGTAGCTAAGGATTCTAGAAAATTAAGTTTCTGCTCCTTGAAAGAAATAAATGAATTCTTTGTGGACGTTGTAGCCAGAGCGGATCATCGTTTCAGTGCTATTGAAAGCGAGAATTTTTTTAAAAATGCTATATTGAAACATAGTCATTCTCGAAGTATAATACGTTTAAATCCGAAAAAATCAGTTCCTCGTGTACACCATCAGAAAAGAAAAATATTGAATTGAGGGAAAATTGAAAATTCAAAATAGTTTCATTTACCAATTTTTCGATTTGTTGTCGTTAAAACCAGTCATTATATAAGTAGATTTTTTCTCTAAAGGATTTAAACAATAAAAGAAGAACTTTGATCAATCTGAGTCATTTTTTTTAATACCGTTCAACACAATTTTTATTCCGAATTTTTTCATTGGCTGCTAGATTTTTTTTAGATTGGTTGTCAGTTTATAAGTCGCAGCCGCGGTCATTTCAAGTTCACTGATCTCGCTTTATTGGAATAAGTACCAATAGTTACTGCTTGGT
The DNA here is from genome assembly GCA_964034945.1 of Chrysopilus asiliformis. NCBI lineage: Eukaryota > Metazoa > Arthropoda > Insecta > Diptera > Rhagionidae > Chrysopilus > Chrysopilus asiliformis. The sequence goes on from OZ035961.1 coordinate 46,904,610, forward strand.
GCTAACGACACCATCCGTTTAGAATATTATCATGACCAGTGCCGTTGAAGGTTTGCAGAAAAACCTAACAAATATTGCGCAGTAGGGTAAAAAAATGGTTGCGAAAGAGGTCTCAATTGTGCACCCTAGTTCTGACTTACAATCCACAATCCAATTCCACCGCAACCCTGCAATCGGCTTCATAACTCTCAATCCAATTGGAATTTTGACATTTATTTCTCCACCAGAAATTTGTAGTGGATCTGGTGAGTTTTTTTTTGAACAGTGCGAATAATGGCGTCCAAAACAACAAATCCTCGGCAATATGCTAAATTAGTTAGTTTGTTAGCCAAAAGAGAGGATATCGCCAAAGGCTTCGCAAAAAGCAGCAAAATGGACGCAGAAGCATTTTGGCAAAATTGCGCTGTCGAGTTGAACGCGGTGGGCCCTCCAGTGAAAGAAAAAAATTACGGATTGTCATGGAGATCTAATGGCTCACGAATTCGCAGTGCCTTCCTTTCTCGCCTTAAATGTCTTTTTTGATTTTGCAATTCTTGCAAAGCGATTATCGCGGCAGCACAGCTATCCATTTTAAAACTATCTGAGATTTAAAATTTGAAACAAGATTTCAATGTCAATATGTCAAATCAGCTAAAACAAGGCTTATATCAATCTCAAAAGATTTATTTTCCCATAAACTTAATTTATGAACTAGATTTTTTAATACGTATTTAATATGAAACTGCTACTTCTCACTTTGAGTACTAGTTTCAAATTCAATTGAAACTTAGAACACGAAAAAATCATTCAATGGAATTGAGATGTGGAGTGGAGTGGAATTTTTGTTGGAAGTCAGAACATAGGTGGTGGATTGCCACTAATAATTTATTTTTCTTCAAAATTTTTTTTTTAAATAAGGTGAACCCGAGGAAATTCGTATAGGAGTTCGCAGTGACCCTAGAAATAAAATTCTCGAAAAAATTCTGATTTTTTTAAATTAACCGGACTTTTTGGTCGATATTGGAATAGGGAATTTAAATAAAAATATGTATTTTCATATTTCGTATCGATTTACTGTTTTTTGCCTCTCATCACGACGTTTGGTAAAAATAACAGAAATCATAAAACAACAATTTAAAACATAAACATGATAACCACGACGACGTCATCATCTAAATTTAAAATTAATGTAAGGAGTCTATTGCGGTTATCGATACCCTGCAGGAAAAAGAGCTTGAAAAGTTCTTTTCTGGTAGTTTTTCAAAGTACTCTGAAAGTACAATGCTTCTATTTTGTTTTTCAATGCCCTTGTCCCACGCTTAAAGTACTTTTTTGAATCGACTTGGCAAATTAATTAGAGCAAAACATTTTAAAAGTAGTTTATCAAAACACTTTTAATTCACTATTTTTACGAATTTAAGGATGCAACTTACATCAAACGCTTATATTTATTCATTATTTTCCATATTTCGAATAAAAGAAATATCAAAAAATGGAAAAATAAATCAAGGCGGGACCGGGAATCGATCCCATGTCCATGCAATTCGTTGTATTTCTACTTGCGCGTTTGAATTCCGGGCAATTTGATCCATGAAAATTGGCCGCGAAAAACCAACGAAAAAACTTTTGAAACGAGAAACAAAAAACAAGCTTTGAAAATTTTAAATTATTTGAAAATATATATCTCTGTAGATTTCGATATGATATGACAGCCTGGTCCCAGTGTACGACAAATAATTGATTCACAATCTGGTGAAAATATTTAAATCTTATATGGGTTAATTATCGCTTAATTTAAACAAAAGTTTTAGCTTAAAAAAAACGTCAATAAAAGGGATTTTCATCGAATCTCGCCTCGATTAGACATAAATTCCGTTTTTTTTCATGGTCCGCCATTGAAATCTCCCGTAGAGACAGCATTTGTCAAAATGTTTCTGATGTATTTGAAAAAAAATGAAAAAAATCACAATTTATGTCTAATCTCAGACCTAAAATCAGGTGGGAAAAGTTTATTATATAATACAAGTTTTGCAATTTGAAGCACAATTTTTTTAACTGCTGATAATTTCCTCTACGCAAAGTTTTAGCACCACAACGAACATCTTTTTTCCGGCGTAATTTACAAATACTAATCATAAATATCTCAAATTTATCTAAAAAAAATCCACTTTATCAAATTATTGTAGGAATTTTTGTTTTGAATTTCGCAACCCTTTTTTACTGCACACTTCTTCCTGTTTGGTTCAAAAATTTCAAAAAATGGAGAAGTCGTGGAAAGTTTTAATTGAAGATTTCTTGTAATTTTTTTCTTTGTTGTCCCATCTTCCGCGAGCACGGCCCCTGAGCATCCTGTTCATAATCTAGCTTGTTCATAGTCTGGAAGTAATTGATTTGTTGTAATTTTCTATGCAATAATGATATTGAAGTTGTAAAATTTCACCATTAGGGTTTCATTCTTCTCAAATATACTGTGGCGCCACACTAGATCTGACTCCCCCACCCTTCTACTCCATTTTCACACTTCATCGCGCTTGGACGAACCTCCTCCTTCCTAAGGAATGACGTATTTTATGGATAACACCGTTGCCAATTTTATAAAAACTAAAACACTATATAGAGCGTGTACTGTATAAACCTTTTGAAAAAGGGATAGCGCCATTTAAATATGGCAACGTGATGCGCTCGGTATACTATAACTTTAAGGTATTCTACAGCTCTATATCAAGTGCATAACGACACAAAGCATGCAATTTTTACTTTTAATGATATACATGATATCAGTTTTTCTATATTATTTGTAACGCACTGAATCTATCTTCGAACAAAAGTGAAGCACACCTGTGTATTTAAAATGATAAAAAAAAACTTTGGTTTACTCCTGTGCGTCTTTCTGTATATCTGTGAATATACGACAACTCTTGAAAGATTTGAATCAGAGATTGAAAATTTAGCATAATTAAAACCAAATAGTTTACGATTTATTAACATTTCATTGTTTTTTAATAACCAATAAAATTTTCTTTTAGTAAAGCGTGGAAAGAGGTTAAAAAACTTAAGTTTAAATGAAAAATTTAAAGTGATTCAAATGAAAGAGACCACAAACTTATCTGTCAAGGACATAGCGCAGTTCTTTCAGTGCGGGAAAACTCAAATTTATGAAATCTTGAAAATCAGGAAGATCATAATGGAAAAATATTTAAAGGCAAACTTTGAGGAATTGAAAATGAAGAAAATGGGATTTTAAATACCAACCTAGCAATTGGTTTATAAAGTCTATATTTTTTATGTAAATTAATTTGTAAAAAGTACAAAAATTACAATTAGCGATAAACAGAAATATTATGTTGCGAAATAAAATACTTCTAAAAGATGTAATGTTTTCTATAGTCTCTAGTTTTCTATATAAATATAAAAGAGCGAAAAACAGAATTGTGTTAAAAATTTTAAATTTTGTGCAGAGCCGTTAATCGTGAAAAACAAGAAAAAATTCTTGTATGGGAAAAATTGGTTCAAATCTTTCTCCGCTCCTATGCAAACTGGAAAGGTACTAACCTGATAATCGCGGACCTTATGCTCGGCGAAATTAAGCTATTTCGAATTATAGAACCTTAAAACTCATAGCCAAAACGTTTAATTTCCACCAGTGATGCGCAAAAAGTATTTATCCGTTACAAAAGTAACGAATAGTCCACCACCAAAGAGTTCCTCTCAATTACTTATCAAATGTATTCGTTACCAGTTACCCGACCACGACGAGCCAAGCTAAACAAATTTCAAACCTGCTTTGCTTGTGTTTGCTTTAACCGATGGCTTTTGAATTCATCCATCAATACCGTCAAAGAGATACAATAATAAGGGAACAATTAAAAAAGAAAGAAATATCACGACATGTGTTTTGAATTTTCATTCTTTACTTCAGATAATTTTGTCAAAGCAAATTCGGGATCGATGAAAGCGAAAAAATAACAAATCTCAATCGAGTTTTGATCGTTATGCTGATGGAATTGTGCGAATACCCCGAATACATGATTATTACGATTATGAGGAACGAATTAGGGATTGAATAGAAATTTTGTGTTTTATGAACATAAATTTTGTAAAATTTTGTGTAACCTGCTTTATCGAAAACCATTTTTATGAAAAAGTAAATTACAATAGACATTTTTAATTGATATTGCTTTGCCTCAAAATATTCATGAAGTTCAAATACTGTTTAAATTTTTGATCTTTGAATATTCGTGGTCCAAAATCACAAAAAACTGACCTAGTTTTTGAACATATTATTTTTCGAAAAAAATGTCGACGAATCAGGTCCTATCATATAAAAAAAATCAGTCACTAATTTTTTTTTTTGCTTTGAAGGTTCCTCAAATTTTAAACTTTTGGAAGTTTTGAAACAATTACGATTATATTTCGATTTATTTTAACAGCTTTGAGATTCATCAAAAATCAGAGAGGCGGAGTAAATTTAGTTTATAGTGACTTCATCTATCGCTCGAACTTTCGAACTTTTGGAGTGGATCATCAGGTTGTGTATTGGGAATGCATACGTAATCGTTATACCAAGTGTAAGGGGCGAATTAAAACTGAAGGAAATGTAGTAACCATAATGAATTGTGAGTATTTATTTATTTCTTAATATTGTCTGTTTTAATATGATTTCGTCTCTTTATAGCGACACATAACCACACGTGTGATCACGAACGGAAAAAATTGGCCAATCATAGGTATAAATTTATGGAAAAATCTATCGAAGAAATCGTGACACCAAAGGCACGAAAAATCACTACAGAAGTTACTATGCAATAATTTTTTTTAAATAAATATATTTGTTATAAAAGTTGTACTTATTTTTCTTACGATTTGACGAGTCCATAATTTTGATAGAACAAAACATATAAGGCCCTATTCCAGGATCCGATACGAATGATTCGGATCGTAAACTCAATGTTGTTGTTGGTATAAAACACTAACAACAACATTGAGTTTACGATCCGAATCATTCGTATCGGATCCTGGAATAGGCCCTATAAGCTGCGAAATGTTAAACAATACAAGTCTTATTACATAATATAATATTAACACAAGCAATAATTGTATGTTTTCATGTTTATATGTGATATATTCGGAAAAATTCTTTAAGACTTTAAGGATAACGAGAATATTCTTTCTCCCATTCTTTCTTCGGAAAATTATCATCAAGGGGTTTTTAAGGGGCAATGATTGCGATATGATTTTAGAATTTCAAAACGGAAAGTCTTGTAAGGCCACCACGAGTAACCTTATAATCCTATACTTCTCGCAAAAATCAGCATTTTTTTCGATAAGGGATTTCGAACTTCAAAACAGATCCTGTAAGGATAACGTGTATATACTTTTCCCTTATAAGAAGGATGTTAAGGTCACAGAGCATTGCACGGTCTTCACGGTACGATATATTTCAAGCGGAATAGTAGTTTAGTTAAAAAGGATTTTATAAAAAGAGCTCTTGGACTTTTATTAGTATGATAAAGATATTAGCGAAACTTTTACTTTTAAGAAATTGGACCCGGAGATAAGTAAGAAACCATGATTTTTTCGCATTTCATATTGCTACGCTACACGACTTTTCAGATTAATAGAAAGGTTCAGATTATTTTACAACCTGGGACTGGAATACCTTTTAATGCCTAAGGACAGATGGATTTGAGGGTTATAATCACTAGAAAATACCGAGATTAAATGTTGTTCCAAAGCTAAACTGTTCGTAGGATAAAGAAATGTCTTTAATTTATTTTCTTGTGCACGTGAAACTGTCCGAGGGAGACAAGAGAAGATAATATCCTGCAGAAATAAGATTATGTTCGATTTTGATGTATCACTTTTTAAAAATATCGGATTTTAATTTTTACGAACAAACAAATACTGTTTTGTTTAATTATTCGTCGTTTTTATTATGTGGGAAGATTCTCCCAGATGTTGGATCAAGTTGACCACAATTTGGGGAGACTTTTCAGGTCTTCGTTTCTTTAATAATAAGTCTATGTTTGTCTTCAATGAAATATATATAAATTGAAAGCATCAAGATTTAATACATTGGAGCGAAATAAACCTTTAAGTAATCACAAAAAACTATTGAAACTAAAAAAGTAAAATGGCCATTCAATCTCCATTTTTTAAGTACAATATAAATTGAAACAAATAAGAATTACAACCAAATTTGTGCTTTTCGGGCCCAATTTTGAAGAAATTTCACGGCAAAACCGAAGTTTGTATTTTGCCTTAAACCTTACTTGAATCAAAAATGCCAAGTGTATATATACATAGATTAATATTAACACTAGATTGCCCAAGCAAGTCATTTTGACTGCTTTTTAATTTCAATCAGAAAAACAATTATGTATATAATGATACAATTTGTTAGAATTTTGTGACTTTTTGTACAACATACATATAAATGCGTTTATTAATAATTGTAGTTACCTCCCCCTCCTTCATTTCCGGTATATATATATATGTGTTATACCTATATTACCAAAAGCAGTAATTTTGACTGCTTGACTTCCTTGGGCAATCTAGTGTTAAGAATGCAAAATTCGATCGTTTATCTGTTCAACATTGATCGGTGGTGGATGGACACACACAAACATTCGATATTTATATGAAGTGCACTGAAAGAAACGTTCTGCAAGCTTTCTTGGTTTCTGATGGAACCTTTTTAAAAAAGTTGAAAGTCCACTGACTTAAAAATTGCTCCTCTTCTTCGTCTTAGTGTTTCATCTATGAAATATATCATGTGTACCAACTACAATAATTTCATTTAAATTGGTCCACAAGAGATCCGTAATTTTTAAATGGTTTAAATAGTTGTACGAAACAAAAAACAGTTTTTTATTTATCAAAGCAAGTGGTAAAATTTCACATTAAAAATCTTAATAAAACAAAATCGTGAACGTATTTAATAAATGTAATATTTGGTAATATCGTTGATTGATTTTCGTTAATTTAAGGTATTTTTTTTTAGACCTTTATGATGCGCAGTTGAGTCAGCTTTACTTTATACGAAGTCGCTGGGGCAGAAAACTACTAGTTTACAAAGGCTATACATTTACATCAAATAAACGTGTATATTCGACAAATACGACATACTGGCGATGTACTTTCTCGAACTCGAGAAAAAAACTGCCTTGCCCGGTTAGGTGTACAACAAAACACGGCATTCTTATTAACTACATTGGAGATCACAATCATTCAGAACCGGGTGAAAATATTGTTGGACAAAAACTTAGCATGGATTATTGTATGGACGATCCATAAATTGAGAAATAAATTACTTAAAGAAAGAGATTTTATATTTGAAATAAATTTTTGTGTTTGCTTCAACATTTTTCAAATACATATATATATTTATGGACAGCATAAGACTTTCTTAAACTGAACATACATGCTTGCGTAATGTCGTGTTGTAAGCCTACGATGACCTCCCTATAAATTTTCAATTAACATATAATGTAAAAAACAATTACCAAATATGAGATACCTAACTAGGTAACGGGAATAAGTTTCGATTTACAGTAAAACGCAAAAATATAAGGAATTTTATTGTCTTTGTTAGTACCTTTACAAGTTTTTCTTTTCTTTCAAAAACCCGTTAGTTTACGAGAAATTCCGCAAAATTATTTTTTTACGTATTAATGAGAATATATCCAGAAGGCGTTTAGTTAGCGAATGACAGTAAAAGGCAAAGTCATACATAAGAGAAGTAAATTGCGAAACACGAAATTGAGATTTTTAAAGTCACTTCCGGTTAATGGATTTCCACTAGAAGTTTTAAAGAGACATTTTTGTAATAAGGCTCCGATCGACTTCGGTTTCGGCCAGTTTCTGCCCAAGATTACACGTTTCACCAAGTTTCGGAAACTTTTGTAGAAAATTTTAAGTTTTGTAATATGTATTTATCAAAATTTAGGACTTTTTTTTCAAAAAGGAGTTTTTTAATAAAAAATTATGCAAAACTATGCAAATTTGTCAAAATTACTATCACATCGAAGATATCCAGCCCGCACATATCCAGCTAAACAAAACGAGAAAAAATATTGCGATTTTTATTATGTTATTGTACTATCATTGAATGTGGGTCTGCAGATAAATGCACATCGAACGCACATTTAAACATTTTTTTCCAAAGACCCACATTATTAATGCGACGAGAATAAAAAATTTCGAAATTTTTGTCAGTGGGTTGGATAATTTTTATTCTCATCGTATTTTTTCTAATTTTGTGATGTAATTTATGAAAATCACTTTTCTTTTTGTTTTCAAAAATATTAAGTTTCAGTTTTTATACTCTTTTATGAGAATCATCCAACCAATTGTCAGTCACAAAAATCAATTAAACCAGGGTATTTGGTATGACAAAACATTTTGATTTCCGACTGTTCGTCCGTGAACGCCATAACGTTCGAAAGAGACTTGAAATTTTTTACAGTTGCGTTTCTCATAACTAGCAAGGCTTAAGTCTTGAACGGGCAAAATCGTACCATTCGGTCACCTCTCATATGAAAAAGTGTTTTGCGATTTTCTCTTAAACGTATTGAAAAATTTATAAAGACTTGTTTTGACCACTTCCCCCTCTGCTGTACAATTAGAGTATTTAACGATTACCTTCTGGCGATTGTAATTTTTCTTATGTTTTATTTAAAATTTAACTCCGTCAACCAAATTTATTCTTTTTTAAACATTTTGGTCATACAGTGCTTCCTTTAAAAAACTTTCTGTTTCGTCCGAAAGTTTGATTTTGGCCTCAAATTCCGGTTTCGGTCGGACACTACACTTATGGAAGTTATTGACGTTTTCTCAAGTAAAAAAGCCACTAACAAGAGCACACTCAGACTACACGAGGAGCATAAAGTTAAACTGTTCGTAGGATAAAGAAATGTCTTTAATTTTTTTTCTTGTGCACGTGAAACTGTCCGAGGGAGACAAGAGAAGATATCCTGCAGAAATAAGATTACGTTCGATTTTGATGTATCACTTTTTAAAAATATCGGATTTTAATTTTTACGAACAAACAAATACTGTTTTGTTTAATTATTCTTCGTTTTTATTATGTGGGAAGATTCTCCCAGATGTTGGATCAAGTTGACCACAATTTGGGGAGACTTTTCAGGTCTTCGTTTCTTTAATAATAAGTCTATGTTTGTCTTCAATGAAATATATATAAGTTGAAAGCATCCAGATTTAATACATTGGAGCGAAATAAACCTTTAAGTAATCACAAAAAACTATTGAAACTAAAAAAGTAAAATGGCCATTCAATCTCCATTTTTTAAGTACAATATAAATTGAAACAAATAACAATTACAACCAAATTTGTGCTTTTCGGGCCAATTTTGAAGAAACTTCACGGCAAAACCGAAGTTTGTATTTTGCCTTAAACCTTACTTGAATCAAAATTGCCAAGTGTATATATACATAGATTAATATTAAGAATCCAAAATTCGATCGTTTATCTGTTCAACATTGATCGGTGGCGGATGCACACACAAACATTCGATATTTATATGAAGTGCACTGAAAGAAACGTTCTGCAAGCTTTCGTGGTTTCTGTTGGAACCTTTTTAAAAAAGTTGAAAGTCCACTGACTTAAAAATTGCTCCTCTTCTTCGTCTTAGTTTTTCATCTATGAAATATATCATGTGTACATACAATAATTTCATTTAAGATCCGTAATTTTTTAATGTTTTAAATAGTTGTACGAAACAAAAAAACAGTTTTTTATTTATCAAAGCAAGTGGTAAAAATTCACATTAAAAATCTTAATAAAACAAAATCGTGAATGTATTTAATAAATGTAATATTTGGTAATATCGTTGATTGATTTTCGTTAATTTAAGGTATTTTATTTTAGACCTTTATGATGCGCAGTTGAGTCAGCTTTACTTTATACGAAGTCGCTGGGGCAGAAAACTACTAGTTTACAAAGGCTATACATTTACATCAAATAAACGTGTGTATTCGACAAATACGACATACTGGCGATGTACTTTCTCGAACTCGAGAAAAAAACTGCCTTGCCCGGTTAGGTGTACAACAAAACACGGCATTCTTATTAACTACATTGGAGATCACAATCATTCAGAACCGGGTGAAAATATTGTTGGACAAAAACTTAGCATGGATTCTTGTATGGACGATCCATAAATTGAGAAATAAATTACTTAAAGAAAGAGATTTTATATTTGAAATAAATTTTTGTGTTTACTTCAACATTTTTCAAATATATATATATATTTATGGATAGCATAAGACTTTCTTAAACTGAACATACATGCTTGCGTAATGTAATGTCGTGTTGTAAGCCTACGATGACCTCCCTATAAATTTTCCTATAAATTTGTGAACATAGAATGTAAAAAACAATTACCAAATATGAGATAACTAGGTAACGGGAATAAGTTTCGATTTACAGTAAAACGCAAAAATATAAGGAATTTTATTGTCTTTGTTAGTACCTTTACAAATTTTTCTTTTGTTTCAAAAACCCATTAGTTTACGAGAAATTCCGCAAAAATTTTTTTTTACGTATTAATGAGAATATATCCGAGGAGCATACTCACATAAAAAATATTTTTCCCAAAACGTATTTTTTTTATGCGGTAAATAGAGATCGCATAGAAAAATCGCACAAATTATACTCACACTTTTAAATGTAGTTCTATTTTGTGTGGTTACCAAACCTGTCTAACAAGCCATCATTTTAATAGAAAAACGATAAATTAAGCCTTTATCAATAAGAAAACAATAGAAATGCAATTTTCTGTACGTTTAGATCAGAGTTAGGTTCTCGTATTGTATGTGGAAGTATCGTGTTTTACGAGGGCAATAAGACTAAGTTGCAGGAGATCATGTTATAGAAAGATTTAGTTAATTGTCAAATCTTGTTAGAGCGAAGTTGGCTAGTAGCAATGCCGTGCTCTACGGAGGTGACCCGTATTTTCTTATTTTTTATTTGAAAACTTGTATTCATACTACGTATTTTATTAATAGTTTTTTCAATTTCAGATAAAAACCAAAAGCGTCTTAAATATGTGAGCAGTATAAAGGGCGGTTATCAGCTCTGTTTAGATGGATTTCCGTTCACAAGACATCGGGTAAGAGGTGATACCATTTATTGGCGCTGTGTACAGTTTCATGCAACTTCGTAAGTTAAATCTAAACATAGTTCCTTATCGAGCAATCAGTTTAGTTAAGAATTTTTTAGTTGCCGGGCACGTCTACGCACAAGAAATAATGGGAAGGAGTTAGAAATTGTCAACAAAGCTCATAATCATAACATACAAACTGAACGTCGAAAAAAGGGGTCTTTAAAAGCAGAATATGAAAAACGCCTAAAACATAAGACATAATGTTCAAAAAATTATGAATAAAATGGTTAATAAAACAAAAGAATTTTTTTTCGTTTTTTTTTTTTAATGAAAAATTTGTTTTGCGTTTCATAAAATTTCCATCTAACATCTGCATTATTTTTAGGTTTGCGAAAAATGTCTGAAAAATCACCTGAATTATCATATACTTATAATCGGCGTGGACAATTGGTATACAAAAATTTTACTTTTGGTAGTGCTCTTCAAAAAGGCAAAGAAAATGTTGTACACTGGAGATGTATTGCATACAAGAAAACAAAGTGCCCAGCAGTTATAAAAACTAGGGGTAAAGCCATTTGGGAAGAAACAGGAACTCATAATCATCCGGAGAATGCGACGAAACAGATTTTTCCTCCAATGTTGTGGAATGAGGATTATGAAAAATAATAATAATAAAAAAAACTAGAAGCATGTTTAGGGATTTTGATAGTAAGATGATAAAAAAAATTAATTTACTTGTACAATTCTTATAAAATTTGAAAAAAATGTCAAGGTTTTTTATTTCACTAGAAATTTGTAATTTAAGAATTCGATTTACAAAACTTCATGTTAAAAAAGTTACTCCAGTTATACCGAAGTCAGATTCTGAATTAGCGGTATCGAATTATACTACAAAGATTGTAATATATTTGGCAACACGAAAAAGTTTACATGTAGTACGACATGTTTGGTAAATATTTAGTTCCAACGATGGTTTTATCACATTTATCATCAAATTTGAATGCATTGGACTTGTAGTTACTTCCGATTTATTTAACTTTAGAACATTTTTATTCGATTAATCGAAATTTGTTCGAAATTCTTTGGTTTCTGGACTTACACTTATTGTTTATGTTATTGTTATGAGGAACTTGCAAAACTTCGATTTATCGAGGTTTACTTTTAAGTTATCGAGGTAAAAAAAACATTGATTAATATATGGAAGTTTGAGGGGATTGAAAAATCTTCGAATTATCAAGGAATTCGGGTTATCGAGGTCCCACTGTGCTATTTTAAACTATTACTACACTGAAACCCCGAAAAGAAATCTCTATCTTACTCCATGTTATTTTACTTCGATAACTTGAAAGTAAATCTTGATAAGTCGAAGTTTTACATGTTTCTGGACAAGGAGTCGGACCTCAACAAGTAGTTTTTTTTTGCCCAGAAACCACAGTAACTCGAAAAATTGCGGCCTCAATATCTCGAAGTTTATTGCTTTTAACCTCGATTAATTGAATCTCGATAACTCGGGTTTTCTTTTGTACTCGTCAACTTGACTTATCGAGGTTTCACTGTGTGACCAAGGTAGCGATATGTTGATAATGTTATTTTCTACATAGGATAAATGATTATCAAATTATATTCTGATAGTTTTATCGGTTTATATGAAAATCATAAAGAAGTATATTAGATCGTTTCGTTTGTAACGCCTCGCACCAATCGTCCGACACAAAATTGAACAACTCCAGGGTGTTTGGGATAACAAACGATTTTGATTTTCGCATGCCCGCCCGTCTATCTGTCTGTGAATACCATAACCTTCGAAAGAATTAAGGTAGAAACTTGCAATTATCTTTCGAAGGTTATGGTATTCACAGGCAGATATTCACAGACAGGGCTAAGTTCTTGAACGGGCAAAACTGGACCATTTCTTCTCTCCTCCCCCATACAACCGTGAAGATCTTTAGCAATTTCCTCGAAAACGGTGAGTCCTATTGAAATATTTGTAAAGGTAAAATGTGTTTAGAATATGATTTTACATAACTCATCCATAAAAAATCCAATCGGATACTTCGGATACTTCCTCCTCCTCTCCGTCCTCTTTATCCTCCTTATACAAATGGATTTTTGAAAAAAAAAATATTTTGACGATTTGCCTCTGAAAATGGTAGCTTTTCTTATGTTTATTTCTATTATTTCCCGCGTTTCCCATTGTTTTTTAAAGAGATAAACAGAAATGGTATCATATGCTTCCGTTTTGTATGCAAAAAATTGCAATACAACACAGGTAGTACAGGCATTAGCTTTTGTGTTTCAAATTCAGTTGTTACACTGTTTTTTTTTTTAACTTTAAACATAAATTTGCATAACATGTTTCAAAATTTTTATAAAAAATTTCAGCATACAACGGATTTCAATGTAATACTTTTAGACCAGATTGGAAAAGGGAGTTAGATTATTGGACTTTTGCCAAAAAAATTATGGATATGCAGCATCAGGAACCTTACAATGATAAATCTTTATTAGTTCCATTAAAACAGCAGAATATAGTTGCTGGGTCATCACAGGATGTTAAGGAGAAAAAGCCTAGACCAATCCGGGGTCGTTGTTCCTTGTGCTCCCACAGCAAAAAAAATGACTACAAATATAGCAACCGCTGTGATATTTGCCAACGAGCAGTTTGTCCAGAACATTCCACTAAAACATTGATTTGCAAATTCTGTTCCCTTAACTATCAATACATGCAATAACTGTGGTATTAACATAAAAAAAATTGTCCAACCGTTCCTCTTTACAGCACCAAAAATATAGACAAAACTAATCGTAATTGTTTTTTATGATTTGTGAAACTAATGAACAAGAATTTGAAAATTTTTTATTTAAAATAAAGAAATTTTATGAAAAAAAACGAATAATATAGGTGGTAACACGAAATATTTTAATATATTATTTTAAACTTGAACCTTATTTTGAATGGCACTTATTTTTTGATCTAATTTAACTTTCAAATAGAGTTTAGGATACATGAAATATCAAGCGTTTCACGACAAATCTAGACGCTATCCGTTCTATAAAAGATTTACAATTGCACAAACAACCAAATAAGATAATAATTATGCAAATAATAAATAAGCAGTTATCATGTCACCGTTAAGTGGCTTGAGCTTTATTTTAAACATCATATTTGTTTTGATGAAGAAAGGACTATGCAAGAATCGGTGTTTTTTGTGCCTGTGGTTAATTTCTGACTTTTTCGATAGTGAACAGTCTCGAGTTTCAATCATATTAAGGCTCAACAACCATCGACTTGAAGAGGGTGATGAGGGTCGTAAATCCGTTAACGAAACTGGACTTACGTTTATTTTTCTGACTTACGTTTATACTTGGACAATATTACAAATTCACAACTTTTTAGTGAAAAAAATTTATTAAGAAGAGTCGATGCCAATTGCAATAGAATCCGTCGGAAGTATCGGCTTATGACTTTCGGTTTATGTACACAATTTCAATCCCTTATTATACATGCATGATAATTTTTTTAAAATCAGAAAACTAGAATATTTTGATGTAAAAAACGTTCAGTTCCTCACATTTTTTTAAGTATGTAGAATATTATTTGAAAAGTCGAATTGCCGATTTATTTGATTTTATTTCCAATTAAATAAGTTCGTTTGAAAGTAAAATTTAGTTAAAAAGCAAATTTTATATAATTTTGAAGGTGATTTTTATGTCTATTTAAAATGTTTAAATTATGCTGACCATCTTTATATTATTTTAGGGTACAGGATTTCAACAAAATCCGTCGAGGCTCTACAACATGAATTCACACGGCTATGTGAAAGTGTGACAAATTCAATAACAGAACTCAAGAATGAAATTAGAATGCAAAATGTGACCCATGAGTCCGTGTCTTTTATCGAAAAAGTACCCTTTTTGACTATGAAAGAAGTTGATGATTTTGAAGCCAGGTTATCAATCGATGCTACTAAATTTTTAGAATTGGTAAGATACTTAAAAAACGCCACTTTTTCGATGTTAAACAATGCTACTTTTGTATTTTAGGAGAACGTATTTAAAGCTCGTGGATCAACTGAACTACAGAAATTTGTAAAAGGCTCATTAAGGATGATTTTCGATGATAAAGTGGCCTGCCAATTTTCATGGCTAGGCAAAAATAATAAAAAAGCTGCAAAAACATTGAAAACTGTGGAAGCATTAAAATGTGATAAATTGAAAGTTTCTTGCAGAATTTATACTTACCGTTTGCATTTTAGATGCGTTTTTCGTCAAATTTCCTGGAACCCCCGAGGAGTTATTCGTTAGACATGCAATGCGACATTTCCACTATGCAAAAGAGCGTTTGGTTAAGAAGAAAAAAACTAATTGAAAACCAATAAAAAACTAAAATGCTACAAAAATAGGGAGCATTTTTTTGTGTTTGACATAAATTGATTTGATATTTATCGATCTTGTTGTAAACATTAATTTTGTAAATAAAACACTGAAAAATAAAAAGAAAATAATTGTTTTACACTTTGTTTTCTTTCTTCAAAAATTTGTGCATGAAATGTTGGTTGAACGCGTTAAGTTAATAAAAACAGTTTCTTGTTAAATAAAGATAACATGCTACCGCTACGGTGACCATATTTTTTTTTATCTAGAAAATAAAGGACAAATACACTTTTTATAAGTAAAATAAATGCCCAAAAAGCACAAATTTTTTGTTAATAAAAAAAGCTATTACCAGCAAGTAGTAATTGTGAAATACCTTTTATGATGTGATTTTAAAACTTTGAAAACAGTTTTTCTGTTGGAATTTCCAATCAGGTAATGAAACTTAAGGGATTTTTTTAAACAAATTTTTAAAGTGTACTAAAAATTAAAAAAAAAAACTTTTACGTAGATAAAAGTGTTGAGAATTTTTGCATAATAACTTTTATCTTGTTTTTATACCCGTATGGTGAAACCAAAGGGTATATTAGATTTGCCTTACCGTTTGTAACGCCAAGATCCCGTCATCACACAAAAAAATGAATTACACCAGTGTGTTTAGACTGATAAAAAAAGTTAAATTTTTTTTTCAAAATCCGATTGGAATAAATTTAAAAAAATCTTATTGGAAAGTTTGACTTGAAAGTGGAATTTTGGTACAACTGTTCGAATTTTGATACGAATATCACCATACGGGTCTCCAATGATTGCCAGATTGGCATTTATAGCTTTTGTTATGTTTATGTTTGAGGCTAAATTCCTACGTAAAATTATTTTTATTTTTGTACAATTTAACAGTTTGTTTCTTAAAAAAAATATTTCTTTTATAATTTTTAACCTTGCTCTGAAAAGGTAGTATGTTACAGCAGAAATGCGAACATGGTATTTTTACACGGTAAGAATTTAGGAAATTTCCACGCTCGTTTCTAAATTATGTAGACTATTTACTGAAGGCTATGGAAATGTGTTTTACGTGATTATGTATGTTGTCATTCTTTTGAATTCGAAAAATCGGAATTGTGGATAGTAGTCATAATCGCTAGTTTTGAAAGTTTGTTAGAGAAGTGAAGACCGCTAGTAGAGAAAAGGTTGATGCACAGACACGACACGAAATGGTGCAAAACGGTAACAAAATGGCGAAGGCAACTTGTATGCACACTTAATGAACCGGCGACGAAAGTAAAACTGCATTTAGTTCAGTTTTATTTCGTGAGGAAGCAAAATAAATGCTGCAACATCCCTGTATTTTTTGTGACACATATCATACAATTCTATACTTTCCCTCACAAGTTCAGCTATTTTCTCTAAAAACGTTTTTATACCAGTATGGTGAAACCGAAGGGTATATTAAGTTTGCCTTACCGTTTGTAACGCCAAGATCCCGTTATCACACACAAAAATAAATTACACCAGTGTGTTGAGAATCATAAAAAAAAAATTGAATTTTGCATGTCCGTCCGTCTGTGGCGCGGATTGCGGGTGCACGGATTGAGCCAGAGACTTGAAATTTTATGCAGATTCGTTTTTCGTTAAATGCAAGGCTAAGTTCATTAATGGGCCAAAATTGACCATTAGGGGAGAACCTCCCATACGAACGAAAAAGTTTTTTGCGAATATCTAAAAAACGGTGCATCTTATCAAAAAAGTACAAGACCAAAAGTTATTTAAGTTGTTACAGATAACCATTAAAATTTCATATTATGTCGCTTGTTAACAAGAGAATATAATGTGCCTTTTGCAAAAAGGAAAACATTTGACATGTATTTATTTATTTACTTATTTACAATATCGCTACGGAACAGATATGAGTCCAATAACTCAATAGCGTACAAAATTAAAATAGAAAAATTGAAAATTTAGATAAAATGAAGCTTTATATAAATAAAATAGATTAAAAAATTTCTGCATTTAGCCAAATAATTAGTTTACGGCGAAAAGTTAAGTATGGTATGTCCAAAGAACCAAATTGAAAGTTATCATGATTTCTTGGTAGCCGTACTAGTGGGGAATGAAAATATGGATTTATCGTAGCTCGAGGCTGTGTAAAAATTAGATTAAGCCTGTTGGGAAAATTTAAGTATCTAACACAGGGACTACATTGACTTTTATTTTTGGTGTACCAGCAAAACTGTTTGCTAAAAAGCCAGTGTGGACCAATCTGGTTTACCAGTTTTTCTGGTAAGACAGTGCTGGTATACCATTTTCGTAGACAGCGCTGGTATACCAGATTTTGACAGGCAACCAAATTAAAATGGCGGAAACTAAATTTTCGAGAAAATATATATGGGAGCTTATCATTATTTTACGAAAAAAGGAATTGTTAATGGAATACACATTCTAGATATTACAATAGAGTCGATTTGAGAGGGCAAAGGGTAGATTAGTTCTTTTCCAGACGTTTTAAAGCCAATATTTTGGGAACCATAATTTGTTGTTTCCTGTTTACTGACATTTCGCTTACTGAACTGTTTTACCAGAATTTGCCCACCAAACAAATTTGACAGATTGCGACTAAAAGGCTTACCAGCTGGTATACCAGAAATAAAAGTCAATGTAGTCCCTGTGTTAGGTTAAGGCGATTGCTTAGAGTGCTATTGAAACAACCAGTAAAATAGTTTTTGCGCGCTCATTTGCTAGATTTCATTCAGTATATTTAATATTTTTATTTCACAATCATCCTTTTTGTTTGTTTGCATTTAAACATATAACACAGTTTTTGAAATCTGTTTTGTTCTGTTTTTATAAAAATGTTCTCAAAAGTACAATGGGCCGGGTGATTAACATGAAGCAAATGTATGTACTAGCAATTTAGCACATCTTGGTACGAAATTATATGTAAATTTAGTACTGAAACATGCTCAATTTCCAGTAAAAGCATTTGCTAGATTTTATTCATTTGGCCCAATATAAAAAAAATCGTCAGAAAAACGGAACATTAACGAACTTTCTTCTTTCAGACGTCAAACCGAAACCGGAAACTTCTTCAAACGAAAAACTACAAAGATATGAAGTAGTGACATACGAATCGTTTTTTAAAGATTCAATTAAAAAGTCATATGAAGAGACACAACCGTATCGTCGAGATCCCTTTCGATTTAAAAAACCCACTACTTTATCGAAGGCTCTTGGCGAAGTTCCGCGCGAGGATATTTTAATGAAGCTAAAAAATGGTCATATGTTGGTGCAATTAAAAAAGAATCGTTTGAAGGGATTTTGCGTAGAATGTATTCGATCAAATCCTGGTGAAGATTATAAAGGATTCCTTCAGAAAATTTCAACGTATTGTCCAAAATGCCCTGGAGGTAATTGGATTTGCCAAAGTTGTTTTAAAAAGATTCACAAAAATTCGGATTAATTGCTGTACTCTTTCTGTTTAGAGAAGTTTAATAAATAAGAATTCTAAAGCAGTAAAAGCAATAAATAAGAATTCTAAAGCCGTATTTCAGTTTTTTGCTCTTTTTATTTTAATTGGTTTTTTATGTTTTGTGTATCAATATCAGCCAACAAAGTAAATTGTTCTTGTGATTTCCTGTCAATGAAAATTTATAATTAACGGACAGTGTGATACAGTGGCGTGGATGGCTCAGCCAGCTTAGTGTAAATCCCACTTAGGGCAAAATAATTCCATTCGAAAAAAATTTGGAACTTTTCTGCTCATGGACCTAAACACGGACCAGGTTAGTCTTTGCCTCTTGCCGCCTGAATACTCCTCCAAGCTCTGTAACTGGACACAATGGTCGATAAGGCTATGTACTGTCGCGCCAAGTCTTTGTTGCAGTGGGATGAGGGGAGTATTCAGTGTGTGAATGGATTGTATGAATTGTTGAATGAATGAATGTCTTGAGCTGTGCTTCGGCATTAGAGGCAATTTGCCTAAAGCTCCTGGCAAAAAAAAATAAAAAAAAGCTTAAGATTAAAGTCCATGCGTAACTTTTCTCTTCTTCTCTATTGCTCTAAATAACAAGGCGGGACTGGGCTTGCTTAATTGAAGTGTCATGTGTCATAAGAGTTTGATGCCCGCACTTGCAGTTTTATATGGATTGCAAACCAGGAACGAATTGCAACATTTGTAATAGTAGCGGTCGCGACAGTACTCTAGACTGGTGATATCCTTACCACTAAGAAGTAATTATCACTATTTATTTCGATTAAGCAAGTCGAGTGGATTCGGAATGTAATTCATTTTTATGTGGTGCTTGGGCCTCTGCTAAACAAAAAAGTTAATAAGGCTGAAATATTTCAAGCTGAATTCTGAATTCTTTATTTCTACGATTTTTTTTACTATTCCCTAGCTTGGGGTCAAAAGATACGTATGAAAAATTTTCAAATCTCTCATTTGCTTGTAAATAATATTACTTTATTTTCAGATTACAAAGGCGATAAGTGGACTCGCAATCCCTTTCAATACATTTTGAGTAACAAAGGATTCCCTCAACTGGTTTATAATGGATTTATTTTTAATTTTGAACGATCGAGAGGAACATATAAATATTGGTTATGTGCTGGAAAGTATAACTATGCCTGTCCAATGAGATTAAAAACGACTTTAGATGAAACTATGATTTTCGTTAAGGAAAATAATCATTGTCATTCGCCACCAACAAGTATACTTAAGAAAAAACCATGGATATTTCGTGATCCCATGTTTACTCCTTTGCCAAGAAATCTTAAACAAAAAGAATTAACAATTAGTAAGATAAAAAAAATAAAAATTTAATCATTTCTATAAATTTTAAATGTAAAATTTGATTAAATTGTTATGATAATTACACTTATTATAAATAAATTTATTATTTTTTTTGTATTCGTTTGCATTTTTGTAAATTGTTACAAATGGCTCCTAGAACGTGAGGTCAACAAAAAAAATTTTATTGGCTTCTTCTTTCTCCAGCTCCTTACCATTTTTTCTCAGTTCCTCCATAGATTTTTCCGCTGTTTAAATTAAACAATTTTTTTCTCGTTTTAAATACTTCAAAGTATTCGTCGCTTTCCAATTTTTTAAAACTAATATTTTGTGTTTAGAACATTGTGAGTCCCGAGACATGAAGCTGTAAAGTAAGATGACCCTCGCGTTTGCCAAGTGTAATCTATGAATTTTTTTTAAATGAAAGTATTGTTCTAATAACAGGTATTTAGCAAAAGCAAAAATACTAACGATCAGTAAATTGAGTAGAGTTCTGGAATATAAATTAATAATAGTATTTCGAGTTTTCCTACTTCGATGAATGATCATTAGAAATGGCTAAAGAGTAGTTTTTTTTCTGGTTTTTTGAATAACTACCAAAAACCAACTTTTATGCAAAATCATCTGATGAGTTGGGTATCTACCCCAATTTCATATATGATATATTTATTGTGCAAACATTTTTTATATGAGAGTATTATTTTTATCTGAAAATTATTTTGATTGTACCCCAACCCGATCACGCCGATTTTGTTGATTTTTTGATATGTTATAAATATTAGACTGAAAACGAAATGAGGGAAGAATTTTGACCGGAAAACCGATTTTTTACAATTACTCGTCAACTAGTCAGATTTTCATGAAACAAATAGAAAGTTTTTTTCGAAAATAGAATCAAATAACAAAAAGACAATTTTTAATTATTTTATAGGATAGGGAAATCTATTTTCGGACATCTTTTTTTCACCCCACTTAAAACTAAAGTTTACCTGGGGTGGCTTCATGTAACTTATTTTCGATCGACTAATTGGTCGAAGGAAATCTTTCGTCGACCAAAACTGATTAAACAGGAGGACACTCACTCTGGTGCACACGATATAAGAATCTTTTCTGGGTAATTTGGGGTCGCTGAATCCGAATCTGGCTTTGGCTGTACCAGCTTTACTTTTTCAGATATGAAGGAAAAAATAATTGTTGATTTCCAGATTATAAACATTTATGAGTTACTCACCATATCGGAAAAAGTAGAGCTGGTACAGCCAAACCACTGCCAGATTCGGATTCAGCGACCCCAAATTACCCAGAAAAGACTCTTATATCGTGTGCACCAGAGTGAGTGTCCTCCTGTTTAATCAGTTTTGGTCGACGAAAGATTTCCTTCGACCAATTAGTCGATCGAAAATAAGTTACATGAAGCCACCCCTGGCTTCCGATTATGGAATCCGCCGCGCATCGCTTTTTGTGGCAGATTTGCATTTTCGTTTTATAGAATCCGCTTTCGTTTTATTCTCAAAAACGCTAGCGGATTCAATGCGACGCGGACCTGTCAAATCCAACTGCTTTTAGGTGGCGGATTTTTGGTTGGAATTGATTTTTGGGGGATTGTGGCAGATTTGTGAGAGAATAAAAATTAAAGTAAAATAAAGCAAATAATTGTAACATTTATTGTCGAAAAAAAATTGTTTTTTTTTGCAAATTAAGAAAATTTACTCGTTATGAGCAAGATCAAATCGAGATGAACGACTCCTTAAGATCTCCTTTGCAGTCACATTGTCGAGCCTTCTTCGGCCTCTTCTCTTCCCATATAGATAAAAAAAATACACACTGCCCATTTTTTTGTTAAAAACTCGATTCAATTCAAATTTTTGCGATATTTTTGATGTTTGTTCGATTGAAATTACGGAAATGAGAACTTTCTGTCGATTGTCTATTTTTAAAAACTGGAAGTTTATTTGGAAAAATTGGTATTCCGTCTTCGCATTTCATAATCCTACCGGCTGCGCCAAAATGTCGTGTTGTGTTTCTTTTCACTAAACACGCTGAGTGGATATACGATTTTTGAAGAAGAAAACACTTTTTATTTATAAAAATTTATGAAGAAGAAAACACTTTTTATTTGTAGCTTGCTTTATTCACAATAACATCTTGTATTCAAACTATATTTAACATTTCCCAATCAACTGCATCTAAACGTCCGACTCTATCTTGATCAATCTCCGAACTTCTAATGTGGTGACTTGGTTTCTTCAAAATTAATCGAAATTTATCTATTGACGTCATTACCGTACAATGACCCTTTTGCAATTCAGCATTATGAATGCATATATTTCCTTATTGAGCAATATTAATTCTTAAGAAATTAATTTGTCAATCAGGCAATATTGCAACATTTGCACAATTACAAATATATCATTGCGGCATGAACTTTTATTTAATTTGATTTTTGCTAATATAGACAAAGTCAATAACCTTTGTCGATATTAGCCCTAGCCGATTTCCGCGTCACCACATAGCCCAATCGGATTTGAATAAGAGAGGCGAATTGGATCTGAATACAATCCGCGGCGGATTCTATAATCGGGGTCCTGGTGTAAACAAAATTGTTCGAGTTTGCCAATTTGGCGTCAGCTGACTCTGACACCGGCTGTTCGAGTTTAGCTGTTTGACTCTTGGTCCTAGCATCTCTTCTGGGAGCAAACGACACCAAGATCGGTCGTTATTTTGAATCGCAACAAAGGTTAAGAGGTTTTGTGCGGAGAAAAATAATTTTAGTAGCAAGGAAATGTGAAAGTTTCGACGAGTAATTATTTATCAATCAATACGAGTCAGAAAAAAATTTTATAAATGGTAAAATACGACATTTTTCTGGAAATAGTAGATGGCTAGATTAAAACTTATTTTTTCCATTTTGAATTGCTCAAATGTGAGAGATAAAAGCTGAACAGTTTTTTCACTGATCTTAGGTTCTGCTCTTTTTCCCCTAAATATCAAAGCTCGTATAATTAAAATATTCTCTATATCTTCAGCTTCCAATTCTGCAGCATTATATTCATCAAATTATTTCAATAATTGATGAATAACAGCAAAACTTAATCCAAGAATTCACTACCGATCTCCCATTGTGAAGGTTTTGACCTCTAGAACACGGGTCATCAAAGAACTCCAACACAGGTCATCACTCTTGGTAGCAGACTTGATTTTTGACAGATAGCTAAATTTCCCGGTGCGCACCGGAGTCGTGGTGCCAAAAACGGAAACGTCCTTTATATCGTCGGGTTGCTGCAAAAAAAAAAAGAAAACACCACTATTTACATTTTTTTAGTTAAATGCATTTCACACCTAAAAACTTCACCTTTTGCAAAAATTTGAAGTCTCTAGCTCAATTCGTGCGCCCGCAAACCGCGCCACAGACGGACGAATATGCAAAAATTAATTATTTTTATCATTCTAAACACACTGGTGTAATTCATTTTTTTTGTGTGATGACGGGATCTTGGCATTACAAACGGTAAGGCAAAGTTAGTATACCCTTTGGTTTTACCATACTTAAAACCAAAATCGGTAGTTACTTGAGAAATTTCGCCATAACATTAAGTAAAATATGAACACGTAAAAAAATACGGTTAGTGGGATAATAATAAAATTGCATAAAATTTAAGAAGCTAACTTAAATGGTGAAGGTATTTTTTTATGATTTGTTAGAAGTAGCTTATACTACAGATTATCACTAAATCAGTTTACAATAAAAATGTTTGAGTTAAAAACTCCATTTTTATAATTTTCAGGGATTGTACATTTGAGAAGACAGCTTCAACTCATGGAAAGATCACACGAACTTTTCCAAATGAAAATTTTAGAAACCTTGAATGAAGTTTTGGGAGGACTTAAAAACAATAAATGTAGCACAATAGACCTGGGGGATAGTTATTGTGACTTTCCATTCCCCATTTCTACAATTCCAGATTTTGAAGAATTCGAGAGAAAATTGCGATCGGAACCAATTTTTAAAAATTGTTTAGTAAGTACACAAATAATCTCTTTTCCATATGAGTTTAGGATTATATATTTTTTATATACAGGTTCAGAGACTTTCGCGATTTGGAGGAAAGAATGAAAATGCAACGGGTCGAAATATATGTAGATATTTATTCAGTGAGGAATTACTTTCACAATATTCATGGGCAGGTACTGCTATAAAAAACAACTTTAGTGCCTACAAAGAAACAGTTACAACATTCTGTGAAGCTATTAGAAAATTTTATCCTGCTTATACTCAATTTAACGGAGCCAACTTTTTCAAGGAATATCTTAAACACTCCAGCCATCGTTTCAAAAGTAGCAATGACTTTTTGCAAAAATCATCACTAATCGCTTTACTTTTTAATAGGAAAACAGTAGATGGATAAAAGGTGATTTATCTCCAGACAAGGACTTTACACGGCCGCTGACTAAAACAAAATTTTAAAAATTCTTGGTTTAAATAATTAATATCAGTCCAAATACTACCTTTTACACAATAAATTGACTTTTTTTGTAAATCGAATTGATCATTTTGCATATCAAAACCATCATTTTGCAAATCAAGTTGTACTTTGTAAAAATTAAATTTAGCTTTTTATAGATCAAATTCGCCTCTACTTTTTTTTTGATAATTTGATTTTTGTGACGATTTACCGAGTTGAGAAAGTCATTATGATAAATTAAGAATATTTTTACCTTTTTAAACAGAAATTAGAAACTATCCCAAAAATTTCATTTCAGCATTGAGAAAAAAACGAGGCATGAAAAACAAAAAAAAATCTTTAATTTTCTGAAGTATTAAACGCATTTATTCCGTGTTAACCTTTGTTTCAGAAGTGAAATTTATGCCACCGAAAATTTTAGTTTATTGTTTACAATCATGGAATGGAGCGATATCGAAAGTCGTGTTGTAATTGACCTCCATTTTGTGTATGGTACTGTGAAACTGTTCGAGAATACTGGTGGAGTACGGACTCCACACAGTGCGGACTCCGAGTGTGCTGAAAATCTTATCGCAGTTAAAATGAGTAAAAAACTGATTGAAGCATATTGAAGGGAAAATCAAAAACTTAGAACGCTCACAGACAAATTCTATTAACTGATGAAAAAATCTTCACTGTTGATGAATCTTTCAATAAACAGACTGATCGAAAAACTTGAAAAATTTATTTATTGTTACAACTGTTAAAATGAGTAAAAAAAACTCATATCAAGAAATGTAGATAGTCCTAGTTGTTAAATTGAAAAGAATGTCTACAATCTGGTAAAAAACTGGCCTAATAAACTGTTCTAATGAAAGTTAATAGACTGTCTCACTAATACCTGGAGCCCATGAATCAAACCCAACAGATTGCGCATTTGATTCATGCCTGGAGCCCAATCAACGCAACGCGAACGCACAAACTGTCACTTACAAGTTTGTTCCATATAAATCATTTGAAGTGAGCACAGTGAACACACCTACAACGCAAAAGTTGCCGAACTTTGAACTTTAACGCAACAACTCTGCGTTGACAGTTCATAAAGTGAGGTTAGGGAAATGTCGTTCGAAGAAAAATTGATAGCCTTAGTGCAATAACATACAAATAACAAAGATAAAGACCAACAAAGCATATTATCGCTTCAAAATTATCCATTTTTATAATTTTGCCAACTTTATACCACTTTATATTATGTCACTTGGACTACTTCACGAGATGCCATTCGGCTCTGCCGCTGAAATGTTGCACTGCGTGACTGTTTGTACGTTTTATTTGCGTTCGCGTTGCATTCATTGGGCCTTTCCACACGTGTATTCTTGCATCTGCAGATCGGGTTCTGATTGGTCAGTGACTAATGGAGGGGGTTCTGCAAGTGATGAACGTTTAAGCGAACTTCAAGAGTGACCAAAGGTTCTGCATGCACTAACACAAGTAAACAGCAATAAAAATTTTCCATGGGTGAAATTATGATTTCTCACACTACGATGCTTCTCTACTCACGTTCAAACCACAAATGACAATATTCGCACTCACACATACAAAACTGACGCAACTGGTAACAAAAGCGTGTGGACTCGAACTGGTTGTCGTTACAACTGTGTGTGGAAATGCCCATTGGGCTCCAGAAGTAAGAGGCACATCCTTGTTGTACTAGTAAGATCGCAAATCGAGACTAGCAAACATGACGGTTTTGCGATTACCGTTGATAAATATATCCTCAATGGCAATCGTAAGTTAGCATTTTTTTATTCAGCTTTTGTGATGAATATAACACATAACCTTAAATTTTAAAACTCATTTAAATCATTAAATGAGTTTTAAAATATCCAAAAAATAACGTTAAAGTATAATTTTCTGTCATCAGGCTCAATTAAAATATGCAAATATGAACAACAAGTTTTCATTGAAATATTAAGTGGCGTTCGCTGTTAACTTTATTAGAGGCAGCCTTTTTGCGATAGCAATTTTTTTGCCTTTTTTGTTTTGCAATTTTGCTATCGTGCGAGACACAAATACATCGTGGATGACATTTCTTACTTGCGAGCGAGAAACACTATCGAGAATGTACCCCTAAGTAGGTCAGTCATTAAATGCGATTGTCCAATTTCAAGATTATAGGCCCTCTAGATTGATCATACTCTGACAATCAGTTACTCGAGTCGG
The DNA here is from genome assembly GCA_964034945.1 of Chrysopilus asiliformis. Lineage (NCBI taxonomy): Eukaryota > Metazoa > Arthropoda > Insecta > Diptera > Rhagionidae > Chrysopilus > Chrysopilus asiliformis. The sequence continues at coordinate 46,931,537 of OZ035961.1, forward strand.
AATAAAAAAGTAATTTACAGTTTGAGTAACTTTATAAAACTAGAATGGCTGCCAGTGACTATGAACTTCACAAGAATGTCCGAAACGTTTTGTACACGGTAAATAAATATTAGTCTGAAAACATACTTAGAATGTGGTATTGTGTAATCTAAGTCAGCTGAATTTTTTTGGCCATTTTCACAGATCTGAACAGACAATGATTTAATTGATTAATTTAAGAACAGTTTTCACGGATCAAGAACATAAAGAAATTTAAACTGAATAAATTCTGTAAAAATACTGAAAACAAAGTTAATTTTATCAACACAATTTTCGAAACAAGACTGTTCGAAACTTTTTCGGAAAAAATATTCGAATCGTCTCAGAAGTGCTCGGGAAATATTTTTCAGGCAAAATTTAAGAGTTTGAAATTTTTAATGGATACAATACGTTATTATATTTCGTATAAGAAAGTAAAAAGGCATATTTGACGAAGAGATGTTGGAACGCAGCGAAGATATGGCAAAGTGAATCAATGGAGTCTGTATTCGCTAAAAAACAGCAGTTTTAGCAAAAGCTATTTTTTTTCACATCACCCAATATCCCTGCAGTAACATAAGTTATTTATGTGGGACGGTCGAACTCTAGTTTTATGTATTCAGCCTATATGCATTTGGTGACTTTGTTTTACAGTCTCTCTAGTCCTGACGCCGAGAAGTAGAATGGATAAATTTTACATTCTGTTACAAGTTATCTTACCTCACTAAGCCAAACATGTCAAAGTTTCGAAAATTTTAGGCTTCAGTTTTGTGATTTTCGGAAAGTGATTATTTTTGACGATATTAGCAAGGTTTTATTTGGTTTGTTAATATAAATGATCATAGTTTTTTGTGTTGTGTTAAAAATAGTGAATTATTTGTACAGGAATTGGCATATATAACGACAAATTCGTAGTGATTAAATGGTGTCGTTTTTGAAATTAAAATTCATTGGAGATTGATTTTTTTAAATTTTAATAAAAAGTAAGGTCCTTTGAATTTTTTTATAGTCTAATGGTGTTTCCTAATTCTACTTTTTTCGAGTGTGGTGCACTTAATTTTTTTCAGGAAAAATTTGGCTTCTAGGACGGGAATTGTGCTCTTGAAAAATGAAATTTCATTTTTTCTGTCTATTGTTTCTCGTGTGTGCTAATTCAGCTTAAAATATAGGATCAATGATTTTCTTATGGCTGGTTCCGAGAAATTTAATGCTACTTTAGAGCAATTTGTGCTCATTGATTCAATGGCGCTAAAATTTTTGTGAAAGTCGCCATAAGTCTGAATCTGCTAGTACGGACTTTAATACAATCCGGTACAAATTTCGTAAAAATCCCTAATGTTTAGACTACAGTGACCAGACGTCGCATTTCTGTCATCTGTTCCGAATTGGCGACCGTCCTGCAAAGTGCCCTCCATTCTGCATAAAGTGTCCCGTACGACATTGTGTGCCGTTTGCACCAACGAAACTTAACAACTTATGTACAACTTTAATTATTTAAGTCCCAGAATTTCTACAGTTCAAGTAGGCTAACCGCAACTTAATTTAAGAATAGTACACGCAAACAGGCCTGAATGTGTTTACATTAGGACTGTTTTTCAATCGTTGCATTGATGAGATTGAGCCACTCATCAGCCATGGTAGATCTTTCTGTTAAAGTAGCTCTTTATATTTTTTTTAATAACTCGAATGTGGATGTATAAGTTGGCATATACACCGTGTTCACAAAGTTCGAATACAAATGTAAATTGAAATAAAAATAGTCCTTCGAATTTTTTTTCCCAATTTTATTATTTTAATTAAAAGGTTCATATATAACAGTGCTGCCCAACCAGGCGATCACGATCTACCAGTCGATCTCGACACGAATTTGGGTCGATCTTCTACTACAGACTGAAATAGTTAAAAAAAAAAAATTTGTAAACACAAATATTAAAAAAAAACGAAAGTGAAAATTAAGTAATCACACTATCTACTTCTCCGTTTTTTGCTGTTAAAGCAAGTGGTCTATTTTACTTAGATACCTGATTTTAAATTTTATTTTACTTGCCTATTTTAAGTAGGCACTGAAAACTTGAAAATTACTAGATTCTCGCGGTTTATTTGAATTTGACTCATGTTTAAAATTTGTTTGAATAGTTTAGTTTCGATTTAGAACTGACGAGCCTGTTCACAATAGGCGATGCGAGACGCTACGTGTTATCGCAAACGTGAAATGGTTGATTTTCAGGATTACTGCGGCACCGTACGTGGAGTATCTTTTGCTCTGGCCGTGTAACCACACGTATATGGGTAGATCTCCATGTAGTTGGATTAAAAAATGTCGAACTTTAGTACAAAAAGGTTGGGCAGGCCTGATATATAATATAAAAACTATAAAAGATGTTTTTGTATAATGCCACCGTTAGCTCGCTTAACCAATGACAATCTTTTTTCAAAAGAATCACACGCGGCACGGACATGTGACATTGGTATTTCATCCAAGATCCTGGAGATAGCTCGCTTAAATTGCTCCAAAGTAGCAAAATTTTTAATCGTTAGGCGGTCCATCATGTAGCCCCATACAAAATAATCTAAAGGATTCAAGTCCGGGCTGCTAGGCGGCCATTCTTCCTTCGACAAAAAGTCCGTTAAATTGGCGCTAGACCATGCCTGAACAATTCTCACCGTATGGAAGGGTGCGCCGTCTTGCTGGAAGCAATAATATTCTTCTCCAAAATATTTTTGGCAGTTTGGAAGAACAACTGATTCTAAAATTTCCTTTTTATAGTACTCAGCGTTCAGTTTGACTCCTTTCTCGATAAAAACGAGTAGAAGTTTGCCCCGTTTACAAATTGCTCCCCAAACCACAACAGAAGATGCACTTTTTCCCGAAAAACCGAAAGTCAATATTTTTTTTGTTTCTTCTAGTGATAAATAATTTTATTTTTCTACTGTTATTTATGATGTATTACCGTTTTTGATTTTTTTCCTTACAAAATATGCAAACGAGTCCTGATAAAATATGCATTAATTTTTGCCCTCATTCACAGAGCTAGGGAAATCTTATTTGGCGAGATAAAATGTTGATAAACCATGTCAATTCAACGAATAAAAAAAAATTTGTCCCGAATTTCTTTCAAATTTGGCTCAGGCAAATTTAATATACCCTTTGGTTTCACCATACGGGTATAAAAAGGTCGAGTAAAAACCATAAATCAGAAATTATTCAATAAGTAATGGCTGTAAGAGTCAAAAAAATTTTCTAGCAAAAAGAAAATTGTTAAAAAAAATTGTGTTGCATGCGAAATCTTGAGGGGAATATCCCGGCTCCACACATTGAAATCAACTGTTGAGTCAACTTTGGAACATGTTGGCGAAATAATTTTGCGGACTTTTGATTTTATCTTGTTCATAAGAGTTTGCACTGTAATATTAGTGACTTTACGAGCTGCTGTGTTCCAATTCTTCCTGAATTCTTCCATTGTCGTTGCAGCTCGATCTTGTTTTCGCAATTCCCGCTTTACGATTGCCCAGTAGTGCTCGATGGGACGGAGTTCAGGACAGTTTTGGGGGTTAAGGTACGTTTCGTCGTAGGACGTTTCGTCGTCTATTAAAATTCAGCGACCCGGATTGTTTAACAAAAAATTGTATAATTTTCCACAACGAATTTTGGCACGATTCAATTGGTCTAAACTTCTTTTGGGCATTTTTTGTTTTTTATACGTTTTTAAATTGTTCTTTTTTTTTAAATTTTTTGCACCGTACTTTTCGCCATTCCCGTTTTTTTAGCCACATCTCGAATTGACAAAGTTTTCTTTCTTGTCAACAATTTCACCACCTTTGTCTCTAATTTTGGGTCAGCTGGACCTTTTTTCCGACCACGACCTGGCAAATCCATTCGGGTATTATGCTCCCCAAACTTAGTTATAACTTTTTTGGCACCATTTACTGAAACTTTGTGCAGTTTTGCTAACTGTCTTAGTGATATTCCACTTGTACGGCACCAAGTTTGCAAAATTAATTTTCTGTTTTCTTCGGTTATTTGCGCCATGTCTTTTTTGTTTATAGATTAAGCTTAAAAACCAAGCACTAATAAAAATATAAACTTGACAGAACACAACAAACCTACTTACATCAAATATTAACCTGCGAGTTTAAATTTAAACCAAATTTTAAGTGTGCACTTTATTTCGTGTCCAGTCCTTATTTGTTTAGTATTACAAATAATTTTGCAGCGTAAAAACTACGTTACAAATGGTAAAGGTTTTACCCTATTTTTGGAGCTGTTATATTGTTTAAGAACTTATGTTTCCCTTTTTGACAGATAATATTGTGATTTGGTTAACGCAACAGGCTCTGTCTACTATAGTTGCGATTACCGAGGTCAAACTGTAAATACATTTTATAATTCCGATGGTCAAAGGTTCGATATCTTGGCTGCTCTGATGTAGAAAGAATGAGACATAATTATGTGTGAATAACTCTTTTTTTTAATGTACCTCGCTTTACTTCAGCCAAGGTAAACAATTTTATTATCTTTAATAAGGCTAGGCTTTATGGGCCCAGTAATTGACATTAGTGAATAAAATTGACAAAAACAGAAAAATTAAAAGAGGTAACTCCCAAAAGACGTTGCTATGTGAATGATCTATGGTTACAAGAATGATCTATGGCATGCGAAGTAAGGAATGAAAGGTCATTAATGATGGTAAATAGATGGTTATTTTCGAGTTCTTGAGTTGTGTCTTTGAATTATAAGTTAGATTTTCCTGAAATTAAGGGAAAAGTTTTCTTACTTTCAGTGGATGTAAGAGGTGGTGACAATTACTGGGTCATCACTTTAACCAATGTTCCTATAACTGACACATTGCCGCCCACATAAATTTAAAATCTGATTTTCGATCGGAAAATTGTCAAATTACTTCAAACTCAATTTAATGCAATTTTACAAGAAAATCCTAGAAATACATGGCTTCTAGACTTTAAAAAATGGCTTCTATTCTAGTAATTCTTTCTTAAAATGGTTAAAGTATGATGTCTTTGAGTCTATAATCTAACAATAACTTCAAATTGTAAAAAAAAGGTCGATTATATACCAAAAACCCTATTTTAACTAGGGATGGTAAAAGTTACTATTTTTCAATCACAGGTTGTGACTGCGATTTTCAAATATCTGTGAAAATTATCGGTGATTTAAATCATAGATTTTTGGAAGCGCGAGCTCATGTTTAATACAAAAATTAGTTAACATAAGTTATTTTATTCAATTAAATGCTTGCGTATATATAGGCAAAAACACTCAAGCCAAACGAATAAAGATTTAGAAGATATGGGCTGTGTACACTGAAAACACAGTAACAGAGCTCTCCGCGATCACTAGGTAAAAAAAGTAGCAAGTAAATTTTACAAATTCTAGAGAAAAACTAAAAAGTGGCAAATTTTTTGTTATACGTAACTTTTGAATTGCGTGCTCAAACATGTGACAGTTTTTAAAGTACTGAAATATAAAAAAAATCAGAAACATAATTTTTAAAAACTTTCAGATTTGACAGCATGAAACCTTTTGTGTTTAAGCAATAAACTTGATAACATTAAAAATGCATTTAAGAGGTAAAATCAAGTAAAATCATCGTTATTATACTCTCAAAAATATTTTTATTCTATTGTAGTTTCGGTTTTAGAAAATGTAAAAACTAAAACCAGTAAACTACACTATTTAATATTAAAAACATTGTTATATTTTTTCCAGAGTTCAGTTCTTTATTTTTAAGTTAAAGAGATCAATTGTATCGCTTGATTAACACTAGTGTTTATGTGACAAATTTTTTAGGTCTCTACCGAACGGACGACTTTCAAATCAAATCGAAGGTGACGTTTCTGAGAAGTGCGAAAGGCAACATACTTTTGTCATACGAAGGAAAGGCTTTCACATTAAATAGAAAATCAAAACAAACATCATATTGGGAATGCATTAAACGGAGAAAAAGAAATGTTAAATGTAATTCTAGAGTAATCACTGTTAATAATTTAATTAAATCTGTACGTGGTCTTCACAATCATGACTAAAATGTGTCAAATTTTTATAAGAAAATATTGTTTTTCTAAAACAAAAATTATAAATATTTGATAGTAAATTTAATTACGCATAAAATTAATGTCTGAGTTAAAAAGGGAGAAGTTTTTTTTTCAACCTACTGTTTCCCATTTCTAAATCTGCTAATATAATTACAAAAGTTAGTATATGCCTATGCTTCACTTTTTTGGAGCCAATTTTCAAGTTTGTAAAAATAAAAGTGGGCGAATACGCTTCCTTAAGGTTTGACAATAATCACCTGCTTCCAAAGTAAAACATATTCACACTTTTGTTCACAAAAATTGAAGAATTTGCGTAAAAAAGTGGAGTACAAGCACATGTTCATTTTGTATACATACCGCCCAAATTGTGCAACAGTTAATAATATAATTAGTTAGATAGTGTGTATAAATAAATATGTGTTGACAAAATATTCTCTTTCAATATCTTTTAGGACTTGGAGTGTGGCTCGAGACAAAATACGAATTTATGCCAAATAGACGAGGAGGTTTTAATTTAATTCATAATGGATATTTATATACCGCTGAACGTAAATACAATTCAACAGTTAATTGGGTTTGTAACAAGAATAGCAATGTTAATTTAAAATGCCCTGCCCGATGTATTACCGCTGGAAATAATGCCATTAAATTAAGTAAAAAACTTCATAACCATGAGCCGATTTTAAAAAACTTAAGTCAATACTATATGACTGATTTGTATAACTAGTGTTACCAGTATAGTTAAATAAAATTTTAGATAACTTTTTTAATCATTTAAAAAAAAGTTCAAAATGTTTGTTTTAGTAAAAAGAAGTCATTGATTTTTTCTAATTAAGATTTAGACAAGACAAGTTATTCTATTTTGAATCGAATTTTTTTATAAATATTGGGTGGAGTAATTCTAGTAAATGTTTTTACTAATAATTTAGTAGGTTTTTGTACAAAACTTATATAGAAACTCGTACTAAAATGTGCAATTGCTATTAAAAGCTTTTGCTGAATTTGATTCAGCAGTATCACAATTTTTCTTTGTTTCGTAAGTTTGTCTTTCCCGCATAACTTTCGAACTCCTGAACCGATTTCGAATCCGTTTTCTCCGTTCGATTGGATCTCTCCCTGATGTAATTAAAATTTCCTCTTATAAATTTTGAGCCACCGAATCGATTTGGACTCCGTTTTCTCCATTCGGCTGGCAATAGACGTCATTTAAAAAACTCGTAAATCATAAAATACAGTATAGAAATAATAAAACTATGTTTTTGCCATCGGTGCACATAACTTTCTTATAAAAAATCTACATTCTGGTGCGATTTACATTAAAGCCCGGCAAATAAAATTTTAGTTTACATAAAAATATGAATTTTTATTTTACCAAATCTGAAATATCTCGATAACTGGAGAAGGAAAAAATTTAGAGATTTTTAATAGCTTTAATTCTTTATTTAACTGCTAGTTTGCAAGCCATTTGCAAAAATCTATTTTTTTTACTTTTCAATGACAATATTTCAGTAACGGGAAAACAACGGATAACGATAAAAGAAAAAATTGTGGAGAATACCATACTCATTAATTCATTTCATACATAAAACCAGCAAAAAAATCCGTATTTTTCGAGATAATCGCAAAAAACTGATTTATTTAAATAATTATATATCTCAATAACAACTTGAGATACCCAGCTCTAGTAAAACCCAAAAAATATAGGAAATTTTATTGTCTTCAACTTTTGTCATGCATAAGACTATTAAAAAAATTCTGAATCATGAAAAACGAAATTGCGATTTTAAATAAAGCCACTATTTTGGTTACTTCCGGTTATCGGATCTCAGAAAAGTTGATAGGATCGTCCAATTTCATGGTTCTAGCTTTAGTAGTTTTTGAGAAATCTTATAAGTAAACAGACAGAAAGACATTTTTGTAATATGACTCCAATCGACTCGGGAGTGCTCGAAAAATGTTTTTTAAGCAAAATTAAGAGGTCAAATATTTTCATGAATACAAAACTTGATTATACTTTGTATAAGTAAAAATTTGAATAAAAAAAATCTAAAAATAATAAGATGAGAAAAAACTAAAATTCAGTGATAATGCCGAATCTTTTGAAAAAGTAAAATAAAAAAAAAAAACAAAATTAGAAATTTTGAAATATATCTACTCCAATGATTTTCAATGATACCAAGAATTTTTTTAGCAGAAAGTTTTCAAAATTTTTAATTTTTTTCAATTTTTGTTTGACTTTGTAAGGCTTTTTTGCAAGACATTAACAGCAGAGGCCGCTAATGCAGTCTATACTGATGATGTCGTTAGCACTAAGCAGTAATTATCACCACTAAGTTCAATAAAGTAAGATGAGTAGGCTTGAAATGACAGCGTCGTACCGCAGGTGAGGTTTGAACCCATGACTTCTGACATGCCAGTTTAGTATTATAAAGTGGTCAAGTATATTTTAAGAAGTTTTGTATTTTTTTTACTTGTTCTCTATGCGCTCCTTTCGTCGAAGGTAATTGAATCAAGTTTGATTGTAAAACAAGACAATGTTCGTTTCCAATGGCGTGGTGGTTTTTTAGTGGCCTGCAGTATCAAATTGTGCATTTTCCTTGGAATAATTTGAGCTAATCAAAAAACGTAAAAAAATGTATTAAAGCGTTTAGAGTAGTCTAATTGCTGGTTTCACGAAATTTTTAAGGACCGATATATCTAGTTAGCGAATGAATTTCTAGCACAAAGAGCCTGCTAACTCGATTTGATGGCCGCTAAAAACTTTGTGAAACCCGCCATCAGCGAATTAAAAAATCAATGAATCAAAGCTCATCACTTGGTGAGAAGACGTATTCAACCTGTCTATTTTAAAAAGTAAGAGTTTTCTGTGTTTTTCTAAATACCCTAAGGACACTAATAAACTTAAATTACTGTTATAATAATATAATATTTAATATTTTTCTTCCACTAATTTTACCTTTTTTGTCATTTAGTCCTAGAGCCAGGGATTTGGTTAACTAATGTTCCATACAGGATTGTTCAAGAACCAAATCAACGAAGGGAAAAATTATTATGGAATGGTGAAAAATATAGGAAACAAGCATCTTTCAAAACTCTAATTAATTGGGTCTGTTGCCATTCCAAATGTAATGCCAGGTGTGAAACTAAACCGGATAATAGCATCAAATTTCATAAAAATAAACACAATCATGATGAAATTTAAGATTACTGAATTCCACATTCCCATATGTTTGTATTGGATAATTAAATATTGATATAGAGAAAATGTTTCTTATTTAAATATTAAATATAATAAATTATGCAAAAATGAAATATTTGAATAGTTGAAATCAGTTGAACTTTAAATTTATGTGTTAATTGTAATTTCTTCTCATTTTAGATTACTATAATTATGGAATAGATCATAAAAGTTATAAAGGCAAGCAAAAATCTTCGATACGAAGCCGAATTTGTTTTGACGGTTATCGCTATGTAATTAGTTCACAATCAAAGTCAACTTTATATTTAAAATGCGCAAATTTTCGACAAAGCTGTAGAGCTAGAGCAAGAAAAAGAAAAGATTCCAATGAAGTTTTTGTTACCTCACATATACATAATCACAATCGAAATTTTATAAAATACGAGAAATAAAGTTGATCTTATATTCTTATATTAAAAAAATATATATATTAGTACTAGTATTGGACAAATGTGTTTTCATATTTCCAAACTTAGACCTGCGTTGTCTAATCATAGTAAAAATCGTTATTATTTATATGCCTAAAAAATTGGTACCTCCAAAACAAAAATCTTCAAATTTTCAGTCTTTCAAAAACAACAAATTTTGGTTGTCGAAAATCTGAAGAACAAGACTTTAACTTTTTAACACTAGAACTACCAGTTTTTTGTGTATACCTATATCTACTAAAACTCGTCAAATTTTGAACATGCCTCAACTCGAGAACCACTCAATCGATTTTGATGCCGTGTTCTCACGTATATTGATTATCTGACGGTTTTCGCACTCTCCTTATCCAATCCCCCCTATACAATTTTATAATCCTTACCTATTTTTTGACATTTTTCGCACATTTTGTGATCCTATGTATAAATGGTTTGACTAAAATATCTAAAAAAATGAGAACCACCCAACCGATTTTGATTTCGCGTTAAGGCATTTTCAAAATTATGTCAATTTGGCGCGTCTAGGTATACCACTTATGGATCTTTAAAACTAGAGAGTTGTGGGGGAAAATGTATTGGGTGTTATATTGGGATTAGTGAATAATTAAAGGTCACCAAAAATTGTTGAACAAAAGTTATTTTGTTTACTAGGAAATTGTGCTTAAAATCTCAAATACAAATATTTGTATATATAAAAATATTTGTAATCGGTCCAGCCGTTAACTTTTTATGCAAGTTTTAGCCCAGAGTAGTAAACGGCCTAAGAGGGTACATGGTTCGTGTTAGAATGCTTGTACGTAAAGTGAAGGTTCAACAACAGTTTCGGTACTTGGGGCAAGAGTTGTCTAAGTTAAGCAAACGAGAAAAACCATTTCGATTATGAGATAAAATTTTTTTTTCTGTAGGTATACATAGTACAGTTAGGGACAGTTTACACTTTTTTCTGCGAATTTTTGTCTGTGGTATAAATTTCAACTGGCAGGACCGTTTCAATCACGAAACGAAATTCCAGAAGCACCTAGTGGAATTTTTTCATACAAAATCGCGGGTATAAATTCGAGTTCTGAAAACTTTTGCTAAGAGATCTTTTCTGGGATAGATAAAAGAATAAGTGCCGCGGAACGAGATTCCTCAGAATATGGCAACTGTCCCTATTTTTTATATATTGTGTTAAACTTTTTTTTATAAAGGTTGGTAGTTATTACTATTATTATTATTTTTAAAATTTTTTTTTACTAACATGGGTTTTTCTCTTTTTAGTGTTTAATATTCGGGAGGAAGAACTAATTTATACCGCTTCAAAAAGAGGAACACGCTTACTTGTTTTTAATGGTTACACATATACTCCAAATGAGAAATTTTATCCGGGGCAAAAAGCAAGAGACTGGAAATGTTCAATGTATTATAGAGCTAAATGCAAAGTGAGATTGGTAACGAGAAATAGATATAATACGCAAATGATCCGTGTTTCAGGAAGACATACTCATGTTTGTATGTACAACTAAGAAATATTTTATGTGAACTTTACAGGAAAATGTATTAAAATTATCATATAAATCTTTTTGTAAGTTTGACAGGAGTTTTTAATTAATTTCTTTGCACAAAAATCATTTAAATAATTGTTGAAAATAGTTTAAAGTTACATTGATAATGAAATTTAAAAAAAAATACACAGAAACAAAATTTTGTTTTGCTTTTGTTGTTTCATATTTGAATTGAAAATATTCCTGTTTAACAAATATCCATTTATTGTTTGAAATTTAAAGCCATTTTCGCCAAAGAAAAATATATTCCAATGTATAAAAGCACGTCCTGCAAAAGCATTTTTACTATTATCACCAAATGGTATATGGGTGACAGTTGGTTCGTCCTTTGACCGATTGAACTGGGTTTCGGCATTCCATTTGATACTACAGGAGAAACCCATTTCAAAGTAGTCGAGAAGTACGCGATGTGCTGTTCACTGCGTTCACTGCATTTTCTATTTGCCTGTCCAAAATTGGAAGAAATTACTCCAAATATTATTTCATATTTTAATTTTTTCTTTATTTTCTACCAAAATCGCTTTGTTTAAAACAAACTTTTTTCTTTAGATAAGTTTTTCTTTGTAAGATTGGAATTTTCAGGAATTCATGGTTAAGCTCTGGTTATCAAAATTTCTTTAGCTATTGTTCGTGTCCGTATAAACTTGTATGAAAGAACAACAACTTCTAAGCTGCGTTGTCTAGTTTTAAAAGCCTTTCGACTGAATAAAATTCTGTAATTGATTATTTTAGTGGTTTATAATCTTTTGTAATTGCGTTTCAGTCCCGACGACTTCACGCCACATGTAGATTACAAATATATAGCAAATATTTAAAACAAAAACCTTTTGATTTTAATGAAAAAATGGCGGTAGTCTAAAGTTTAAATACAGACCAAAAATGATACCAGGTTTCTTATAATAAAGTAATGAAAGCTACTTTTTTAAATTCCCAGTCTTTAAAAAAAAATTTAAGTCATTATTCAAACTCAAACAATCAACAGGTTGTCTATCTAATACCTTGATTTGAGTAAATAAAATAACTATTGCAAACGATGAATGTCGTTATACTAATAAATTATTTATTTTCAGAACAACCAGATTATAAAGCATACAACGATCGAGTGGATCTTGTTTTAGAAAATCAATCACTGTTCTTTATCAGGGGGCAACGAGGTAGAAATTTACTAGTATACGACGGATTTAGTTTTGCAAAAAATAATATAGTTGGTAATACTACTTATTGGAATTGCCGTTCGAGAAAAGCCGGAAGGGAAGCTTGTCGTGCTCGTATAACAACAATTAAACAATCAAATGGATTGCATAAACTAATTGTAACAAAACCATTTCACAATCATATACAGTCGTCAAGAATGTTGAAAAAATTTGAACGATATTCAATGAGGTATTGATTATGATGCATGAAGTTACTGTTTTGTATATACCTAATTTAGTAAAATATATGAATTTCTGAAATTTGTTATTTTAATTGCTTTACAGTATGTTAAGTGAAATGTTGAAATAGTAACGGATCGAGGAATGATATTATTTTTTTTATGATATGCTTGCTGAAAAAACTGTTGGATTCGGCATTTAATGTAAATTCTGAATAAAAGTCTTAGAATGAAAAGACTGCCGAGAAGACAGTAGTGTAACTACCTTCCCAATATTATCAACCTTCCCAATGTATTTTTTTTTGCTAATCTAAAAGTTAAAGCCGAAATTTTTAAAACCTTTTCTATAGGTACTACTGGATTGTCGTGGGCTTCAGTACGTGAGTCAGTAATTACAAACCGCTCCGATACAAAAAAAAACAGTTTTAATACGAATATAGTTATGGGTCAGACAATATATTCCACCGGTTATTTTTATTGACAACAAATAACACTGGGGACAAAATTTTTGTTGCAATTATGCATTGTCATAATCAGTTAAAAATTGACACAACCAAAGCACAAACAATTCCCATCAATAATAAAAGAAAATTTTATTAATATTTTGCTATCTTAAAAATTGTCATAATCAGTAAACTGGAGATGGCAAACTTGTACTCTAATGGTTTCCCTACAATGCGGTTTTAGAAAATTTTGAAGACAGTTGTTTTGGAAAATTAAGAAATTCAATTGCAATACAACTCTCAACTTCTAACAAAAAAAAAATGTAAAACTCATTAGGAAATAGATTTTCTATAATTTTCTGTAATTTTTCTTTATTTTAGGTCTCATAAATTTCGCCTATTTTCATGTCCTGCCAAAAAATGTCTCGTAGAGACATAATTTTTTAAGACATTCCTAATTTATTGGTCAAAATATTTGAAAAAAATTTAACTGTAGTGTAATTTTAATCAAGACGAAATCTTAGTGTTTTCAAAATCAAGTATTTTAATCTAATTGAGATTTTTTTCGATTAGAAGAAGTAACTATTACTACGTACAGCAATTTGAAAGTACTATAAATGAGGGCGTGTCCTCAGTTGAACAACCCAATTCGTTGGTCATAATTTATACATATATTAAGGGAACAAATAAAAGTATACACTTTATCTAATTCCAAACAAATTTTAATATTTGTAAAATAAATTAAAATAATTATCTTTAGGAAAACTAAATTTTTGTTTTGAATTTTAAATTATTTTAAATTTAAACTAAAATATTGTTTTTGTTTTAGATGTTGCGGTATATTCACAAACATCCAGAGGAAGAGTACAATTAATTTATGGTGGCCAACCATTTATTTTTGAGAAAAATCTAAAATTATCAACAGGTGGTGAAAAGAAATATTGGCGTTGCAATCAATGGTGGAACCAAAAATGTCGTTCTCGTGTTTATACTATAAATGATACAGTTATACCCCTCAATAAGTATCACACTCACGAAGAAATCGTTAAGCGCAAAAAACGGGTGAAAAAAGAACATATTTTTAAAACTGAGACATCTTAAAGTAAGAGCCTATAATAATCCTTAAAATTAAAAATCTTAATTTAGGTATCAAAACAATTTTTAATGAAAGCCAATGAAATGAATGTTGATTTTTTTTACACTGTTAAATATTTTTTTTAAACATTTTGTCGTGATTTAAATGGAAGTTTGTGAAATTTCTGAAGGGCATAATATAAGGTAATATTTGAATTAACTTTTTTTTATAGTTAGGATGTAGCGACTGATAATTCCCAGTATCTTAAAATCTATCACTAAAACAGTGAATATGTTAGTTTTCGCTACTATAGTAAATATTGAGTATTTTGCAATAAATTTCAAGATTCAAGAAATTTTTTGCATACAAAAATACGTTGACGGCTATAATCTATTTTATTTTATTATAACTATTCCTGCGTTTTACAATATTGAGTATTGAATTGAGAATTGTATGTCGTTAATCGTAAAAAATATCCCAGCAAGATTTTAGTAACGTGTTCAACTACAAATGCTACACTTCGCATCTGTAGAGGTATGTAAATGTGCGTGAAGTGATGATGTGTACTTATTTATTTTCGCATCGCCATTGCACGAAAAGAGAAAAACTAATTTCATTCCATCCAGTCATTCTTTTTTTGCATCAACTGTCAATTCAGCTGATTTGAAATTTGCGTGGTAAAGGTGGAAAATAAATAAAGTCCTGTAAGGTTTCATAAATTAATTTAAAATTAATAAGAAAACTCTCGCGAATAGAATAAACGAACTGCGCAGACAGCAACAAGCGATTTTGTTGCGTATGCTAATTTGGAGACTTTCGCTATTCACAGTAAACTGATTTTTCTAGTATTTTTATGTGTAAAATGATATATCACCATTACCGTGGATACTGTTAGTTAATTATCCTCCGTGAGTAAATCGAAAGGGGAAAGATAGTAACGAATTAGCCCTATGGTTAATTGGGCCTTGTGCATGACTCCGAACCTGGGAGTTAGGATGTATAAGAGACATGGTATTGATATGCGGGTTGTCATGAAGCCAGTTGAAAATAAATCTACCATTCCGTTTTGAATTACTGTTCGCCCAACTTGGGTGTCTGGCTTTGAGATCTCCGGCCATGACAACTCTATCAAACTCTCCTTTACTTAACCTGTTTATCTCCGCAAAAAAAACAAGCCAACTCAACTTTACTTGTATCCGCTGTATGAAAGTAGACCGAGATTAGGAGAACCCTAGATACCGAGGCCCGTCGTATAACATTTAAACTATCCGCGACATATGAGATTGTTTTAAAGTTCGTGTTTAAGAAGTAGTTGTCTACCTTAATGGATTCACGATAAGGAAGGGCAATAGACTGTTATTAAGTAAGATTTTATATTCCGATATATAAAGGGTGGTTAAATTTTAAGGGCCGATGTTGAATGTGAACCACACGTAAACGTCAAGTTTTTTTCTGCATTTCATTTGACATTTCTCAATTTCAGACTAACTCAATTTGAACCATGGAAAGATACACAATCGAATGGCCGCCGCGACCTCGGCGGCACACCTCCATCCGATGGTCCAAATTTTCGATGACGCTGAGGCATAATTGAGGTTCTATGCCGTTAATGTGCCGAATTATCTCATCCTTTAGCTCTTGAATTGTTACTGGCTTATCGACGTACACCTTTTCTTTCAAATAACCCCAAAGAAAGAAGTCCAACGGTGTCAAATCACATGATCTTGGCGGCCAATTGACATTCGCGAAATTCAACTGTTAATTGGCCGCCCCGATCATGAAATCTCACACCATTGGACTATTTTTTGTGAGGCTACGTTAAAGATGAGGTTTATAAGGTTCCTTTAGAATCGATTGCATCCTTTAGCTCTTGAATTGTTACTGGCTTATCGACGTACACCTTTTCTTTCAAATAACCCCAAAGAAAGAAGTCCAACGGTGTCAAATCACATGATCTTGGCGGCCAACGTGAGATAACACGGCCATTAAATTTGTCGCGCAAAAGAGCGATTGTTTCGGTAGCTGTGTGGCAAGTGGCACCGTCCTGTTGAAACCACATATCGTCCACATCCATATCTTCCAATTCGGGCCATAACAAGTTCGTTATCATCTCACGATAGCGAACACCATTCACAGTAACTGCCTGACCGGCATCATTTTGGAAAAAATACGGCCCGATGATGCCGCCAGCCCATAAACCGCACCAAACAGTCACTCTTTGTGGGTGCATTGGTTTTTCGACAATCACTCTTGGATTATCATTCGCCCAAATGCGGCTGTTCTGCTTATTGACGAATCCACTGAGGTGAAAATGTGCCTCATCACTGAAGATGATTTTCTTCGAAAATTTTCATAATAAGCCTGAATAACTTTAACGCGTTGCTCGATTGTGTATCTTTCCATGGTTCAAATTGAGTTAGTCTGAAATTGAGAAATGTCAAATGAAATGCAGAAAAAAACTTGACGTTTAGGTGTGGTTCACATTCAACATCGGCCCTTAAAATTTAACCACCCTTTACAAAGATCTATTTTATGCTAGGTGCGTTTCATTAAGAAATAAGATGTTCGGATTATTCCTCAAGTAAAGCTTTCTTGGCTGCCGAAACAACTGATCTGACATTTAATGTTATGAATTTAAGATTCATTTCTGACGAGAGGATAGGTCGATACAAAATTGCAGCATCGCCATTCGCTGTTTCTGTGTCGAACCCAGATTGGTAATATGGGCCAAAAACCCTTCCACCTCCTCACCAAAGTCTCTGAGACAGATCCGAGAGCTTCGAAAAAGGAATACCCCCTTACCCTCTTTTGTTACTACTAAGACAGTCAGCATATCTTCTGTCTATTTACAAAGTTGTTGACACTTGTATTTACACACGATTGTCTACTGTCTCTTGCTTCCTCAGCCTCATGTATACGTCTAAATCTTTCCCTTTGAAACTTCAAGTACTTGGGACTGCCTCTGAAACTAGCTGGGTGACCTGTCGTCTTACAATTGACGCAGTATGGATCTTCAGTGTCAATGGTGACCTCCTTAGGTCTCTTGCATTCCCCTGGACTATGCTCCTCTGAGCACTTAACGCATCTGTAGAGTATACAGCAGTTGGAGGCTATGTGGCCAAAACCTTGGCAATTTTTGCATTAGACTGTGTCCCTTTTTCTTAGTTCATCCCAGAAAATTCTCATGTGGAATAACCTTTTAATTTTTCTAAGTTCTGACACATCGGAGTGGGCTTGAGCTAGGCTCTATAATATCGTTTTCCAACATATCTTTTATTTGATCATGGATGGTTTTCCGCTGTGTTTCCGGTAGTCTATACATTTTCTTATTTATTGGTCCATGGTTTTCCGTTATCGGTATTTTGTGTGTATAGGTATTTGTATAGCTCAATTTATCTCCTGGAAGGTGGAATAGGTCGTTATATTCTGAACACAATTGTATTATTGATTCTTTTTCTTCTGAATTGTATTCTTCGTTTAAATTAAGCTTTTTAATGATAGTTGCTATTCTCCATTTTTCTCTGGTGTACCCGTGTGATAATTCTTCAGTTTCTTTATTATTGTTTTCTTTACATGTCAAATTTTTTTTTCATTTTCACCTGTAGTTTCCTTGATAATGTTCTTATGAAAAATTCTTCACTATTTCTCAAATTCGGATTAAAATTTTTTATTTCAACTTCATGATTATTTATGTTTATTATACTTAATTTTACCGATAAATTTTCTGTTTTTGTCAAACAACTTCCTAAATATATTCCTGGCTGTATCTCTTTTGACAAACATATAAATTCCTTATTTTCTTTCACTTAAACTGCTCGCACCTCGGCGAAATTTTAATCGTATTGTTTCTAACAATATCCTTATTGTTTAACTCCATTACTTTGTCTGTTCTATAGCCTCTAAATGCACTCTTTAGGGGTTTATTAATGTCTCTCTGAGTCTCATTAATACTGGAATGTTTTTGGACATCAATAGGGCTACAGCTACCCCAATTAAAATTGCGAAATTGATTAGAACTTGGCTCAAGCGGTTCAGGAACACGGATATTAATTTGTCTTAAAGTTTCATCAATATCCTTGCGTTCTAGACCAACTCTACTCGTTTGTTTAGGAATAGCTCCTTTTGCACTGATGTTGCTAAAGAACTATGAATGGACTAGATCATTTTTAACACTGTGAGGTATCGAGTAGAAAGACTACTTTGTTCAATACAATATTTATTGCGTACAGTTCGACTGCCTATTCTAAACTGGCTTTCATTTCGATAGAAGGCCTACAGTATAGCGCCTATACAACAGTACTCTCCCCATAAAAAGATTGCTTTACGTTATATAATTAATATTGGGGATTTAGAGATCATTTACAATCAGACAAGATTTAAATATAAACGTGATTATAAACATAAAATTCGAACGTTACTATGATAATAACATTTTCTTTTCATTTGCTGTTGGAACCTCCAAAAACATTGTATCGTAGCCATCCCGGAGGCTTACGCGACCGAACGCTTCCTCTGCTTCCGACATCTTGAATGGACTTCGAAAGTTCGGTTCCTCCAATGACACCATCGTCCTCCCCTCGGTCAGGAACTGAGCTGAACAATTTTTGGTTCGTTTCCGCTACCCTGTCTCTCTGTGCAGATTGAAATACCTCGAGCGTTGTGGTCGCGGCGGGATCCTCATCTGGGGTCCTATTAACTGTACAAGAAAAGTTAACATCATCAAAATTGTTATCAATTACCGAAAGCCCTAGGGGCGAATTGTGACTCTTTATTTTTAGCATTTGATTTGCGTGGCGAATCCACTTTCCTAAACTGGTGTTACACACATATAATTGGTTCCCTTTTTTCTTCAGCACAGTGGCCTTGCGCCATTTGACTTTAGAAACGGAGTAATCACGGACAAATACTGCTTCTCCGAGGCTGAAGGTTTTCTGTTTAACTCTTGGCGATTGCTTCGCCGTGTCGGCCGTCGAAATCTGTTCGTCGGCTTTGCTGCTTGGCCGCAACCTGTCAAACTTGGTCTTCATTTCGCGGCCGAACATGCGATAAAATGGCGATTCCCTTGTCGTTGCATGCGAAGCACTGCGATATGTGCATAAGTATTTTGCAATTAGAGTCTCCGTTGATACTTCTGCGTTTTTGGGATCATCCATAGCTTTCAGAAGTCCTTGTTTAAAACTTTTGACTGCGATTTCTGCTGCTCCGTTGGACTGTGGATGAAAAGGCGGACTCGTCACGTGTTTGATGCCATTCTCCATGCAGAAATTCCTGAAGTCGCTGGACGAAAAACTGCGTCCGTTGTCCGACACTAAGGTGCTTGGTAAACCGATGCGTTGAAAAACGAAACTGCATTCGGGCCATGGAGAAATAAACGTCTTTGGCTGTTCTGGTCTGCTCTGAATACATTGGTTACAGTTGTTAGCAACGGATTCTATGTTGTCATCAATCTTAGGCCACCAGAAATAAGATCTCGCAATGGACTTCATCTTCACTATCCCTATGTGAGATGAGTGCAATTCGTCAAGCATCATCGACCTGAGTCCTTTTGGCACTACGACTCGGTAACCCCACATCAACATATCGTCTTCGATCGTCAGTTCGTTTTTTCGTGCAAAAAACGGTTTTAAGAGACTGTCTCTTTTGCACGTCTCTGGCCAACCATTGGCGACAAAACGCATTACTTTACTGATGCTCGGATCCTTGCAAGCATGTTCTCGGATCAAATTCCGATCGATCAAGGTAGGCGATCGCGCATCGATGAAGTTGATATAAGATATTTTTGATGATTCTCCTTCAATATTGGTGCCTTCTAAATTGGTTGGGGTAAATCTCGACAAAAAATCGGCATTAACGTTGCTTTTCCCTGCAATATACTTAATGTCGAAATCAAAATTAGTAAGATATACAGACCACCTTTGTAAACGGCTGGCTGCCATCGCCGGAATTCCTCGTCTTTCGCCAAAAATTGCAACTAACGGTTTATGATCCGTCTGCAACGTAAATCGACGTCCCAGTAGATAATGTGAGAATTTTTTTACGCCGTAAAATATCGCCAAGGCTTCTTTGTCGATGACTGAATAATTGGTCTGACTTTTATTTAATGACTTTGACGCAAATGCAATAGGTCTCTCGGACCCATCTAGCATGGTGTGAAAAATCGCTGCGCCGATCCCGACGCTTGATGCGTCACAAACCAATTTGATAGGCAAATCCCTGCTATAATGCACTAAAACTTTGTCCGAGGAAATCGTCTCCTTGACTACCCTAAAAGCTTCCTCGCACTCTTTGCTCCAAATAAATTTAGCGTTTTTCTTTAAGAGTTGATGAAACGGAAAAAGGACTTGAGAAAGATTTGGAAAGAAACGCCCATAATAATTGACAAGCCCTACAAAAGCTTGTACTTCACTAACTTTCGTTGGCTTTGGCGCCTGTGTAATTGCTTTCACTTTGTCCTCATCTTTGTGCAAGCCGTTTTTGTCAATCACGTGCCCCAAATACTTAATCTTCTCTTGGAAAAATACACATTTAGTTAAATTCAGCGTGAACCCTGCGTCCAACAAACGCTTAAAAACGCTTTCCAAATTATTTAAATGATCTTTTAACGTCTTTCCTGACACCAAAATGTCGTCATAAAAACACACAACACCTGCACACCCCGCCAGCACCTTTTCCATGGTCGATTGAAAATGTGCACAGGCTGTCTTCGTTCCGAATGACATTCGTTTACATTTAAAAATACCTCTATGCGTACTCCACGCTAGCAACAGTTGACTACTTTCGTCCAAAGGTAATTGATTATACGCATTTTTCATGTCTAATTTTGAAAAGAATATACCACCGTTAAGTTTCGCAAAAATGTCTTCGCTATCTGGTAGTGAAACTTGAAAATCAATTAAATGCGGGTTAATGGTCGTTTTGTAATCAACACAAACTCTGATGCTATTCGAATCTTTTTTTAAAATAGGAACAATTGGAGTCCCCCAATCGGAGTTCGGTATCCATTCTAGAACTCCTTCATTCACTAGCCTGTCCAACTCTTTATTAACACCATTTTGAAAAGCTAAAGGCACTTTACGCGGTTTAATAAATATGGGTTTGGTGTTGGGTTTAATTTCGAACTTGATTGACCCATATTTGTAACATCCTAGTTCATCTCGAAATAGTTCGTTGTATTGACTCACTAATTTTTCTACATCACCCGATTCCAATGAGTTCATGTCAAATTTAAAATTGATTTTATTTAAAATGTCTCTACCCACTAGAGGCTCTCCTCCATTTTTAATAACTAAAAGATTGTTTTCAAAAACTTTGTCATTGTAAGCTATTGAAGCTCGCATTACTCCCACTGGATGAATAATGGAACCGTCATACATTTTAAGAACTGTTCTGGTCGGTCGTAGCAACGATTGTCTAAAATTTTTGGTATACATTTGGTCGGATATTACACTAAGAGCTGCACCCGTGTCGATTTCAAAAGAAACTGGTTTGTTGTTCACATCCAAAGAAATTTTGAACTTATTGTTTCTTGATGGTACACTATCACTCTGATAAAGTTCGCATTCTTCGACATCCGAAACTACATCCAAATGGTTAACTTGTTTATTCCCATTCGACTTCAACTGGTAATCTTTGCAGGCTACAGCAATGTGACCTATTGTGTTACACAATTTACATTTGTATGCTTTGTACTTGCATTTTTTGAAACTGTGTCCATTAGTACCGCAAGCGAAACAAAGCATTTTGTCCTTGGAGTTTTTGGGCTGGCCAAACGATTTTTTTGGCGTTCTGCCGGACTTTGAAAAATGTTTCGCGCTTAATTTGTAATACGGCTGTTGGTTAACAGATAAAATGGCTCTCTCCTTGATCGTCATTTCTCTGGCCAGCGCCGCTTTTATGCAGGTATCCAGGGAGTCATCCATTTTGCATTCAAAAGCCTTTTCCATAATTGGACCCTTTTTAAGACCCGTTATGAATTTATCGCGAAGTGCAAAGTCCATATTTCCTCCGAAGTTACATTCCATTGCCAAACACTTCATTCTTGTTGCCCACTCTGTAATCGATTCATTGTCACCTTGACGCGCTTCATAGAATCTTAAACGTTCCGCAAAAATCGATTTGACTGTCTTAAATTGGTCGTTGCAAATACCGACTAACTCAACATAATTTTTCTTATCCGGTCTATCGGGAAAACATGCGTTTTTAATAGTTTTATAAATGGAAGGCGAAACCGCGGTTAACAAAATAGCAACTTTTCGCGCATTTTCGACATTTGGGTTTACCACAAAATATTGCTCTAATCTCTCAGCATAAATCTCCCAATCATCCCCCTCGTCAAATTTCGGGGCGGGCGTCAGCGGTAAATTTTCCCCCATAGTGTTCGAAAAAAAAACGTCTTTAACCACTTTAAAAAAACAACATAAAAAACGCAGCACTTTAAATTTCCACAAGACTAAAACACGAGTTTAAAATAGGCTTCCTTTCTTTTATGAAACGGACAATCTCATGCACACACGCATTTTAATTTTTATTTTATCTCGTCGCCAGTTGTGAGGTATCGAGTAGAAAGACTACTTTGTTCAATACAATATTTATTGCGTACAGTTCGACTGCCTATTCTAAACTGGCTTTCATTTCGATAGAAGGCCCACAGTATAGCGCCTATACAACAAACACAGTTTTCTTTTTTGATATCCTTCACCTCGGGGTGATAGTGCACACTGTCAGACAAGTGTTCCTCAAAAATTTGTGAGTTCATTGAACCTTTAACACAAGAATTTTCGAAACCGAAGTTCCCCTCAGGGTAAACTTGTCCAGTGAAGCTTTGTTTTTCCCTTTCCTTTATTTGATCTTCAAAAGATCTTATTGCGATTTTAACCCCTTGTCGTGGAAATACCAGCTGTTGATTTGGCCCTTCGATGTTAGTATATTTTGACAAAATGTTATTTCCCAAAAGTCCATCCCCCGGAATACAATCATTCTCAGTAATCACTTGAAATTCACACGGTATATTATTTCCTAATAGAATATTGGCTTCACAACTACCATAAATTTCTCCCTTGCCATAGACGCCTGAAATTTGTAACTTGTTTTCTTTATTTATTTTTATCGAGTCTTTAATACTTGTACTTTTGAATAAACTAATCTCAGCTCCAGTATCTATTAGTAAATTGGCTGTTTGATTTTTGGTTATGTCCAATGGTAATTGGACCATCGGTGTCTTGATCTGACTTTCATTTTGTAAACCTTGGAGCTGAGTACACCCTACATTGTCTTTATTTTTATTCACTGCCTGACTGGGGCGTGTGCAGCTGGCACTCGGTCGTTTCCCGACTGCTCCCTTTGGCCTTGCTCCCATAGTATTTTAGGCATGCAATTTGATATTTCATGTCCTTCTCTTCTGCAAAACTGGCATTCAATCAATCGTGTTACTCTGGCTGCTGGTTGGGATGGATTTATTTGTGGTGGTTGACTTCTACATTGTTGCGCTCTATGTCCTATTCTGTGACAGTTATTACATATTATTCTATTGTTCATATTTCTATTACTACATTCCCGGCTTATGTGACCTTGACCTCCGCAGGTGTAGCATACTATCGGATTTCTGGTGTAATTACTCTTATCTTGATTTGAATTGTTGTGTCCTTCTCTGTGACTGTTGAACAGCAGATGTGGTCCATTTCTAAAGTTGTTCCAGCGGTCGTTTATATAATTTTGTGCTGGTTCGTTTACATAATTTCTTCTTAAATTAGCATGCTGAAAATAATTCGAGTTGTTCTGATTTGAGCTATTTGGTGGATTTGAGAAGGACGACCTTGTAAATCGTTGAGCAGTTGTGTGTTGCTCCGTTTCTTCAATTGCCCCGAATTTTTTGATTAGATCCTCTAACTTTCCTTCCTGTAGATGTACATGTTGTCGAGTTATTTGGTTATTGATTCCCCTTTTAAATGTATTTAAAGCTATTTTTGAATATTCCTGAATAAAACCATCTTTTTCTCTGGGATATAAGTTATTTATTGCTGTTTTACACGTTTCATACTTATTTAATATTCTCCGACCGAAATCACTCACTTTTTCCTTCGGTTTCTGTACGCAATTTCTTAGTTCGTCACACAGATCCATTAATGACTTGCTTGGTAAATAATTTTCGGTCAATTTATCTTGCAGTTGTTCGAATGTATCTATTTTCACCCCCGAGACTACGTTTGCGGCTTCTCCCTTCAATGTTAGCGAGATTAAAAACTTCACAAAGTTATTTTGATCTGCGGTATCTAGTGTGTCATGGAAAATTTTCGTTACACGAAGGTAATCTTGAAGTTCCTCATGTCTAGAAGGAGATGGTGTTCCTGTAAATTTAGGTGCAATCCTTGCAATAAAATCTATGATTTTTTGAATTGGGTCCATTGGTGATCCCAAGTAAGTAGTATCATTGTTTCCTCCCATTGTTTTTGCTTCTGTTGGTTCCTTTTTTTGAAGATGATCTATTAATTTCTGATTTTCCCTTTGATGTTCTTCAATTTCTTTTTCTAATTCCCGTTGTTTATGTTGCCTTCGTTGAATTTCTTTTTCTTGATTTTTGATTGTCGCTTTTAGCTCGATATTCTTATTTATTGATATCGCTTCATATGCCTCTTGAAGTTCTTCTTTCAATGTTTTATTTACTTGACTTAAACCTTCTAATCCCGATTCTAAAGTTTTAATTTGACTCTTGGCACTTTCGAGGTCAGAAGTCACACTCTCTTGCTCTGATTCCGCCAGTTTCATACATGAGTTTAACGTTTCAAATTAATTTTTTCAAAACGCTAATTCCTTTTGGGCATTTTCTAAACTTAATGTCTGTTCTTTTTTATTACTGTTTAATTTGTAGGCATGTATTTCTAATAATTTGTCGGTTGCTTCGCCCTCACCATGTAATGCGTTATCTTTTCGAATATTAGTTTTTATCGTTATTAATTCTGGATTCTTTACTACTTCTTCTATTTATTTTAATATTTGCTCTTGTATTATGTAAAAATTTGGCTCTATCATGAGCAGGGATGAAGCTCACAATCAATCCAACGGTGGCGCGAGTTATATATTGTACTCGTTTGTACAATAAAAAAATGGAAAATCACTCTTGTCCACCTTTGGAATAAAACTTCACTTTTATTTATGGAAAATACTATCTTTATTTCTTGAACCGTCTCCGTTCGCTACTTATAATCAACTGACTAAATTAAATTATTTTATCGGTGCAATTTGACAAAGTTTGATTATTAGAATTTGTTAATTAATCGAAATTTCGTGAGAATGGAATTTATTTGGCCAGTTGCATCCGGCTGATGCAATGCTTCAGAAAACTGATGCCTTGGCTCCAATATCAATGATTTTCGTAGGAATGTCTGAATCTACGGAAATCATTGAATCGTCAATTTTTCTTGGCTTTTGTGCCGATGTCGGGTATATAACCCCTCCCCGATAGGAGTAAGAATTCCCCTGAATTCTTTTATCTGAGATAGTTACCTTTGTCATTTTGCACTTACAATATACAGTAGAATCCCGATAATTCGTACCCCGATAATTCGTATATCCCGCTAATTCGTATGAATTTGCTGGTCCCTTGAAATACGAATTATCGGGATTCTACTGTATTATAAATATTATTGTAATAATTCTTGTAAAAATTATTAAACTTATGCCATATGTAACATTTTTATGTATTTTTAGTTCTTTAATTTCTTTTATATTTTCGAAATGCTTAGTTACAATATTATCGAATGTTATGACTTTAGTAAATGTTTGATTTATTTTGTAATTTGTATAAAAGTACTTTTCATATATGTTTTGTTTTTGGTTATAGAATTTTTCTTTTAATAGTATTAGTTCACAATTTGTAAAAGTAATTAGATTATTTTTATTTAAAGTTATGTTTCGATCGTCACAATTTTGGGTTAGTTTTTCGTCTTTAGCATTTACCAATAGTAGAGTATCATCATCTAACATTTCTATCTTTGTTACATTGTTATATTGTAGTTTGCATGAGTTTTTCCATATACAATGTTCGCTAGTTTTTAAATTTCTTAATTCAGTATTTTCTCTATATGTATAGTAATTACTTTTGTTTGGTAATGGAACTATCAATTTAAGATCTGCTTTTATGTAATTTTTTGGTACTTTTATTGCCAGTATTAATCATTCGTTTTTGTACTCAATTACGCCTATTTTAATTGATTTTAACTTTTCAATATATATTTCAAACATATCTAATTCTTCTGCCGTCAGTAAACTTGGGTGTATGAAGTTATGTTTTGCTGATGCAATATTGTCTTGTATTTGATTTATTTTGTTTTCTAAAAATCTTAATTTTGTAATATAATCTAAATATTGAGTCTGACTCACAATTTCTTTATTAAATTTTCTTATTTCATTATCTCTATTAAGTATATTTTGTCTTTGTTTTTAAACTTTCGCGGTTAATATTCATACTGAATCTTTTTAATTAAATCGGTTATTTACCGCGTGAAAATTTTAATTCAAAATATATGTTTTGAATACTGACCTGTCAGGTCAGTATTCAACGTCAGGTCAGTATTCAAAATATATATTTTGAATTAAAATTTTCACGCGGTAAATAACCGATTTAATTAAAAAGATTCAGTATATTTTGTCTGTCTTTTTCCACTGCGTTTTTTATCATATTAATAGTTTCATTAAAATGTGCATTAATAGTAATTTGTTGGTTTACCGTATTAATAGCTTCTTTATTATTGCTTTCTATAGTGTTCAAATGTTCAAATATTTTCTGTCTGTCGTAATCCCGAATAGCCATTTTGAGGTGACTCCTACAAAATTTAATAATCCTCTTTTTCTTCTGTTTAATTTTGGCACTATAGACCTAATTTTCGCTTTGATAGTTTTAATTTCTTCTTCTATCAACTCTTTATTTTCGAATTCCACTTCCAAAATATTATTCTCGATCTGCGTTAAGATTGAATTTATTTCTTTAGGATTGATAATATGTAAAATTATATTAGTTTGGTCCGTTATTTCGACTTCTTGAATTTTGATTTGTAAATATCCTGCTTCTTCATGAATCTGATTAATTCGCAATACTGCTTGCGCTGCTGGCATTGCTAATAGTAGCATTATTATAATGTTGAGGATCTGTAAGTTTTAGTGGTCGTTTGATATTATTTGTATGAACTTGTCTTAATGGTCTGTATCTATAATATTTTTGATCCTTATGTCTAAGTCTTTTGTAATTTCTAATGAGTCCTATCACTATCCTTTCTACATAACTTTCTCTATCTAAATTTCTTTTGTTGATAACCTTATCGTTCATTTTATTCAATCTGTCTCTAAGTTCTGAACTTGCGACTTTTTCCTTCGCTTCGTTTGGTGTACATTTAATTGCCGAATGATAACGATCATTATAGTTCCCTAGTACCATTTGTATTTTCATTTCTAGTGAGAGATCTGTATTATCTATTCCTGTTAATTTTTCTATAAACGTTGAATGGATTCTTTCTACATCTGCATTGCCTGTATGGTTATTGGGTTTGGTAAAATGGGCTTCAATATTTTCTTCCCTTAGATACTGTTGAATTTGTTCGGCTTTAAATTCATTGTCCATTATGATTTTCTTTGGTTTCCCGAATTTAGAAAAATGTTCCATTAAAATAGTTTTCTTTGATCTCCAATTTCTGTCTATAATTTTATATGCGGACGCGAATTTAGTTAGTTTATCGATTATTGTTACAAATGCTTGTTTTTTAAAATGGAATATATCTAAATGTATTACTTCGTTTTTTTGTTGAGGAGTCTCTGTTAATTGAAATTTTTGTTTTAATAATAATAATAATAACTTTATTAGTCAATGACTATTAGTAACAAAAAATGTTAGTTACAATGATTTCAAAAATGTTCTTTTACATATTCAACAATAAGTCTTTTAAAACTATACAAATTTCTTTCAATTTTAATTTCATTTGGTAATTCATTAAAAATCTTAAGACCGCGATACAGCAAAGAATTTTGAGATTTCGATTTGCTAAATTTTGGTAGTCTAAAGTCCATATT
The DNA here is from genome assembly GCA_964034945.1 of Chrysopilus asiliformis. Lineage (NCBI taxonomy): Eukaryota > Metazoa > Arthropoda > Insecta > Diptera > Rhagionidae > Chrysopilus > Chrysopilus asiliformis. Next base: position 46,959,761 of record OZ035961.1, read on the forward strand.
GTTTCTTAAATGATATGTTTGATTACTAACATAATTTAAATTTTTCTGAAGGTACTTTGGCAAAATATTATTTTTAATTTTAAATACAAATGTCAATACATTAAAAAACACTCGTTGCTTGACACTCATCCACTTCATTGAATTTAACATGTATTGAATCGGTGTATAACGATCACACGACAATATGATTCTCATCGCTCGATTCTGTAATTTCTGCAATCTATCAAACATTGCCCCCGTGCACATAAATAAAATTGTGGCGCAATAGTCATACATAGGTAAAACTGTTGTATTGTAAATATTCAATAAACATTCGACAGGCACTCTTCTTTTTATTCTCCCCAGAAAACCAATCTTTTTCGAGAGATTATTACACAATTTTCCTATATGGCACTTAAAATTCAAATTCCGATCGATCACAACTCCTAAATATTTGAATTCATTCACACAGTCAATATTTTCATTACCAATATTAAGTGAAATATTGTTTTCACTATTTAATACCATACATTTCGTTTTCTCAACATTCAGTTTCAGTTTATTCATACACAACCATACCATAACTCTATCCAAGTCAGTTTGCATTTTCTCTTCACATTCTTTTAAGTTTTTACCACTTATATATAGCAACGTATCATCCGCAAACAACATCACCTTCACATTCGTTAAAACTCGATCTATGTCATTTATATATAGTATAAAAGGTAATGGTCCTAATATGGATCCTTGAGGAACCCCTTGCTTAACTTCTAGCGCCTCCGATGTTTCAGATCCGAATTTCGTTTTCTGCGTTCTATCAGTCAAGTAAGTCCTGAACCAATCATTCTCTTTTCCATCTACACCATACAATTTCAGCTTCGCTAAAAGAATATCTCTATCAATCGTTTCAAACGCTCGCTTAAGATCCAAGAAAACAGCTACAATACACTCTCCTTCATCCATTAATTTCTTCCATTCAAATAAAAGCCAATTTAACGCAGTTTCGCACGAATGGCCGTTCCTGAATCCAGATTGTTGTTCGATAAGGCACTCATTCCTTTTGATGTGGTCTTCAAGTTGTTCATGCGCAGCCTTTTCCAATATCTTTTCGTAGATAGGTGGCATGTTTTTGGTCTAAATTCTCCACATATCTTGGTTGCTTTCACCTTTTGCACCGGCAAGACAATACTTTGTTTCCATGTTTTCGGAAATTTTCCAATTTTTAATGATTCATTAATAATGTTTAATAAAACAGGCCCGTTGATATTAATTGCATCCAAAATCATCTTCGTATTCATAAAATTAAAGTCACTTTTTTTATTCAATTTTTGGCAAATGTTTATTACATGATCCATTGAAATTATTTCAAATTTGAAAACCTCGTCGCAATATTTAGTTGAGGGCAAATTAATTTGCATATTAACGATGCTTAGACTTATTTCTCTTAAACTATTAACGAAAAATATATTGAAAGAATTGGCAATCTCTTTCTCATCTTTGACAATCCTCCCTTGAAATTCGACCTCATTCACTCTCGGTTTTTCCCCACCAATTACTAATGTTTTAAGCGTTTTCCACATTTCCTTGCAATCCCCGTATTTATCTTGTATTAGTTGTTGTATATATTTATTCCTCGCATTCTTAACTGCACACTTGTACTCATTTCTGACACTTTTATACTCATTCCAAGATTCATCCGTATTATATATCCTAGCCCGACTGTGATGTCTAATCTTCTCTCTTCGCATTGTCCTTAACTCGTCATTATACCATCTTTTTTCATGTCCATACATTCAATATTTTTCACAAATTGCAAAGTTACCTCTTTAATAGTAGACTCATATTGACTAGCACATTCATCCAAATCACCTATGTTAGCCAAAGATATTACGTTTGCTTGCTCTAATTTCACTAAATATTCATCACAATCATACTTCAAATATTTAATATTTTGTTTTTTCTTACATTCATTTAAAACAACCTTTGCAAAATTGAATTCAATTGTTTCATGATCACTTATGCTCCAATCATTTCTAACAGTCGCGCTCACACATTCCGTATTTGTTATTATAAAATCAATTAGCGTGCTAGAATTTTTTGTCACTCTTGTTGGTTTATCAATCAACTGCGTTAGAGAGTAATCATTCATTATATCTTTAATTCTTCTTTGATTAGTTTCATTTTTAAGTAAATCAATATTAAAATCACCACAAATAATTATATTCGATTGAGTATCACAATAAGTTTCGCAAATATCTTCAAACCAATCACAAAAATAACCAGGCGCATAGCTAGGTGATCTATATACTAGGCCAACTTCACATACTTTTTCTTTGTCAAAAATCTTAACTAAGAGGAACCATATCTTCAAGTCATCAGCATATCTACACTTGATTTCATACTGCATGTGCTCTTTCACATACATAATCACTCCACCCGTTCTTTTTGACTCCGAGTCACACCGAATACAATAGTAACCATCCATTCTTAACTCTGCATCACATATTTCATTCGTTACATGAGTCTCACATAGAGCAATTACATCAAATTTATTTTCCATACAAAGAAATTCTAACTCCTCATAATTTCCTAAGAGTCCTTGGACGTTTAGCGATATACATTTCCATTCATTTAATTGCTAATACTTAATCTTTTTTCTTTCTAACTCCTTTTTCCGTTCATACACTTTGCATAGACTACTTCTTGAATCGTGAAATACATCTAATTTAACACCTAAGTTCTGTACTGCCATTAGGCAGTTGATACATTTTACACTTTCGTTTTTACAGTCCTTAAAATCATGATTTTCTGCACATTTCGAACACACTTTTTCATTCTTGCATTCAATTGCTTTATGGTTAAAACCTTGACACTTGAAACATCTTTTGACATTTAAGGATTCATACACCATGCACCTTTCCCACCCAATATTTAGTTTGCCCGCTTCAACGACTTTCTTAAAACTTTCTCCGTCAATTTCAACAACTGCATTATATCGCTTTATATTCAGCCTTATTCCCCTAGCCGGCGGGACGTGTAACGCCACGCAAATTTTTTCTCGATCGAATGAAATTTTCTTATTCTAGTAGACGTAGAAACGCAGTTTTATTCAGCCCCGCGCTGAATTTTTTGACAATTAGCTGATTTGATGTATACGTTCAAATATTTTTTATGAGATTCGAAATACTGAAACTTAAATTTAAATCTCCCGTAAAAATGGATTCTATTATGGTTTATCTTGGTGCAGAAAATGAAAGTTCCGATAGGAGTGGAAAGGAAATGCGAAAATTAATTAGAAACGCCACTGATTTAATGGAGATGTCTGATGACGAGCAAGTTCAAAAAAAGTTTTAAATTTTTTATTTAACATGAGTTTCTGTATTATGTGTGTTTTAGTTTTAAAAGAAATTTCCAACTAGTTATATCTTTATCTGGTGGTCCTAACTCGTTTAATTCGCCCGATAATTGTATCCAAAACTCCTTTAATTCACCAGCAGGTCGCTTGGTGAAACCTTTAGCAACATCCGGATTGAGTTGCATTTTATCCATTAAAAGACGATATTGCGCCTGGTTAGTTTTTCCTGCCCTTCAAAAAATATTAAAAGCTAATTAAAATGTATTTAATTTAGAATTAAAACTTACATTGTTGTCGAAACTTGCACTTTCAGGCGACAATTTTGTCGCGGGACATAAATGTATGGAAATGTCAAAATATTCGCGGGTGCGTTTAGCGTGATACCAAAAGTAAAACGTATTCAGCACCACGGCACACGCCGGGACAAGTGCGTTTAGTAGAATGCAAATTTTCTGCGGGAAACGCGGCGTACACGTCCCGCCGGCTAGGGGAATAAGGCTGATTATTTCTTGCTTTACGGACACTGATTACTTTAAATTCACTATCTTTCATAATTTCATTCTGCCCTCGAAGTTTTTCCTCAATTTCAGTCTCATTAATTTCTTCAGATATACCACATATAATCACTTTTGGTTTTCTCATCACCGGTATATTAACATCATATTTCTCACTTAAATGTTCTTCAACCGCCTTTTTTAATTCATCCACAGAATCATTTTCACACTCAATCGCCACCATTCCATTTTGCCTATTGTACACTCCATCAATTTTCAATTTAATTGGGTCCATTTTACTTTTTAAATCTGCTTTGGTTTTATTCGATTCTTGAATTTGTTTTGGTTTCAGTATGACACAGCTTTTTTTAATAGCATCAGCGTAGGTTTTTTTATTATTCTTATCATGGTTTTGTTTGTTTATCCATATTTGAATTAACAGTTTCAATCAGCTGATCAATTTTGCTATTAATTCCATTTATAGTTGATTTGCACTCATTGCACACAAACAGAATATTCACATTTTTATTTACCATGTTCATTTCATACTCTGAGAGTTTTGTACATTTGTTGTGAAAAGTTTTACCGCACACACCATTACATGGAAACCCGGCCTCTCCCCTTATGCCCTTCTCGCACCCCTTACAAACGGTCCCCATTTGTATACCGTTGTAAATTCGTCTTTGGGTAACTTTAGTTATCTTCTCACTAGTTTTATTTTATTTTTGAATTTTATGATTTTCGAAACCGCAAAGAAAAAACGCACTATGTTACACCAAATTTTCAATACCAACTTGTAATTGTAACTTTAAAAATCAAATATAATTTAACGATAGCTCGATATCCATCCAAACACTTTTAGTGTTACCAGCTCCTATCTTTATTGGTTTCCTATCATATTTACTTTCTTGGCATTTTTTACAATTACTTATAATTAACCATATTTGATCTTGTAATTTTGGGAAATATATTTTGTTTTTCAAATTATAATAGGATTCATTTATACCACTATGCATTGATTCATCATTATGGTATAAAGAAATTTGCCTATGTAATTCTTCTTCGTTTCGAATTTCTCGTGCTCTTAGTGAACATCTTATGAATTTAACTGTTGAGTTATTAGAAAACATCGAAATCAAAATCAATTGTACTTTATGGTAATCTGTGTCAGTGACCTCTGAATAGATACCTGTACGTCCTGGCTTGATATATCTTATGAAAATGTCTTTCAGAACTTGTTCGTTTTGGGTAGGATCTATTTCAATTATTCTTCGGTTATGTAGGACTTCAATTTCTTTTTCTATATTGTATTTTAAAATGATTTGGGTTTTGTATTTGTTTATTATTTCTTCCCTAATTCCTATATGGTCTAATCTTTGTTCATCTACGGAGTGCATGGTCTCATCTGCTGATAATAATAAATTTGATTCTGTATCATTTTCTTCATTGATCCTTTCCGTATTTTCTAACCTACTTAGAAAATCGGCGACATTATTTTCTTTGCCTTTCTATTTCGTAATTAAATTCCTGGAGTTTCAACAGCCATCTTTGATGCCTTTGTGAAAACTCCTTGCCTTTATATTTATTATTCAAATATTTTATTGGGACATGATCCGTTATGATTTTAAATTTATTTCCGTAAAGGTACGGTCTGAAATAGTTTACTGCATACATTATTGCTAAGAATTCTTTATCAGTAGTACAATAGTTTTTCTCATGGTCATTTAGGGTTCTCGAAACGTAACACACTGGGTGTCCTTGTTGAGACAACACCGCTCCGATTGCGAAATCGCTTGCATCGGTGGTAACAACGAATGGTTTGTCGTATTCGGGGTATTTCAGTATGGGGTGCGATATGAGTAGAGCTTTTAAATTCTCAAACGCCGAAATATACTGTGGATCATTTGTATTGATTTTGTTTCCTTTCTTGAGATATTTAATCATAGGGTACGCGATTTTTGAATAGTCTTTTATAAATTTTCTGTAATAGCCGGTTGTACCTAAGAATCCCTTTAACTGTTTCTCAGTTTTTGGTAGTTCTAACCCCACGGTTAGACGTGCGACTAGAAGTCGCATGCCGTATCTCATGTCAGGGAAATCGCTCGTGTAAACGCCAGTTGCATGCAAGCGGGGAAAATCGCAACTCAAGTCGTATTTTACATACCTCATACAATCTGAGCTGCGACTGGAACTGCAAATGATTTGACATTTAAGGTTATGTCTGATTTCACAATAGCAGAAAATAAGTTGAGTAGAAGTGAAATTTTGAAATTAATGAATTTGTGCCGGGAAAGAGAGTGCCTCTGGAAGACTGCCTCGAAATTGTATCGTAGAAACGATCTCAAGAGGCAGGCGTATGAACAAATCGGCGCGGAATTGAAACTCACAAGCGAGGAAGTGAAGAAAAAGTTGAGAAATTTACGAACGACGTATGTTCACGAAAAAAAAGAAAATATATCCGAGTCGGAAGTCTGGAGCATCGACAGAAGATATTTATGAGCCTTCATAGTTTTTGGCAGACTTTTCTGCGATTTCTATCATTTTTATAGCTTACTGCGGCTAATAACTTTGTTTGTTTTCTTGCGTTTGACATTTTTCAACTGAAGTCACATGCAATGTCGCAAGACAGCAGAGCAAATCGCAACACCTGTCAAATTGAAAAACGTAGTAGGAGGGATAATCGCATGCGACTTCTAGTCGCACGTCTAACCGTGGGGTAATTCTTGAATAGTTTTTATTTTGTTTGGGTTAGGCTTAATCCCCTCTTTGGTTAGTATATGACCAAGAAATTCAGTATCCTTTTTTAGAAAACTACACTTATCTACTTGAATTTTTAAATTATGTGCTTGAAGTCTATTGAAGATTTTTTCTAAGGATTTTAAATGTTCTTCTAAAGTTGTTGAGAATATTAGACAACACATATCTGATTTATGTATTCTCTTAATATCTCATTAACTAATCGTTGAAATGTCGAAGGAGCATTCTTGAGTCCAAATGGCATCCTTACATATTCATATAATCCTGAAGGTGTTACAAATGCTGTTTTTTCTGTCTTGTTCTGCGACAAGAATTTGGTGGCAGCCTTTGGCTAAATCTAATGTAGTGAAATATTGTGCTTTTCCTAGCTTATCGAGAATGCTGTCAATGTTAGGTAAGGGATATTTGTCATCTATTGTAACTTGATTTAACCTGCGGTAGTCTACTACAATCCCGAATTTCTGAATTCCCGAGTTATCTAATTTTTTTGGTACGACTATTATTGGTGAACTATACCTACCCTGACTTTATCTTATAATTCCCTGTCTTTCCATTTCTTCCATTTGTTTTCTCACCTCAGCTTCATACTTTGGCGGATATCGATATAACTTTGAATTGATTTGTTCATTTGTGGTGGTTTTGATTTCATGGACTTGGTTTGTACTTGTGGTCTTGACTGGCCTCAATATGACAAACTTAGTGAATGAGTCGATGATTCCCAACAAATGCATGTTCTGCTTGCTGCTTTTGGGGTACGGGCCCAAATGATCTAAATAAATTGTTTGGAACGGAATAGGTTCTGTTCTGTACGAATGCAATCGGTAACGGGTTTCATCTGGAGCGCGTTTGTTGAATGCGCATTGTATGCAGTTGTCCAAGTATTTTTTTAAGAATCCTCGCATTTTTGGGAACTAGTAGGTCTGTTGTACATGGGATACTGTTCGGTCAAGGCCTGGATGTCCAAGAGCATCATGAGAAGTGCGAGCAATTTGCCAACTGATGTTTTTCGGCACTACAAAACGATGTCCATCAGTTGTTTTTCGGAAAAGATGACCTTCCTTTATTATAAAATCTCGTTCGTGTTGGCGATGATCTTTATGATTTCGGTCTGAAAGAGAGTGAAAGATTTTTAGGAGGTCATCATCTTTATGCTGAAGTGCAACAATCCAGTCAGACTCGTTAACACTGACAACCAGAACTTCATTTCCTAATTCGTTGGCTCCGAGGCTGGACCGCAAACAACCCTACTAAGCGCATCCACATGCCTCATTTGTGACCCAGGCCGATAATCGAGTTTAAAATCATAGGCTTGAATTTTTAGCCACCAACGTGCGATTTTTGGTATAAGATCCTTTTTGTCCTTTGTAGCCTTGAGAGACGCGCAATCTGTGACTACAGTGAATGATTTTCCCAGGAGATAATATTTAAACCGCTCTAAACTTTCTACTACCGCCAAAGTCTCGAGTTCGTAACTGTGGTAGCGTTGTTCTGCGGCGGTCGTAGCCCTGCTGAAATATGACAAGGGACGAGATTTATTGTTTTCATCTATTTGGAGTAATATTCCTGCCAGACTATGGGTACTAGCATCTGTATGAACTTCGTGCTCCGCGTATGATTCATATATTGCAAGAACGGGACGTGTAGATAATAGCTCCTTAAGATTTTGAAATTATTGTTCGTGAGCTTGAGACCAGGTAAATGTAACATCCTTTCTCAACAGTTCATTAGGTGGTAATGCGATCTTCGCGTAGTTACAGATGTATCGCCGGAAATAACTGGTTAAACCCAAGAACTGTCTTACTTCCTTGACATTGGTTGGAGTTGGGTAATTTTTGACAATTTCTGACTTTCTCAATCCCGGACGCACAGTTCCTTGACTTATTTCATGGCCAAGATAGTTAATGGTATGCTTCAGGAAAAAACATTTTTTGATATTTAGCGTCAATTTAGCTTCCCTTAGAACGTTTAGCACCTTGTTCAGAACTTCTAGAGCCTCCTTGACTGATGAGCACGCTATCAACATATCGTCCATGAAGACACGTAGACGAGAGTCATTTACTTTTGTTTTTACCATATCCATCAATCTCATGAAGGCTGCCGGTGCGTTGGACAATCCAAAACCCATTCTCTTGAATTGATAATGCCCGTCGGGTGTTATGAACGCAGTGAGATGACGGCTATCAGGGTGTACCGATATTTGATGATAACCGGCCCAAAAATCCAATGAAATGAAAACACTAGCTTCCGCTGATTTATTAAGGGATTCCTCTATGTTGAAAGTAGGAAATCGATCTTTAACCGTGACTGAATTGAGAAGACGGTAATCAACGCACATTCGGAATGTTCCATCTTTCTTTTGAACTAAGATAACCGGACTAGCAAACTCGGATGACGAATGTTCGATAATGTCATTATCCAATAGATCATTAATGATTCCACGCAATGCGTCGCCATGATGAAATGGCACGCGATGCGGTCTACAATTGATTGGACTTGGATCCTTTAAATGGATAACGAGCTCTACCCACTCTGATTTTCCTAAATCCGAAGTTTCTTTAGCAAAACAATCGCGGTATTTATTGATTAGTTTTAGTAACGTTCTCTTTAGTTCTGGCGTTGATAATTCTCCCATTTGTAGGTCTTCAGCCAGAATTGGCTTTTGAGCAACTCCCATTTGACGATTATACCTATCATTTGTTGGTACCGCGACATCGATAGGGCAGTCGGGATCTTGAAGAATTTCTATCTTTCCCCATTTTTTAATGACAAGTACACCGGGTCGATTGGTGAATGTTTGACCTATTATTACGGGTGTTTCTTGAGTACTGTCTTGGACTACGATAATTTCGGTTGGAAGCGAGAGTTCGCCGATGGTCATTACTTTATTGACTTTACCCTGTGAGTGACATTTCCCTCCTGCAAATCCACTCAGAACGCGACCATGATCCTTCTCAATAGCCCAACCCAATGACCTACAGTTACTATGCCGAATTGTTGTGACATCACTGCCTAGATCTATAAACGCATTAATTTTAGATCCATCAATCGATATTTCGACATTAAGTTCTGATTTTTGATTGTTAACAACTCGCATTTTGTTGGGCTTATTTAGAGCCGGGCGATTACTATTAACTTTGGAAGGACATTTTGACGCGATGTGCCCGGATTTGCCACAACTGAAACAATTTCCCGCAAAGGTTTTATTTCCAAACTGAGGCGTTGGCTGATTGTTCCCATAATAAAGATAATAAATGTAGACGCGGTCTCCGTCGAACTGAACGGCGTGTGACTTCGCTTTTGAGGTATCGACTTGCGAAAATTATTTGTTACGCTGGAATCTACTCTTATATTAATCTCCGGATTCATATTTTCATAGCGTTTGATACTATTCAATAACTCGATAGGATCTTTATACGTGACGGCCATTAAAACGTTCTTTAAATCTTTATTTCCCAAACCCGAGATTATATAATTGATAGTACATTCGTTGGTTAGCGCGATCGACTTTGCCATGGAGGACATCTCATAAAAATAATTTTCTATAGGCTCATTCCCTTTGCCCCTACGTGCTGCAAGCTTCGCATGTACCTTCGCTTCGTCGATTATTTCAGGAAAACTATGAACAAAATCTGCTTTAAAGGTTTCCCAGTCAGGGAAAACGCCGTCACTGGTTTGAAGCCAAAACTGAGCAACGTCTCGCAAGCGTATGGTGGCATACATCAATGTCGCCCGATCGTCCCACATATATGAAAGTCGCATCCGGTCTACATGGTTAACCTACTGTTTTGAACTGAGCCCCTGCTCGTTCCCTGGCCTAAACTCGGGAATGAGTCCACGAACTTCCTCCATTCCTAATCTAATATAATTTAAAGGCGCGACGGGAACCGGAAAATTTTGAGGTTCAGAAGATTGCGATGGAATAGAATTACTCCTGCGATCTGTTGGGGATGCTAACGACGCCACTGGATTTAACCGCTTACGCCTGCCGCGACTAACGGTATTAACATTTGCAGTCATGACTCACCGAAATTGTAACAACACGTTTTTTTGTGTGACTTATACAAACTTCACAGCAATTTCTACTCTACTAAATACTTTATAATTTTTAAAAGAAATTTATCTTTTTGATGGGGACGTCAATCACCATTAATTCCCTCGATGGATAGCCACTTCCCACTGATCCTACAGCATTCACCAAAATATATAATATTTTCAGGAATTCTTCTCCAGCCACAACTTTTCTTCACTAAGTTTCACTGTCGAATGACTAATCCGACCGACCAATACAACTAAAGCTTAGTCAGTGTCAAGATGTGTCTGTCTCCGTCGCCTGCAGAGTAGAATGAGCAAACGATATGCAAACCAAATGAATGCGTGCGATGCTAAACCGGTATTGTGCAAAAACAGGTTCTAGAAGTCATGTGCAAATGCACTCAAGCTTCTCGCTGTTCTCTGGAGAAAACGCATTGTATATATGTGTGAGTGCGACAACGGAAAAGAACAAAATGATGACCGCTTGTTCAACACGAATCGATGAGTTAAAAAAAACTAATTCCTTTTTTTTATCGACACAATTACCTGTGGTACTAGGATTTTATCCCACTTCTGAACTATAAACTTTATTTTATTTTGTAACTACCACTTTTGTCGGTCAACCCGTCATCGCCCCCCCTTGCTGTGAGATCGTTGAAATTTCTTGCCAAGGCACGCACTGTTCGATTGATCATGTCAGATGCTACATAGGAACTCCTTTATTTTTCTGGTAGTATTTGGTAGTATTTGTGTTAGTTTGCCTATGGGGGAATTGTGCCGCTTACAAGCGTGTATTAGCGAAGTGAGTTTCGCAGAATTGCTCTTCATCTGTGATGAGTGCTTTGTTAGACTGAATCTCTTCTTGCTCCCAGAAGCGTTGTAGAATTGATTCAATGTCCAGATTGTTTTCCACCGTGATTGAAAACGTTTGAAAACATGATTGTACGAAATCTGTTTGACCAGCTACGATCCAGCCAAACAAGGAATTTTGCGCTATAGGCATACCGACTTGTTCAACGAGCTGATCCTCTTTTAGTAGCGAGAAGAAGTAATCAGCTTCGATTCTATTTTTTGCGTCTATTTTTTGCGGAATATGAAATGTGTCATCGGCTAGTTGCAATGACCGAATTTGAGGCAAACTGTGAATCTCCAATTCTTCATTGGGAAGCAATGATGTAAATTTACTCAAAACAAAGGCGTCAATTTTGACTTGGTTTGAAGTATTGAATGTGGAAAGCAATTGAAGTGAAACCTTTCCCTTTGTAAATCCTGCACCAGCTGATGATATACCGTTTACAGCGAATTTTGCTCCTTGACGTTTCAAGCGTAATCGTTGAAGGCAAGCTTCACTGATAAAAGAAGCTTGAGAGCCCGAGTCCAACAAAATGCGACAAAGAACAGGCTTTCGAAAACTATCTAACGCGTAGACCTTAGCTGTTGGAAGAAGCGATGAACGTTTTGGTCTTAAGTTTGAAGACGCCATTGCATGATTTGTTTGAATTACTTCGCTTAGAGCCATATTGCCGCTTACAGCAGGATTTTCTGATGGTTGAAGCCTTGCACTACTTGAAGGCGGTGGCGGCGCAGATTGCAGTTGCGCGCCAATATGGAGCAGTGAGTGATGCTTGGCATTAGAATCACGACATGTATTGGTAGAAGAACATTGACTCACCTGATGGCCTGACGTGAGGCAATTGAAGCACAGTGTATTTTTTGACACGAAATCTCTGCGATTAGCTACATCCATAGCCTTGAATTGAATGTGGCTTGGAACATAAAACGCACTTGATGTTAATAGCCATATGATGATTTTGAATTTTTGGACGATCTATCGATGATTTCTTGCCTTTGAAGTTAGGATCATGTATTGACTCTAAGGCTGAACAACGCGTATCCAAAAAGTCGAGAAAGAACTTCATTGTTGGAAAGTCAACATTTGCGGTTTTTTCAGCCCACAGTTGCCGTGTCTCTGCATCCGATTTGCTGAGCATTATATGGATTAGCCAAATGTCACGGTGCTCCGCGGCGCTACCCAGAGATTGCAGCCCGCGAATAAATTCATCTGACGTGTCGGCTAATCTTCGAAGATCGCACGCGTTGGTGGTTGATAAACTTGGTTGACGCAGAAACCCTTGAATATAAGAACTAATAATTTGTTTCTTTTTATCAAACCTGCTTAAAAGTTTTTCCCACGCCTGTCTATAGTTGGCTTCGGTGAGGAGAAAATGTTTGATGATAGATGCCGCTTCACCCCTGACTAAACTCCTTAGATACTGAAACTTTTTGACGTCCGAAAGAGCGCTGTTGTTGTGGACAGATGACAGAAACAAGTCCTTAAACGATGACCATTCTTTGTAATCACCGGCAAAGGGGGGTAATGTCTAATTTAGGAAGCCTAACTTCGGCATTAACATGACCATAATTAGCACTTTGTTCGAGAAGCACACGCGTTTGTTCTGTAAACCGTGCGAAAGTTGCGTTTAAATCATCATGCGACGGATTTGCTTGCCGCATTTCAACGGAAGGAGACGGCGGCGGAGATTGAACAGGAATGCGAATCGCGATTGCACGAGTGAAAATGTCACGAATCGTGTAGTAATGGTTTTCGAAACTCGGAAATTCAGATTCTTGATTTGGATGAGAACACAGCGAATCGTCTGAGTAAATTCTTGTAAAAGTGCCTCTAACCGGGTTAACCGCACTGAAATTGTCTCTATCGGTGTATCATCACCGAGATTTTCGGCAAAAGTTTTAAGCAAAGCCAACGAGCCTTTCACTCTGCTGCGACTGGCTGTTAATTGTAAAACTTCTGCCATTGTTTTTGGCTTGCACAAAGATAAAAGGCAGCAAAAACTGATTGTTCACTTTCACTTTTTAAATTAGAATAAAATACAGAACCGTTTATTGTGATCGATAATTCTTTTCACTGTAGTAGAAAGCACTGTTTACCCAATTGTTCCTCTTGATGAAATGATTTGTTCGAGACGTTTCCTTGCGAAATTCAAATGCGCGATTAGCGGTAAATTTGTGAACACACGGTAATTGCCACACTGCTGCGTTTGATATGCTCGAATTTCGGGTTAAGGCGATGAACACATTTGCACCAAGAAACGAAAAGTTAGTGTGAAACAATGCGAATTTGAGATTTATGCTTTTTCACTGGTTTTAGCGAAACTGTTACCTGTGGCATGCCGATCCGGCTCGAAGGACCAATTTTATGTTTGATTAATTTTAACACTTTTATTTCAATTTAAAAATTATAATTTAACCGATATCAAAAACGATGTTATCGGATCGGCAGCCGAAAAGAGAAGAAGAAAAGGAATTCACAAATTTTGGATTTTGAGTTAACAATAAAATGCAACAGTATAATCATTACAATAGAAATAATACAAAAGAGAATCTGTTGCTCGATAACAAGTTATTAAAGATGCGTTTACGTTAGCCATCTTGATTTATAAATTATTTAAGCTACGTTTACATTAATCGTTTTAAATTATATAAATGAATCGTGAACACCCACTGTGGACAGTTCCAATTCACTGAGCTTATCCATTAGCTGTCGAGCCGTGGCCTTGGCCAAAAACCTTTCCACTCGGTCCGCCATAACAACAAAAGTCGCCAAACAGATTTCCTTAATTTTCTTCACTAGAAAAATTTACCGCATCAAAATGTCTGCCAAAAGCACTCTTTTTTTTTATATCAAAAACAGTATGCCACACGCAGGCTTAACCCACTTCTGATTTAGTTGTAGGAGTTTGGGCCACAAGGTTGAACGAGGTTAATAAAAGAAACACGTCTACTCTGTCTGACTGCTTTAATAAGAGTGTCTAATATTCGTTTACTTAATAGAATATGACCGAATGCCAAACAAGGACTAACTGTATTGGAAACAATTGCAAAAGTACTACAGTGGCTTACATTTTTTCACTGGAAGTGATAAAACTGCACCAGTAAATGGCTTTAATAGTAAATGGCGAGAATATTGGGAGACCGGAAGTTGTGCTGCATTCTGTATCATTTCCCGTTCTGTATTGTATTATTCGGTATAATGATATGGACAACTTTTCTTTTTATTTGGTGAAAACTTGGGTCCGGTAAATATTACAGGTGCAAAAATCAGACATCTCCAGAAGATGTCCGAATTTTGCGTCAACGTTTAAAACATCTCCTTTTCTTTAATATATTTTTACACAGGCCTCCAACAAGTATGGTGTTTGCAGCCATATGCAGCCATGCGCACGCATTCGTTTATTCTTGCATTTGGCATCAATAACTCATTTTCGTCAAAAAGTAGAGATGACCGTTTTTTGAACCAAAGTCTTCAATTTCAGATTTTCGACTTCGCGCACACCAAGGCGACATAATTGTCCTCGAGAGGTAGTTTCGTTACTTTGCCTTTATGAATGTGACTTACATGAACACGAGTGAGTATTACGAGAACTTTCTTTTGCCAGTTGGCTTAATCTTTGATAAAACGTCTATAGTATCCTGACATACCTAGCATGGAACGTAGCACTTTCAAATTCTGTGGTGAGGATAAAACTGCTATTGCTTGTACTTTCTTTGGATTCGCTTAAACCGTCGGGATTAAACCGTCGCTTCCGACAATAAAGCCTAGGAATTCGACTTCCATTTTTAGGAATTCGCACTTGTCTAACTGAACTTTAGTGTTGGTAGCTTCGAATGTTTGGAAAATTTTTCCTAATTTTCAAAGTGTTCTGTCTCATTTTTTCCGAATATTATTATATCATCTATATAGACGTAGCACCTTTTTCCTATGTGCTCTCTAAAGATGTCGTCCAAAGTCCTTTGAAAAACTGAAGGTGAATTTTTTAAAACGAATGGTAGGCGTATGAATTCGAATTTGTCATTATTAACCCTTTCATGCATACATTTTTCTATGGAATTTTTATTACGTTGTGTGGACATATGTCGGGTCAGCGGTTTCGCTGTCACGCCGTGTGAACTTTTGTCACTTTGTTTGGTCGTACTTATAAAAAGGGTCGGACTAGATATTCGGCTTATGACCGGGATATCTCCGCTGGCCTCGACATGCCGCACCTTGTATACTGTTAATAGAGTCTCCAGTATTTGCAACTATCTTAATTTGCTCCATAAGTGATAGAGCACCGGTTTCTAATTTCGTAATTGTTGCCTCAAGAAATCTATAGCTTGATGCAATTAATAGAACATCCGCCCTTACTGTGCTGTCGCGTAGAAGCTCTTGCGAAATTTTTATTGAGGCTGCATCAAAAATGCGCAACAATCTCTCATAATTTTTGGCATAATAGCTGACAGCTGCGATCCATGTTCCCCAAGAAAGGGCGAGATTGGGTTCCAAATTCTTGAAAATCTCAATTCTCGACGGGGCTTTTATGAATACTTTTTTGCTATTTGCAATAAGACGATCCACTTTAACATAAAGGCTCCGAATTGTTTCACACACCCGATGAACTCCATGAACAACACACGTCACATGTGTAATTTTGGGATATTGCCTTTCTCGCCTTCATCATTATATGGGGCGCCATCTGTTATAAACAGCAAAATAGCATCTTTGTCGAAATCTTCACCCAGGATGAAAAAAACCGTCACTGTCTTTCTAAATACACGTTTCTCATTGATAATTCCACTATGACACTATGCCACAATTTTGGTTTTACAAAGATATTCGGTTAAATTTAGTTATATTTTTCACATTCATTTATTATCTGAAGATTCACCGTATTCCATTTAAATAAGAAAAAAAAATTGTTTTGCTTACCTTAAATTTTTAATGATATTTCCCCTCCGTTTTACGTCGTAGTTGCCCTTTCTCGAGATTTTCTTGTAACTATTCACTTTATTTTCACTTTTTTTTTAAATAAAACTATTTGTTTTCTGTTTATTTTCACTTATTTCACTTTCCGTTACAATCATTTTTTGATGTGGTACATGCTAATGCGGTGCATGCCCACGGATTACCGGCTGCGCCAAATTGTTATGGTCCGAGAGTTGATACGAGGGTAAAGGGGGAGCAATTTATAACAACACAATGAATAAAACGAAAATACTTTACTTAAAATACTTTAACTTTATTAAACACAATGCAAAAAAAGACTTGCTATCACGAAAGCCGTCACACAACTGAACCAACCGGAGCCGCCAGCAGCAACCAACGCCTCGAAATATGCTGAGTCGGCCGCGTCGTTCTTATCAGTTCTGTAATTAGAACCGTTTTGTGTCGCGACCGAACTCATGCACTTGGCCGATGATGTGGTTGTTTACTGGGTTTCTGCTGACTCAATCGCGTCACATCACGTCTACTGCAATTTGAGACGTTTTGTATCGCGATTGAACCAGCCAGTCGTGGGAAAGGAATGTGATGATCATTTCGTTGGGCCATCACAATGGAATCATCAAAAAGTCTAGCAATTGTGCTGTGATTCGCTTTGTCAAGTAATGCAGTATTTAATAAAAATTTATTCTTAGAATCTGGCTTTTCAGACTTCATAATTCCGATGACAACATTTGCAATGTATCTTCCAGCTTCATCGGTAGTCTCATCAATAGACAACCACAAAAAACTATTTTTGACGCAATATTTTATGTCGTCGATGGTTGAATTATATATGGATTTTACTTGATTTGTGCGAAGAGCAGTTTCCGACGGAATTTTATGCTCGATGTATTTTTCCAAAAAGTTTTTAATTTTATTGTGCCGAATTTTATACAATGGAATATTCTCCGCAATAAAGGCATCACACAAATCTGTGGAAAATTGGAAGTCTTTCGAGGATGCACTATATTCACCAAACAACTGCTGAGTAGATTTTTTAGACGTATCTCTCTTTTTAAGTTCAATATGCCTTGCACTCGTTAGGTGCTGTTTTAAAGTAAATAACTTCTCTGCCGACATCTTTTTATTGCACACTTTGCAAATCATAACTTCTCCGTCGGTTTTAAAGTCGGGATATTCACTGGCATAATGATTCAGTTTTTTTTTTGATAGAGATTGCTTGATTTTCGTCATATTTAAAGAAAAAAGACAAATTATATACAGAACAATTATATTTTAGATCTTACGCACTGATAATCTCCCTGGATCAGGTTTAAAAATAACGAGACTGACTATTATTTGAAACTTGCTGCCCTATTACTGGGTGAATTCCCTTTTTATGCGGTATTACCAGGGAACAACTAATTATATAGAATGGAAAGTAAGCCCTTTCCTCATTAACTTCCACTAGAGTAAGCACTACACTATAGAAATTGGTTTTGTTGTCTTACTTCCCCTTTCACCTGTCATACATTCGATAAAAAAAAATCAAATATGATGTTGTCTTGTAATGTTGCAGAGTACAGCAAAAGGTGCATTTTTTAACTGTAACCCTAAAAAAGTCACTAACTCAACTTTCACAAATTATAAAAAAATTATTTTTCAGTCAAATAAATCTGTCATCAAATCAAATTTGATTTAATTTTTGTGAAAAAAAGGTTTTTAGCATATTTTAAGCAAATATCCGAATCATGAAATGGCACTTCTAGAACACCCTTTTTCTAATACATAAAGAAAACTTCTGGCACTTTTGTTTACATTTTGCATGAAATTTCATTGCAACGATTGATTTTGGTGGATAATGCACATTTTAGCGTCTTAACCTTGAGTAATTTCAAATAAAAATGAGTAAATTGCAAATTCACCATTGTTTAGTGAAGGAATGTTCTAAAATAGTTAACTAAACTATATATTTTCTAATACGATGTGAAATTGAAATATTGATTGAATATTGAATGTTGAGTGAAGGTTAAATGAATCGCACACATTATATATATACATTATATAAAAATATTCTAGAACGCTCTCACCTGCTTTTCGATCTGTTCTATTTAAGGCGGCATGCACGTCTGCTTCGTTTTCATCTGACGGGACAGCCGTCCAGCCAAGTTTTCGCCAAACCTCTCATCCTCATTTGCACTGCACACAAGGGGATTGTCTCGTTCCACTTGTACGACGTCTTCAACCTTTCCACCCTTTGTACGAATTGAGCTGACGTTAGCGACGACGGCTGTGCAGGATCAAAGATCGCAAGATACGTATTTGATTGACCACTGATTCACCAATCTTCCCCACGAAGGTGATGACCACTATAGGTATTTTGATTTTCGTGCATGGTAAAAACAACGCCTGGCACTCTCGGTTCACCTGACGGAAGAAACGATGACTCGCAATGCTGATTCAACAGACCATATCCGGTATGCGGCGTTTGATGTACGGTGTGCATCGAACTTCCCCTGAAATTCGATGTATCATCAAGCGGTGAACTATAAACGGAGCGCAACGACGGCCCAGCGAACGACGGTGACAGATTACAAACGGATGACGATGGCACATTATATACGGAATGTGTTGCCGCTGATGGACGGTGAACGGAATGTGTTGACGGTAGCGCATTGTAAACGGATGACAATGGCGCATTATAAACGGAATGTGTTGACGGTAGCGCATTGTAAACGGATGAAAATGCCGCATTATAAACGGAATGTGTGGAACAACACATTGAATGCGGTTGAATCGACGACACACTAATACTTGATCCTCGCCACGTGGGGCTACTGACGAGGATGCCTCATCAGCTCCAATTACAGAAGTACCCCTTAACGACTCGGTGGGGAAATTCCCTCGCATTCCTGTTTCTATTTGTGCGGACGGGGGCGGCGCGGAGGATTGCAAGTCAATTACTTTTTCCAGCATGGCGGACAATTGTTCGACTTCTCTTTTTAGTTCACTCACTTCATTTATGACTTCATTGCGATTACACTCGCGTAATCTTCCCCGGAATAATCACTTTGTACCTCCTCCGTTCCCAGCTTCTCCCTCAGTCGCTCAATCAGCTCTTGTTTCACCCCGGCTGAGCTTAATTCGTTCTTTTTACATAGTGCTCGGAGTCGAGGCACTTTTAATTCGGAAAACTTCATTTTTCGTTTTTTTTTCTTTCGCGCCGGATAATTACGACTTTATTCGATTCCACTTCTGATATTTTTGTAATGTTATTAGCCCTAGCGCTCTATTTTTATTTTATCCAGCTGGCAGAGTTCCAGCTATTAGATTCTCGGCGTCTAAAAAGGCAGCCAGATTTTAATTGAAAGATTACGATTGACGGTCAGTATAAGAATACTTCCTTGTTTATTATTCATCTACTGTTTTTATAGGCAAATATTGATGACTTAACTTTTTACATTATTAAACATAATTCTTAATTGCTATGGCCATTCGTGTTAGTCATAATTGCATTGCAATGTTTTTGCTGCGTAAGCAATTCATACAATTAATTCCAAAGTCAAGGTGCTGGAATGCATTTTATTGTATCTTGATTAATTTTGATATACCCTAACTGATGTTTATTGTATTTTTGTTAAGTGGTAAATTGTATTGCAAATACACTACATTGTCACGGTAATACGGTAAACGGACGGTGACAATTCGTATTCGGACGGACGGACCTACTTAGCGATTAATATCAAATAAAAGATGGCCGGTTTTTATAAATTCAGTATATTTTTTCTTCGATCAGAGTTACACGTCCGTTCTCGTCGGCTTCTCAGCAACTCCCCTCGCTTCTCGTCAATCCCCAGTGGCCAGGCTTGCCACCTGACACTTGGAAAATGTTTTATTGAAATAATAAAAATATTCACAAAAACGAAACACGCACAAAGAGGAGACGAAGATAATAGAAAACACTGTATATCTGTATTCTATCTCATTTTCTCGCAGGTTAAATCCTATAGATCTCTTTTTACTGTCGCTTTTTCGTTACATCGAGTTTGAAATCACTCACAACGGCGCTAAAGAAGTTTTCACTTCAAAAACATGCAAGTGCATGATTCCGGTTGCCCTACTGATTACTGTAGACTAGGGTTGCCATATGTTGACGATCGAAAATTGGGACAATTTATTGTGATAACAACAGTTTTTCATGAAAAAAAAACATTTGGATTTGATTTCCTACTTCTGCATTTGGACCATACCTTTTTTTATCTGGTACAGACTTTGTCAAACATAATTAACTACAGGATTTTGATGAAAATAAATTTTTATTCAAAATATGAACACAAAACATGAACAAACAAAATCTTTTTCTAGAGATAAAAACTCAACTAAATACTTAAAAATAAATAAATCCGATAAATAAAACATTCTTCAGCTAAATTCAGCGTCATTTTCCATTGACAAATCCGGAGCAATTCTCAGACGCCAGGATATCAATGTGTAAAATGTTCAAAAACATTTTTTTATTTATTTTAATTTCATGAGCATTTCGCAAACAGTCTCTGACATTTAGAGAATTGGCCAGGATTTCTTAATGGAAAACAGTTTAAGTTATTTATTTATATCTTAAAATCAGTCATATTTTTTACATGATCTAGCTTCTTTCAGCAAAAAAAATTTTTTTTCATCACATAATTATACATTTCGAAACAATTCATATCATAATTGACTATGCACTTGACAATTCCATCCACTGTAGCACATTGCAAACGATTCCGCTCATCTGTCCACTGATTTTCGACAATAGAGAAGATTAATGTTTTGTCTCAAATTATTCAAGCTCCTTAGATATTGAGGGCATGATTTGTGGTCGCTACTGTGATTATAATCAATTGGAATGTTTGGATTGTATTTTTGGAAGCTTCAACAATTGATACATTTTATAAAGTTGGCATCACATTCTTTGATGTCATGTTCACCAGCGTATTTACGACATGTTTGTTTATTGGTACATTCTTGAGCTGTGTGGCCGAAGCGTTGACAATTGAAACATCTTTTCACCTTTAATGAAATGTGTTCTCCATCCTATTTGTTATTGGTTCTGCAATTTTTGAAAAATTCGGAATAAATTTACGATTATAGTTTGCAAGTCCTAGAAAAGATTGAACTTGTCTAACAGTGCGAGGGGTCGGAAACGTTTGGTCGCAAATGGTTTTGCTTGGGTCCGGTAATGCTTCTTTACTGGAACATAAATATCCTAAATAAACTATTTCCTTTTTGAGAAAATGGCATTTTTCTAGTTGTAGTTTAAGCTTGTGTTGTTAAAGTCTGTTGAATACCTCCCTAAGTTTCTCATTATGATCAGCCAGATTTCTTCCATGTATCACTATGTCATCCAAATAAACAAAACATTTCCATTCTTGTAAGCCGGCTAACACTTGATTCATCATCAGCTGAAACGTCGCAGGTGCTCCTTTTAGCCCGAAAGGCGTCCTTCTAAATTAGTAATGTCCAAAAGCCGTACGAAACGCAGATTTCTCCCAATCTTCGCCTTCAACGAGGACCTGATGGTATCCACTGGCCAAATCTAAAGTGGTGAAATAACGACAATGCCTCAACTGGTCAAGAATATCCTCGATTCTCGGAAGTGGAAATGCATTTCCTATTGTTATATCATTTAGGAAATTCATTTCCTATTGTTATATCATTTAGTCTACCACCACTTTCCACCATCTGGGCCTACGTCCATAGTGGTCAAAAAACCAGCTTCTCGCTTTATCGCTTTCCAGCCGCCGCACCCAGAGAAAAATCTCATTCAATCTGACGAAAATGCTACGTATAATTAACAAATATTGCGTCAATATACGTCCAACACAACTTTGTGTTATCCTAACAAAATTGAGTTTGTTAATTTTACGTTGTCACGTTTTTCAGATGGTTACTGAAAAATCTATGTTATCTTAACAAAAACAATACGTAAACTCAACACAACTTCTGTTATATTGCTCTAACAAAATTTTGTGTTGTCTTAACAAAAATTCTTACGTCAATTTTACCTTGCAACTTTTGTGTAATGTTTGTTGTTTCAACACAAAAGTAGGTTTGTTGTACAGAATTTTGTGTTATGTGAACAAGATTTTCAGTAACATTGAAGAAAACACTGTGTTCAACGTACACAACCCAGACGTGTAATGAACAAATTTTTGGTTCACATTACATATAATAACTACGTTAATACTACGTCAAATTTTGTTGCTTTTACATTTATACCGTGTGGAAACTAGCATATAATCTGTGTTAGTTTTACACATAAAATATGTCTTTCATACACGGGAAAAACATATAGGAACCGTTCCACCAAAATCGCATGCTCCAGTGGGAAAAAAGGGGAAAAAGGGCATAAAAGGGCATATGGGAAAAAAGGACATAGTGGCCAAATATAGCAGTCATTCATATAAAAAAGTTGTAACGGCTCCCAAATTTTAGGCAGGTTCAAGCTATATAAACTCCGAGTTCGCAAACCACGTGTGAATTATAATAGAAGAAAAAAAATCGACTTGAATTATTACGTGAAGTTTTGTTAGCTTTACTCGGAATTGTGTTATAGGTACATAGATAATATGTAACAGAGAGCTTCTTCATGTTTTTGATTATTTGTATCAACAACAAACGATATTTGTAATTTTCACAACCTTTTGTGTTGTTACTACACAACTTATTTTCGATATAA
The DNA here is from genome assembly GCA_964034945.1 of Chrysopilus asiliformis. Classification (NCBI taxonomy): domain Eukaryota; kingdom Metazoa; phylum Arthropoda; class Insecta; order Diptera; family Rhagionidae; genus Chrysopilus; species Chrysopilus asiliformis. The sequence continues at coordinate 46,982,860 of OZ035961.1, forward strand.
GATTTCTTTGGGTAAAAATTTAACACAAGCACTTTTGTTGGCTGCACATGTATGTACGTAAATCCTACATATTCTATGTTATTAGAATAACACAATTTTTCGTTCGGAGAACAGAACTTCTGTTATCTATACGTTTTTTCTTGTGTTAAAGTTCAACACAAAGTCTTTTGTTAATTTTACTAAGATTTTACTAAGATTTTTCTCTGGGTGCGGTTAAAATTAACACGAATATGAATTGCCGCGTCCATAGTGAACCGGCTACTCGCTTTCATAAGAATCAGCCGGCGTTTACCAGCTTTTACGATGCAAACCTTAGAGGCAGCTTGTATTTTTCCGTAAGTTCCTATATTTCATTTGTTTTCCTAAATTCTTCCCGAATTGCATAATTGACTTCTCTCTGAGTAATTGCGTTGATTATCGTTGTTATAATTTTCGTTTTGGCTATTATAATCCCTATAAAAATTGCGTTGATTATTACTATTATTATTTTTGTTCAAATTACTCGGCTCTCTATTAAACTGTTGCCTACTAAAATATCCTGTGTTAGAATTCAAACCATTGTTAACGTATTGATTCCTGCTTGAATTTATTTGATTACTGCTAGGTCTTATGTGATGTGTTCGTTTTCGAATTTTTCTATTTAACTTACCTTTGCGGTTAGTTCGATTATATTGCCTTCCTGCGTATGGGCATAATACCTTAATGCTGAATTAAGCAAGCCATGCTTGAACGTGTTTAAAGCTATCATGTCGTATTCCTAATCAAACTCTTTCCGTGCACCGGTGTATAATTGACGGATTGGGTACGAAATCCCGTTTTTTATAATCTCGTATTTAAAATCCTGTTTTCCAAAATCCCGTTTTTTAAAATACCGTGTAAAAAAATCCCGTTTTCTAAAATACCATTTTTCAGAATCCCGTTTTTTAAAATTCCGTTTTAAAAGACAAAAATTACTTTCATTAATCAGGCGCCTGATTAATGAAAGTAATTTTTGTCTTTTAAAACGACATTGATAAAAGGTTTGAATGAGGTTACTAACTAGAATTCCAAAATACCGCAATGAACTTCCCAAAACAATTGTTTATTATATTGACATTTTTCGGAGAAAAAACAACCCAAATAGCATCGAAAGGCACGGGCACATGAGATTTGTTCTTCGCGACTTTAAAATGCAGCAATTTACGCAATCGGGACTAAAAATTTACACCTATAATTCACATCTGCGTACAAGAAGCGTAAGAAGTGACGAGCACGACGCACTGATTAATAATACGTCTGCAAAGCCACAATTGCTTTAGTGGGGAAATTGGTGATCGACGGTTCGTCTTTGGGGCAACATTCGCTTCATGAAAATCCTGCGGCGATAGAGCAGCATTTGATGGTTTTCGGGTCGAAACAGTGATTAGTTGTGGAGCCTGAATGCCAGTTTGACTTTGAAGAAGTGTGTAAAGGGAACAGGGTCGAAATGGTTGCCACTAGAGTTACCTCAAAGTCCCCACTTTACAATCAAAAGAAAAAAAGTTGATGCCTTCAGCCGACATATTCCCCATTGACATTTGATGCAAAGGATTTCGCTTCGAGAATTAAATTTCTTATTTCAGGCTAATAACTGAAGGAAATTGTATAAAAGATGGATAGGAGACATTTTTGAAACAGCACAATTTTATTGTCAAAAGAAAAAAAATAAAAATTTTTTTTTTAAAAAAAGCTTTTATTAAAAAAGAATGCACTAAAAAGAAAAAAATAATTTTCTGGACGCTGTGTATCACAAATATAAAAGCTTTTTAAAAGCGAGATAAATTTTTATTTGATTGTTTTATGCTTTATCTCTCTTTTTAAAAGCTTTTATATTTGTGATACACAGCGTCCAGAAAATTATTTTTTTCTTTTTAGTGCATTCTTTTTTAATAAAAGCTTTTTTTTAAAAATTTTTTTTAATTTTTTTTTTTTCTTTTTAGTCTTCGAATATATATCCTTACATTTGAGATGTCCTTACAGGCTTTTTAACTTGAGAATCGTATTCAGCGACCCCAAAAACCCCCAGAATAGATTTTTTTCCGGAAAATTTGGAGAAAGGGATAATCACGTTATCCTTACAGGACCTGCCGTTATCCTTACAGACTTTTTAATGACAGATTCGGATTTAGCGACCTCAAAAACCCCCAGAATAGATTTTTTTCCGGAAAATTTGGAGAAAAGGATAATCACGTTATCCTTACAGGACCTTCCGTTATCCTTACTGACTTTTTAATGGCAGATTCGGATTCAGCGACCCCAAAAACCCCCAGAATAGATTTTTTTCCGGAAAATTTGGAGAAAAGGATAATCACGTTATCCTTACAGGACCTTCCGGTATCCTTACAAGGACGAAGTAGTGAAAATATTGTATTGTCATCGGACTTATATAAGTGTGCAAAATTTCAAGTCAATCGGACAAGTGGAAGTGGGTCAAAATTGGGTTGCAAGATTTGATCTGACAGACAGACAGACAGACAGACAAACAGACACGAAGGCAAGCTTAATAAAAGCTTTTAAAAATAAATTTAACCGGTAGGATAAAACTAAAGAAATTTTTCATTAAAAACTAAATAATTTGATGGCCCATTAAAATCTGTTTAAATTTCAGATCCAATATTGTCGAAAATTTTTAATTGCAACTAAAACCACGACATGCAATCGGAAGAAAAGTCCATTATAAAATAATACCCCACAAAAAGTCTCCATGAATTTATCGCCAAAAATAGATTTTCTTAAAAATATTGCTTACAACATAGCTTTAAATTAGTAGATATACAATAAGTAACTCTGATTAAATATTGTAAAATTTTTATGTTTTTTTTTTAATGACCGAAAAAATCCCGTTTCTCTCATTTTCCACGGGATACACTAAAAACGGGATTTTGTAAAACGAGATTTTAAAAAACCGGATTTTTTAAAAAAAACGGGATTTTGATAAAATGGGATTTTTGGAAACAGGATATCGTATCGATCCCTAATTGACCTATGGTCTCCTTACATAACCCAAGTTGCTTCATTATTCTTTGTCCATAATCGCACACTTTCTCGTTATATTTTTGTTTACCATTACGCAGTTCATCACAAAGCTCTAACAGGGATTTTTTTGGGAAATATTGTTTGGAAAGTAGTTCTTTTAAATCCTCAAAACGTTCAATTTTATTATGGTTTGCCAATTGAAGTGCTTTACCCGACAGGCTAAAACTGGGTAGGAGTCTTACAAAAATAACTTCGTTGTCGTCAAGTACTGATGTAAAACAGAATCTCTGTTTTGTGCACACTCGCCCGAAAATTTTGGCAGACTTCTCGCAATAAATTCAGCAATTTTTTGAGCGGCATCCGCTTTATAACTTTGAATTGTTTCATCACTTTTTCCAAAAAAAAATTTTTGAAAATTGTTTTATCAGCTTGCGTCTCTTGTTGGAGTTCACGAGCTCGTTTTGCGAATTTAATTTAATAATTTCTTGTTCTAAACTAGTGATTTTTTGTGAATATGTTATACTATTACTCTCCTCTTTATTTCCAATACTTCTGTACTCTCTACTAATTTTTCCCTCAAAAATACTTGATCCTAATATACCCAGAAATCGATCAGTCCGGCTCTTATAAGTCATCATGGCTGTTTTTTAAAACAATATTGTTTTGTTTTAAATAGTTAAATATTATATTCTTATTTTTTTAATTCAATGCATTATATCCCAACAATTCTGTGTTGCATTTAAATTAAAGAGAATAAAAAAAAAATTAAAAAGGCAGTGCATGTGTCTATAAGCAAAAGTGAATATGTCACACCTAAAACGAGTAAATAGCCGATTTTCGATTTTTTTTTTCATTCTGCATTTTTATCGCCCTCATCATCCATCCATGAAGAAACTTAGGTCTTCAAAATTGCCCCAATCGATTAGCCGCCCTTTCCCTAATACTTTTTCGACCATATACGGCCCTTTGAGCTTCGACAAGTGTTTTCTGGGTTGGCTGGTTGCAGGTAGATTCGATTTTATGAGGACAAAGTCGTCCTTACTGTAAATTGATGGAGCTCTACGGCTTCGGTTAACTCGATTAGCTTGATTTTCGCGCTCCTGATGAATTTTGTCAGCTGCTTTGCGACGAAGTTCTGCCAAAGAAATGGTATCTTCATCATCACTTACCGGATTCGCCACATCATGATGCAAAGCTGAAGTAAGTTGGTTGTTTATCCTATCGGCGAATATCCGAGCAGTAATTTTTGCGAAGTTTGTTCTGTAACTCGATAAATAATGGAATTAAATCCCCATTGGATATAATATAGATTTTAATCCCAGTCACAATCATCAGTTCGGCTTGTTGTAGTTGTATGCCGCGCCTATTACCCGGAAGTACCTTTCTCTCTGACCGTTTACACGCAGGGTTTGAGTAGTTGTATTAACTGGCCTTAAGATGACGAACTTAGTGAAGGGGTCGATGATTCCTAACAGGTGCATGTTCTGCTTTTGGGCTTGGAGCCCAAATGAACTAAATGGATGGTTGGAACCCAGGTTTTCACCAACTGTATCTCATGTCACCAACAGTACATGAGATACTGTTTGGTTGAAACCTGGGTGCCCTAGAACGTCGCGAGTTTTGTTTTTAATTTCTTCAGAAACCAAAAAAAAATGATTTAATAGAATTCAACCACTAAATTAAACTCACAATTTTTTTTTATAAAATTCACTCTCTTTATTATTCTTCTTTTACAAAATTAAACATATAAAATTTTATTACAAATCACTTGATCATTATTACTTTTACAATTTTTATAACTTGATGTTACTCGGTTGAAAGCGGTCTTAAGACTAACTAGAATTCTTTCTATCGTTTCTATTGTTTAACGAGAACTAAAAATAACAATGCTGAAGTACGATCCTTTATTTTTATCTCCTATTGGGCCTCACTACAATTCTAAAATCACTTTCTCCTGTTCCGCCCGGTTACCTCCGACTTCTAAAATAGACTGCCTTAATGTGTCACTCTCACAATAGTGGCTTCTGAAAAAGACAATATACGGGCTTACAAATTAGAAAAACGTTACCTAGTGATTGTGCGTGACAATTGTTACTGATAAGGAATCCGGTGAGAACTATGAGTTGTTGATGTTTCTCACAATACCTCAAATTACCATAAAATCTTATATCTCGTCTAGACAAGAATTAGATATTCAACTTGAATGCATTTAGTAATTCTTGCCACTCTGGTTTCAATTCAAGTTCTTTTATTCACGTTTTCTTGAGTTTGAGATTTTAATAATGTAACTCGCACTACTTACGAGCAATTTGCCATCTCATGTTTTTCGGCATTACGAAACGATGTCCATAAACTGTTTTTCGAAAAGTCGACCTACGTTTATTATAAAATCTCGTTCATATTGCCGATGTTGCTTGCGGCTTTTATCTGAAAGAGAGTTAATAATTTTGAGAAGCGTTTTGTCTTTTTTCGGTAATGTGACTACCCAATCGGACTCGTTAAGAGTAACTACCCAGCGTTGCTGTATGCAAGACATTGCTTATAAAGTATTGTATACGCGTATTACATACTTATCACTCTCCGGACACAAGACATTTCCATACTAGCTATTCGTATAAAGTATGCAATACCTGTATGCTATAATGCAGTGCTCCGCAACCTTTTTTTGCCCACGGCACACCAATTTCTTTTCTGGAAATCCGGGGCACACCACAAAAGAAAATATAAAAAAATTTGTGTATAATGAAAAAAATACATTTATTTTCTTACATATAACTATTATTAATTGGGTACAAATCCATTACTAATAACTAATGTGATACCTGTGCTTGTTTCAGTGAACACAAATGTTTTATATTCGGCTCAATATGTGAAAATGCAACGCGAAGTTCTTGGTCAAGGCCCTTTAAGCATGACCGCTTATCATTTTTTATTAAAACTAGAGTTGAAAAACTTAGTTCACATAGGTATGTTGTGGAAAATGGAAGCAGAACTGCAATAGCCTGGTCAGAAATCTTAGGATATTCCTCCTTAACTGTAATCCAGAAAACATCCAATGGAACTTCGTTGAACTTCAGTTTCAGAGTTCCGTCAGTTCTCAATTCCACAAATTCCTCTCGAATTTCTAGAGGAAGTGCTTCAACAGAATTTTCGGCATCACTTGCAAAAGGATTTCGAATCCAATTATATTGATCCGTATTTATTGTATGAAAGTAGTGCTCAAATTTTTGTTGCAGTAATATTAAATGTTCTTGAGCCAAATCCAAAATTACTTGCTTCTTCTCCATCTTGATCTGGTTGGTCCTTTGAAACATTTCTAGTGATCCTCGCTGTAACACCGTCTGCCAAAGTTCGAGTTTTTTTTGAACCCGTTTAATTTATCTGAGCACGTCAATAAGTTTTCATTCCTACCTTGCATTTTTTTATTGAGTTCGTTCAGATGCTCGAAAATATCTGCCATATACGCAAGTTTGACCACCCAATGATTATTTTCAAGGAGCTGGTGTAGTTCGGGCATTTTTTGATTTAATAGAAACTGACTAACCTCGCACCGTAGTTCAAATAATCTGGCCAGAACTTTTCCTCGTGACAGCCAGCGTACTTCGGTGTAATATAACAAGGATTGATATTCTGATCCCATTTCTGTGCAGAGTATTTCAAAAATTCGCGAATTTAGGGCCCTGGATTTGATGATATTGACGATTTTGACGCATTCGTTGATCGTTTGTAATAGTTCCTCTGGTAGATTTCGGGCCATTAATGCTTCTCTATGGAGTGTGTGATTTCTATTGCCGGATTTTGTCGCTTTACACACGAGACAAAACCCTTTTTATTGCCCATCATAGCTGCAGCGCCATCTGTGCAAACACTAGTAAAATTACACCATTGAATACCATAAGTTTGGAAAAAATCATCAGTTGCTCGGAAAATCTCTTCGCCGGTAGTTCTTTTTGGAATCTCTTTGCAAAAAAAATAGTGCTCTTTTATGGAGTCTTCATCAACGAAACGTACAATAATTATCAATTGTGCTCGGTTTTTAATATCTGTTGATTCGTCGATTTGAAGAGAAAATGTCCCGGTTTTTTTCAATTTTGCAATCAGCGTTTCCAGAATGTCGCACGACATATCGTCAATACGTTTTTTAACAGTAGCAGCCGATAACGAAACTCTACTCACTTTCTCAACTTCATCAAGTCCAAGCATAATTCGAACAATTTCCATGCATGCTGGTTTAATAAGAGTTTCGCCGATAGTATGTGGTTTTTTCTGACGTGCAATTAACTTTGCAACATGGTAACTAGCTTCTAATGCTTTGTCAGAAACTGTTACAGACGATTTCATGAATTGCTTCTGTTTTACATTTTGATTTAAAAGTCGCTGAAAATATTGCTTGTCCTTTTTGGCACAACTGGAATGTTTCGAATTTAGATGGCGAATCATTTTACTTGGTACCATTGCCTCGTTTGAAAACTGTTCTCTGCAAATGACACATTCTGGTTTCGGAGCTGTTTCTTCACCACACCACGTAAATCCATATGTACTCTTCATTGCACTGCCTCTTCAAAATTTTCTGTTTTTTTATAATAGTACTGACTTCATCATCGTTTTTTGATGATGTCGAACGTTCTCTCCGCAAAAACTTGTCCATATTTAAAATGCTATAAAAAAAATCTAAGAAATAACACAATTAACACAAAATAATATATTTTACTTATCACAAAAAACACAAAAAATTATAAACAAACGTCTAGCTGCAATAACTGTTTTGCTTGCAATATAATTTTGTTTATTTACAAACCTAAAGTCACCACAAAGCAATGCTAACTAGACCAGAGGCCCCATCGCCGAACACGATACGATTGGTTCGAATCATGGCCGAATTATACAAGGTCTGCTGGTTATTTTTTGACAGCCACCATTTTGCTACGTCATCGGCAAGAAATTCTTTGTAATGTTGATTGTGCGTACGGAGTTGTTTAGCTAGATGTTAGCTAGATTTGAGAATTAGGGAAAATTCCCATTGAGTCTTATAAGAATTTCTTGCCGATGACGTCAGAGCCAGAAGCAACTGAGCTGTCAAGCAGACCTTGTATAATTCGGCCATGGTGTTCGGCGATACGGCCTCAGAACTTTTTTTTAACGTGTTGTATTCAATTTGGAAAAAATTAACAAAAAAAAACGAATCCATAAATTTGAAAGTTTACTTCTCTATAAAAAAATAAAATATATTTAAAATTAAAAAAAAACCTGAAAGAATTATTAAATAGCTTTTTGAATTGTTTACCGCGGCACACCTAATGTCATTTCCCGGCACACCAGTGTGCCGCGGCACACTGGTTGCGGAGCACTGCTATAATGTATGCAATACAATTGATGGCGCTGATGGCCGTTTGTTCAAATTGGTTCTTGCATGGGATAAAAAATGGTTTTAGTCTAATTAAAAACAAAATGCGAATTTAAAAAAATACATTTTAAATATTTGTACTTGTTTTTTATTCTTTTAAGTCTTATTATATCACCAATACATGAACAGACACCTCAAAACTTCCGTAGTTTCCATCGAAAAGATCCGCCCATGATTCTAAAAAGAAAAAAAATATGAGTTTTTTTTAAGTAAATGTTACAGCTTTTTTTATAAATTTATAACCATAATAAGAAATTACCATAAAGAATATCCTTAAACATGTGTTTTGTTTCGGTGTTGTGACCAAATCAAAATTGTTTTGTAGATAATTAACAACTCAATAGGTTTAAACCCTTATCGCTGGTGGGGGGAATTTAAACGCTAGACTTTTATTATTACGCTTTATTGACTATAACTGAATTTACAATGATAGCTTACGACTATTTATTACAAATTATTGCTTACTCTACAATTTGGATAAAATGAAATGAAGTTCGATTGATGTGCAACCAAAATGCATATTTGGTTCTTGAATTACCACACGTTTCCCGGTGACCATTGAATTAAATCAAAAACACGGGAACCGCGTGGAAATTATGTTGATCCATGCATTTCGGCGTGATCGATAGGTGATTGCCCGCATGATGAATCTGTGCAAGTTTGCACATGCTCCCGGCCCGGCCTGTTGTCGATAGGTGATTGCCCGCATGATTAATCTGTGCAAGTTTGCACATGCTCCCGGCCCGGCACATGCTCCCGGCCCGGCCTGATAGGTTGAATCTTGAAATGTTTATTTCTTCAGAGCGTTTGGTGATCCACAATCTTTTGATGATGTAATACATGATTATTGCCAATAAGCTCGTTGCTATTATGTATAGTACGACATATTTGTGTATATCATGGTGCGTAATGTTGTTTGGCATCTCTTGTTCCCATTTCTAGCATGCAGAATATCGTTGTTGTGCTCCATTTGTATCAAACGCGTTTTAAATTGTTCCAATATTCCTTTGCAGTTGAATTGCTGATCATTATTTAGTATTAAACAGGAAGATTCCATTCTTTGGACAATGTTTCTGAAGCCAATGAGCTCGTTCCAATAATAAGTTAAATTATACTACGCTATTATGTTCCACATATTGTTAGTCAGATCAATTCTTCCCAAATCTTCAAAGAAAATGCCTGGATGATTTTTAAAGTTGGTTATTGTTATTTCCTAGCATACTGTCGTGGTGAGAAGTTGCAGGAAGCTTAATATTACAAAAATGATAGTCATTAATGAATTGGATTTTTCATTCTTTTTTCGTTTATTGTATGCTTTTAAATCTTCTATTGGTGGCCGAACAGGAATTGATGTGGGATTTATTTTTCTACGTTTAGGTTTTTTGTTAGCTAATTTTCGGGATTTTTTGATTAGCTTTTGTGTAGTCGACAGATATATCTGTTTGTTGTTGGATTTTGCGATCTCATTGGTCTTAGGCTTCTGCTTGGTTTGTATTTGAGTTTTTTCGCCAATTTCTGGAAGTTAATCTGATATTGGCAGAAATGAAATTTTGGTTATGGGTCTTTTCATGGTAGTACTTGCTGTTTTGATGGTAATTACTCCTGTTAATCCATAACTTCCTGGATGTGTATCAATCACTCTTCCAAGTGACCACTTGGTTGGTGGTAGATTGTCTTCTTTTATTATAACTAATTCTCCAGGTTTTATGTTGCTCTCCTGGGAACGCCATTTTGGTCTTTGTTGCAATCGTGGAATGTATTCTGCTTTCCATTTTCTCCAAAATTCCTGATGCATTCTTTTCAGAAGATGCCATCTTTGGAGATGATTTTGATTTAGTCAGCTTCTGGTGGAGCTTGGAGCGATGACAAGTAAGTGACCAGGCGTTAGGAAATTCAGATCTTCGGGATCCTGAGATAGAGCACACAATGGTCGTGAATTTAAGCATACCTCTATTTGAGGCGTTCAAAGTTAGAGTGGACCAACCCCATCGACTTGACTTTTGAGATATTGACGTTTTAAGAATTATGGTTTTTTGAAAGATATAAATTTCCTCTGTCGTTTATTGATTGGCTGATATGGTTTATTTTTTCGGCTCGCGAATGTGGGTTAATATAAGTAAGAATATTTAATAATATTATTAAAAAAAATGTGGGTTGGTCCACTCTAGCAAACGCACATTTTCAGAAAAAATTATTACTGCCTGGGTTGGACCATTATTAAACATAGGTTTGCATAGAAAACACGTTGGATTCAGAAGTATTTTTAAAATAGTTTATTTTGATCAATTTTACAAGATGTATTTCAAACTTAGTTTGATATTTTCGTGTAGGCTTACTCGGTTTCTACCTCTATGTCATCGTCTACGGCTACATGAATGGTATCTGCACATTTTGTGGATGTCTTGAGGTTTTTATAAAATTCATGATGCACCGGTGGTATGTACTCAAGAAGGCTAATTAAATCCTTTATTTTCTGTGGAAATTGGGTTTCCCTGTGGATACAACAATTTTAGCGATGATGGAATAAATCCAATGGAATTTCGTTTCGCGAGATTAACTTTATAACACGGCTGAATATCTGTAGTTCCATATTTATATTCAAACTCAAAGGGACGTCCTTTCTCAAAACGCAGATATAAAATTTTAAGCCATTCAACTTTTGTTCCCTCTACACTTGTTTTCCTATTAGTGATTAATTTTTCAAGTTCTTGGCTGGAATAAAAATGGGATCGATTCATTTGTACAACGTTGAATCTGTTTTTTTTTGTGGCTGTGGATATAACCGCTTTCCAATCATCAGGTGTATACACTTCTTTGTAATTTTTTTTGTTTTTTTCAATGAGTCCGAAATCTGAATCACATGGCAGAAAGGAATGACCACTGGCCAAGAAACGATGTTCGATTGTTTCTATTGTGTACTCCTTTGACTGAGTGGCAAACATACAGAATAAAGACATTTTTATATTCCTATTCTGTCCACCACATCCATCAGAAAACATGACCACATTTCTAGTAGTAACAAAATGTTTGAAATAGTATAATAGACAGGATGCTATTTCCTGAGATCCCCTTGATGCCAACGATTCGTCCCAAACCATCATAGTTGCATTGTTTGTTCGTAAGTTATGGATACCTAGACAATAGGTCCATAACTGCCGTTTGTAATATACTATTCCAGTAGACAGAACAGGTGTAGGTAGTGTTTTCATTAAATCAAAAGCGATTACTGTTGTATCATCTTCAAAAGTCGGTATTTGGGAAAAATCTTTCATACCCTGACGGGCTTGATCAGCTCTTTTTGGTGAAGTTCCAACTGATTTTTAAATTCATTAATTTCATTTATTTGTTTTGAATGTTTTATTTTCATATTAAGAGCATTACATAACCGACATGAATCTTTAATGGTGGCATGGAAATGCAAGTTGAATCTAAATAAGTGTGATGAAAGCGAAAAGGGATGCCTTTTCTTAAATTCCGAGTACAAAATTGTGATATTTAAGTGAGGTGATAGATATTTTCGTTCTGATTTTTTCTGATATTTTCGTAAGAGTAATGCGACTCATAAGATGGTATTTCTCTTATAAAATCGCAAACTTTATCAACAGAGTCGTCGGGTGTCTTATTCCAAGCTGGATGTCGCCCACGCAAATCTTTACGGGGTGTTCTCCCTGGTTTTTGTAATAGAACTCTGTGAAATCTTCCACTAGATATTTTCAGCACTTTTGTAAAAAAAATTTTGCAGACTTGGATGTCTGTTCCTTCCGAATCGGGAATATAGAAGATTCTTGTAAAATTTTTTGGCTTATTGGGAGTGGCTCTCTCGGGCACATAGCGTCTGGCAACGAATTTTACCTGGGAAAAATCAAATATTTGCATAAAGGTACTTGTAAGCTTCCAATATTTTTTAAACAAACCTTTATTTGAGAAAATATGAACGAATTTCGTTTGTCAAAATTTGGAATTTCGTAAAATCTTTCAAAAAAAGCTGTTTGAATTTTTCAAAGCACATTTTCGTACAACATGCAGAAACAAATTCAAATGATTTTTCAGCGATTTGGTTGCCATTCACGTTGATGTATGATTTTCCCTTTGCTCTTAGAGATTTTCGCAGATTTCTTTTCCACAAGTCAAGATTGCTTGCACGTTTTCTGCATGTTGCGGAAAAATCATCATGGCTATCATCTTATAATTAAATATTAATAAAAACATAAACTGCAATTTCCAGCAGGCAATCGTGAAATACTCTGTATGTGATTCAAGACTTAAAATAATTAGATTTTTCAAAATTCCAATTAGATTAATCGAATCTTTACAATACAGTTTTGATTTCGCCATACAGGCTATAAACTCAATAAAAATGCAAAACACTTTTTACCATTTTTCAAAATCCTTTCGACAATTTCTCTTCCAAACTGTATAATTATCTCGATTTTGGAAATTTTGAGGCTTGGTCCACTCTAGCTTTTAACGCCTCATTTGTGCTAATAGTGTGGACATTTCCTCATATGTCAATTTGTGATCGCCAATTGTTCTCTTCATGTGATATTTCATGGAACGGACACCGGCCTCCCATAATCCTCCGAAGTGTGGAGAAGATGGAAGGATGAAATGCCATTCTGTTCCAACTACTGTTAGTGAATTGCAAATTTCTTTGTTGTATTGGATTCTTTGATTCTTTTCTGCAATTTGTAAGATTTTGTTAGCACCTACGAAATTTGTGCCATTGTCGCTGTATATGTGTCTTGGTATTCCTCTTCTCGCTGAAAATCTTTTGAATGCTGCTATAAATGCTTGCGATGTTAGGTCTGATACGGCTTCTAAGTGAATGGCCTTTGTTGATAGACATTTAAAAATGCATATATATATATACTTTGTATGATCGGTTTCCGCGTCCCTTAGATATTCGTAAATCTATTGGACCAGTATAGTCCACTCCATTGTGATTGAAGTGTTTTGAGCTAGTCACTCTGGGTTCTGGTAGGTTGCCCATCAGTTCTGCGTGTTCATGAATTTGTTGTTTTACTGCGCGTAGCACGCGTATGATCCAATATCGATTACGGATATAGGCAAGTGTAAGTGTATTGCCACTATGCAATGTATTTTTTTGTGCGAGATTTATGACCAATCTTGTTAGTTGACTGTCATAAGGTAGAATTATTGGATGCTTTTTATCGTATGGTAAGTTTGCATTTTCGATTCGTCCTCCTACACGAAGAATTCCTTGGCTATCTATGAACGGTGTTAGTGATAGAAGATTGCTTTCATTACTGAGTTTTTTCTCTGTTGTTAGTTCTCCAATTGCTCGGGGAAAAGCGTTTCTCTGGGTGGAACGTATTAACATGATTAACGCCTTGTTTAACTCCTCATTCCTCAATGGGCCAAGCTCACATTTCTTTCTCTTTGGACTTTCTTTGTAAAAGTCTTTGGACTTTGTTTGGGTGATTTATCTGATGTGAAAGGGACCTTTTGTTAGGAAAATTTCTTGTTGGTTGCCTATTTTGGTAATTAGCAAAGCGAGAATGAATGGAACGATCGACATCCATGGGTTCTGGTCTAGGTAAATTTTGATTAAACGGCCTGAAATTTTGATTTTGAGGTCGAAAATTATTATTTTGAGGTCGAAAATGGTTATTTTGAGATCGAAAATTGTTATTTTGGAATTGCTGTTGATAATTCGGTGGTCTTTGGAAATTATACATGGGAAGAGATTGAGGGTTTTGAAGGAGTTCAGGATAAAATGGTCTTGGTGGAACTGTATTGTATTGTGGAAGATTCACTTTTCTCGGCGGTAGAGGAGGTGCCGTATTTAAGGGTCGCGTTGAGCGAAAAGTTTTGTGGCTATGCTGCATGCGATGATGGACATTCTCTAATTTTAGACATAAATAGAACGCTTGTGGGAGATCAATAGGTTCTCATGCTGAGTAACCTTGGCAAGTCGTCCTTGAGTCCTCGTACGAAGGTGTCCAAGGCTTTATCACGATATGACTGGGTCATAACGTTTAAAGATTCTTAACTCAATTCCATTGCCGATAATTTATTTAAAATCAAAGCGAATCAATAAACTTCTTGATAGAACTCAGGAATAGTATTATTTCTCTGGACCAAAGTCGTCATTTGGTATTCCAAAGTTCCTAAATCTCGTTTATCAGCATAGGGCAATGTTAAGCACTTGGTAATTTTTTCCCAGTTTAGAGGGGTATTATACGATTCCAGTGCAGTATCAGCACTTCCGGTAATTTTATTCTGAATGACGCTGTTCAAGTTAATGGACTTTTTGTTGCGTTATGAAAGAAAACTATTAGTCACTGTTTAAATGTACGTTTTTTTTGTTCTTTTTAATCATTCACTATATAACAAAACTTGCCAAAAACCTTCTGTTGAAGTTAATGGACTTTTACTGAACGAAACTAAAAAATGGTGTGTCACACGCCTCGAAACCAAAATTGGCACCGAGGGTTGCCATAGCGGGGGCACAATATTCTCCATTTCCGTCCCCCCGTTGAATTTAAATAATTGTTTTAATTAATTTCAACTTAAACTATTACAATATAATCTTGATATTCAATGGACTGTATAAACGATTAAACAAAATTCTTGTTGCCTGTCTTATAGATAAGTATGCAAGTTTGATCAAAATACTGAACTTAACTAAAGCGAACATAATTTTTCTTTTAATGACTTAATTCAAATGGTAGGATACATATTTTTTTCACGCCTCTGCAGAAAACTCCGTGGATTGTCTTGACATCCACTACCCGAACAATGTCGTCGCTTCCAGGAATGATGCGAACCACACGACCCAAGTTCCAGGAAAATGGTGGTTGATGGTCATTTACAAGTAGCACCATAGTACCGACTTGTAGGTTGCTGTATCCGGATTTCCACTTCGAACGAGTTTGAAGATGATGTAGGTATTCGGATTGCCACCGTTTCCAGAAATGCTGCTTCAGTTTCTGAACATGTTGCCATCTGCTGAGACGATTGTCTGGGACGTCCATGTAGCTCCTTGAACCTGGTTCAAGCAATGAGGACCCAACAAGGAAGTGTGCGGGAGTAAGGACTGAAAGGTCATTGGGATCAGAGGACATAGGCATAAGAGGTCTTGAATTAATTATCGCTTCAATTTCAGTAAGAAGGGTGTAATATTCTTCAGAAGTGCAGACTAGGCCCTTAGTAATTACATTCAGGTGCCTTTTGACGCTCTTGACAGCCGACTCCCGCAAACCACCAAAATGAGGAGATCTGGGGTCTATGAAATGCCATGTAATACCACGCGTTGCCAGACTTGATTTGATTCCATCTTCCTGGGCTCTTAAGAACTCGTGAACCTCCATCAACTCGCGATCAGCTCCCACAAACGTAGTAGCGTTGTCCGAATGAAGAGCAGAGCATAAACCTCTCCTTGCAACAAATCTCCTCAGAGTGGCTAAAAATGCCTCGGTGGTCAAATCGGTGACCAGCTCGAGGTGAACTGCTTTCGTAGTGAAGCACGTAAAAACGGCTATGTACACCTTTGACGTATGAACCCTTCCTCTTCTCCGACTTTCTCGCATCTGCAACGGTCCAGCATAATCGATACCGGTTGTCTCAAAAGGGCGATTTGAGACATTGACTCTGGAAGAGGGTAAGTCTCCCATAATGTGTTCAGGGACCTTTGGTTTGCATTTGAAACACGTTACACAAAGCCTCGTAACTTTGCGTACCTCGCGGCCGCATGATATAGGCCAATATTTCTGCCGAATCGAATGCAGAAGTTGCTGAGGTCCGCAATGCTTCAATCTGGTGTGTTCGTCACGCGAGATGATGTGAGTAATATGATGCCTAGCGGGAATCACCACGGGATGTTTCTGTTCGCCCGGTAGATCAAAATTGCGAAGGCGTCCACCCCCTCTGACCAGGCCGTCAGAATCGATGAATGGATTGAGTCCAACAAGTCTATTGTCCGCTTTCAAAGACTTGCGTGCATGAAGCGCAGTCACTTTTTGAGAAAAGGCTTCAGCCTGGACCCAGATAAGGATCCTTTTGCGAGCTTGCTCCAATTCGTTCGTTGTCAAAACTCCGCTAATTTGTTGTCTTCTGAGCCTGTTTCTGAAACGATAGCAATATGCGATCACTCTCTGTAGTTTGGAAAATCGTGAAAACCTATTTAAGAGATCGGATTCAATATTTTTCCGTGTGACAACGGCAACTGTCGGTTCTACATCGCCTTTTACAAACGATTCCGCAAATACTGGGGGCCATTTGCTTGGGGTTTTAATCCACTCCGGTCCATGCCACCAAATGTCAAGGTTGATAAGCTTCTGCGCGGAAACTTCCCTTGACACATGATCAGCAGGATTAGCCTTTGAGGCGATGTGATGCCAAATACAATCAGCTGTTAGCTCCTGAATCGTAGCAACTCGGTTGGCTTCGAATGTTTTCTTTAGAGGAGAACTTCTGATCCAGCTTAATGTTATGGTAGAGTCACTATACAAATGAACTTCGGCGTGATCGCATTTTAACGCAACTCTAATCATTTGAATCAGCCTGGCTAATAACAGGGCAGCGTTCAACTCGAGTCGTGGCAGTGTTAGTTTTTTGAGAGGCGCCACTTTGGACTTTGAGCATAAAAGATTGCAATTAGCAACCCCGCTTTCATTGACACTCCCCACGTACACTCTCGAAAAAATGGAGTCGATTACGCACCGAAAGGGAGTTTGAGGGAGTCCATCACCTATTGGAGAAAATCGAGCACCGGGCTAGGGAGTTCACAACAATTCCTTATGGGTGTTAATTTTTAACAATTTTTCGGTGTTAAACCAACTTATTATATGGCCCAAAAAAACCTCGCAAATTCTCTTTTTTTGCAAGCATTTGAGATGTTTTGAGTTTTTTTTCGTGTTTCCAAAGTTAATATTGACTTGTTAAAAACTTTTCTTGCATGTCTCTGCCGGGACTCGAACACGGGACCTCTCGAATTGTAAACCATTTGCCTTCCCAATAGGCTGTTGAAGCCAATTGGCAAGCCTCTTCTAAACGTGAACACCCTTTACAATTAAATAACTCCTAAAAGGAGTTGTAGTGAATTTTTGACTCCTTTTCGGAGTTCATTTAAAATTTAGGTCAAAACGGTGTTAAATTGAATATTTAGCTCCGTAAAATAAAAATTTAAAAATAACTCCGCGCTACGGTGTTAAACTTTTAGCTATGTTTTCAGCCGGAGTTAATTCGTCCCCGGATTTTTTCGAGAGTGTATACACAGGCTCCATACGCCTTTTCGGAAGCGTCGCAGAAACCGTGTAAGATTATATTGCCACTTTGATTTTGTGGATTGACGTTACGCGGTATTTTCAAATCTTGCAGAAAATTGAGGGATTCAGCAATTTTTCTCCAAGCGACTTCTAAACTCTGCGGAACTTTCTCGTCCCAACCCGATTCAAGTCGCCCCAGTTCTTGAATTATAAGTTTGGAGGTAATTATGACCGGACTAATTATACCCAGCGGGTCGTAAAGAACGATGCACGAAAATGCCCCTTGACTAACTTTTGGGTTTCACTTTCGTAGTACATCCATTGGAAAGGTAATTTGCTCTAGTTTCATGGACATAAGCTCTTTTTTGGCGGGGAACTGCAGGGGGATGGTCAGCTGCCATCTTAGAGGTACTGATTTTTTCATGCATTTTTCGACGATTTTTATGCCCCCGGGCTAACTTTTGAACCAGTTCGGGTTTCACTTTCGTAGTACATCCATTGGAAAGGTAATTTGCTCTAGTTTCATGGACATAATCTCTTTTTTGGCGGGGAACTGCAGGGGGGTGGTCAGCTGCCATCTCAGGCGCACTGCTTTTTTCATGCATTTTTCGACGATTTTTATGCCCCCGGGCTAACTTTTGAACCAGTTGGGGTTTCACTTTCGTAGTACATCCAATGAAATGAAAAAATCAGTGCCCCTAAGATGGCAGCTGACCACCCCCCTGCAGTTCTCCGCCAAAAAAGAGATTATGTCCATGAAACTAGAGCAAATTACCTTTCCAATGGGGGTAATCCGAAAGTGAAACCCCAACTGGTTCAAAAGTTAGCCCGGGGGCATAAAAATCGTCGAAAAATGCATGAAAAAAGCAGTGCGCCTAAGATGGCAGCTGACCACCCCCCTGCAGTTCCCCGCCAAAAAAGAGATTATGTCCATGAAACTAGAGCAATTTACCTTTCCAATGGGGGTAATACGAAAGTGAAACCCCAACTGGTTCAAAAGTTAGCCCGGGGGCATAAAAATCGTCGAAAAATGCATGAAAAAAGCAGTGCGCCTAAGATGGCAGCTGACCACCCCCCTGCAGTTCCCCGCCAAAAAAGAGATTATGTCCATGAAACTAGAGCAAATTACCTTTCCAATGTGGGTAATACGAAAGTGAAACACCAACTGGTTCAAAAGTTAGACCGGGGGCATAAAAAACGCCAAATCCTGCATGGTTCTTTAATTGGTTGCTGTGGCCAACTGATCTCTGGTATGATCCGGTAGCAAAAAAAAATCAATGCTGACAAAACCCTGAGATGAAATGGAATCTGAGACATTAAATTATTGTTAAAAGGCTCCAAACATTGAATTAGTTTTAAAGCCAATTCTTGTGGCATTCGATAAGACTTGCGAAACAAATTCTCTGATACTGAGAATGGATCCATAACATCTCTCAAACGTCTGTTGGTTATCCTTTCGATTTGACTAAAAATAAATTTTAATGCATGTATTATGACAAAACTGAACAAATTAAAATGTTATTCACTTCCTAGATCTTCTATCAATCAAATTCTCTACCTCGTTCAGAATTGGTGCAAGCAAAACACGTTCCATTTTTTCGATTAAATGAATGAAAATGAAATTGAGTAGCTATTTAAGCACTTTCAGATCACCTTATAACGTAAAAGAATTTTTAGGTTAGAAATGTCTTTTAACCTTAATTGTAGAATACCTAATGGCCTTAAAATCTTATAACAATTTTCACCACACCAGTTAAAAGATCAGCTGTTTTGACAATCCTATAACCTTTGAAGTAGAATGCGAAATCTTTTAATTTCCTTTTAAGCCGCGTTAAAAGGTTAAAAGACTAAAATATTTAAAGTAGAATCGGGGAGTTAGTCGGCATAAAGATTAAATGCTAAATAAAATATCAGCGGAATACACGAAATAGTATGGAAAAATACTAAATTATAAACTTTCTGTTTAAATCACTCACTTCATTTCACAGGAAATTATAAAAAATGAACACCGGAAAACGACGCATATCTTGCTGTGTCCCATCATGTGGGGTGACTAATTGGGATAGTTTTTCACTTTTCCGTTTTCCCCGAGACAAAGAAAGGTAAAATCTTTATTTAAAATCTTATTTAAAATCTATTTATTATCACAACAATGCAAAATGAGAAAAATAATGAAACCGAAATCCACTCGACTCGTTTCCCATCAAATCAGAGCAACTGAAAGAAACAATTGCAAACAGCATTGCCAAATCTGATTTTTCTGCTGTTGATTTTATATTTCAGAGGAGGGAAATTTAAAAATTGAAATCTGTTTTGACCACCATTTCTTATAAAGGTACAAACATGCAGTACCAATTTTGGCTACCAACAAAGATCAAGAAAATTTTTTTATTATACAAGAAGCAATATTATTTTACAGTATTTTCAAGGGAATGACTATGTTTTTTATTTTTTGGTTTGACTTAAGTTCCCCCAAGTTTTGTTTTTGTTTTTGTTATTTTTATTTCAAATGAATTATTTTTAAAGAAAGATTTTTTTAAAAATTTCTATTTGTATTTAATTGATGGTGGAAGATTAAAATACATTTCTTATCTTTCTCCTCTGGTAACGTCGTTGCGGCTCTCATCTTTGACAGTATATTTGTTTCTCTGTTTCACTTTTATTAGATTCCTTTGTGGTCATATTGCTTGTTCATTCTTTATACCCCAAAAATTTAAGATTTTTGTAACCAATTAGAATGCCTAGATTTGGGTATTTCTGGGTTATTCGTTTTCGGTTACACAGGTTATTTTCACATTTAATGTATGAAGTTTGTTTACTGTATACTGTGACCATACACTGAAAGTTTATTTAAAAGAATTTCTCTATCGACCGTTTCAAACGCTCTTTTCAAATCTAGAAAAACAATATACACCCATACCTCGATATACGGCCGAGATTGGTTCCAAAAATTTAGGCCGTATATCGAAACACCCGAACGTTCTTTTAGGAAAGTATTGCATTTATTGATCGCAGTGCATTTCAATGTAATATTGTCCGATTTTTGACCGTTTATCGAATCAATGTACAACGTATTTCAAAACTCAGACGCAATTCAAAAAGCGGAAGGCCGTAAAACGAGAGGCCGTATATCGAGGTATGGGTGTACAGTAAATTTTCTTCAAGCTCTTTTTTCCATTCATATATTGTCCAATTAAGTGATGTTTCACACGAATATTTTTTCCGAAAACCCGATTGTTCCTTTATTAAAATATCATTATTTTCCAAATATTTTTCTAAATGATTTTGCACTACCTTTTCCAATATTTTTTCATATGTTGGCAGCATATTCACAGTCCGAAATCCTTCACATTTAATAGTGTTATGAACTTTTTTACCGGTACAATAACTGACTCCCTCCAACACCTTGGAAAATCTCCGTTTATCATAGAACCATTAATAATTTTTAGGTTCATTATTATTATTTATTTGTTAATCATATCACTTAATATTTAACTTCAACTTATTCTTTTATACTCCACATCACTTATCTTTTACTGAAAAAGAATCAAACTTTTGTGTATTAACTCAACTGAACTGCGTGTATTACTCAACTGCGTGTATTTACTGAACTCTGCGTGTTAACTGCACTCAACTATTTATTGAACTCTTGTATTAACTGACCTCGTATATTAGCCGTCAAGGCCCTTTTATTGGTTACTCCCATCTTTTGGAAGCACCTCGTCGATTTTACTCTGCCAATTGAAAACTTCGTTAGGTTTTTACTCGAAAGCTGATTGGCCGCAGTTGGACTTCCAACGATGCATTCCATCGGCTTGAGTGTGATACACATGTGCAGCTTGTTTATTTTGGCCGCTTCGTAAATCACGTTGCGAGGTAACGTGAGCTACCTTCGCAGTTTGTTTACGTTGGGCGATTCCAGGTGCACATTGTACTCGGTAATTTGTGTGGATCTTTGCACTTTGTGTGACCGACATATGTTGGCCAATATTTGCTACATCGAATTGTATCGAAATGTGCGTCTTTGCACTTTGGTGGCCCACTTATGTTGGCCAATATTGATAAATTCGATGCGCTTGTCATTTACGTACCCCGGGGTTATTGATCGTTACTTTTCCGGGTTGCGTAAATGTACTTTATTGGAAACATTCATAATTCATGCGAATTATGGATGTTTCTATTTGTTCTTTGTTTCATAGGGAATATCTCATATTTCGTTAGATTTGAAGGATATTCCCTATGAAATGATTTATTCATTCTCTCGACGTCATTCTTTCTTTTCATGTCTTTGCAAATTATTAAAAGTTCTTTTTTTTAAACCAACTTAACACGTTGGCTACCAGCCAAAAAAAACGCTTACTCCGCTAGTATACACTGGGAAAAAACGCAAAAATCATTTCTGTACTTTGTGAGTTACCGGTGACTCAAACTCTTATTTCACTGTGAGGCAGACAGACTGTGAGGCACCGGTGAACACAAGATCAATACAGACAAAAACGAACGAATCGAATAAAATATAACGGAAAAAACTTTCCACAACAAATTTTTCACATGAAATATGCTCCACAAAAAAAACCCCTTTGTACCGCACGAGCGACTGCACTCAACCATGGAACTTGAGAAACTGACGGTAATGACAATAGTGTGTGACATTGTCCCTGTGGGCGACACGCTGCGATCACCGGTGACTCATATGGTAGCCAACGTGTTAAATTCCAGCTTCGTAGTTACTGCGTTTATTTTTCCAGTATATTGCACTTTTTCAATGTCCTCGTTGATGTTCATTATACTATCAACAAAATATTTGTTAAAACTTTCTGCGATTTTTTTTTATTTTGAATTACCCTATCGTTAAACCTAACCGATTTAATTTCCGACTTTTTTTGCTTGAGTACAAATTCTTTTATAACTCCCCATGCCTTCTTTTGATCACACGCTGTTTGCATTTTATTCTCCAAGGACATTGATTTTTTTTATTTGAATATGTTTTTTATATTTGTTACGCTGAGCTTTATATTGCAACCAATCACTCATATTATTAGTTAAACGAGCTTTTTCATAATACATAATTTTTTTTATTTTTCATTCTTCGTAAATCATCGTCAAACCACCTATTATTGTCTAAGACAGTGACATGTTTAACCTTTTTAAACGCCGATAAAGCCGTTATTGTTTTCTCATCTAATTCACTGGCACACTCATTTATGTTATCAATTTTTCGAAGATTCTCAATACCCACATTAATTAGTTCTGCTTCAAACATATCTTTTTTATATTTAAATATAACACATTTCTCTAATTCACTATCCTTATAGACATATTTTTTTTGGTTTGAATTATTTATTAATTCAATTGACTCGTGGTCACTTATTTTAAGGTTCTTATCAATATTGACTTTTAATTTGCTTATATCAGTGATAACGTAATCAATTAAAGTACTCGAGCTTTGAGTTATCCACGTAAATTCCTTTACTTTTTGTTGCATACCATTGTCTTTAATTATATTCCTAAAACTCACTTTGTACGTTTCATTCTCAACCCAATTTATGTTGAAATCTCCAACGATCACAACTCTTTCATCCATGTCCATATCTTGTATTTCGTCCAACCATTCTTGAAAATATTTACAAAACTCTGTCTTACTGGACAATCTATTAGGATATCTATACACTATCACTAGAATATATCTTATGTTGTTAACCCAACACTTGATCGCAAGCCACCATATATTCCTTTGTATCATATAAAGCTACACTATTTCGTACTGCCACTGCTTTTTTAAATATATAATTACACCGCCCGTATGTGCAGATTCCGAATTCAGTCTTACTAATGTTAACTCGATTAAAAGAATCGCGAAATTAAATAAAGGATTAACTGCCGGTTGTTATCGACGAACCAACTGTTGTTACCCAATTCCGTTGAGCATGCGACTTGCCACTTTCACATTTAGAATACGAATGCCAGTTCCATCGCAAACTCTCACAGATACAACAGCGGGCTGTCTTCCGACAGCGTTTTGGTTAGAATAGAGGCCGGGGATTTTCGACCTTCTCATGCATCAGATTGTCGCGTCAACACTAAGTTATAATGCTTCACGCTTATTTCACAATCCAAAACACTTTCGGTAGTATGGATTTCACTTAACATAATAAATTCGAATTGGTTTTGATGCACCAAGACCTCCAATTCATCAAAGTTATTTAACAGACCCTGGATATTTAAATATAAGCATTTAATTTCCTTTAGTTGCTAATAATTAACTTTTCTTTTTTAAATTTTTAGTTTATTAATATAAACATAGCATTCTTTACTAAAAACATCGTGGTTTATGTCTAAAGTAAGCTTCAAATTTTCGTTCGCCAATATGCAATTAGAACACTTTTTAATACACTCGATCTCCTTACAATCACTGAATTTATGCTCCCCCAAACACTTTCTACACTTTTGCTTACTTTTGCACTCCGTTGATTTGTGGTTATATCCTAAACATTTGTAACACCTTTTAACATAAGTGCCATCAAAAACTTTACACTTATCCCAACCAATATTTACTACTCCATTATTAATCGCGCTCTCAAAGCCCGCACTATCTATTTCAATAATTGCAACAAATATTTCAATAATATAATATACATATTTCTCCATTTTTCTTTCAATAATCTTTACACACTTCATGTCACAATCTTTCAACATTTCATTTTGCTTTTTTAATTTCACTATAATTTCCTCCTCACGCAAGTTTTCCTTCATCCCAGATACAAACAATTTCGGGTTGCGCAGTTCTGGCACCACTACCTCATATTTCTCACATAATTTCTCTTCTAGTACTTCCTTGATCTTGCCTGTATTACTTTTGCTATCCGTCTCCACAATCATAACGCCGTTTTGTTTATTTTTGATTCCTGTGAACTGAATCTCCGTTGGACCGACACCGCTTTTAATCTCCTCCATTGTCTTCATACCGCTCTGATTTTGTTTTGGCCTCACTATAACAGGATGAATATTCTTTTTGTACACTGCTGCTATCAGAATTACATACAACATCACTTCCTCTAGCTTTAGACACATCTTCCAACTTTTTCAATTCTTTCCCGACAGCTGTCAATTCACTTTCCTGCTTAAACAAAATTTTACCATGTTTTGTCAACTCACTTAACATTTGCTCAATATTATCATATTGTGCCACTAGCTTTTCTTTATTTTCAGAAATTCCCGTCATTATAACTTGCAGTTGATTTCCCAACCTTTGACGATGATCAATACATTCATCGCATATGAAGTAAATATTTTTCTTTTCAGATACATAGTTCATTTAAGGTGAAATATATTTTCTTTTCGTTTCTTCCAGTTTGATTGCAATTCGCAATACAATCTTGTGCCATTATTGTGAGAGGATCCACCATATACCGTTATTATTTGCCGTTCCAACTCAATAATTAAGTTTTTAACTAAACCGATCAAATGTGCCGTACTCATATTATATATAGATACCAAAAATGCACTTACGTCCCTTACGGACATATTTTCAACGTCACTTTTTGTTAGCATCATATTTTTTCTTGTTTGTTTTTATTCGTTATTCAAAAATTGAAACCCCCACTTTTTGATTTTAAATGTTGTTGTTTTTTTTCACTCTCGTTCAGTACAGGTTACACGCACACACACGAAACACTGAACGCGATCGTTCTTTGTTTGTCGATTTCAAAATGTCCGACTGCACTCCTTTTTTTCGTTCGTCTTAACTTCTGGAATGTTCCTTCGTTTTTCTAATTGTGAAATTCTTCACCGACGGTTTTGAAAATATTTTCCCGTCGTTTGAAAACGTTTTATTGTCACGTTTCCTCGTCTTTTACTACATATGGAAAATGTTTTCTCGTCGTACACGTCGTTTACTCTCAATTAATTCGTCGTTCCCGTTGTATGAAAAAATGGAAAAAATCCGTCGTTTACTTCTTCATTTCACTCAAGAGATCCTTGCCGCGCACAATCCTGACCGAAAATCCCGATTGAGCCCCCAATTTGTAGGATCCTTTATCAGGATGTAGCTTGCGAAAAGAAGAAAAGTCGAGTCACACTGAAAACTATGTCTTTATTTTTCTTTATTCGAATTTTACGTCACTCTCCTTTGGTTCAAAGCTGCCAACTCTCTTTTTTTCATCGTTCGCCCTCTTCTTCTTTTCGCATTCAAATGCTTCTGTTAACACACAAGTAAACGAATGTCTTTTTTTTTTTGGTTATAATATTGTTTTATTGTTTATTCTCTTCTTTACATTTTTATTTAAACTTATTTGTACTTCACTTAAACGACTAATTCATAATTGTTCACAATTTGTTCTTTACATTACTTTATTCTTGAAGTTCATTTTACTTCAAACTTGACTTTACACTTTACTTCTTTACTGACTGAAAAACTTGATTATTACTTCAACTTGACTGATCTGTGTCTGTGACTTAATTACAATTGCCTGATCGTGACCGCTGATCTATTCTTTTATTACCATTCTGAACGCCGCCCCTCTCAGTTATTCAGTTATTCAGCTGCGTTCAGTTGGTATTCAGCGGTCAACTTACCCAATCCGTTCGCTTCGCTTGTTTTAGAATACTTTCCATTGGTTGTCCCACTTTGCTTATTTACATAATGCATATGCTTCCGCGCGTGCTATATGGCTTGGCTCATATATCACGCAGAAGCGCACATGTTGGTGCAACCAATGGTTTGTTTATGTTGGTACTTGAAAAACGACACGATGCACTTTTGGTCACACATTACTTGGAAGCAATTAAGTGCGCCTCATACATCATGACGCAACACGACACCTTGACTTAGTTTGGGTCAAGCAAATTGTCGTGTTTATCGTTTCCCTGTTTATGTTATTATTTGCATGTGACACTGGTGCTTCACATGATAAATAGGGAAATGATATTTTCTCTTCTTGTGCGATTTCCTTAATGTTCGCGTTAATAACGCCTTAATGTTAGATTCTCAGAATAAGGATCTCCTCCTTGACCACATTTCCACGAATAGGTTGGATGGCCAGTTATAACACCATCCCCCTTATGAAAAGAAAGTTGTACCGAAGGGAACCTTTCTGGCGAACCACGAACGAACAGGGTTCATGTAATCAGTTATTCTTATTTCTACTATATGTTACATACGGTTATGTATTTTTCTTTGTGTATTACATTTTATTTATTCTCTTTCGGTTATCTATTTACTTACGATAATTTTCTATTTCTTAGATGACTTAGGGCTATTCTTATTATCACTATTACATATATATATTTCATTACTTAATTATTTATTATTGTTAGTTATTTTTATATTATGGATACCTGTTTTGTGTATAATGTTATATAATTATGTCCTTTTATATATATGTATATTTTATCTATATCTATAAAAATTTCTTATTATATATTTTTTTTTTTTGTTATTATTATTCTGTGTGTCTTTATTAATATTTCTGATGGGCACTAGTATATATTATTTTATTTCTTACGTATTTATGTATATTGTTTTTTTTTTAAATTTTGTTTGTTTTCTGGCTTATTTGGCTACCTTGCAGAGGGGTACTGGTTCTAGTTTAAACGCATTTGAGGGTTTAGTGACTTCACTATAAATATCCTCTTCTTTAACCGTATTTTCCGCCTTTTTGCGCTTATATTCCCATAATATCGCGGCTACTAAACCAGTGGCTAGTAATGCTCCTATAGTAATATAACCTAATGCGTAATGATGGATGTCGTGTCCATCTAGTCGATTTAAGGGTTTGTTTACTTCATGTTTGTGCGCCCTAATTTCTTCTCCTAGGTTATCAAATTCTTGGTTATTTGTATATTTAAAAAGAACGGTTTTCGGTCGTCGTATTTGATTTTTATCCTCATTTCCTACGAGGTCTTGTGAGAGATTAAAACTTGGTACGTAGTAGTTATTTAATGTCGTTTCGCCTGTGTTATTGGACTCTATTCTCAGTTCGTTACTCCGAAGGTAACATCCCATGGATAGTTCTAGGATTCCTACTTCTTGGATTTCTATCTTGCCTACCTTGTTTCCGCATACTTGGTCTAGAGTGGTTTTACTTTTTACTGAATAGAGCCATTTGTTAGGTTGAAAAAGTTGTAAATAGAAATTTGCCGGATGTATTTTCCGTACTTTGCATTCCGTCGGCATTGAGTCGGCGTGACTCAACAGTTCTATTTCACAAAGGTTGTTTCCTGATCTTATGTTGAAAATTGGATGTATTAACCTACATAGATAGTTGTTCTGACCCTGTACAATACAATTTGCGAAATCCTCTTCGTTTAGGGTGTAGTAGTGTCCCTGTTTAATTCCACAACTAGATACCGTACTGATGGTTGTATGTACACGAAATCCTCACCATGTCGTGCTGGCAGGGGAACGGTTTTATACAATTTATATGGTTCCCGAGAGGGGAGTGGTAGTTTAAATTCGACCAGAATTTGTTTTTCTGTTAACCTTGTGCTTATTTGACCTAACCGATAGATTTCTAATAAGCTGTTCCTACCCTCATGTATCGGTAGCCTGACTGACATTGGCAGATGTTTTTGTATGTTGACCAACGCATCGTGTAGTTGCGTTGGGCTGACTATAGACGGATGCAACTTCCCATGTTTTATATCGGTTATCAGATTTATTACAGTGTTCTGATAGTCCTCATACCGGGATATAATGAAATGTAAGTTTATTAGAAGTAACTCATATTTCTGGAAACTTTTCACTCTTTCATATTCCGTGTGTGATTTTTCAGATCTGTTATGAATACTCTCTAGCCTATCCCCGAGCAACGCGAATTGATCCTGCACTTGTCTCATGCTTTTGTTATATAAATTGTACGTCGTGTCAATTATATACGTCTGATTTTTCATGAGTTCATGCAGGTGATCCTCGTTCCCTTTCAACCTCTCAATCTGTTCGTCGTAAAACCTAGCGTCACTCTCGTCTAGGGTACCGAACAAGTTTTTGCTTAGAGCTCCAATAATATTGAAGGCTCCCCTTCGTCTGCGGAAGATTTGGGGTTTTAGTAATTCGTTCTTTACCTTAATGGAATCCAACAACAACGTTATTTGTTGTGCTGTATTATTGCACCAGGATAAATCTTGTGGTGTAAGGGCTGCCCTTTGACACATGGGGAATAATTGAGTTTCGTACTCCCTCATTTTTGCCGATTCCAGCTTAAGACTACTTAAATCTATATACGTTACTAGTGTCCATTCATTACTATAGAGTCCTACGTTACCTAATTCCTCAAAATAGATCCCTGGATTGTGGTCAAATTTTGTCACTGTGATGTTACTGGCGTGTGTGCATGCAAAACTCATCGCCAATTTTAGTAGGATCAATTTGACTGACCTGCAAGTAGAGAACCTATTAACGATTTACTCCACAAAGTATCTTAGATTGTTATTGTGAACGGTTTTCTCTTTATTCCGGATACGGATAGTGGTATTTTCCGGCGAGTCAATCCGTGTCACCTCGTATGGTCCTGTCCATAGAGTTGAAAATTTATTTTGCCTCGCAAAGTTTTTCATTAATGCCGTTTCCCCAACATTGAATTTTCTGTCCTTAGCAGTTTTATCGTAGTACTTTTTAGAGTTTTCCTTACTTTTTATTAGGGATTCCCGGGCAATTCCATACGAGTGTTGAAGCCTACTGCGCAATTCATTAACATAATTATCATAGTTGTAATTTATGCTTGGCTTTCCTTTTAGATTTCCTGGAATTTCAGCCTCATAGCCGTATAATAATTCGTATGGGGTAAAATGGGTACTAGAGTGGGGTGTGGTATTGTATACAAACATTGCGTATGGGATCCAACTGTCCCAACTTTGTACGTCTTTATTTGTATAGTGTCTGAGATATTCCGCCAGTGTTCGATGGCTTCTTTCTAAAGCCCCGTTGGTCTGAGGATGATATGGCGTTGTGTTTAGCTTCCTTATTTTCAATAATTTACAAACTTCAGTGAATAGTGCACTTAGGAAATTTGCGCCTTGATCGGTCAACACGACCGATCCGACAAATGATTTTTGTTGTAAATTCTTCGGCTATTGTTTTGGCTTCTGCGTTGGGTAGTGGGATTGCTTCCAAATATTTTGTGAGGTCATCCTGGAATGTTAGGATGAACTTGTTTCCATTATAACTTATGGGTAAGGGACCTACAATATCTAGGAATACGTTTTCGAATGGTCGTTCCGCGGTCGTAGTGATTTTCATTGGGATATGTTGTTGTCGCCTTGACTTATTGCTTTGGCAAGAAGTACATCGTTGTATATAGCTTTGCACATCTTTGGCCATTGTATCCCAATTGAAAACTTTCCGTAGTCTCTTAATGGTTCGTGACACTCCTTGGTGTCCTCCGAAAGGGGAATCATGATATTCTTTCAAGACTTCCGCTATTTCTTCCGGGGTCTGTATCTTAATTAGGGAGTTTATGCAGATTCTAATTTCCTCATAAGTAGTGTCACGGAATGTTTCCCGAATCATTGCCTTACAGTGGTCCAATAAGCCCTTCCCGGTATTAGGTAGACCTATTGCCCAATTTGTAAGTCCGAGTTCCTCAACTATGTCCTTGATCCCTTTTATGGATTTTTCCAACAACTCCTTATCTCTAGCAGTTCGTACTGATAGGTTAACCGTGGTTACTACCATATTGGTTTTCCCTACTTTGTACTGCTTTGTTTCACTTAGCCTCGGAAGTTCGGTTGTTTCGAACTCTTTCGCGTCCATCTGCGGAGTCACGAGAAAAAATTTGTAGCTGTAGTTCTTATCGTGGACCAATTCGGATTTGGACACTTCCAGAATAATACTTTCTGTAGGTTCTCTTGTTTGCTTCTGCGACTGTTGGCGAGTCGTTACTGCCAATATTTCCTTAGGGGCTTCAGCTTCAGCTGGTTTCAGTCTACTCAGTGCATCGGCATTGGCGTTGCATTTGCCTGGCCTGTGCACGATTTCGTAATCGTATTCCTCCAACTTAATGCGCTACCGCATTAACCTGGAAGCTGGGTCCTTTAGACTCATTAACCACATTAATGGTTTATGATCCGTCACTATCTTAAATCGTTGACCATACACGTATGGTCGAAACTGATGTACCCCGTAGACTATTGCGAGAAGCTCCTTCTCTATTGTGGAATAATTACATTCCGCGGAGTTTAGTGATCGGCTCGAATAGCTGATAGGGTGATCGCTTCCGATCTCACCCTGAGAGAGAACAGCGCCTATTGCATAGTTGCTAGCATCCGTAGTGATTAGGAATGGCTCCGTAAAGCAGGGGTATGCTAACACGGGCTCAGAGATAAGTTTCTCTTTTAGCGTTCGGAAAGCATCGTCACAGAATGCATCCCACTGAAATTTAGCATCCTTTTTTAATAATCTGTTTAATGGTTTGGCTATTTTCGCGAAGTTCTCGATGAACCTTCGGTAGTAGCCGACGAACCCTAAGAAACTCTTTATGTCTTTTTGATTTTTTGGTACGGGGAACGTTTTTACTACTTCTAACTTGTTGGGGTCTGGATGTACTCCAGTAGCGTCGACGAGGTGTCCCAAGTAAGCTATTTGTTTTTCTAGGAAGTGGCACTTGTCTGGCTGTAATTTTAGCCTATTCTGCCGCAAACGATCGAATACAGATCTCAGTTTCTTGTTGTGTTCGAACAAACTGATACCGTAGATGACAATGTCGTCTAGGTAAACAAAACATTCCAGGCCTTGCAATCCTGCTAGGACTGTATTGATCAATCTCTGGAATGTAGCGGGGGCTCTTTTAAGTCCGAATGGCATTCTTTTGTAGTGGTAATGACCGTAAGGGGTGCTAAAAGCAGTCTTTTCCCTGTCACCTTCGCTTACCTGGATTTGGTGATAGCCGCTTGCCAAATCGAGGGTGGTGAAGTACTTAGACTTCCCCAGTTGGTCTAATATTTCTGTTATATTTGGTAGAGGGTAGGCGTCACCTTCAGTTGCATCGTTCAACTTCCGGTAATCCACTACCACTCTCCATTTTTTATTTCCTTGGCTATCTGGTTTCTTTGGCACCAGTAGCAAGGGTGAGTTCCATGGACTCTGGCTAGGCTCTATTAACCCTTCCGCCAACATTTTTCCGACTTGATCGTTTATTTCCTCCCGATGTGCATGAGGTAACCGATAAGGTTTTGTGTAGATGGGTGGTTGACCTGACCTGACCGGAATTTCATGGTACGTTGCTTGTGTATATGTTAGCTTATCACCCTCTAGGAGAAACAACTCATTATAGTCCTCACATATCTCCCGTATTGCTTCACGTTCCTCGAAGTTGCAGTGGTCTAACTTTATCGTCTCTCGTAGTCTCTTGAGTCTACCCTCAATTTTATCCAAGTGATTTTCCTCCTGTATTTGGTCGTAGTCATCCAACCCTTCCCATTCCAGATTTAAATCAGACTTGTTCAGAGTTACGGCTTGACCATTCAGGTTTAGCATGGCTATAGTCACTGTGCTCTTTGGCGGGACATTTCCATACCCTGAATGCATACACGGTTTAACAATGGTGTCCCCTATGAATACTCCAGGTATGATTTCCTGTTTCTTACAGAGGGCTTCACTCGTCAGATTTGTGGATATGTGGGTACTTACTCTAGACCTTGCAGGTAGGAAAATTTCCTCAAGCTCCATTGTATTAATTTGCTTTGTTTCGACCGGGGAACTCACTATTTCCTGAATTTCCTCCGGGGCGCTAACTATTTCTAGGTCTTCTTCTGTTATTCGATCACGTATTCTAGCGCTACATCTTTTATTTGTATTTCTATCCGTTTGGTTCAGTGACTCAGTTTGCTCAGTGGTTTTAATTAACCTGCCATTATCTGATGGTCTTACAGTTGAAAGGTTTTCCGTGCCATCTGCTGTGGATGGTCTTTTGTTTTCGCCCCTTAGAGGTATTTTTGTAATAATATTTGTACCATCTTCTGTGGATGGGTTTTTGTTTTCGCCTAAAGGTCTTATTTTATTATCGCCTAGAGGTCTTATTATATCTTTATCATCTTCTGAGTTTTTGTGGATGAGCATATTTTCTGAGTATGACCTTTCTTCTTGTTTTTGTTTAGTATCGACTAGGATCGTAAGTGATTGGTTGTCATAGTCGATTTTACCCTTGTACTTGTACAGCAGATCGTTCCCTATAATGGCATCGTACTGTGTACTAATGTTGGGTCCTATTAAGTAAAATTTATGGAACAGATCAACTTGATATTTGTCGGTATGTAGTGGTATTCTTTCGTTGATCGTTCCTACAGTGTCCAGATTATTGCCAAATATACCTGTGAGAGTGATTGTTAAATCTCTCTCTATATTGCAGTTGTTTCTTACTACAGAGGTACTTAATGTAGTAAACCCGGTGTTGGTTGCAACTCGGTGTTCTACCTATTATGCTAACTACAAGAAAGGAAAAACGCCAGTAATGCTTATCAATTATTTATTTATTACACTCTCCTTAAAGTTAGTTGTGACAGCCCGTCTCGGAGTAATACAATTACTGACGAAAGTACAAGAACCACGAGGAAGTGTTTGTGTACTAGATTCGGGTTGTAGGCTGGTACTAAATTATAGTTCATGGTTAGTACGAGATCACAACACTTAATAGACTTATTTCCGCGCCTGTGTCTATTAAACATCGTATCTTCACTGTTTCCGTGGAGGAAAAGGGAAGCTTGGCAATGATCTTGTCTTCGGTGATGTCTAGAGGCAACATCACTCGGAAAACCGATGGACTTCGGCTTCTATTGACATCCTTTCCATGCGGGAGAGCTCGCCGAGGTCGCCGTCCCGCTGCATGTAGTTTTCCTGCGTGTCAGCTGCGACTGTATTTACCACTGCGGAGCCCCTAGCATGGTTATTTTGTTGGTTAATGTTCCGATAGTCACGTCCTAGGGGGTTGTTTCCCCGGAAAGGATTTGGGTTTGATTGGGAGGGTCGCCCCATTCCTGACCCGGCGGGGGAGCTCTGGGCCCCGTTCGGTCGTCTATTTTGGGAGAAATTCCCTTGTCCCAATCCTTGGCGCGTATAATTTGCGGGTGTGTCTGGAGGGAGCTGCTGCAGTCTTCTCTGTAGGGTACGGCACTCCTCCATGCGGTGATTATTTCTGTTACAATAACCACACACAACTACATTTACCTCGCGTTTGAAATTTACGGAAGGTTTTCCCCTATCCCCAGGTCTATTTGTGTAATTTGGCAATTGGTTCTTCCTAAAACAAACCTCTGTGCGGTGACCTATCTTGCCACAAAATTCGCACTTGGGGGCTGGATTTACTTTTTCTGTGTTCGAGATTTTTAGCCGGTCTGCCTGCTCTATTAAATAGCTAGAGAGGTCTTTTAAGGTGGAGGTGGATTTTGTGCGTGCTAAAATTTTTATTGTGTCGTGGAGTAGCCCATCTTCGGTGGCTCTAATAGCTAAACTTTCATTTTCTGCTTTCCTGGCAGTGTTTACTTCTTCCGAGATGGAAGTAAGGGTTGCGCTATTTAGTAACGCGAGTAATGCCCGGATTCGGCCCAGAAATTCTTTAAGTTTTTCTGTCCTCCCTTGTTTAGCTTGGAATAGCTGTGCCTGGATGTCGGCAGCTGTCCGGTGGTCCAAAAATTGGTTTTCCAACTCGGCCCTTAAATCTTCCCATGTTGAAAACTCCTCGTACTTGATTACGTCGTACGCGGGTCCCACTAATTTTGTTTTTATGATATCCAGGAAGAGGTTCATGTCGGCCTGACCGGCGGTGGACGCCAATAATAGGTTACAGCAGGTTAAGAATCTGTGCAATTCTCCTGTGTCACCGTTAAATTCGGGGATCATTCCGCGGGCGTCTCCTAATGAGATTCGCACTACGCTAGGAAGTCCGGCCTGTGGCCGCCCCGGTGTGTCAGGCATGACTCTTCCTGATCTTAGAATAATTTTGAGAAGAACTTTTTCGTACCCTCTAGGGATGACTTAAGAACTCAAGATAATCTTGAGAGAACGACGAAAAGAGATAATTTATTTATTAACCAGACAACAAAAAAAATATTTATTTAACGATCTCGGGACTTCGCGACTTATCTCGGTTTTTTTTTTTTTTTGTTTTATATATACTTTGCCTCTATATTCTTTTTCTACACGCACAATTTTTCTTACATAAATATTCTTATTTGCTTAAACTTCTAGACTTACATAATTTTTCTTGACATTTTTTTGGTTTTTGGTGTTGTTGTCCTTGCTGTCGGTGTTAGATGCTGCTGAATCTGCTGTTGTTGCTGCTGTTGTTGCTGATGTTGTCTTCTCTCCTAGCCAGTAGGTAAAACAGAGAGCTCCTGCCTTTTTATAAGCCTCTAATTCTGCTTCGATGGCCACTGATATTAGAAAATCCTGGGTGACGTCTTCGTCCACGGTGATGATGTTGCTGCTGGTGTTGGTGTCCTCGTTGCTCATCTTCCTATCGACGTTCTTTTTTATACTGCCTCGACAGTTTTCGTTGTTCTGTTTATACTGCCTCGGCAGTTGTTGCACAGCACTGGATTTATATAGAACTTTTTTTTAACAGCACTGGGCTTATGCTCCTTCCGCCGGTCGCTGTAATTGGTCCACTATTTCTAACAGTGGGGCGAAAATCTCGTCGTTGATGTCCACGTTCCAAATGTCCATTTCAAGGAAAAAAAATCTGCCCAATTTCACTTTATTATACACTTAGTTTTAGTTTTTTTTTTATATGTTGATTTATGTATTCTTTTAGTTTGAACGAGATTATTTATTGATTATTATTATTAGATTTATATTATTAAAAAAAAATTTTTTTTTTTAAATTTTTGGTAGAGGATCCCGACGATCATTTGTGGGATCCCACCGCTGCCACCATTTTTGTTAAAACACAAGTAAACGAATGTCTTTTTTTTTATTATAATATTGTTTTATTGTTTATTCTCTTCTTTACATTTTTATTTAAACTTATTTGTACTTCACTTAACTAGAGATTTTTACTTCACTTAAACGACTAATTCATAATTGTTCACAATTTGTTCTTTACATTACTTTATTCTTGAAGTTCATTTTACTTCAAACTTGACTTTACACTTTACTTCTTTACTGACTGAAAAACTTGATTATTACTTCAACTTGACTGATCTGTGTCTGTGACTTAATTACAATTGCCTGATCGTGACCGCTGATCTATTCTTTTATTACCATTCTGAACGCCGCCCCTCTCAGTTATTCAGTTATTCAGCTGCGTTCAGTTGGTATTCAGCGGTCAACTTACCCAATCCGTTCGCTTCGCTTGTTTTAGAATACTTTCCATTGGTTGTCCCACTTTGCTTATTTACATGATGCATATGCTTCCGCGCGTGCTATATGGCTTGGCTCATATATCACGCAGAAGCGCACATGTTGGTGCAACCAATGGTTTGTTTATGTTGGTACTTGAAAAACGACACGATGCACTTTTGGTCACACATTACTTGGAAGCAATTAAGTGCGCCTCATACATCATGACGCAACACGACACCTTGACTTAGTTTGGGTCAAGCAAATTGTCGTGTTTATCGTTTCCCTGTTTATGTTATTATTTGCATGTGACACTGGTGCTTCACATGATAAATAGGGAAATGATATTTTCTCTTCTTGTGCGATTTCCTTAATGTTCGCATTAAGCGATTTATTGCGCACAGAGATTTGGGTTTAGGTTGAGATTCTCAGAATAAGGATCTCCTCCTTGACCACATTTCCACGAATAGG
This sequence comes from Chrysopilus asiliformis, assembly GCA_964034945.1. NCBI lineage: Eukaryota > Metazoa > Arthropoda > Insecta > Diptera > Rhagionidae > Chrysopilus > Chrysopilus asiliformis. The sequence goes on from OZ035961.1 coordinate 47,019,227, forward strand.
TTGGATGGCCAGTTATAACACTTCTCACTTAGGCGGGATATTTGAAATCCTACATTAGGATCGCCGTTTCGCCACATAAAGCGCTGCGACTGTACATCTTCCACGTCAATGTTCACCCTGTGAAACATCTCGCGTATGTCTCCGCAGATTCCGATCTTTCCGATTCTGAAATTGAACAGGACTTCAATCAGCGATGTCATCAAATCCGGTCCTTTGTCAAGGCATCCGTTTAGCGAGATCCACGATATTCCGCCGCGGCGTCCCACACTAGCCTTACCTTATGCGGTTTATTTGCGTTTATCACCGCAAATATCGACAAGTACCATTTTCTTGGAGACTCAATAGTAGTCTCAGAAGAGCTTAGTTTACGAATATAACCTTTAGACTTCATGGCTTCGATATACTTATTCACCTGCAATCTTTGAGCGGGATTCTTATTAATTTGCCTTTCGAAGCATTTTAGTCTGTTGATTGCCATATCGTAATTATCTGGCATGATTGTGTCGTTTGACTTCCAGAGTAGGTTAGCCACAAAATGCGATCCGTCTCTCTTGACACTCTTTTCAAGTTTCTCTAATTGATTCGGGTTGACTTTCTCTTGATATGAGCACTTTGAAAGAGCGTTTTCAATTAACATGCTTTCCAACACAAGTTTCTGCAGAGCAATGTCCTTGTCGCACTCGTACACATGCAACTGCAAATGGATATCTAGAGGCACTGCTGTGTCTGCAACACTCGGCGCCAACATACCATAAACCGTCCATCCTAATCGTGTCTTGGTGGCAGTCGGTTCGTTTGGTCGTCTTTCCCTGCATTTCAGCGGCATTGCCACGTGTTTATTACTTATGCCTATGATAACTCTCGGCTTTACGTTTTAATTCGACTCCACTGGCAGACCTCGCAGATGCTTGAATTGGTTGACAAGTTCCGGAAGTACCAATGTCTGTGAGGGCAAATCAAGTGTCCTTACTGAACGTACGTTCAAGGAAAATCTCTTATTATCTTTTTCTCTTGCAGACACTTTCAGATTAATAGTTTCAGAGTCGTTCTCAGTTCGCACCGAACCGTCTGCCCATCTTAAACTCAAGTTGGATTTGACGCCTTGAACTTGAAGCTGGTCTAACAGGCCCTTTTCGATGAGTGTAGGGCCCGACCCGTCATCCAGCAATGCATATACGTCGACTAAAGATGTCGCACCGTGAATAGTCTTGAATTTATCGCAGCCATTGATGGCGTGTGTCTCATTACAAGCACAACATTTGTTCGTATTTTGAACTTTTCGATTGGTGTTTGCTTTGGTGCTTTTGTTATCTTTGTCCTCGTGGAAGCCAAGGCGCTGTGCTTTGCGTTTGTCAGCTTCTTGTCGACCTGCATTTCTGAACGGAAATGAAATCATACTGCTGGCAGCTTGGGATAAATCGAAAAGCCAAAATCCGTCAGAGATTAATGAGGAACCGTGCGTGCAAACACTGCCCAGCTGAGTCTTGTTTGAGCCGGAAGCCTCTCTACTAGCTCTTGGCGAAGCATTGGATTGCAAAAATGCGAGTGTAGATTAGCAGCCTCCATAGTGGCAGTTATATTTTTAACTTCCAGCGCGAAGTTTACGAGTGAATCGAGCCTGTTTGGGTTTACGCATGGCGAGGCACGCAATTTTACCAGCAAATTGTTTATAATGTGTTCTGGCCTGCCAAATACCATGCGCAAAGTGGACAAGATTTCCGGAACCAATGCCGATATCATCAACTGGCTGCTTACATATTCAAGAGCCTTGCCTCTTATAGCGTGTTGTAGTAGAAGCAAATTTTCGTCATTGCTGAAACCAAATATTTTTCTCGAGTTTTCGAAACTACTAAAGCCTATAGTACACGGCATGTAAAAAGCCACATATAAATGTGGCTCTGACGTCACTAGAAGGTGTCGCATTTTGGGTACACATTTCGTATGTGACACAGTGGTTGCATACGGGAAAAATGTGCTAGTACACGGCATGTGTCTTTTGTCCCAAAATCCATATGTCCATATGTAACCAATGTGGTCGCATATGCTGTGGTTACATTTGAGTGCACATATGAATGGTTGCATATATATCGCTAGTACACGGTATCCAACGCAGCATGCGCATATCGCATGTGCACATCACAATTTCACATATATATGTGGTTTTCTAGTACACGATGTGCGACATGCAACCATTCGTATGTAGACGATTCATGTTTGACAGATCATTTGCGAGGGAACAACAAATTCAGTGTCGGTGGAACCATCACCGTCATCGTGAACTGATTGTTCGAGCGCCTCGAAATCCAAATTTGCATTCATATTTCTTTATTCTGAAAAACACACACAGCAAAACAAAGGGAAAAAAAGAAAATAAAATTAAAGAAAAACGAACGAAAATAGCCGAAATCAATTAAAATTGAAAATTAAAATAAAAAAAAACCAAAAATAATACCAAAACAACGTGCTGCTAAAACAACAAAACACAAAAACTGAATGCTGAAATCAGGGTTGCCAACCATAGAAAAAATTTCCTTCTAAAAGCAGGATGAACAAACCCCTAAAATACTATTTATTAAAAAAATGAGTTAAAACCACTAAATATGTCAGCCTGAAATGTCATTCAAAAGTTACATATAAGGGCTACATGCGATCCATATGCTGTGTCAAGTTTTCGTGCAGACACATATATTGTGACTGCCACATTTATATGTAACCACTGGACAATATGTCACATATAGTCACAAACTGCATGTGCTAAGGTAGTACACGACATTCGAAAAAGCCACATATCCTTATGTGTCACGAGTGCCACATATAGTACACATTCGTATGTGTACCATATGTGTGTGTCACAAAGAGAGCTAGTACACGGCATGTGGCCATTGGGACCACATGGTGACGTCAAAATGACGTCAGAGCCACATTTATATGTGCTTTTTACATGCCGTGTACTATAGGCTTAACGAATAATGGCCATTCTTCGGGGTTTCCGTCAAATATGGGAAGTTCCTTTGGCACTACATGGCGGGTATTCACCTGCTCCGCGTTTAGACGAGAACAAACAATATCAGATGGGATCGCTCGGATAGACAATTCGGGCGCAAATCTTGGTGGTTCACTTGTACCATTGCTGTGAATATTCACATTATTGCCGCGTTCACTTCCGTTTAGGAAGTGTTTGCCGGATTCACCACATTTGCGTTCATTGCCCATTTCAGGTTTCCGGATGACAGTGATTTCATCGCTGTCCTTAATCGCGTAATTCGTTGCATTTTCTCTTGGGACTTTCGCGTTCTTACTGGTTGCCGCCCATTGAGTTGCGCGTTGAATTTGCTGCGTCGCCAAATCGTCGTCTTCGTCTGTATCGGATTCATCAGAGCTATCATACGTTCGCATAATCTCGTACTTTTTTTTCCAGGTAAACCATATTCTCTTTTTTCTTCTCCTCGAGCCGCATCATTTCCAATCGCGGCGCGATTTGAACGAACCACACTTGCTTGTTCTCGATACCCTAATAGATTTCATACATACCTTGCCCCCAGCCTTTTCCGCATTTGCTTGATGAATCTCTGCCGTCGTCACTAACCTTTGTGGTTCGATTTCTTCCGCGTTTTGCTTCGGCGGGGCGGAGCACCGGACACAATTCCAGTCCCTTAGTTCAACTTCTTGAGACACATTCACGCATTCGAAATGGAACCACCCATCGCACCGGAATTTCACACAAAAGGCAACTCCCCTTGTTCAAAGCATCCAACGTTCCTCGTGGTGGTTCCATCATGACTCTCCTTTTCCGAAAAACGTGTGGCAATTGATTACAAATTTTTAAAAGAAATGTTGGATCTTGACCAACTTATCAGCGCTCTTTGTTCAATCAAACACACTTTTAGCGAGATGAAGCGAGATGCACTTTTAAAAACTTTATTAACAAAGCAAATTAATAATATTACAAGAAATAGAAAGAATATTTTACCCACTTTGGTCTTTTTCCATCCGAATCGCCAGCAAGCTTTTTCTTAGGTTCTGCCGGTAGGGTTGTCTAAACCAAAGTGAGTTTACACGAATGTACTAATAATAAATGTGTAATAGATTACGGCGGGTTGCCAACATATGTATTACTAAAAACAATATGTGAAAAAATCTTTTTGCCCTCCAACGATTTTTTCCTTACAATTCCTTTCCAGGTAAATCCTCTTCGCTGCTAACTGAGTCCTCTTCATAATTAGAAAAACTTTCATGTATTTTATCCTCCGAGTCTGATGGACACTCGGGACTCCTTGGAAAGGCTGGCGACGCACAATCTTCTAAAATTTCTCCAACGAGAATAGATCCTGTGCATCATTTTTTGCTCAAACTTGACATATTCCACACCATCGAATCTTGACAAGATCTGGGATATTTTGGCATATCTGATTTTCATTTTGTAGTCACATACCTGTTAAAAAAATAACGAATTATCAAGCCTTAAAGTATATAAAACCAAGATTTTTTTCGTGCTATCATGGCGTTTAAACTGTGAAATCCCTTTCTATTATAAAAAAGGTGTTGCACTTGCTTATTTGGAGCTAAAATTTTTTAAGTGAGTGCCATCTATGCAGCCAATAACACCTGGAATCCGACATTTCTCATAAAAATGTAATCTTAATTCGCGAATTAAATACTTTAACCCAGCCTGCCGATTTCTTCAACTAACCCGCCGTCGTGCCCCCGTGTTGAAAAGCCGCTGAAGCTTAGGGCCAGCTTTATATTCACTTAACGAACTGAACTCGAGTACCACACTTGAAACATCTGCCCATAAAATACGAGTTTTCTGTCGGTTTGGCGCTGTTTTGCTTGGTGAAGCTCACAGGTTTTTGAGACATAAATTTGGGACCTTGTCGTCTTGCTGGAAGCCTGTCCAAATCGCGAAATCTAGGCCCGTCTCTGTCTGAGAAAAGAGGTTGTGAAACATTAACGCTTTCGTAGGCTTTTATGCGCCTTAGCACTTCAACCGGCTCGGAAAATGGAGTCAGAGTTAGGATGTTTTGTAAATCTTTATCCCTCAGCCCGGAGATAATATATTTAATCGTAGTACCATCGTTGAGATTAATAGTTTTAGCTAGGCCAGTTTTCTCATAAAAGTAGTTTTCGATCGGTTCCCCCACCTTTCTATTCCATGCCGCTAATCGAGCATGTATCGATGCATCGTCGTCGATGGATAGAAAACTTTGAATCAATTGACTCTTAAATGGTTCCCAATAATTTAAGGATTCCATTCTGGTCTGCCACCAAAATTTCGCAGCGCCTACTAGTCTTAACGACGCATAAAACAACGTTGTTTGACCGTTCCAACCGTACACGTTTTTCAATCGTTCCACCAGAGTAATCCACCGAGTCACCCCCAATGAATCCAATACTAACCCAACTTGTCAGCCTGGCAATCCTTGCAAGGTGAGAGCAGCCCGTTGTCGTGGTTGAAAAGTAATTGAGGCGTCAGTAGTTATTCTTGGTCATGTAGTACCCGAGTTCAGTTCGTCTTTAACTAACCCGCCGTCGTGCCCCCGTGTTGAAAAGCCGCTGAAGCTTAGGGCCAGCTTTATATTCACTTAACGATCTGAACTCGGGTACCACATGACCAAGAATAACTACTGACGCCTCAATTACTTTTCAACCACGACGACGGGCTGCTCTCACCTTGCAAGGATTGCCAGGCTGACAAGTTGGGTTAGTATTGGATTAATGCGGGTAATTTTAACTTATATGACCGATTTTGCTTACAAAAATATGCCCTAGATTCTCTTTTTTCCGTTTCATTCATGTCGAAAGAAATGTATTTGGAGCATAAAATGTCCTCCATAGCATCTAATACTTCCTTGAATATTAAAGAAAAGGTTGGCTGAGCTAAGCCCACATTAAAATCAGCTCCGGCCCCAGTCTGGTAGCTTCCTTCAGCGAAAAATCGGAGCACAGCTGCCACTTTGATAATAGTTGGAACTGACGTTGACCTGACTTGTTGTTTCATAGACGGCTCAATATCTTCCTTTATTGATACAAACGCCTCTTTTGACACTCGAAATAATTTTCTGAAACTATAACAGGTTGATTAAGTCAGGACGTACAAAAAGTAAAAACTTTACGTTATGTTATCTAATTCCAGGGGATTTGATGCATCCCGGAGCAGCCTTCTTCTTCGTGTCAGCTCTTTGTTGTCTGTCCTGTCATCGTCCGAATTTTCACCATCAATTGAAAAAAATAAATCGATCGAATTCATTTTCACGCCTCTAAACCACAGAAATTTTACATTGAATGTGACAGATAGAATCATTCACAATAGAAAAAATTTAGCATAACCACGACGTTTATATGGCAATGCTTTTCTGTCGTCTCGTATTTCTTACATAATACCAAAATAATTTCCAGACGACTACGACAGCTTCTGTCGTTTCATTTACGACACGACACTCGCAATCGGGGTGATTATATCTGTGTAGATACTTTCAAATTTTTGATAGTTTTTTTTCGAGGAGGGCAATATTTTGTTGAAGATAGTTTTTTTTCGAGGAGGGCAATATTTTGTTGACGTGTTTCTGTTTTACTACAATCTTTTTTGCAGACGACGAAGTTTTATTTTTTAAGGTGTTTTTAGTGGAATCCGTCGAATTTAATTCAGTGGGGTATTTACTGGCAAGAATTGTTTTTGTTGGGGCTTTTATATTGTATTTACTTTTTTGTAATATGGAAGGTGATCGTTGCCTGTCGGCCAACGCAGTTCTGGTAGCGGAATACCAATCCTCACCTTTGTCAAAAACATTATGGCTGAAATACTCGTGATCAGAGTCGAAATCTTTGTGATTTCGTATATCTTCGTCGGTTTTTTGAAATTTTGCCCAAAGGTTTTCTAATTTTTTTATTTTATTTGAGAGATAGGTCGGGGTTATATTAGATTTTCCTGCCTTTCTGTAGTTGTCGTATATTTTCTAATATCGTCTACGATATCTATTTGAGTAGAACAAAGTTCAGGGATATTTGTTACGTTTTCTGATTCTGACATTTTCGTTAAAGGAAAAGTTGAACTTCCAGAGAACTTGAAATTGACCACAACAATTTTAAATTTAAAATGAAATGTTTTCTTCTATTGGTTGGATATGAATAGAGGAAGATTTTTGAAGATTGCAAAAATGTTGTTTCTGCTGCTGATGTCGATTCGTTTTCTTCTATTGGTTGGATATGAATAGAGGAAGATTTTTGAAGATTGCAAAAATGTTGTTTCTGCTGCTGATGTCGATTCGTTTTCTTCTATTGATTGGATATGAATAGAGGAAGATTTTTGAAGATTGCAAAAATGTTGTTTCTGCTGCTGTTGTCGCTTCGTTTTCTTCTGTTGATTGGATATGAATAGAGGAAAATTTTTGAAGATTGCAAAAATGTTGTTTCTGCTGCTGATGTCATTTCGTTTTCTTCTATTGATTGGATATGAATAGAGAAAGATTTTTGAAGATTGCCAAAATGTTTTTTCTGCTGCTGATGTCGCTTCGTTTTCTTCTGTTGTTCGTTTTTCCGCTGCCACCAAATTGTTATATTACGTTAACCGCTTCCACCAAATTGTTATAGCGCTGCCACCAAATTGTTATATTAACTTAACATTAAGTCACCAAAAATGTTATGTTAACAGTGTTAAGTTAACATGTTATGTTAAAATGCTGCCACCAAAAATGTTATACACCAAATTTTCTAGATTGACAACTTTTGTGTCGTCGTCATAAACAATCGAATTTAAAATAAACACACTTTATTTCGTTATTAAATTTTTATTGCTAACTGAAAGGGTGCGTAAATTTACACACTTACACTATTTTACTATTTTTAGAACTTGCACTCACAAATCAAAAATAGATTGACCAAATTATCTTATTTTTAACTACTTAAGAATTTTTTCTAATAGAATCGCGCACAGCAAAATTCAAGCGACTTATCCACTCGACGGATGTTATTGGAGTGCCCATTGTTTGGTTGAGATTTTACGTCGTGGGGAAACATGTTTTGAGAATATCGCTTGGACATTTGATCCAAGCGTCTGGAAATTGAAATAGGAGATGGAGTACGTGTCGTGGGATAAATTTAGTAACACAATCACATGTTTATTTAAATAAATAACGTGATTATGGTTACCATTTGGAGTTAAGGAAATGTGGGAATGGAATGTGGGTGACTCCACTACAACAATTTTTTTACAAGTATAGTTTTTAAATTTGCAATAAGCCGCTGTATTATTCTTGTAGCCGCAAACATTACATTTTCTGGTGTTATCTGCATCTGACATCGCTAACTTTGACACCTTCTCTTGATGCTGATTTACTTTACCACCGCCACTGGGTTAGCACTTTTTTTGTATCCTATACACTGCCGTAGAACTGCTTGCTGCCTGTGCTACCGCATACTGTTGACGCACACATTCAACTGACTGTGCAATTTTCAAAGCCTTTTCAAGTGAGTTCATTGTCATTTGGCTTTTCGAGAAATATTTTGTCTTTTTCCGGACTCTTCTCTAAGCCCATATCAAACTTATCTTGTATTGCAACATCCAAAAGCGCGTCGCATTAGAAGTTGCTGGCAACAATAAACTATTTAACAGTTTGAGGGTGTCTTTATGCAACGCGATCAACAGAAATGATCTTTTTCGTTCCTTCACACCGTCCTTTATATTGTTTACGATGAAAAGTTGTTCCAATTTACACGTGAATATCATCCAGTCGTTGCTTTCATGATGAAATTTTGGCAAATCCCCTATTAACGCCATACACACAGTTGGTTTACTGCAATCTGGTATTCTTCTGCTTACTGACGGTTTAATTTCCAACACTGATTCGAAGTAGTCTTTGTTTTCAGACTTACTGTCGGTTGACATTTAGCGAACTGAAAAAAATTTGTTTCACGTGTATTTACAATTTATTCTCGCCATTAAAAGAATACTCGTCGCCAATTTGTAATATATTAAAACGCTTCTTCGAACAATTAACGAATTCTTTATTTTAAATAATGGCTTAAAATTACAACAGCGAATTAAGTACTTCACTTCCTTACTCCTCGACAATTGATAGGCAACTGACTAATCAAATGCTGACGTGGTCCACTTTTTTCGCCACGCCAAAGAAGGAAGGTACTCATTGTGCCATCTCTTCCACAACAAATCACTCAAAAACTAGGATACTCGCCACTGCCTCCGACTTAAAGAATCTTTTTCATTGAAACCCTTAATTTCTGAAGACGTTCCCACTTCTCCAATCAAAATGGCGTTTGGTGTAATGCTTCTGAAGTCATCAAGGTCCGTGGATATGTAAGTCAGTGGTCTGCTATTGACCAAATTCTCAGCTTCTGCAAACAAGGTTAGTAGCACCTCGTCCGTCGTATACCGCTCTTTCATAATTCCTTCCAGAACTCTTTTAAAGCAGCCGATCATCCTCTCCCAACAGCCACCCATATGTGGCGCTGCGAGTGGAATAAAATGCCAATCTATGCCTCGACTGACCAGGTTCTCTTTCACAGCGTCTGTGTCTAGCTCCTCAAAGGCCTTCAAAAGTTATTTCTGCGCGCCTCTGAAATTCGTTTCATTGTCGGACCACAGTGTTTTGATTTTTCCTCTTCTCGCTGTCATACGCCTGATCGCCATTATACAAGAGTCGGTCGACAACGAATGCGCTATTTCGACATGAATCGCGTATGAATGTTTTCCATCCAGAACGATCAAATCGGTTCCGTTATCAGCTGCATCCATTACGTTCGGAATTCTAGACCGCAGTCTTAAAACGCCATGGTCATCCGAAACAAGCATTGCGGTTTGAAGTCGTATTTCCCAACGGCCAGTTGAAGCAGCGAAAAAATTATATATGCTCTGGACGAAAAAAAATAATTTCGTGGCTTCCAAACAACTTTCTGCAGCACACTCACCTATCAAATTCAGAGAATGGGGTGCACATGGTACATAAATAGCCAAATTATTTTTTGACTTTATTCGTGCCTGAAGTCCGCTATAAATTCCTGACATATTAGAGGCATTATCATAAGATTGTCCCCTACAATCTTCCAAATTAATTCCGTATTTTTCTAAGAGTTCTATTACGCATTTTTCCATTTCTTCACTTTTATGACCGACATTTTCAATAAAAGTTAAAAATCTCTCTACTGCAGTTCCTGCAGTGTTCACATATCTAACAACAATTGTAAGCTGATCTAAGTGTGAAATATCGGGCGTTGAGTCAATTATGATAGAAAAATATTTGGCTTCCTTTAATTCGGCAATAATAGAGCTTTGAACATTGTTACCTAGAATTTCAATAAATTCATCACAAATTACTGATGACAAATATGATACTGTCCCTTTTCCTTTATTTGCAAAATCCAGTAAATGTTGCTGTAACAGTGGATCGAATTTTGCTAGTAACTCTATACATCCCAAATAATTTCCATTACTTTTATCGCCAATAATTTCATTGCTGCCCCGAAAAGCTAATCCTCTCGAAGATAAAAAAAATAATTACTTCAACAATTCGCTCTAAAATACTTTTCCAATAATTTATATTTTTGGTAGTCTCAATTATGGAAATATTTTTAAAATAGTCTCGTTGACCATTTACTCGATTTACATATATTCGGGTATTTTTTTGATGTTGAGTAGAGTTTTCATGTTGGGTAATCATTTCGACATGTTTCCAATCATTAAATCCATTAATCAAATTATTACTAGGTGATGTTTCAAATAATTTGCAAGGACAACAAAACACTTTTCTAACTGATTGCGAATATAAAAGCCAGTTTCGTTTTTCTCTTTTTCCACTCAATAAAATTCTATAAAATATTGACGCAGTAGCGAATCTATTTTGCGTTTTATATGTAATTTTTGATGAACTGAAATCTAGTTTCTGAACATCCACTTGAATTTCTGCTATATTTTTTATAATAAGATTGATTTTGTCATCGTTTAATTCCCCCCATTTTGCAGCATCACGGTAGTCAAAGTTATCATTTCCAATCACAAGTTCCCGTTCTAATTCCTTTTCAACATTTTCTTTTTCTTTATCCACAATCAAATCCGGTTCAGACAGTTCTAAATGCTGTGGGATTACTTCAGTTTCTTGTACTTCCTCTGCAGCAATTTCTTGCACTTCCTCTGCAGCAATTTCTTGCACTTCCTCTGCAGCAATTTCTTGTACTTCCTCCGTCTCTTTATTTATATTCAAATCATAAGATTCGCCAGTTGAATTATTTTTTGTTTGAAAATAGTTTTTCAAAGATGAAATTTTTGTCAATAATAAATTTTCTTTAGCTTTTTTTTCTTCGGCTATCTTAAGCCTATAGTACACGGCATGTAAAAAGCACATATAAATGTGGCTCTGACGTCATTTTGACGTCACCATGTGGTCCCAATGGCCACATGCCGTGTACTAGCTCTCTTTGTGACACACACATATGGTACACATACGAATGTGTACTATATGTGGCACTCGTGACACATAAGGATATGTGGCTTTTTCGAATGTCGTGTACTACCTTAGCACATGCAGTTTGTGACTATATGTGACATATTGTCCAGTAGTTACATATAAATGTGGCAGTCACAATATATGTGTCTGCACGAAAACTTGACACAGCATATGGATCGCATGTAGCCCTTATATGTAACTTTTGAATGACATTTCAGGCTGACATATTTAGTGGTTTTAACTAATTAAAAGCTTTTATTTAGCTTGCCGTCGTGTCTGTTTGTCTGTCTGTCTGCTGTGTGTTTGTCTGTCAGATCAAATCTTGCAACCCGATTTTGACCCACTTCCACTTGTCCGATTGACTTGAAATTTTGCACACTTATATAAGTCCGATGACAATACAATATTTTCACTACTTCGTCCTTGTAAGGATAACGTGATTATCCTTTTCTCCAAATTTTCCGGAAAAAAATCTATTCTGGGGCTTTTTGGGGTCGCTGAATACGATTCTCAAGTTAAAAAGCCTGTAAGGACATCTCAAATGTAAGGATATATATTCGAAGACTAAAAAGAACAAAATAAAAAAAAAAATTTTTTTAAAAAAAAGCTTTTATTAAAAAAGAATGCACTAAAAAGAAAATAATAATTTTCTGGACGCTGTGTATCACAAATATACAAGCTTTTAAAAAGCGAGATAAAGCATAAAACAATAAAATAAAAATTTATCTCGCTTTTAAAAAGCTTTTATATTTGTGATACACAGCGTCCAGAAAATTATTTTTTTCTTTTTAGTGCATTCTTTTTTAATAAAAGCTTTTTTTAAAAAAAAAAATTTTTTATTATTTTTCTTTTAAATAAACAGTATTTTAGGGGTTTGTTCATCCTGCAATTCGACCATCAATTTCGCGCAGTAGCCTTCCGTATCGCGGCTCTTCAGCCAATTCTTCATCCACATCCTACGCTTTCGCACAATTTTCTGGTGTTCGCGGTTTTCGTTTTCTTCATTTTCCAAAACCTGCGCGGCTACAATAGCAACAGCAGCCCACTTTCTTTTCGACATTTTCACAACACTGAAATGATGAAAATGATCTGTCAAACATGAATCGTCTACATACGAATGGTTGCATGTCGCACATCGTGTACTAGAAAACCACATATATATGTGAAATTGTGATGCGCACATGCGATATGCGCATGCTGCGTTGGATACCGTGTACTAGCGATATATATGCAACCATTCATATGTGCACTCAAATGTAACCACAGCATATGCGACCACATTGGTTACATATGGACATATGGATTTTGGGACAAAAGACACATGCCGTGTACTAGCACATTTTTCCCGTATGCAACCACTGTGTCACATACGAAATGTGTACCCAATATGCGACACCTTCTAGTGACGTCAGAGCCACATTTATATGTGGCTTTTTACATGCCGTGTACTATAGGCTTTACGATTTTGATACCCAGACATCTTTTTCCTTTGCGGATTCATTTTTACGGTAATATCTGGAACGTAATACTATTAATAAATTTAAATATCAATTAATTAATTTTTAATAGTACACTTTACGGAATAATAAAATAGTTCTCGCTTACATTAAAACACAATTTATATATTTTTACGTTTTAAAATCCCTATGTTCTTATAATAATATGAAAAAATTCACACACAAAACTGAATCGGGAAATAAATAAAATTCCGTTGCTCTTCATTTGTTTTTTTATTTCGTTCGCTAAAAAACACTTGTCATTTAGAAAAGGGAGCTGTGTGAATAATTCATGATCCAAAAATACAAGGTATGCTCAATCGGTAATAACAGCCGCCATAACGACGAGGAATTTAAAAAGGGAGCTGTGTGAATAATTCATGATCCAAAAATACAAGGTATGCTCAATCGGTAATAACAGCCGCCATAACGACGAGAGAATTTTACATACATGGTTTATATGGATGAGAAAAAATATAACATTGAACACAGTACTAACTTAAATTACAGATACGCTAAATATAAAGAAAATTAAAAAAAAGCAATCAAAATTTCATCGCCTCGGGTCGATGGCGCCCCTGGGCTGTATGGCGCCCCTGGGCTGTAGCCCAATTAGCCCTATGGTTAATAGGGCCTTGGTCACATCAAAATTTGTATCAGTATCAGCATCTTCATCGATTTCTAAATCAACCGGAGACGTTGAGCTTGCCCGCAAGCTTATTTGCTCTGATTCCATTTTCTTAGATTTCTTTTTCTTTTGTCTTGAATTAATTTCCTTTAAACTACGTTTCATTGCTTTAGCTCTGGCTTTCCTTTCTAATTCTATTTTTTTCAATTCTTTCTGTCTATGTCTCTCTTCTAGATCATTTTTTTCAGGTGAATCTGTATATATACGGGATTTACCCGGTTTTCTTCCTTTATTGGTTTTTCTGTTTCTAACAGCTGTAGGATAAGGTCTTATGACTTCTGGTGTTATGGGAATATTAGGTTCAGGTTGAGTCTCAGCCGCAGAAGTAGAAGGTTCGCAAGTTTCGGTAACATTGTCTTGAGGATTTTGGAGCAAGTAAGGCGACCGCTCAGGAGTATCAATAGAAGACAGTAGCAGATCCTCCTCATTCATATCAGTCAATGCCACGCAGGCGGAAGGTTGTAATTCTAGAGCGGCAGAACATGTTTCCGGGTTAGGTGACTCATTTTCAGAATTATTTGAAGCATACACGTCAATGGGAGCGAAATCTTCATCGCTGAAGGCCATTTCATTGAACGGCCATATACCTGGCTTTACAAATCCACTTGTAATATTTTTTGCTGTAAAAGTTTCGAAATATGCGAGTTTTACCAGTTTAGGAATATGGTAAATGCTGACTGTTTTGCCTGGGTTCGACATATGCCAATTATTGAATGCTATTTTCAACTTTGACTTAAATGGCCCAAACACTGCAACGTCTAATGGTTGCAAGCGATGGCTTGTGTGTGGGGGAAAAGACACAAAAATTATGCCATTATCTCGAGCATACATTATAGCCTGTAAGCTTATGTGGCTTTCGTGATTATCACATAACAATAAAATCGGATGATCTTTAGAGCTCAGTGTATGTTTCTGAATGTGCTTTAATACTGAAACAAATATGTCAGCATTTATCCATCCACTTCTATTTGCAGCTCCGATGCTTCCTTCAGGCGCACCTTCAATAAAATGGTCTTTGTAGTGCACACGTGGAAATATAAATAGTGGTGGGATAGTATTTCCGCTTGCAGAAATAATAGCACCAATGGTTACCAGTTCGCCTCTTTCCGCTGACACGATTTGCCCTACTTGTTTCTGTGATTTAGAAGCCAAAACTTTAGGAGTGTCTAAAACAGTAGACACACCGGACTGATCAAAGTTAAATATCCTGTCGGCAGCAAAACTATGTCGCTGTAACACTTCGGCCAAATTATTATAGAACTCTTTAACTGCAGTCTTATTAAAAGCGAATGATCGTGCAGCGCTGGTCTTTTCTGGCTTTCGCAAACTGAGATTTGAGTTTCGTTCCCTGTATTTACGCATCCACTCTAAGCCTGCCATTTGATTTTCGTCCCATGTCGCTGGATATTTTGAATTCAATGCTACCGCATATTCGTAGGCAAGTTTCCGAATTTGTACTGGCGTTAACCCATAATGCATCTTGCTACGATTAATAATGTAGTAATTTAAACGCTCCTCTTCTTCCAAGGAAAATACTTGTAGACTCGTGAATTTAGAATGAAAAGCCCGCGAGGGTCTATCGTCGTTAGTGTCATCTTTAAATTTCTTGACTCTACTTTCCAACGTTGATGTTTTGATCTTGTATTTCAACGCGGCTTTTCTATAGGATGACCGTCGTTGTATTACATCATCAATTGCTAAATCCATGGACTCTTCATCTACTTCTTGGGTTCGCGTACCCTTTTTTTATATTTCCGCACCATGATTCTGCAATCAAATATTCATAAAACGATTAACTTAATAAAAATTATAAAATAACATTTTGTTACAGATAAAATATTTCATAAAAGGGAAATTTGGTTATTGTGCTGTCTGCATGATAACTTAATTTTCTTATTCTTCTATTATCTTTTCTCTCCTGTTATTCAGTAGAAAAAATCAAGAATAAAACGTTACGATTAACAAAAGTAAAGTAAATTATGAAAACTGAGCTAAATAAAAGGTTTCCGATCGATATAAATAAAAAGTGCCCTAATTATAGTATGCGTAAAACAGATTTTGAAGGGTACTTATCTAGAGGGGAGCATTCGTACGCGTACGAATGTGCCCCCTGTAGTACTGTACGAATGTGCCCCAGGCCTTCCACAAAATTAAATTACAACTTTATATAAATTCTAATTTAGTATGAGAAATATTACACTTAAAACTCAAAATAAATAATGTTAACATTAATTCATCATCACTATTTTGTCAAAAACATAAAAATGCTACTTACAATTACGAACTAAACTTCAGTAAAAAATTCACTCGCCGCACGCAGAAACACTTCACGTCTTGTCAGCGCACACACCATGGCGCGACTTGTGCGAAGTTCCGCTAGCAACATTGCGGCCGGCATGTCTATGCACACAAAAAAAAAGTTTGTTTATATTTCGTTTAGTTTTCACGTTATACCAAAGAATAAGTATCTGAAGAAGCGAAAGAAACCGAAATTCTCATAACCCACGTTTGAGTGAGCATATGCGATATAGAAAAAAACGTTTTAAATGTGCAGGCAAAAGGTAAGTCTCTTTCTGTCATGCACACTTAAATGGTCTCTGCAAAAAAACAAAAAATCATGGAGTTTATGCAATGTGAGAGGGTGATCCAAATGACCGAATATTTTGAGATAAAAATTCGAAAATCACATTTTTTTTACATAAAAACTGTATTTAGTAACCGAACTATAAGCAAAGAAGGTCCACGAGTCATTTTTAAATGAAATTTTTGTTAAAAAACTGCGTTAAGCTGTTTTTTTTTCTTAAATTGCTGTGACATAAACAGCAGCTTATTGGCTCACCCTAAACACGAAATTTTCTCTCATCACAAACACAAACATAGTGCGGCTGGCCCCATTTGTTTACGTTTTGTTGAGGCATTAAAGAAATCATTTTTGTAATTTTTCTAAATTTTTTGGTTTTCTTCTAAAATTGCCAATAAAAAAACAACACTTGGCGGAAAAAACAACACTTACATCAAATTGAAATACGTCGCAACGTGAAATCACAATTTTATGTTTTGGAATCGACATATTTACCGATAAAATTTACTAAGTTTCCGCGACACTGGAGTTTGTTTTGAACTGTCAAAGCGGTATTTGAGTAGTATTGCCAGGTGTTTTCTTTTGTAGTTGAAATTAAGCACGACAATTTAAAAGGCAATTCCTTACTATTGTGCTTTATTTTAAATACATGAAATTTGATAATTTCGGTTTCTAAAATATAACGTTCCTTTAAAATAAATCCTTAAATTTATCTTAGGAAAAAAATTTGGCTAACTTCGATAAATCGGAAAGATTTGATAAAGATAAAAGGCACTAGCATTGATCGTGTTTGCGAACTTCATTTCCACGAAAGAATGTTTTGTTCCGCAAATCTTCTTCGGAAAAATGCTTGTCCTGTGGTTTCATTGTCTACTACTGACATTTAAGATATCCAAATAACACATTTTGTTTTAAATTATTGAATTCTGAAATGTGCGATTTTTCTAAAAATTGAGTAAGAGCTTCATAGAACTATAAACTAATTCATTTAATAAACATATTGTTGAAAGTTGTTATAAAACTAAAAGCCAAGCAATAGATTTTTATTAAATTAGTTATGGTTGCTGCATGAAGAAGGAAGAATTTAGCTGAAGGTGGTGTGGAAAATCACATATTAATTTATGCCTTGGTTAGATTATTTAAATTTTTTTAGCATGAATTTAGATTCAATATTTTTTAAATTTATAATTTGCCAAATGTTCATCTGGCAACTCCCCATATGATGTTTCTCTCAATTCCGACATCTTGTCTCACATACACATTGAATTTCGTGTTCTTATGCAGACAAGACGACAGCTATACATTTATCGGACGGACTCTCCACTCATCAAAAAATTTTGTCCTTTCTTTCTCTTCTTCAGATACTTATTCTTTGGTTATACTTAATGTACGAATGTGCCCCGCGTACGAAGGGTGACCACTTACCCCTATATGTATATTTTTTTGTTTGTAATATTATTTGAAAGCAAAAAAAATTGGTTATAATTTTTTTTTTATTATTATTATTATTTTAATGGATTTGCACAAAGGTCATTTTGAATTTTTTGTTTTACTTTTGCCTTTTCCAACAATTCTTTAGCATTTTAGTTCGTTACTATATAGTCGTGGTCGTAAATATATTTCACATTTATATATATATTTCACATTTATATATATATTTCACATTTTTGTACAAATTTAGGAATGGTTTTCTTTATTTTTTTTTTCATTTGAAAATTTCTTTCAATTTTTTTTTTATCTTACTTTGTCCAACGTGTCCTGCTGTTGGTATATTATGATAATTTTTTTAGTATCGATTTCTTCTTTGTCATTAATTATAGTACGAGATTTAGATATTTGGATATCCATATTTTTTAGTGTTTTATTGGCTAACCTTTTAAATAGAGTTGCCGGTACAATGCATTGTCGGCCGACATCCTAAGCGAGGTGTCCCACTGGCCATCAGCTGCTGCAGCTGATTGATCCCGATATCAGTTGCACATGTAATCCAATGGCGCATGGCACACTGCAAAAAATGTGCAGCTTCATGTCTGCGACACAAAGCTGACTTTTTTGAACTGATCTAAATGTAGCTGATATCAGGAACATGTCGGGTAGTTTCTAATGCCATTTTTGTTAGATTAAATAAAATAAAATGATAATTTTCAATATTTTTTTCGTCTGGCGGTAATAATTGTCATCAGTGGCACAGTCTATAAAGGTAGCATGGCCACTCTCTAGGTTATAGGCTCTCTACTTCATAAAATGTTGACTTTACAATATTTACTAGTTGGGGACATCATAAAATTTTGACAAGTCTGTTCAACTAATAAACTTTTGAACAAATGGAAAAAAATACGATGTCCATCGAATAGGAAAAATTAAACACAGGAATCGTACAAGCTGTAGGAAAAGGTAGATGTTTGTACGATTGCACAGATTCAGTTTTTTTAGCAGAGAAATAAGGAGAAGGTCTTCCTCCGAGTCCGACATTTTGACGTTTGAGGTCAGCTGATCCCAGTTCAGTGTGTCATGTCAACTGATCGAATCAGTTCATGCAGCTGCGCGACCTGATGTCGGGATCAGTCAGCTGCAGGAGCTGATGCGCCAGTGGGACATCTCCCTAACAGTCTTGATCTGAAGATTTTCATACAAATACAATTCTAGTTCTATGATTTCCCGCTCTAGTGCTAGTTCTATGAACTGAATTTCTTTAATATTGATTAAGCGCTT
Source organism: Chrysopilus asiliformis (assembly GCA_964034945.1). Classification (NCBI taxonomy): domain Eukaryota; kingdom Metazoa; phylum Arthropoda; class Insecta; order Diptera; family Rhagionidae; genus Chrysopilus; species Chrysopilus asiliformis. The sequence continues at coordinate 47,038,157 of OZ035961.1, forward strand.
GTAAATTATTTTATTTTTATTTAATACCTCGATTTTTATTATGATATTTGTGTTAATTTCTCTCGAGATTTCAAAATTTAATTCCGGTAGATATGCTACTTTACTTGGTGAAAGTATTTCATATACGTGTAGTTGATCAGTCTCCACAATCGTATGTGATTTAGTAGCTTGTGTTTGTTCAGTTTGGGTTTTATTTTTGTTCATGGTCCTGGTTTGCATTTTCAGAACATTAACATTTTTCAAGTCATTACTGTCGATTTCTGCTTTTATTGAAGTTAGTTAAAATATTTTGCAAATCGCTTTTGAACTGTGTGAGTTCCTCCATTGACAGAAAAAGCAAAAGTAAAAAATATTTTTTTTATATATGTAGTTAACTAATTTTCTAATTAGAACTTTAAAAAAATATATTTTAAGTGGACTACTTGTCCACTATGGAATAAAACAATATAAAACTTTATATTAACTTTATTATGAGCCCAAGGCTGCGGAGTTTTAACCTTCAATATACAGAATGGATTAAGAACTAAAGAACTTTATCTTATTCTAGCTCCTTTTATAATTTTAGATAAGCTTATATGACTATTACAAGATTAGGATGTTTCATCCTATGATTCGATGTACATTATTTAGACAGGTGTCTGGGAATCATTATGATGCTTTGATATTTCTATGTTTATATGATTGAGATTTTACTCATCGTTAGTCATTTACAGTTATATGACTAATCTATAGTCGTTTACAGTTATATGTCAAATCTATATTTAACTCCTCCCTTCTTAAGACTTTTTGTCCTCAAAAAGAGTGAAATTTATTTATTACCTGAGCTACTGTCTAATTGAATTGCTTCTGGCATACTTTTTGAGTGTATATTTAGAATTTTAAAATTTTTAGTCTTTTTTATCCAATATATGATTATTACAATTATTGTTATTGCTGTTACATAGAGTATTGTATCATTTGATATTGAATGAATATTTAATTGATTGATTTTTTCTGTTTGTTTTATGTTTTCAATATGAAGTTTGTCTACATTTGGTTTGATGTATGCCGCTGTAAGATTTATTTGTAAAATGGGAGGTAATGGTTGAAAGTTTTTAATTTCTTTTGAAATAAATCTTTGATTTCCGAAATCTATAGAACAGTTATTAATTTTGATAAGAAAGCTTCCTTTTAAGGATTTTATTTCATTGTCACATTCATTGGTGAAATTTCCTTCAAAATTATCAACGAATATTAGGTTATCGTTTATTTCTTCTATTACTGTATTGATATTGTATTTGTTTGGGCAATTAGCATTTACCCCTTTAAGTAGCCTAACTGTACATGAGTTTTTTGGTAATTTTATTACACTTTCTCTTTTGCATATTGTTAGATCTTGAAATGTGTTACACTTTTGTCGGATGCCATAATAATCTTGTTTGCTAGTAAGTAAATGAGTGTAGTCAAGATCAATTTGTTTTTGATTATTGGTTATTGGTTTTAATATTAAATGATCATATTCAATTTCTTCAGTTAGTGGGATAGATACAATGTAAAGGATTAAATTATCTTTGATTGCGACATATGGGATTGCTAGGTTAAGGGCTTCTGCTTCTGTTTTGTATGGTAAATTTTTTGTTATTTTAATAATATCGTTTAGTTCCCGTTTGTTTAGGATTTTTGTATTTATTATTCCCTTTCTTGCCCAGTGGATGGCATCTGTGATTTGGTCAATCTCGTGTTTCATAATCATTACTTTATTGAAAATGGCTTGTTCTAAATCTATATCCAATATTTGGTTATAGTTTTTGAGTATTTTATTAGAGATGTCAAAAATGTTTTTATTGATTATAATTTGTTTGTTATTATTTTCACGAAGTTCATTTTGGGAATTTATAAGAGTTTCTAGATCGTAAGCATCCGGGTTGCCTGCTATCCACTTCCAAGCGGATCCTATCCAATTGATAGCTCTTCTTTGGCGATAGGGTTTGAGTTCATTTAACTGTTTCTCTATTTCATTTTGTAAGTGTTCGATTTGTATTTTTAGAGGGGATGAATTGTTAATTTTTAAATTGACTGCTGAGATTAAAACTGTATGTGCCTGAATGTAGTTTGTGAGGTTTATAACATGTACTATTTTGAAGTTTCCTTCTGTTAGTTTTCCAGATCCTGCTTTGATAGTTGCAAGGGGTGTATTCGTATATTCAAAGATTTTCACACTTCCGTTGACTAACCAAATGATGGTAAACCTGAAATTAAAGATTCGTTGTGAGATAGGGGAATTAATCTTGTTTAATATTTGTTTTATGAATTCTTTTGCCGCTGTACGTTGTTACTGTGACTCTGTGATCATCCTTGACTATTTCTTTGGAAAATTTCTGGTTTAATTTCCCTTTCCTTCCAGGGGCTTTTATGTAGATAACATCACCTGTGTTATATTTTTTTGGATTCTGACGTTTTTTGTTTTCGTAATTGAGTCGTTGTTGTTGAATTCGTTCAATTAAATGTTTGGTTTTTGTATTTGCTTGTTCTCGTGCGGTTTGTAATTCTTCCAAGGTTTTAGATGGGATTCTACCATAAAATATGGTAGCCGGAGTCTCCTTGACAGTGCTATGAATAGAATTATTATAACGGTCGGTTGCTATTAGTGCTCATTCGTTTATAGACAAAGATCTGTGTTGCTTTTGTAGACATCTTATTATTTCCTGAATTGTGGAGTGTACTCTTTCTACTTGTCCATTTACTTCGCTACGAGAGGATGGTGTCAAATATATTTCTACTCCTATATTTTGTAAAAATTCTGTTATTATTGGTGTTGTGAAAGCCTTATCTCTGTCCATTACTAATAATTTCGGAGTCGTGTAGTAATGTATTAATTCCAATATTTTTTCCTTAAGATGTAATGATGATTTATTTTCTATAGGAAATAGTTTGGTGAATTTAGAAAATTTATCTAATGATGTTAGGAATAATTTTCCATCGAGTTCCATAATGTCAATATGGATAATTTCGGTTGGATATTGCGGAATTGGTGTGGGTTGCAATTGGTTACGAGAGGGATGTCTGTCGTATTTGTTTTCTTTACAGATGTTACAGTTTACTATAATTTCTCTGATTTTTGAGGCCATTTTAGGGAAATGATATTGTTGAAGTAGTTTTTCCTTATTTTCTTCAGCTCTTCTGTGTGCTAGCCTGTGTTCTTTTAGAATGGTTTCCAAAATTTGTTCCTCATCAATAAGGTCCGTAACAGTGTTGTGCCGGTTTTTTACGTAAAGTAATTTACCTAGTTTTTTACGCGTAAAAAATTACGCGTAAAAAACCTCAATTTTAACGTAAAAAACGTAAAAAACGTAAAAAACTGTAAAAAACCAAAAACATTGATGATAAAAAATTTAATAAGTAGCCATTCACTAAATATAGTAATTATTCGTAAATAAATCATCTTAGAACAATAAAAAGGTTAATAGTCTTCAGCAAACACAGAAAAGTATTCAAAAGCATTTCCTCTTGAAAGTGAAAAAGATTTTAAATTCGGAGTTCAAAAACTGTTTATATCCTTTCATTACATTACGTCCGCCTACTCATTTTAACGTTAATTAGTGTGAATAATGTGGAGAGATTTGCGACATATCGCTACTTCGGAGGAAGACTGTCACAACTCAAAAAAATGTCGAATTTGTACTAAAGGTGCGGAACAGTGGTAATTATGGTATACTTTGTTGTAGAAGAGGGTCACAATTGTAACTTATAATTCTGACCACTTCTCGTTACTGTAGATATTTTCTAAATATCAAAAATACTAACACAAAATATCAGAATAACTTTAAAACGTCATTTCCCAAAATTTACAATTTTTGAGTTGTGACAGTCTTCCTCCGAAGTAGCGATATGGGCTATTTTAACCCTTTGTTGCATAGTGTTGTTGTACAATAACACCTTTTCTAATTCCGTTTTTTAATATTATAACATATATTTCATGCACTTATATTGACTAAATTCATTTCGTAAGTATCCTAGGACATCAATTGTTATAAAAAAAAGTAATAGGGTAAAGTATCCAGATCTGAGCCCCGGCACCAGTTCTGAGCACCCCTGTTAATTTTCCGGCTAAAACAAGAATTGTGCGCGATTGAGCCGATTAAATCACATTTCACAACGTGATGAAACCAATTATTCTTCGAATTCAATTCTTATTTCTATAAGTTACTAGGCGTACTTAATTTAATACGGTGGGCTCAGAACTGGATTTTGGGATAATTTTCACATTTACACATAATTCTTTTTTTTTATCCAAATTGTTGAGGAAGATGTATAAGTTAATTTAATTTAAACATTCCATACTTTCGACCAGTAAGTATAAGTTTCTCAGAAAGTATACGGAAGACAAAGAAAATATGGTATGAAGTGAAAAAAGGCTTAAGGGGGCTCAGATCTGGGTATTTTACCCTATGCGCTTTTTTTATAATTACTGCATTTTATAAATAAATAAAGAGCAAACAAGTGGCTATTTTGCAGATTAAATGTAACTGTGGCAAATCTATTACAGTTAAAAAATCGGTAATTAGCTTTACAAAGGTTTTTGGGGTCGCTGATTACGAATCTGAAGTCAAAACTTCAAAATTAAAATGGCCGATCCAATATGGCGGACAAAAAAAATAAAATTACGTACTAGTTTTCAGCGGAATCTAATGAATTTTATCTTTTTTGACCGCCATATTGGATCCGCCATTTTAATTTTTGAAGTTTTGACTTCAGATTCGTAATCAGCGACCCTCGGATACCAAAAAACGTGAAAGTTCTTGCAGCAACAAGCGTAATTTTAAAGTTTGCATCAAAAAATCGTTTTTAAACACAAGGAGACTCATTCCGAAGGCGGAAATTGAAACAAAACTGGAAAAAGGGAAAAGAAATTCTAAAAACTGGAAAAATTCCATTCAAACAACTGGTCTAATTTGAGTTAATAGACTGCCCTACTTAGTAGTACAGTCTATTAAGTGCTGATGTCCACTCTCTATATTATAGGATCTCTAATAAAATGCTGAGAAAAACTTTAAAAGAGACTGTCATACTTTGTAGGAACTGCGATGTCCCATTTTTTAGGTTTTTTACTATTTTTTACGTTTTTACGGTTTTTTACGTTTTTTACCAGTTTTTTACGTTTTTTACGTTTTTTACGTGAAAAATGTAAAAAACTGTTTTTTACGCCGTTTTGCCCAACACTGGTCCGTAACCACTTTTTGTGTAAACCTAATTTTCAAATTTCTTCCAAAATGTTCCTTATATATGTCTTGAATAAGTTGCATTATATGTTCTGGGGCTTTAAGTCCGTTGATGACATCTGATCTCATTTCAGTTTTGAGTATTTGTTTTATAGAATCTTCATTGAATTGAATCTTTGTGATGGTCTTCCTATGATATCCGGGATGTGGTAATTCGTAGGCACGTTGTTCCTCTTCTCCTTCTTGAAGGATTACTTGATTTTTGAAAACGTTAATAGGGGATTCGGTACAAATGATGAGATCTGTTGAATCTTCCTCTGCACTATGTTGAGTGGATGTAGAAGCATTACATTCGCTGATGTTCATCCTAGATAAAGCGTCGGCTACTACATTTGCTTTACCTGGTCTGTAGACAATTTCGTAATTATATTCTTCGAGTCTTGCCTTCCATCTTTTGAGTTTTGCATTGTTGTTTTTATTGCTAAGAGCAAATGTTAAAGGTTGGTGGTCAGTGAGAATTTTTAATTTTTTTGCTCCATACAAATAATTTCTAAGATTTTCTAGGGCCCAAATGATTGCAAGCATTTCCTTTTCGTTTGTGGCATAATTTTGTTCGGTAGTATTCAGACTTCTGGAAATGTACGTAATTGGTTTGTCCTTTCCCATTTCTCCTTGAGATAGGACGGCTCCTAATGCATAATTAGATGCGTCGGTTGTTAGAATAAATGGTTTTTCGAAATCTGGGAAAATGAGTAATTCCGATGAGGTCAAGTGGTCTTTTAATTTATTGAAAGCTTCTTTTTCTTCTTTATTAAATTTTATTGGAATCTTTGTTGATTGGGTTTTGCGTATTCTAGCCAATTCTCCACCTGTGAGTTTTGTAAGTGGTTTTGCGATTTTGGCAAAATCCTTAATAAATTTTCTATAATAGGAGGCTAATCCTAAAAATGATTTTAGCTCTTTTAAAGTTTTGGGTTCCTGTGTGTTTGTTATAGATTGTATTTTTTTTGGATCTGCTTTAATTCCTTGGCTTGAAATTATAAAGCCTAAGAATTCCGTTTCTGTCTTAAGAAATTCTGTTTTATCCAGGTTAACTTTTAGATTGGCTTTGTTTAGTTTTGAAAATATTACCCTTAGGTCTTCGAAATGTTGTTCGATTGTTTCGCTGTATACAACTATATCGTCTATATATACATGGCAGCGTTTTCCGATTTCTTCTTTTAGTACGTCATCAATCATTCGTTGGAATTCCGATGGGGCATTTTTGAGGCCAAACGGTAATCTCAAAAATTCGTGCTTTCCGTTTAACGTTGAAAATGCGGTTTTTTCAATGTCTTCTTCTTCCATTCATATCTGATGAAATCTGGAAGTTAGATCTATTGTTGTGAAATACTTGGCTTTTCCCAAGTTCGCTAGAGTGCATGTAATATCAGGTATAGGGTATTTGTCAGAGATTGTGACATTATTTAGTTTTTTGTAATCAATGACCATTCTGTATTTTTTTTCGCCTGATGCATTCAATTTTTTTGGTACTACCCATATTGGTGCGTTATAAGGTGATCTTGAAGGTCTTATTACGTTGTCTTCAAGTAGTTTTTTGATCTGTTTATCAACTTCTTTTCTCATGTTGAATGGGTATGGATAAGTCTTTGCATAAATTGGTGAATTAGTACTTGTTCTAATTCTTGCTTTTATATTAGTGACTGCTGTTATCTTGTCGTCGGGTTTAGAAAACAATGGTCTGAATTCCCTGATTAGTTTGTTTAGATCATCCTGCTGGTTTTTAGGGAGGTGGTTATTTCTGATATTGATGTGATTTACATCGAATGACTTTTTCATCTGTAGGGGGATTTCGATTCCTGGGTGAATTTTTAAAATGGATTTACCTCTGTCAATAACTGCTTTTAGTTGTCTTAATGTATCGTCGCCTATAATTCCGTCGAAAGATGTTAGAGATGGTAGCAAATAGAATTTTACTGGAATTCTATTTCCAAATTTTGAGAATATTCTTCCCGTGGCTGATTGTTCTATTTTTATTTTTCCTCCAACAGAGTTTATGAAGAATGGTTTTTTAACGGGTTTGGGGTTTGATACGTGTTTTGGGGAAATGAAGTTTTTGTTGGCTCCGGTGTCTATTAGGAGTTTGAGGAATTTTCCATCCGATATTTCGTGTGCTAAGTAGGGTGTTGCACTAAGTCTGCTTGGCAAAAATTTAATTCTGGCTCCAGATCAAAGTCTTCACAGCATAATTCGTATGGATCTTCATAAGCTTCGTTGCTTGTATCTTCATATGATTCCTCAGCAGGTTCCGTATTGGTGTGGTACATAGGTTGTGCATTTGGCAGATTACCAAATGGCAAAGGTTTCCTGAACGGTTGAGGATTAATCTGTGGTCTATTCATGTAATTGACTTGTTTACTTTGTGTGCTTTTATCCACATCCATTGGCTCTGGTTTATTTTGTTGGTTATATCGGGGATAAATAGGTGGTTTATGTTGAATGTTATATGGTTTATTATATTGATTAACTTGAGGATATATTTGGGGTTTGTATTGAGCGTTATACAATGTATTGCGCTGTTGTGTCGTAAGTTGAGGTGGGTTAAAGTTTCTGGGCATTGGCGTTGGTGGTTGTGAATATCGCTTTGGGGGTAATGTTGGTGGTGTAAGAGCATTATGCGGTACTACAATTGAATTTGTTTGATTATTTTTATTGAGAAAATTGGTTGCCCTATAATTCATGTTTTGTATTTCCAGACATGAAGAATATGCTTCTGGAAGTGATCTGGGTGATTTGATAGCAATAAGTTTAGACAATTCTCCGTTCAGACCTCTTATAAATGTATCGAGAGCTCTGTTACGGTGTCCTTCTATTATAGTGGATTGTGTTTCAACACTGAAGCATTCTGTCTGGACTTTGTTAATAATTAGGGTAAGATGATGATTGACTTCTCCAAAGAATTCATCAATCGTTTTCTTTCCTTGGTGGAGTGAGTACAATTGATACTCAAGGGTTCTAATATCGCGTTTGTCTGCGTAGTGCAATGACAAACATCTTTTGATTGCTATCCAGTTTTCATCTGGAGTATTGTATGCAATTAAGGCTGTGTCAGCCTCATCAACTATCTTTTGACGTATTGAGCGAATTATTGCTCTATAGAGGGGTTTGTTTCTTATGATTTTGTAGTCGTCCAAGACGCTTTCCACGGATTTTATCCATGAAGAATATGTTGTAGGGTTACCATTAAAGGACTTAATTTCCTTTACGGGGTCTGGTATTTTTGTTTGCTGGGATAATTCATATTCAGTTGTGGGTTTTACTAATGGTGGTTCAATATTTATTTGAGGGGGTTGGGCAATTGTTAGTAGGGTTTGTTGAGTTTCTGATTTAAATTCATCAAACTGGGTTTGTTTAAAATTTCTGCCCTAACAAGGTCCATGGCTTCTTGAATAGTGGCCATTATATAAATTTTTATACTTTGACTTGAGTTTTACTAAGTAAATTTATTTAGGACTTAACTTCGAGTACTTCACGTTTTTACTTGACTTCGCGTTTTCACTTGACTTCGCGTTTCACTTGACTTTAAGTTTTTTTAATCAATGGGATCATTAAAACGAGATTTCATGATTTATTCAAATTAAATTTTGATAATAGTGTAACACCTTTCAATTTACATGTTAGATAATTTGTATTGGTTTTTTTTCTTATGAATCTATGATAACTTTTTCAATATTTGTGATTGGTTCAAATTTTAAAATATTTTTCCGTTGTATAATAAAAATTTTCACTTTACTTATTTGAATATTTCAATGTTGTTGATTGATATTTAATTTGTAAAATATTTTTGTTGAATAATGAAAGTTATTTGACTTACAAAATAATTGTTGGGATCCTCATACTGTTGATGATTCTGGATTCCGAGTGATAGACACTATATGTTGAGTGATATAATTCTTTCAAGTTGATGATGTTGATGTAGGACAAGTTGCTCCTTTTTAGATTGCGGCGTTAAAATTGTCCGTATCCTACTGGGGCTCGTTCACTGCACACATTCACCATCAGTACATTGCTATTTAGATCAATATCTCCGTGATCTGCTGCCTTGCGAATGCACTTGTCCTTTTAAGTATGGACAACTTCTTGATTTTGTCACTATTTCACTTTATGACAGGTTTTTGCACCTGATGATTGATGTTTCGTTTTTTTCGTGGCACTTGTTTTTAATTGTGACACTTTTTATAGAAACAGTTAGTTGGTTTCGTTTTTTCGTGGCACTTGTTTTTTTTAATTGTGGCACTTTTTATAGAAACAATTAGTTAGTTTCGTTTTTTCGTGGCACTTGTTTTTAATTGTGGCACTTTTTATAGAAACTATTAACTTTGATCGTGAATTATATATATTTTGATTTATAGTTTTTATGTATTTCATTTATTTTTCGATTCTTTGATTTTTATATATTTTCATTTATATTTTGTGGCTTGAATTGTAAATTCACGTTTTCATTTTATAGCACTTTTATTAAAAGACGCCGGTCCCTGCTCGGGCGCCAGTTAAACACTTTCTTTATTTATTAATAAAAAAATATATTTTTTTATAGTGGAACTATGTTCCACTTCCACTTAAATAAAAGACTTCAATTACTTTTTATTATGATTTTTATTCAAAGGAAGCCCAAGGCTTACGGAGTTACAATTCTTACAATAGTGAACTGATAAACTGACCTCTGATGCACAGATTGGTCCTATTTATGAATATTGAGTGTTTACATTATGGAGGCTTAAATCATACGATTCTAAGTTGATAAAAGTCTGAGTTGGACACATTTGTTTGTACAGGTGTCCATGATTCAGGCTCTTATGCATTTTGTGATTTTATGACATGATTCATGATAATGAATCATTTACAGTTACTTTATGATTTCATACTTTAATTATTTCTTTACTATGTATATATTTTTTTATTTCTTTATATCATTTTTTTTAATTTTTTTTTTTGTTTTTTATACAGTACTTATATTTATAGGTGTGGTTAAATATTTCTTTTTCAAACTTTTCTTGTGGTTTTTATATATTAAGTATAAAATTTCTATGATTTTTATAGCTACTATGATATACATTAAAATTAGAATTTCCGCATTATCTAAACTAATTTTATCTATAACAATATTATTGGCTACTTGGCCTGTATTTTCAACATTTTTTGATTGCGTTTTACTCATTACAAAGATATAAATTTTAATTTAAAAAATAATTTTTATTTACGCTTAGTATTTTTTATTTGATTTAGTTTTTTTTTTGTTTTCTCTTCTAATATTTTATATTTCAATTTTTCTTCCGGAGTGTTTGATATTTGTTGTAGCTTCCGCCAGTCTGCTATCTCTTGCCTCAGCTTGGATCTTTTTCCTCCTCTTTGTTTTCTGGGCTTCGCTGTTGGTTTTTGTTGTTGTCTCTTTTTGTATTCCTCGATGGTTAATTTTTTAGGGCCAGCTCTGGGATCGGTTGTATCTGGTGGTAATGTTGATTTCTTGTTCGGGACGTTAGTTTCGAACAATTCAAACAAATGATTAAATTCAAACAAATGATTAAATTTTTCGTTGATGTCCTCTTTCCAGCTGGTTGACATTACTCCAAGTTGATGTTTCTAGACGCTTTCAGCAATTTCCTCTTGATCCGATGTCACGGTCGCCATGTAGTGAATTTAAAGCTGGGAGCAGCAATTATGCTTTAACTCCATTCGAAGTAGCTAAAGAGCACAACTTCGTTAATCGATGGGAGCAGCGATATATCGCATTGAATCCAGTTGGGAGCAGGCGATATATCGCCTTAACTCCAGGTCTAAATAAGACAAAAAATTTGTGATACTAAGACTCCCGTTTAATATACTCAGTTTCTTTTATATCATTTTAATGCTTATTTAGCTAAAGTTATAATTATTGATTAATGTCTACTTTTGCTGATTCACATCAATTTGTTTACGCTCGCGATGGACTCGCGATCAAAAATGTCGACGCAGGTATTTCATACTAGCAGAGTGCATTGACACACGTGCTACTTCATAAATTGATGTGAATTATTGTTTTGATTTCTTATGCATGTTAATTATGCATATCACACTACTCACTCTTAATTTCCCGTGTTAAAGTCATCTGGTCCTTTGCTGATTTGAAGTGGTTCTTCAAGTACTGCTGGCACGGCTCCCAGTCCTCTGGTGGAATTGCATTTAGAAGATTTTTCGCTGGTCCTTGCATCTTCGTGTTGTAGATGATATTAAAAACCATGCTGCTTTGTCTTCGTTTTGTCACGGAATCGATGAAAGAAGGCAGAGTTCCAACTTCTCCTTTGAAGATCGGTAGATAGCGGATTTCTCCTTCGATTCTCGTCCTTCTGTTGTGTGGTTGATTCCAACTCAGACTTTTATCAACTTAGAATCGTATGATTTAAGCCTCTGGATCACTATTTCTGATAGCGCCAATACGAACTGCTCTAATTGATTCGCCAATCTAGTATCTGGTCGAGAAAGTCGTTGATTCAATGTAGATCTGTGTTGTATCTTCACGATTTGGTCAATTTCACTTCACTTCGTTGCTCACTTAATGATAAGTTACTGAATTTTTATCGAACACTTTCTTTCCTATTAGATCCGTTTCACTAGATTCTATTTCCTTCGACCAGGATCCTACCAACTGCACCAATTATAATTTCACACGGTTTCTTATAAAAAATCAACCTTAAACTACTATTGATTATAATATTTACAAAAAAAACACACTTTAATTACTTAGTACACTTTATTGAAGGCGTATTGCTTATGTAGCTCGGCGATTTACAATTTTTGTCAAGATCACTTTTCACGACAGACTAACTCCTGCGCCCGACCAGATGGATCTGAAAACTAATTCAGCCTCTGCGCAGAAATAAGCCTTCTCAACGGATAACACTTGATTGTTCTGATCGTTTTTTTAAGGAAGAGGGCTTTTTCCTCTCTTTATTAATATGGATGCCTACATTCGGCCATCCTAACTAATCATCGCCCCGATGATTAACATTTTCATGAATACAAACTGTTATACATTTCCTTATCGTTTTAACGATTATACATTTCCTTATCGTTTTAAAAGAAGGAATAAGGCTAGTGACCAAAAGAATCAATCGCCTCTCCTCATTTTTTTAATGCATATTATTAACAGATTTTGTTCGTTTTCTTTTTTTTTAGCTTCTATAGTGCACAAAGTAAGACGTGTGACCTTAAACGGTCTCTTGTCTTTCACTGGTTTATCAATATGAATTTAATCCTTTCTTTTCTATATTTACGTAATTTGATCAAGGAATAAGACTAGTGGCCAAAACAGTCACTTGCCTCTCTATGATCTTAGATTGACGTCAATAATGAATTTGCTAATAACCGAAAAGAGTTGTTAATATAAATAGTGATACGAGCTACTTATTTGTAAAGACTAGTGACCAAATACAGTCAATAGCTTTACAATAATATCATCATTCAGGCAGCCCTAGTTCTTTTCAGACTTTGAAATTAATAAAAAGAAATGATTAAAAGAAACTTGATTTAGTGAATTCAAATATAATTTCGAATCTTTTGTGTCATTTTCAATGAGTATATACATAGTGTATATCTATTTTATAACATATTTCCTATCACTTGAAATTTAAAAAGATACCTCTAGGGCCAGAACTACCACTCTGTGAGTTTTCATAGCCACTCACTTTCTGACGCTTCAGCTACCTCTCAACCACAACGACGGGCTACCATAACCTGACAACTACTAAAGTATTGCCAGGTCGGCAGATTAGGACTCAGTCGGGGATTTTGACTTAAATCTCTTACAATTTTTTTAAGTTTCATCTAATTCAGCTTCATTTTCCTCGTTTTCATCATATGCTAAAGCTTCCAATGCTGCCAAATCTTCTAACTGACACCATGGTTTCATTTTATCTGCTACATACACAGATTTAAAATGTTTTTGTGACACTCGTGTGGCCTCTGTGTCCGTCACCTCATAACGATCATTGCCCAGTATAGCCCAAACTTTATACGGACCTTCGTATCTTGGGAGTAGTTTTCTGGATTGTCCGGTCGAAGGATGTTCGGCCAGAAGTAAATCGAGATCACCGACATCATTTTTTGTAATTTTCCGTCAGGGTCATCTACGCCGTCTGCTGAATCTTCTTCTTCGTTGTGCAGCGCCAAAGTTAATTTATTCTCTAACAGTTTTCGTGGCCGATATGCAAACAGAAGTTGGTGTGGACTTCTGCCGGTGGTTCGATTTCGCATTTGGTTCATGCCCCACTGTATTGCTGAGAAATGTTTGTCCCAATCTCGTCCGCTATACTCTTCTGCTATTGCGGACAAGGCTGAATTGACTACTCGAAACGAGCGTTCAATTTGTCCGTTCGCTCGTGGTGTACGTACTGCTGTCATTACATGAGTTATTGAGTTTTCTTCACAGTCAGTAACATTTTCAATTGGCCGACGACTTAAGGCATCAATGTGTGCAATTTGTTTTCCTTCTCGGTATACCATCTCGAAATCAAATTCCTGGATACGTAACCACCACCTTGCAATTTTTGGGGATAGATCACGCTTTTGATGAGTTAATTTTAAGGACTTGCAATCAGTGATGACTTTGAATTTTTTTCCTAGCAAATAGTACCGCAATTTTTGCAAACTTTCTACCACAGCTAAAGCTTCCAATTCGTAACTGTGATATTTGGCTTCACAGTCAGTAGTAGCCCGACTAAAATATGCTACCACCCGCTTATCATTTTCTCCTTCTATCTGCATAAGGATTCCTGCTAATCCGGAACTACTAGCATCGGTGTGTAACTCATGTTGGCACGAAGAATTGTATAAAGTTAACACTGGTTTTGCGACAAGAAGTTTCTTCAATTGATTGAATGATTCTATTTGTTCATTATTCCAGTGGAATTCCACGTTCTTTCTCAATAGCTCATTTAAAGGCTTTGCGACATTAGCATAATGAGGAATGACACGACGAAAGTATCCAGTTAATCCAAGAAACTGTCTCACTTTACGTATTGTTGTAGGTGTTGGAAAAGAGCTCACAGCCTTTGTCTTGATTTTACCTGGTTGAATCCCTTCTTGGGAAATCTCATGACCTAGGTATTGTGTGTTAGGTTGAAAAAAATAGCATTTCTTTAAATTAATTGTTAGCCCCATTCTAATCAATTCTTTCAGGAACATTTCTATCAATTCTAAATTGTCGGTTATGTCGTTAGTTTAGATGATTGCGTCATCCATATATGCGCCAACATCTTTTGAGTTTAACTTTCCCAATATGAGGTTCATCTCATGAATCTAGCCGGGGAGTTTGTAAAACCAAATAGAACCCTTGTAAACTGATATTGTCCATTCGGCACTACGAAGGCTGTAAATTTCCGTGAACTTTTTGCTACAGGTATTTGATAATATCCTATCATCAAGTCCATGGTAGTGAAAAATTTTTTTTCCTGTTGATTATTAAGTTGCTCCTCCACATTTGGTGTAAGAAAATTTTCATTTTTTGTGATTGCGTTGATTTTCCTGTAATCAACACACAGGCGCCAATCCTCATCTATTTTCTTCACCAATATTACTGGACTCGCATACTCTGAGGTGGAGGGCTCTATTATTCCGTTGTCCAAAAGCTCACTGACTTTCTGCTGCATAATTTCTAATTGCGCATAAGGAACTCTGTAGGGCTTATATCGCACCACTTCCTCTTTTTTTAATTCAATAACCATCTCGTCTGTCTTTGCTCTTCCTAACTCTGCTGTACATAAGGCAATAGCGTCTCTATATTTGTTGAGCAGCTGAATCAGCTTTGTCACTGTC
Organism: Chrysopilus asiliformis; assembly: GCA_964034945.1. Taxonomy (NCBI): domain Eukaryota; kingdom Metazoa; phylum Arthropoda; class Insecta; order Diptera; family Rhagionidae; genus Chrysopilus; species Chrysopilus asiliformis. The sequence continues at coordinate 47,053,204 of OZ035961.1, forward strand.
TCTTTAGGTGCCGTGTCGCTTACATTAACATGCTCTTTGGTAATTTCTCTTTTTATATTTTCGCTGTTTTCACTGATGTGCCTGAGGATCTCGCTAAACTGATAGCTTTTCCCCTTTCCTCCAGCGCCATTCGTTTAACAGGAGGCTCGCAATTCTCCAATACTCTGAAGAATTCTCTCCCCTTAATGATTTTTACATTGTCATGATCGAGAAAGTTCCTACCCACGATCATGGCAGTGTTTTTAGCGGCATCGGGTACAATAATTATCTCGGTTTGGATTTCAACTTCCCCTATTCTCAATTACCGGACCATCTTTCCCTTGGCCCGCGCGTAACCTCCACCAAAGCCACGAAGTGTAACATATAACAATATAATTAAATTACCTTTTTTTTGAGTACTGTATAACATGTCACAATGACAACGCACCTTGGGAATATCGCGTTGGAGGAGATTGGCTTTAGTCAACGTAGCCAACTTAATTCAATAATTCGTATATTGTATAAAATTTTTTTTTTCTTACAAAAAGAGAATTCAATGATATTCATTAGGATGTGATTCAATTAAAAAAAAAATTAAAAAAAAATAAGATGCATTTGCATATATCAATCAATTTATTTTCAAAAAAAACTAATTCTAACCAAGGGTGTCAGGCTCGTTGCTTTCGGTGCTCGAGTCATAGTCCAAGTCAATATCACTGAAATTGCACCAAGGCTTCATTCTGTCCACCGCCCACACAGAATTTAACGACTCGTATGCTTTTATTTTTCTAAGTACTTCTACCGGATCCGTACAAAGGAGTAACAAGAGCATGTTTTCTAACTTTTTATCACCGAGACCGGAAATGATATAATTAACTATGGTTTCAGTTCTCAGATTGATGGTTTTACCCAGGGCAATTTTCTCATAAAAATGCTCACTTGACTTGCGTTTTCGCGAAGCAAGTTTCGCATGAACAGTTGCCTCATCTGAAACACATGGGAATCCTCTAATTAAATCGGCCTTGAAGGAGTCCCAGTTTTCAAGAATCCCTTGCCATGTTTGAAACCAGAACCTGCAGGCCAAACGGATGGTTGCATAGAATAGTGTAGACGGATCATCCCAACCATATACTTGTTTTAATTTGTCCATGTGTGTTACCCATTGAGTAACACTTAAGCCATGCGGATTTCCTGGATTTAGTTCAGGGATTAAATTCCGAATTTCTTCGATTCCCAATCTAATATTCCCTAAAGTCGATTCGTTCATATTCGAACTAACACCCGTCTGCGAACTAGTAGCATTCAGGGATATCGGCGTCAGTTCATGTACGCGGCGCCCACGCCTTCTGCCTCGGGTATTCGTTTCACCACTCATAAAAAAAATGTTGTCACTACGACCGAAAATACGACACAAGAGCCAAACACGATAACTAGGTAAATCAATGTTATTTAAAAAAACAAATCTTCTTCTATTAGAAAATCTTATAATATTGTGAGCAGAAAAAAAACTTTTGTCTTAGCTTTCCAAGTGGGTACAGTCGACACTTTTCTTTCCCCCGTTGGTAGCCAGCCTCCTACGAAAATTCCCTTTTCACTACGCATGCACAAGTCGATGATCTTTTAAGTAATTATTATATTTTTGCACGTGATTGTCTTTTCATATAATCTCAACACTATTTCTTCAAATAATTATCCTTTGTAATTAAATTTAAACAAAAATGCAGAATCAAAAAAAAAATAATTCCCTTTGAACCCAACTCAAACAACAAATGACTTCTCTGATCAGTAGTCAAAATCGAATGAATAATACGCAGTACTGCAGGCAATCATGTCTCAAGCAGGAAATCTCAACTGTACTTTAAACGATCTTGGCTGATCTTTAACGATTGGCACCAAAACTTCACAAACACAATTTAACCGACATTCCGAGCAGCGCAGAAATTCGAGTGGCTGGATGCCATTTTAACCGGCCTATCATACCCCACCCTTGTGAATTCTATCCGCTGACTCATTATATGGTGTTGTGGTGTAATAAAACTGCCAAATAAACAAAAACTTGTTGTCGGTTGATCCCATTCAATAAATGCAGGGAAGTCTCCATCCTTTAAACTGATCGATTCAGTTCTCAACGAACCACTTTTAGTGGGAAATGGATTACTTCTGAAAAATGTAACAATTCTTTTGATTAATTGCAAAAATCTTACTATACTGCCACAAAATAGCTCGCATTTGGAGCATTCACGTATCATAATTATCTGCGTTTAGCGGGTCGATACGAACGGTATGGCCGGCCATGATATCCCTTTTCCGAACCCGTTTTCTACGTTTCCCGATATATTCGGTCTTATATTCACACACAAAACTGTTTAGATTAACCCAACGCGTGACCCTGGGCCCATAACCTATTGGAAAACATAGGAAACTAGGAATGAAACCAGTTGCTACTAAACTAAACGGTTTTAATTGAATTTAAATTATACAATACTGAGACTGATTTCGCCAGAGGATATCGATGGACTGCTCGTTGATTACGAGTCGAGTTAGTTCGCTGCTCTAACAGAGTTGGATTATGTTGAAACTTTTTCACCGTTTGCTTGCAGTTCTTTTGACTGTTCTCGAGTAATTTCTAGAACTTTCGCGATTTCGATGACTTGTTCAAGTTTTTTGTCGCCCTCATTTTACAACTTTTCTCACATATAGTTATATTCCAAAATTAAGACCACAAATAAATAAATCCATTACCAGATCTTCTCTCAGTTGCCCAAATTCGCATGTGCTGCTTAAATTTTTTATTGCAGTACCAAATTGATCGATTGTTTCCTTTACTTTCCGCTTTCGAGTGAAGAAATTGTGACGTTCTATTGCAATACTTATGCCCTAAACAGATAGGACTGCGAGTTCGACTGCGCCGGTTACGCAGTTGACGTCGCAGTCTAAACGTGGAGTGGAACACAAGGAGTGGTGCAGCACTTCAACAACAAATTTGATAATTGTGTTAAACAAAAATGATAAAAATGCTTGTGGGGTTTGAAAATTACCGAAAATTAATACTAATTTCGTGTGCATATTTGATGTACTGTCATTTTCTAGTGGTGTACAAATATTGTATAAAAAGAAGAAGGAGTATTTGGACCCGAGAAATATTCACTGAAAGAGAACGGGAATTACACGGACTATTTTCACAACTGTTTAGAGTAGTGAAAGATCGCGATGTTGGTCAATTCCGTAAGGTTATCAGGCTGAGGTTGCCCCAATATAATCTCCTCCTGAACCCTGTGGAAGCAAAATTGACAAAACAGACTGTCGTAAGATTGCCAATTGCAGCAGAATGTCGATTACTTTTAACATTGATGTATGTATTTATTCTTTGCACTATTCATTTAAATATCTCTAATATGAAAATATTTTCAACAGGTAGAGTAAGTTCGGGTAATGTGGTATAGGCGGGTAATGTGGTACACCATCATTTCTCGGATATGAGATGTCGCATCGCAAAATCAAACATACAAAACTGTTATTTGTGAAATTCGGTAACCATTGTTGGTGTTGACAAGTCCTTGTTTTATCAGGTTATACCGGAATTTTCTGAAAAACATTTTTGAGCAAAATCAAAATTTTATTGTTTCCACATTCAAATGAATCTCGAAAGCCAACTTTAAGTTGTTTTTTTAACTGTGAATCAGTGAACGTTTATTTAGACAACACATTTGGTTCTTGAAAGAAACATTTTTGGATTGCGGCGAATTTGACCAAGAAATCATTTTTTTGGTTTGTCATGGTGAAAACGGCTAATGTGGCATACTATTTCTTCCATACAAATATTTAATATTTGAATGGAAGAAACAGTATTCCACATTACCCACCTTAAATTTTTGTATGGAAAGAACAGTATACCACATTACCCATTGTGGTATACTGTTCTTTCATTGGTAACATTGTTGTGGAATTTTATAGGCAAGCCTCTTGAGGTATCGTAAACAAAATTTTAACATAATTGCTTTAAAAACTAGTGATTTATTATGAAAATAAAAGAAGGTGTACCACAATACCCGAACTTACTCTACCTTGCTCATGGATCCTCGTGGCAAGTTTTGGCTTGGGCATTTCGATTAGGAGTCCCGACTGTCCGCGAAGCAATTCTCGAAACTTGCGATGTGCTGTGGGAAGACTTGTCTGGTATATACCTCGCGGAACCCAACACAGAGGAATGGAAGCGCATCTCAGTAGATTTTCAAGAAATTTCCGGCTTGCCTCATTGTGTGGGAGCAATTGATGCCAATCAATTGTCCACCTAATTCTGGTAGCCTTTTTTATAACTACAAAAATTTCTTCAGCATCGTTCTTCTTGCTGCCTGCGATAGCAATTACTGCTTTACAGCTGTCAACATTGGAGCATACGGAAGTCAAAGTGATGGTGGGATTTTGGCAGCTAATGCATTCGGAAGACAGTTGATAAATGGCGAATTAAACTTGCCAGAGGATGAAATAATACCAAACACCAACCTACGATTCTCATATTATTTCGTTGAAGAAAATTCGTTTGGTATTATGATAGCTAAATGGGGGATTTTAACAACTACCATGAATTGTGTTCCGAAAAACGCAGAAAAATTGTGAAAGCCATTGTAGTATTGCACAATTTCGCAAAAATGAACGATGGCGAATATTATCCTCCAACATTTAGTTATCGAGGGCCTTTGGAGGAAAAGAAACTTCACCATTACCGCGACACAAGTTTTTTTAGCGGTTCAACTCTGCCCGAAATGTATATGCTATGTGGAATTCTCTTAAAGATTATTTAGCAACAAAAAAAATCGTTAATGAACAACCAAACAAATGTATCATATTTAATATGAAATATAAAACTCAAACTAAAAGCTATATCTTTTAATTTATTAAAACCTTAACATTTAATTTTCTTTAACAAGATTTAAAGTGCAGCTTTATCCAATTCTTCCTGCACAACCTGCAATACTCTAATTTGTAGAGCCGTCAAACGGGCTGAAGGCAAGTTGACAGCATCCCCGCGAATAGCTACACTGGAGAAAAAAGTAGCAGCAGGAGTAGGTGCAGTAAAGCTGTTCTTCGCAGTGCTTAAAAGTTCTGCCATCTTGTCCTGTGCTTTCTTCAGAGTTACATTTGGATCCAATGTAGTTCTCCTCTTTTTACCAGGTGGAGAGCGCGAGGAAGTTCCGCCAAAGGGCGTAGGCGTTTCTGGGACGATATTTACACTGCACTCATCGTCAGACATTTCAACGAAGCGAAATCTTTGTTCAAAATTAACTGCGGTGGAGGAACTCGATGCTCTGTCTTCATTGCTAGATTCATTGCGAGCTTTCGCAGGAACATTCCACGGAAGTAGTTTGCAGTTCCGAAAAATTTCCAGACGTTCTAAAACTCTAAAACCATTTCAAATAAAGTTAAGTTATATGGTGGTCCGGATTTTATTTCTATTGGTTTTTTGTAATTTTGTTCTTCATTTTTTGTGGTTGATATCTGGGTGCTATCAGGTATAGGTCGGGAAACAATAATTTTTGATTGATTCTTTTTGGACAATCTTAATTTCCTTTTTCCTACACAATTTTTTAAACATTAATACTGCTCCTAGAGTGATTGCAAGTATACTTATTAGGCTATATTGGATTATTTGGGTTTTCTCTTGTTTTAGGTGCCGTTCCCTGTTATCTACTTCAAATACTTGTTTTTCTAGATCTTGAATTGATAAACTTTCTTCGTCTAAAGTTTTATCATAATTATTAAAATTTGCCAGTTTTAGCTTTAAATTTCCTAATTTACTTTTATTAGATTTTTTTAAGATATCTAAACTAATTTTTGGGATGTGATTAATAAAATTTTCTGTTTGAAAAATCGGTAGGTTATGCTCCATGTCGTTTTCAAATGGAATAAGGAGGTTTCCTATAGTGTACGTACAGAACTTAAGTAATGTAAGTACTCCTTGGCCCATTAATGGAAATTACTGTACCTTATTGTCGCAAGTTGTTTGTTTGTAAAATGTGTAAGTTTTTGTTTTTTCCTTTTTTTGGGTTATGTTTGAACCAGAAATGCATTGTAAACCATTTGCGAGCATATTTTATGGATTTTTCATAATTAATTTTTGAAAAAGAAATGTGTTGTAAAGCAATTGCGAGCATATTTTTTGAATTTTTAAATTTAATTAGTTTTCGAAATTATTTTCTAAAAAAAATAGTTTTTTTTTAAATTTCCACCCCTTATTTTTTTTTTTTATTTTTTGTTGGGAAAAATGTTAATATTCCATTCTGTGAAGGAGTTTGAGATGCTGGTATTGTCCAGCGAAGAAATGCAAGGCGAAAAATTGATGTAGTGCGGGTCTTTCTGCAGGACCTGTTACGGCGTGGGAATATATGGGAACTCCCGGACCTACTCGCGGACTGTCGGAGGTCCATTGCAATTTTTTTCCTTTCCGATAGTTGTGAGGGTCCACTGTTCCACAGAACAGATGATGACCCATAATTTCCACCTAGGTCCGAACCTGTTGGACACTGAAGCTGCGGAGGACTTGGCCGTCCTCCTGGGATTGCACGCCTGGGTTTTCGATGCTTGGACGTGTTTAAATCTATCTTGTCGTATTCCTGATAAACTCTAAACCTACTTCTGTAATTTGAGAATTCTATATTTAAATTCTGTATTATATATATATTTAAATTCTTTATTCAAAAACTCGTTATTTTCCTTTAAATTTTCTATTTCTTCATGTAGCAGTACCTGTGTCTTATTTATCGAATCACATCGATTTTTACTCTATCCCCCTTTTTATATAAAACTCCCGAACAAACGCGTGGCTTAATCAACTTTCAGATCAACAAAAAAGAGAGAGGCTGCGTTCATAATTGCAGAAATCTATCGCAGTACTGCGCAAAAGTCAGCTGCGCGCAGACAGTCTACGATGCAGCAGACTTTTGGACTACTTTAGCTGCTGCAGTGCGTTCATAACCTGCTTGGCTGAGTAAAGAAAGAAATAGAGAATCTGACAGTTAAGATTTTCTATTGACAGTTTTCGTTTTTGATAGCGCTGTACACGAATATTTTCGTTGTCTCCAATAAAATGAGCAATTCTCGATTGTATACAAACTCCGAAGTCAACTGTATTAAAAGCTTTTCGTATTTTGGAGAAGAAAAGAAAACGCCGTCGTTTTTTGCTAAGTCGAGTGATCAGACGCAATATTACACAATATTTTGTTATACGTGACAAGCAAATTACCAAATTTCTTTTTGACATCGTCTTGCGAGAACGGAAAATCGGCCTTAATTTCTGTGATATTACGTAGAACCATTTTCCACAAAGCAGATTTCTTCCGCTCCCCGGAATTCAACATTCGCTCTAATTTAAGTCGTTCAACAATCAAAAGCTTTCAAGCTGACGCTCTCCACTTTTTGTCATTCCGCAACTCATTAAAACTCAAAATTTTAATGTAATTTTTCACATTTTATTAATGTTATTTACGAGTACTTAGATCTCGCTATCGCTGTCCGCCATTATTTCACATGTTACTTTCTGCTGCGTTATCGTCAGCTAATTTGGCCTCCTTCGACATTATCTAGTAAGGACGGCCGAAGTTGGATGTAAATGTTACTTTTGGATAGAACTTGCTTTTATGAATTTTATTCTTTATTTAATTACTAGCAGACCCTACGAATGCCAGCTTAAAGTTTTTTGTATAAATTTTAGAATGCCAAAAAACCATTAATAATTTAAAAACTTTTGGGAAAAAATACTATTCTTACAGGACCTTGCGTTTCGAATTTTGAAATTTCAACAACAGATTCGTGATAAGCAACCATGAAAACCTCCTAAAGCCAGTTTTTCCGAGAAAAATTTGAAAAAGGATATTTGCGTTATCTTTACAGGACCTTCCGTTTAGACTTTTTAAAAACGGTACCCGGCGTGCGTTGCTACGTCAAGAAAGAAACACATGTGTTTTGTTTTATGGAAAATTCGAAATTAAGTTCCTTTATTTTATCTTAATGCTAACGGATACACAATATTTTTAGTTGTTCTATTCGGTGTATAAATGTACAAATTTTTTGGAGTGCCAACTCGCGAGCAAGCCACATACAATTGGCCGTGTGAAAAACACGAATTCTGTAAATTCAAGCCAGCAATAGTTAATGATTGCCCTTGTGCTTTGTTTATTGTTATCGCGAAGGCAAGGCGCAAAGGGAACTGAAGCCTCTTGAACTGGAATGGTAAGTCGTTGGTAATCATCGGTATACGTGGTATCAGGACATCTTCCCCTTTGAATTTACCGCTGATGATTGTTGCCTCGATCAAATTAGGTGTTAATTTTTTGATGATTAGTCTGGTTCCGTTGCAGAGTTTTGGAGCATTTAAGTTTCTAATGAGCATCACCGGTGACCCAACTTTCAATATCAATATATGTGAAGGCATTCCTGGTGGCTCCAGTGAATTTAGAAATTCGGTGGGGTAATTGACTGCTTGTTCCTGATCCATTATTGCGTCGATAGAATAATATTTTACACATTCTCCGGGTAATTTCAATTGAATTTCTAGATTTAACTTGTTTACATCATCATTTTTGGGTGCTAAAATTGCAAGTTCGCACAGCCAATCTGGTTTTTTGTAGTTGCTGGTTAAATTTGAGAATACATTTTCCAAAACTTCTTGAATATCCGGCTGCATTTGGCAAAAATTGTCCGGGAAAGAAATCTCTTTAGTTGTGAAATCAATTGGGATTTTTCCATTTCCAATATCCAAAAGTTGTTTTGAGAAGGTCTGAGCAGACGCATCTTGCAGTAAATGCACACGCATATTTGTTGAGAGCGTGATTTTCTCATATCGGCTCCATAAATATGATGCTTTCAAGCAAGCGTTGAGCTCATCTGCGGGTGTTGATCGTGGTATAACGGGCAAAGTTTGCCGAAAATCACCCGCAAGGAGTATCAACGCGCCTCCCATGGGTAGGTTTTTTCCTCGGAAATCCCGCAGAATTCGGTCAAGCGCTTCTAGAGATTTTTTATGGGCCATGGTGCACTCATCCCAAATGATGATTTTGCACATCTTAAGGACTGTAGCCATACCGGAATTTTTCCTGATGCTGCATGTTGGTGTTTCGGTGTGGTTTACATTCAACGGAAGCTTGAGTGCTGAATGTGCTGTACGTCCGCCATCGAGTAACGTTGATGCAATTCCCGATGATGCTAGTGCCAGTGCAATTCCATTCTGCATTCGAACCGACGCTAATATCAAATTGATGAGAAATGTTTTGCCTGTTCCACCTGGAGCATCAAGGAAAAAAAATCCGCCATTTCCGTTGGCTACACGTTGCATGATTTTGTCGTAGGCGTTTTTTTGATCGGGAACTAAAAGTCTTGTTTGAGTTTCCACAAAATGCTGTTGCTGGTTTATGTCAAAATGCTGTTCTCGCACCAGGTCACTGTCTTGGACATAATTTCTGTCTCGTATGGATGCTGGCATACCAAGTTGACAAAGGACTTTGTTGTTGATGGATATGCATAAATCCTCAATCAATATTAGAGCTTCATTGAAAATGTGATCCGTATACTCTTGATTTGGATTGGTTGCACGTGCTAGCCTGAGAATGTCTTCACTGAGACTTTCGCGATGCGTTAGCCACAGTTCTTTGGGATTTGATGGTGCGCATGTTGTTAAAATGATCGCAAACAAAGTACGTATTTGCTTTGGATGACACGTAAGCGATGCCTCTGTAAGAGTTGTGTTCCAATGCTGATCATTTAGAAGTAACCGCAGTTGAAAACACGCTTCTCTATACGTTTCACATATAACCCCATCGACGGTTTTCAGGGCAAGGAACGACGTAGGACCTCTGATTGTATGCAGTAACAATCGCAAAAAATAGCATTCAGCGTTATTTGGATGTACTGTATATACTCGTCCCAAGGCATCCGACGAACGTACACCACCAAATTCTGGAACAATTCCACCACGCTTTCTTCTCACGAACTTTTTTGTCGATGTATTCCAAGTGTAGTATTTGGGGACTTCGTGATACAGCAATGTTTTAGCGAAATCATCGGATGCACACAATTGAAAAAAGGCGGTGAGTGTGGTGTTTGTTGGTTGCAGTGCTCTATTTTGTGCATTTTGTACAGTGAAATAAACTCGCTGACCATTTTCCAAGTGTACAGCGAGATGTTGAACTGTTGGATAGCGTTCATGAATGCTGAAGGATAATATCCGCCAAACTGCTTCATTACTGCTGATGTATCGTCCCATTTGAAATTGTGTGATTTCATCGTTTTCATTCGCTAGGCCGAATACTGGCATGTCACTGCCCTTGTTTACATATTTGCAAATGTATTTGATGGACTTGACAGAATTGCAATACTCCACATTTATGTGAGCCTCAAACATTTTGGACAGTATTGGCGAGTAGGGCACTATCCATCTGTTGTCAATGTCTACTTGTACACTTTTGACATTGACGGTGGTTGTGTGTCCACCATCTTCGGGCTTTCGACGTCTGTACAACGGATATCCGTCTCCACCAGTCTGAGTTTCAGAAATGAGCTTTCGTGGATATCGTTTGGTGCATTTGCCATCCTTCATGCATGGTGAATTTGGATTCAAAGGACCACATGGCCCATGAACCATATTTTTCCTTACCACTTCAAAAAGTGTCGGATCTTCGTCTGGATTTGGAAGCTCAGCAGAAATCACGCTGTCAATTTGGGTTGGTACAATCTTTTGCTTCAACCAAATTAAAATGTGGGCGTGCGGCAGGCCTCTTTTCTGCCATTCAATTGAATACATCCAGCATCGCGTTTCTCCAAAAATTTGGTTCTTGGTGATGACGTCCATTAATCTAATCAGCTTTTGTTTGAAAACGCGAGCCAGAAGATCATGTCTTTGCGATGAGTTTTGGCTGGTGAAAAGCAGATCTGTGATTTCTCTCCACGCTGGATTGCATGTAAAGGTGATGAAGAGATCTGGGCATCCATACTTTCGAACATACGTCATGGCATCTTGCGCGTATTCATGCATGTGTCGCGGACTGCCGGTATATGTTGCTGGCAATATTACCATTTGTCCAATGTTAGCAGCGTTTCCGTCATTGACAATTGCATCACGCAAGTGGATGTATTCTTCAACGCGCAGCTTCTGTTGATTTAACCGAATGAAAAGAAGGCGTTCGGTTTCAATTTTGGCGTACATATCCACAATGAACTGATGGAATAGTTCACGGCATTTCAATATGTAGTTGGTTTCATTTCCACGAATCATAATGCGTGAGGCGTAATAATCCATGCAGGAAACTTTCTTCGGCAACTCTTCATTCGTGTTGGGGTTAATTTGCATGATTTTGAAATGGTACCCATCTTCTCCACGCGGAAACAGCACTGGGTATTGGAGTGCGTCATACGATCGATGTGTTTCCGAAACGCGTTGCAAACCTGCATTCCGGCGGTGTATGATTATGTCACGTCTATCAAATTCGGTGCCAACCATAACAATTGCTACATCACCTATCACCGGGGCATTGAATCGTCTTTCATGTTCACCAGAGGGTGTTTTGTCTGCTCTTATAACAATAGTATAGTCATCTGATGACATCTGATCTAGCGCTGATTTGAATAAACGGATCAAGCTGTTGCTTCCGTGAAACATTTCTTGTAAATTTGAAATGATTTCGCGTCTGGTTCCAGTACTAATTGCACAACGCTGTTCTACTTGTCCTTCTTCATTGCCAGTGAAATATATCTGGAGAAATTTAGCATTTTCTTGCGGTACTGGCATCAATGAACCGATTTGGTGATATATTTGGCCTTTGACTTTGAATGTGGGTGCGTAACCGTGGTTGTTGACAATGTTTGTTGCCCCAAATGAAGTCATTTGAAAACATGAGTTGTACTTGCGAATGTTTTGCAGGAAGTGTTTTGAAATTGAAGTTGTGCCAGAAAGGTAACTTAGAAGCGGCGCAGGTGGGTCATTCAGCGAAGGCAAAGCAACTTTGCCGTTGGAGCAACACATTCCTGGTGATTCCTTAGCGAACTTTAAAGCATGGCAATGCAAGCAAACTTTGTTCATTGGGCCAATTAGAACATCCTCGTGATTCCTGTAATCGTGATCTTTGTCGTAGTTAAATCCTTTCAACTTTAAATCGCTTCTTTCTCTTGATTGAGCTAGTCGTAAGCGATTGGCTTCAAGTCGTTCGATACGTCGTTGGGGCAATTCGGTAACTCTTGACGTTGAAGCTGTAGCGCGCATTTGCTGAAGCCGAGCTTCGTATTGCTCGGCTGTTTCAGCAGCTCTTGAAGTTGAAGCTGTAGCGCGCATTTGCTCCAGCCGAGCTTCGTGTTGCTCGGCTGTTTCAGCAGCTCTTGAAGTTGAAGCTGTAGCGCGCATTTGCTCCAGCCGAGCTTCGTGTTGCTCGGCAACAGCAGCTCTTGAAGTTGAAGCTGTAGCGCGCATTTGCTCCAGCCGAGCTTCGTGTTGCTCGGGTGTTTCAGCAGCTCTTGAAGTTGAAGCTGTAGCGCGCATTTGCTCCAGCCGAGCTTCGTGTTGCTCGGGTGTTTCAGCAGCTCTTGAAGTTGAAGCTGTAGCGCGCATTTGCTCCAGCCGAACTTCGTGTTGCTCGGTAGTTTCAGCAGCTCTTGAAGTTGAAGCTGTAGCGCGCATTAGCTCCAGCCGAGCTTCGTGTTGCTCGGCTGTTTCAGCAGCTCTTGAAGTTGAAGCTCTGTCGCGGGTTTGTTGAAGCCGAGCATCACGTTGCTCAGCCGTTTCAAGAGCTCTTGAAGTTGAAGTTCTGGCGCGGTTTTCTTCAAGCCGAGCTTCACGTTGCTCAGCCGTTTCAGCAGCTCTTGTTTCCTTCGTTTTCTTTGTCCTTGATGTTATTCTTCCGATTGATGCTTTTTTTGGCGGCATTGTTCTGAATTAATAATCTGAAGTGCACAACACTAATTGGGTATGTAGATAACGAACGTTATGCTTTTTTGTTTGTATTTTAGCGGTGAAAACTGTTTTTTTTTTCGAAATTAAAACTCAAAATTAAAACTGGAAAATAAATTGAAAGGTGGTTCCGAATAATTGTACTCAAAGGCTACTTTATTCTGAATGTGGCGGGTATTGGAGAAAACATTCAGTTGTTAATGACTGTTGCTTGGATGACATTAGTGGGTACTTTAGTTTTTATTGCATTCCTTTTTTTAATGAGTTTTTGGAGTAGCAGGTTACCCAATATAATAACGTTGTAGGAGGTAAAGTCATAAAGAAACAAACATACAACATTTTTTATTAGAGTGAAATTTTGCAATAAGAATTTCAAAAGGTGTTCCAATTGAATTTTCATGTATTGAGTATTTATGTAGAATTGGATTCTAAACACTGTTTGTTCTTGGAGTTTTGCAATAAAGTGAACCGTTTTCGAGAAATTTGCAAATAACTTTTTGGATTGTATGGGAGAGGGGGGAAGCTTAAGGGGTAGGTGCGCCAAACTTCACAGAAACACCCTCTGTGCTAATCTAAAGTTTTCCTGAAAATTTGGTCAAAATCGGTTCAGCGGCTTAGAAGTCTATAAGCCACATACATACATACATACATACATACATACATACATACGTACATACAAACACACATACATACATACATACATCCATTTTTAGTAATATAGAAGAAGATACATACATACATACATCCATTTTTATATATATAGATAGATAGATAGATAGATAGATAGATAGATAGATAGATAGATAGAAGAAGATACATACATACATACATCCATTTTTATATATATAGAAGATAGATATAAAATTTTTTTTACTTTTATTTTCTATCTTAATAAATATACTTTATTTTTTTCTTAGTTAATTTTATTTGGCTTTTTCTCAGTATTTTTTTTATTTTTACTGCTGTTTTTATTTTGTATTTTTTGGTGTCTCTCCTGTTGTACGGGTGTTGGAACCGAGCGTGGTCTTTCCTTATAGCAGAACAGGCCGCTGTTTTTTTTTCGTACTCTGGAACTAGTTATCCTATTAAAAACTCAGTTTTTTCTTCTTTTGGCTATTAACCCTAGACCCGTGTACTGGCGCTTCACTCGAAGTTTATAATTAACTATGGTTGTGTTAATCGAACTAGGTTTAATTACTTTCCGTACTTTATTCAAAGTCACTGGTAACGATTTGTTCGAATACCGAATGTTTATACTTTGTTCGAGTTCGAATAACGAATGGTTACACTTCGTTTATTTTCCGGATCACAAACGATTAAAATAACTATTTGTTAAACTAGTTCTATTATTATTTTTAATAATTTATTCACTTCGGTTTCGCGCACAAAGTTTTTAACCGGTCCCTGCTAGGGATTTTTTGCAGGCTGACAGGCACCAGCATTATTGAATGCTAATTTACAACTGAACTTTTACAATAATATTTCTTAAGAACTAGATTATTTCTACCTCTGCCCGACGCGTTGTCAGAACTTCTGATGTTGAAGTTTTCCACTACAGGTGACATATGATGCAGCTTAGTTGTTATGTTTTTGTATCTTTTCTGGTTGCTGGTGTTAGCTTACACAAAGCATGTTTTTCCAATAATTGGCTTTAGAACGCGTTCTTAAGGCCAAACGGGAGCCTTGTGAATTCATATTTTCCGTTTGCGGTAGAAAAAGCTGTTTTAGGGATGTCATCTTTTTTCATTTGAATCTGGTGAAAACCGGAAGTGAGGTCTATAGTTGTGAAAAGTTTTAATTCGCCAAGGCCTGCTAAAGTGTTGGTAATGTCCGGCATTGGGTAAGTGTCAGGTCTGGTGCCTTAAAGTCTACCGCTAGCCTGTTTCTCTCCGGCTGAGTTAGCTTTTTTAGGTCGCACACTTGGCTCTTCGGCCGAGTTAGCTTTTTATTGAATTATTGTTTGCGTATTGCGCGCGAAAATTTACGTTTTTCAGCTTAAGAGACAAATGAAGTGCCTCAGAGAGATCTACTTGTTGTTTGATGCTTATAAGACGGGGAAGACCTCCTTTCAGACCTCTTAGGAAAGTATCGAGAGCTTAGTCTCTATAAGCTTGTGTAAGGTTGCTCATGCTTTCATTACTGATCTCCATCGATGAAAGCTTATTGAGGATCTGTGAAAAGTTCTGGGAAACAGCTTGATAAAATTCAGGAATCGTTTGATTCCCTTGAATGAAGGTTGTCATTCGATACTCGAGTGTTCCTAGATCGCGTTTATCCGCGTAATGAAATGTAAGGCATTTTGAAATTCGGTCCCAATTAAGAGGTGTGTTGTAGGACTTTAGTACGACATCTGCCCTACAATTTTGTTTCGAATTACATTAAGATGATTCGTAAATCTTTAGAATGCGTTCAACACTTTTGCGCCAGGAACTTAATTTTCCGGCTTGTTCAGAAAATTCTCGTAGGCTTTTCACTACATCTGGAATTTTATCCATTGATGAAAAGTCGTTAGCATATAAGAAAATATCCAAACAACACACACGTATTCTAAAATAGCAATATAGGACCTTCATATTTCACGAGAATATCGTCTAAAGCCCAAATCAGACTAATGATTGCGATTACGATTGAGCTTCCTCGACCAATGAGATCAAAGTTTTCATGATAGGGACATGAAAGCTTTGATCTCATTGGTCGAGAAGCTTCAATCGTAATCGCAATCGTTTATTTGAATTGGGCTTAACGAACCCCTTTTGCATGTTAACTCCATTAATGTGCAAATTCGAGTATTTTATACGATTCCTCAATTTTAATCATGTAAAAGAGATTAGACAGTCACATATTTATTAACACTTAAAACGGAACCATTTCTTTGACATTAAATAAAGAAAATATTTAGATTACCTTGTAACGCAAGGCAATCGGTTATGCTATTAAGACCATTAAACAATTTCAAGTCATTAGCGAACTTAAGGATTGATACCTCTTTTATAATAAAGAAAATATCGGTAAAAAACGCGAAATCTATTGACATTTCAGTAATACCACTACTAACAATAAAGAAAGAATTGATTATTTGTTTTTATCGAAAAATTTCAAATATTTACTATTTACTTCTAATGGTTTTTATTTATTTTTAATCTTTCTTACATTATTATAATTGAAAAATATGAAAAACATAATTATAGCCCAAGACGTTTAGTATGCCGAATTTTATGGAGTCATATTCAATCATAATTTCAAAGTAGTGAGTAATAATAAATATTTTTTGTTGGCTTAACTTAAAGGAAATTTCATTCTTTGTAATTATTTATTTTTTAAATTTTATAATCTTTGTGAGTGCCATATTGCAAGTGTAAAAAATATTTAATCGATGTAATCCGATGAACAATTGTAATATAAATAAATAGATTGCCAATAAGAAAATTTTAAATTGTTGATGTATATATTTTAAGAATAAAAATTGAAAACTTTTATATTTTTTTTTTACAATTAACTTTATAGAAGATTATGATAGGAGGGACAAGTATGTCCAAGATCCAAATACTTATCACCAATCAAATATATTTAATTAACAATTAAACTGACTACAATAATTAAACATATTATAAATTATTAATCTTTTGACAACGACAGTTTACAGAATGATGATAAAATGAAAAAATTCCAGGTAACTATACTTTTCTAGCTAGGTGTTTATTGCACAGGTAACTAGTCATATTTATTTCTCCAACAAATTTTCAGGTGTGGCATGTAGCAGAAACGGAGGCAGAAGGGTTAGGGAGCTAAAAATCCTTCCCCTTTCCAGAAATTTATAAAAAAATATCCTTTTTTTATTTCTGCCTACAATGCGTTTCTTCAATAAAAATTTTGCCTACAGGACAATTTTTTATGAATTTCTGCAAATTGTGCATTTTTTATCTAAAATTTGTCTGCTAAGATGCCATCATATTTTTTTATCCTGATAACTACAGACAAAAACTGAAACACAGACCCTCTGATCGACCATTCCAAATTTCCAAGTACACAGCAATGTATTTTTATTATTTGCTTGGAAAAGGTGGCGCCAAATACAGGTTTTGCCCTGAGTGCTGATTTATCTTGCCACGGTCCTAGCCACAAAAAACAAAATCCTCCAAAAATTTAATCGATTCTGTCATGCAAGGAGAGAGCTTATCTATGTTGAAATTCACTTTTCTATCATCTTTGACTGGTTTAGACCTGACATAATTTCATTCTTTACTCCAACGAAATGGGAATAATTCCTAACAATCATACAGAAATATTTATGCTTCCATGGAAACCATTTCTATTCAAGTATCAGATTTCTCCTGACCGCAATTGAATAATACAATCAAATTAAATTGAAATGGAAACAATGAGGAATCGAAAAAAAAATTTTGGCAGGAAACATCAAGAGAAGCAATGGCTGGATCTCATCAGAGTGACAGCATGATCTCTGTCACTGATCTGAAATTATCAAATTATATAATATTAAAATCCCAAAGCATCCCAAAGCATCCCGATGCACAAGGAAACGTGCGAAGACCTTAAGAGCAGCGACTGAAAAAAAGCAGCGACTAAAAAAAAGCAGCGACTAAAAAAAGCAGCGACTAAAAAAAAGCAGCGAATTGTTTTATGAAATATTTTTTTAAGATGGCAAGTGAATTACTTCTAGATGTCGAAAATGAATTTGAATTTCTAATTATACCGTGAACAATGTGTTCAGAAAGACTAAATATTTTCTTCAAATGACCAGATTATATTTGACAAATGTTTTAAGATTTATTAAGTTCGATGGAGCGAAGTTTTAAATCCGTTCAAATATTATATTGTTAGGCGGTTCTTCAAAATGATTTTAACAAATGATTTTAACAAATGATTTTAACAAATGATATTTAATTAACACAATACAATACTTTGTGACTTTAATTTAAAGGGTATTCAGGTATAAAGGGTATTTAGAAAAGAGCGACCGATCTTATAAATTACAGCATTTGTAAGGTTTTTCAGTGCTACCCATCACAGCAGGGATCGTAAGAGCAGGTTATGCCAAGCAGTAATTTTCATTACTTGTTGCGATAAAGCAGGTTCAGCGGATTTTTTTTGCATTCACGATCTCCGCCCTACAGGATTTTGAAGATTTAGAATCTTCAAAAACGCCATACTTTCAGCTAAGTCTCCGAAAAATCTTGGTTAGTAAACTTTTTGATAACAATTTTTAAATTGTATATTTTTATTTTTTTAGTCTGTTTGTCTTACATAGACCAAATTTTTCTTATCTAAATTATAATAATTTAATCGCTAACTTTCGATTTTTTTATTTATTTATTGACTTCAATGATAAAAGTTTAATCTTGTAGTTTATTGCAGGGGTGAGGATTCCTGCATCGTCTTCAACCTGACATTGGAGAACGTGATCCGCGACTCGGAAATCGCGACAAGAGGAACTGTCCTCTACAAGTCGATACAACGCCTGGATACGCAGACGACATTGACATCATGGGTAGATCAACTGGAGCTGTAGAAGAAGCTTTCAATCAGATTGAACGGGCGGTACACAATCTGGGGTTGCACATAAACAAAAGCAAAACTAAGTATATGGTAGCATCGTCAGCGTCAAATCAACCATCGGATATTGGTCAAAGTATACGGGTACGAAATTACAACCTTGAATTTGCACGAAGCTTCAACTACCTAGGGCCAAAAAAACCAGCCGCCAACAACCTAAATGAAGGAAACCGCGCACGGCTGCTTAAAGTCAACAAAACCTCCTACAGCTTATCAAAACTCCTCAGGTCTAAAAACCTAAGTATAATAACCAAACTGCACCTGTACAGGACCCTTATCCTGCCAGTCCTCATGTATTCCTCTGAGACTTGGGTACTAAGCAAAAATAATTGCGACCTCTTGTCCGCGTTTGAAATGAAGATAGTTAGAAGGATCTTTGGCCCCATACATGACGGGACGATTAAGGAGACTCTACAATGACGAGGTATATGACAGATATCAGGACGTGCTCGTTATAAAAGCCCATATATCTAACACTACTATATAGGAAATTGTAGCTAAATTAATTGGCAAATATCTTTAGTTCGAAGACAACAAATTGCATGTCGGTGGTGTCGCTTAGAAGTTTACTATAAATATTCAGCACTAATTTTCTGTATTTTTTTATATGAACACTCACTTACCTGAGTAAATTTGACTGCGACGACTCCGACTAAGAATTTTAAAATTTCTCGTGCAAACATAGCGTAAAATTTGGGCCAAGGACCAATTGGCCGCGTTCTCACGTAGGTGAAATCAACCGAGTTACTCTGGGTGAAAAACTCTGCTTGCGTTCTCACGTAGTGTTTTTCAACTTTTGCGCTGCAGTGTATTTACACATGCTGTGTCAATGTGTGCGTGTAGCAAGAAAAATTTTGTGAACCCCCACCATTGAACTCTATGTGTGTATGTGTTTTCAACCAAGTTCCCCGGCCTAGCCAGCAGATGAATTCCCCGCATACACCCGATAGCGTCTGGCCAGTAAAATCGAGTGGAAAGTTGGTGAAGTCAACCAGTTTCCACCACGTCTGAACGCGGCCATTGAAATCAACAGAAAAAAAACACTCTTTTTCCGTTCCTTGAGAAGAGAACTTATTGCTGTCAGCGAAATGTCGTTCTCTCACTAATGAACGTGGGCCACGAGCAGTGATGCGCATTTGATACATTTGTATCAATTTCGATACTTCTTTTTCATAAATTTCACTTTTGATACAAAGATACGTTTTTCCCTAAATATCATGAAATTGATACTTTTTTTAAAAAATGACAGTAAAAGGTTTTTTTAAAATTAAAATTGTATCAGTCAACATTATGCGGAAGTTGGTAAACACTACACAAATTATCGCATTATCCTGAACTCAGCCTGCCTGTAATCTTAAGCAAGAAATAAGCCGTATTGCTATGTAAATACAATTAATTTTCCTGAATATGTGCAGACCACAGATATCCTACTACTAGATCAACCCATTTGCTATCTCAAATGGGCCACTGAAACGTCAAAAAGCTATGACGAAAAAAGGGAAATTAAAATTCTGGAAAAAATGCTTATGCAGGTCCTCGATGGAATATTATTCAATCCCTATACCGATTATTCATGTTAATATTCAGAGCTGCCACATACATTAATATGCAATTCCCTAAACCTGTGTATAAGTCTTATGAGTTCGACGTAAAACATATAATTCAAGTGTTATTGAGTTTGTTAATTCGAACATCTGACATCACTAAAGTTCGAAAAATAAATGAGACAACCATAGTCACGCTGTCCCATATTTTTGCTATGGAATTGTTCGAGTGCCGCGATCTAGTAGTACGATATCTGTGGTGCAGACGAATAACACGGACAATTTCAGAACTAACAACCCTATTCTGGTGACTAGCAGTGACCGATGACTAGTCACAGCTCGGTCACAAAAGCTTCAAATTCTATGGACTTATGATCTGTGACTTAAGGGTCACAACGGCAGAATAGGGCCAATGAAATGTTTTTTTTGTTATACGTTTGATTTTTTGTATGTGATTATATAGAAGAATCGACCTGCTAGTTTTGAAATTATAACAAATAATCTGAAAATTATGATTTTTTTCCGAAAATAAAATTGTTACTGCTTTTTTTACTTTTTTACGTCTTTTCCTTAGGTTGATACTTTTTGATACTTTTTTCTGAAAAATTTGATACAAAAATTTTTTTATCATGCGCATCACTGGCCACGAGCCGCTTTGACCAAGGAGCGAATACTCAAATAGGAACAATTTCTTTCCTAACCTGGGAGGGAGAACGAAAAATGTGCATAAATCGTTCCGACTCTTACGAACAGTACCGCCGAGCTCAAAAACTCTTCTCAAAGAGTGGCCGCACTTGCGAATCGTTTTCGAGTCGGAAACCGTGGCAAACGTACTTATCGTTGAGAGCGAACCTTTTAAGAGTGAAATTATTGACGATTTCTAAACGATGTATTGGGCCATATGCATAAAAATAAGCAAATGCTGATACTCAACCTTTTTGGAGTATATTTTCCAGTTTTTATGAATAAAAGTAAGCAAATATGAATTAGCAAAAATGCTTGCTAAGAGTTTGAATATAAACACCTGCTCCGGAGTTCAAGATTTTCTCAGTTTTGTTCGCAAAAATTGGAAAATTTGAACCATAAAAGTAGCGTATAAGCACAGGGTAATTTTTATTGGCCCATCATATTCTATTTTTTAACTTTTATTAAATGTTTCTTGATCGATAAATATCCGAAAGCATTATTTCTGATCGTATCTGTACTAAAATATGTCTTTACGTGACAAGAGTTGACGTGAATAATTTATTTAACCAATTCAAAATTATATTTATAAAAGTTCTAACTTTTTAATTATTAAATTTTTCAGATAATAATTATTACTTCATATCTGGTCAACGATCATCTGTCAAGCTAGTTTATAACGGATACGACTTTTGCAAGTCTCTTTCAAATGCAAGAGGTACCAAGTGGACTTGTGCCAAAAAGACAACAACTAAATGCAAAGCCAGAATCCGAATCAAGAATAATCGCCAGCTGGAAGTTCTTTCGAGTGTTCATAACCATCATAGAAAAGTGGTAAAATATATGACCAAACAAACAAAAATGAGTTAAAAAATGAACCTTAACTTTATGTTTATTACGTTTTGTTACCTTGACAAATACATTAAAATAACATATAGTTGAAGCCATAATCTTTAATTCCCAGTGATATCGGTTATAGCAGCAATCAACATGTGCCGTCGATATTTTAATTTAGACTGCTTGTGTTTTAATCTCTAATTAAAAACTTTTTTTTTGTTCATTTCGAAAGTGGACGAAGTTTTCCCCGAAGATATTTGATTTTACTAAAATTATTTTTGTTTTAAAATGTTCATTTATATTGCAAAAGCCCTTGTGTCTGATCCCACCCTAACATTTCTGGTTTAAATAACATGATAAGAAAATTAGGTGAAAAAATTAGTTAAACATTCTAAATAAAGCGAATAAAGTTTTTTTTCGTATTGTATCTAGCGGCATTTGTGGCCAATTCTGACACCTGTGCAGGTGCACATAAGGCATACCTAGTTACAGATTTGCTCGAACATTTCAGTAGCAAAAAGCGCTCTTGGAAATTCTTCGATTTTATCAATTGAAGAGCCTGCAGCAAGAACGAGGTAAGTCCATTTTTTGGTTTTTTTGGGAAATTAAAAAAACCTTTTAAAAATTAAATTTTCAACTTTCATCAAAAAAATTTTTACCACTTATGGTATATGCCTTTACATATGTTTTGGCACCATAATCATACAATAGTACCAATTCCGTTGAACGGGACAACTTTTTAAATTGTGGACTTACCTCGTTCTTGCCCCAAACTAATGTTTAAAACTCTTTTCCCACAATATTTTGGCATGAATAAATTAAACTACAAAATTGAGTTGAAAGAAAGTATTTTAATAGTTAAAATAAAGTATAAAGTAAACAAAAAAAAATTTTTTCAGCATTAGAATACATAGTCTTTTTGTTTTTTTAAGTAATGTGTTATGTCCGACTTCAGTTGGTTATAAAGCCACATTTCACTTTGACCGACGTACTTTTGAGCCAGAATCATAACGTCTTTGAATATGGGATCCTTTAGTGAGATTGCATCATCATATAAGTTCAAGTTGAAGTTGATTTATTGGATTTTTAGAGTTATACACCCAGGACTTACCTCATTCTTACCGGTGGCGGTAACTCTATATCCTGAATAACGGAGAAACTAACCGTCGTAGCAAAGTCCTTGTTACATCAATCGATGGAGTGATTTTTTTAAAACTAGATAGTGTACTTAACTCAAAATGCCAAAAATGGACTTAGCAAGAAGGTGCAAATTGAGGGGTTTGCTTTGAAGCTTTGAAGTTACATATG
This sequence comes from Chrysopilus asiliformis, assembly GCA_964034945.1. Classification (NCBI taxonomy): domain Eukaryota; kingdom Metazoa; phylum Arthropoda; class Insecta; order Diptera; family Rhagionidae; genus Chrysopilus; species Chrysopilus asiliformis. The sequence continues at coordinate 47,076,055 of OZ035961.1, forward strand.
TCAAAAATATTAAAATTCATTTTCTAGAAAAATAATTTAAATGCATTAGTTTTTTAGTAGATTTCCGACTTCTCTATTTATATCTATAAGATGTTGATTTTGAAAATCAACTTTAACATATTCTCTTTGATTCCATTATAATTAAGACACATTATGACCACCCCGAAATTCTTCCTCCGTTTCGCTGATCGTTTTGCCTTTTCGCCGAATTTCGGTATTTTTACAATAATGTCGACTGTTTTAGATTATAAGTTTAGATACTTCTCAAATGCCTTTTCCCAATTTAAACTTAAAAATTAGCATACGAGTAGGTTTTAATAAATTCTGTTCGTTTCGTAAATGTGAGAAGCACAAAAGAATCGTAGAATTCGCTGTGGTAATTTGTGTGGCAAAAATCAGTTCTAAGCCGGCAAAATTATTTGGAAGGCTTCGTTACATCAAAAATCTTTACATTTATTGGAAGACTTAATTGAGAATAGCGTCCGGAAGACATTGCATTGCCAAATATAGCATAAATTCGCTTGGTTACATAATTTTAGTGTACGACGGCTGATATCTTCGTTTTATTCAATTAGATATTTCTTCCCATAGACGCATTATTATTTAGATTTGAATTAAATACGTAAACCGACTTCCCTCGATTGAAGACGGTTCGATATAATATGTTTTGATATACGACATTCAATGTTTTATTCCCGGGCTTCATACATGAGTTTAAAAATTAAGTTTCGAGCATACATCAAAACTATAGAAACAATAATTACAAACATAAACACGACGATGTTAACAACATAAAACAAATATAATAAGTTTTATTTTTATTTTTTTTAAATCAAAGACGAAAAAAATCAATTGTACTATAAGTTCATCCTGAAGGTGATCGCGGAACCACAATCGAAACAACAATGACAAAGAAAATAAATAAGAAATAAGAAACATTGTTTCTGTGACCGATCAGTCAGCTTCTTTTAGTGCTGTTTGCACCAACGGAACTTAGCAACTTATGTACAACTTAAATTATTTAAATCCCAGATTTTCTACGGTCTAAGTAGGCTAATCGCAACTTACTTTTTATGAATAGTACGCGCAAATGGTCTTTAGAAATTTAAAAAATTATTAAACGGTCGATCGCCTTATATTTTAGATTAATATCTGTTATAAAATATTTTCATTAAGTTTAATTTTTTTTATACTTAGTGACAAATAATATATTTTTACACTAAGTAGTTGCTAAGATGATAAATAATTTAATTGATTAATCAATGAGTGCAATCCTATATACATTAATACTTTATGACTATCTATCAAATTACTGGATTTTTTTGGTTAGCGATGTGATAGTAAATATTTTCAAAAGTTTAACTATCAACGCAACAATCTAAAATATTACTTTATGTACCTAGGAGACTAATTACAAACTGAATGTGATTGATTTGACAATAACAAATGAACAACAAGAGTGTTGTACACGAAATTTATTATATCAAAACATCTTAAGTATTTGGTTGTTAACAGACCCAAAACTGCGTATGAAAAATTGGTAAGTAATCATCCTCACTATCTTATCATGAACATGGCAAGAACTGATTTCACGAATTTTTCTCAATCACATATATAAGGGTTTAAAAAATTCTAGTAAATAACAGTATTGTGTTTGACTCAAGATTAGACATTTAAAATTATAGATTCAGAATGATCGCTAAAATCGTGTCTGTGCTATTGGGTAACCTAATTTTTGTATTAACTAATATATAATTTAGTAAAATCCATTTAAATTTTGAAGTGGTAGCGTATGTTCATGCAGCTCCAGAGTGCCCTAAAACATGCTCCGGCGAAGGTAAACCATATTGTGTTTCTGATGGAGAAACATTCAAATTATACGACAATGAATGTGAATTCTTAAAAGAGAATTGTCACGATCTTCAAAGTAAGTATTGTCCGACGCACACGTTTTTCTGTAGGTTTTATAATCAAATTTTAATTTTTATTAAGAATGGCACACGGATCTAAATATTATGCACTGTATGGAAAGATCAACAAATCCGAATTGCCTCAAACAGTGTCCACAAGAGGGTAAACCAGTTTGTGTATTCGATGGTGAACATTACGAGCTGTTCGATAACGAATGTGAATTTGAAAAACTACACTGTAACGATTTAAACAGTAATATAATTTTATTAAACTCTAAGAAATTTTGTAAATACAGTATTACGTTACAGAATTCCACAGAGACTACAATCTCTTCCATTGTATGGAAAGACAATCGAAACCGGATAATTGCATCAGACCCTGTCCATTGATTTACGCTCCATTATGCGCTACCAACGAAAAAACCTTCAAAGTTTTTGACAATAAATGTCAAATGGAAGGTGCTGCTTGTGAAGACAAGACTAGTAACGTTTTTTTAATTCTTTATGCAAAATAACAATTTAACTGTATACAATTTTCTTTAAAGCTTGGCACGAAACTCGCATGATTTACTGTGCAGAAAATCCGAAATTATTCCCCGTGCCGAAACCAGAACGTTGTCCACTTCCGTGCCCCAAAATTATGTTGCCAGTTTGCGGATTTGATGGAGAGCGTTTCCAATTATTCGATAATGAATGTATTTTGAGAAGTCAATATTGTGAAGATAAAAAAGGTAATTTCTATTTCCGTTGGAACTAAAAAGCAATCAAATATATTTTATTCTGTTGTTATAGTGTGGGTTGAAACAACGAAGGCAGTTTGTATGGAGAGGATGTAAGAACTTGGCTATTTTTATAAATATGTATATACATCTACTCTAAATAAAAAAAAACAATACTAAAACTTGTTGGCTTACTTTTTATAAAATCATGCTCCCCTGTATTTTTGTAAAGATGTTAACAGGCCTATTCTGGCGTTGTGACACTTAAGTCACAGATCAAGTCCACAGAATTTGTGAGCGAGTTGTGACTAGTGATCGGTCGCTGACGTTAGCCAGAAAAGGGCTGTAAATTTAAGTCCTTTTCAAAATCTTTTAACTCGCATCCATAGTTTATTTTAACGAACAAATAGTACGCTGTGTATCAATTTGATACATGTTAGAAAAAGACCAATTAAATGATTTATAAAAACAATTTGGTGTTATATTTTGTCAATTGATAACATTAGACTTTATTTATTTTCGAACAAATAATATAATGATGTTTAGGATATACGAATTTTTTACATAAGTTTTGCTTCAAAAAACCCACTTTTGTTTCATTATAATAGTGAATAACTTCTGGTTTTTTGCATTTTCATCACGAATAGTTTTCTTAGTATGCAATCTACTAAGAAGAAAAACTGTTTTTTTTTTTTGGTAGGTACATATGACACCATAGAAAGACACAAATTTATACAAACCATTATCAGTGATATCAGCAGCACTTCGCCTGATATTTTGTAGTCAATCATCCATTATATACTGATTTTATGTATCTTTTGATTGAAGCCATGAGTCAGGTACTAAAATTGATTGTTCTCATGCTTCTTGATCCACAAAATCATCTTCATCATTTGAATCACTTTCGTTTGGTACATAATTTCCATATGGATAACTTTCAATATCACTACCAGATATATCTTCACTTGACGTACTAGCCATTATGAATTTTTTTTATTTTTTTTTTGATAAAAAAAACGAATTATTCAACAAGCTTCAATAAACAACTGAATGCAATGCAGGTGATAACAAAATTGGCACGTGTATCAAAATGATACACACCGTTGGATTTGTTACAAATTTTGTAGAACCCTAACGGTACATTTTGCGGCATCTGTTAAACGTTTTTTTTTTATGTTTTGAAAAGTTAGGAAGGTAGCCAAAAATTCAACTGAAATTGTTCAAACGTTGAAACAATATAATAATTAATATTCTAAATTTGTATCAAATTGATACAAACGATGGATGCGGGTTAAATATAATTGACAAAAAACAATTATTTAAAAAACATATTGTATATTTTCCATTTATTATGTTGAAAAAAGTTCTAGTGCTCAAAATGCTTGCTTATGGTTATCGAATGTACAGCTCGAGTGTTTTAAATCAACGCTAGCTAAAAAAAACTCTGTTGCTAAAAAAAGAGGGATAAGCAAAAAAGAGGATATCCGATGAGTATCACATTGGAAATAATTTTCTTTAAAACCTCATGCTGATCCGTAACATACTTTGGTAAGCATGCGATATTCTAGATTAAAAAAAATGTGGCGAAACGATCCAAGCGATTGATTGTAAAGTTAAGTGCACACGATATGATCACTGTTCATATTTCTGAACATACGCATATGATGCTTATAAGCTTCAAATGCTCATATGTTCATACAATATATGAAAGGTGTTCACACGATATGAACATTTTGTCCCAAAGCTTCAAATTTTTAGGTGTGTTCATATGTGCTCAAATGCATTGTGTTCATATTTTTTCTGCGCGTATGAACACTGTTCAGACGATATGAACGTTTTGTTCAAATTACAGATATGAACAATTTTTAAGAACATTTGAGCACACAACACAACAAATTAAAAAACAAAACTGTCGAAAACTTTTTTTTATTTTTTATTTTTTTTTTATATTATATGCCAGGAGCTTAGGCAAATTGTCTCTAATGCCGAAGCACAGCTCGACATTCATTCACTCAACCATTCACACAATCCATTCACACACTGAATACTCCCATTGCAACGAATACTTGGCCGACAGTACATAGCCTTATCCGACCATTGTGTCCAGCTACAGAGCTTGGAGGAGTACTCAGGCGGCGGGAGGCAAAGACCCAAACTGGTCCTTGTTTAGGTCCATGAGCAGAAAAATTCTAAATTCGAATCGAATTATTTTACCCTGAGTGGGATTTGAACCACTGCTCATTGGGTCACAAGGCAAGCACTAAGCTGATTGAGCCATCCACGCCACAAATCTAAAACCTACTAGACCCAAATAAAAACCAGAAAACATAAATTTACGTACAAATTTGACTCAAAATTTTACATTTGAACATGTTGAAAACTTAGCCCATGTTCAAATGTGACAGTGTGTTCATATCTGTGATCATACGTCCGAATTTTACAAACTGGGCTCATACGGTCCCAAAATAGTGTTCACACGGTATGAACAGGTCGTGTTCATACGTTTGCTCACGGTATGTTCAAATGTGTTCATATGCCTTGTGTTCATACGTATGAACACAAAAATATGGTGTTCAGACGATATGAACACGTTTGGGACACTTTTTTGCTCAAAAATATGAACAGTGATCATATCGTGTGCACTTACCTTAACGAAAAACATAACAAAAGCTATAATTGCCAATGTGGCAATTATTGAAAACCCGTATGGTGATATGGCATTGTTCGATGTTTTAGTGAACGGCGAACAGTTGTATCAAAATTCCACTTTGAAGTCAAACTTTTCAATAAGTATGGGAGATTTATATAGAATCAAATCCTAAATAACTTTTCTTCTTGCACTTTTTTGATAAGATGCACCGTTTTTGAGATATTCGCAAAAAACATATTCGCAAAAAACAGTTCCATTTTTGCCCATTAACAAACTTAGCCTTGCATTTCCGTGCGCCCGCAATCCGCGCCACACAGACGGACGGACAGACATGCAAAACTCAATTTTTTTATCATTCTAAACACACTCACTCGTATAATTCATGTGTGATGACGGGATCTTGGCGTTATAAACAGTAAGTGAAAAATATACCATTTGGTTTTACCATACGAGTATAAAAATTAACGAAAATACAAAAAAAACCAAATAAGGCAATCCAAAATTATGTATTAAACTTTCTATAGATGAAATTCTCAAAACAATTATTTATTTTGTAAAACCGATGTTGTATAATTTACAAAAAAAATAACATATTCCTATATGCGAATCACATCAAAAGTGATTATTTCGTTTAGTCTTCTATGTTTCAATTATTTTCGCAACAAACTTGATGAAATTGCTGTTAACCGATTTCTTTTCCGAAAACATTAGTACCTACTCTTTCGAAGACGTCAAAAAAATTTTATCGTTTGCGAATTCTGGGAAATTTTTTGAATGAGTATGTCCATATTTTGTTGAAATGATTTTTGTATATTTTGGTCCTCGCATTGTTTTTAAACGAACCCTACATTTGGTTTTGAAGTACATGTTGCATTTCCAGGTTTGCTTCACTGCTCCTTCAACAAATTTTTCATTTGGTGTAAATGTATTACCATCGAATAATAACAATTGTGTTCCACGTCGCGACGTTACATATAGCAAATTTTCATTTTTCATTATGAATTCTGAAAAGACATTTTATTCCCACTTTAAATGCAGTTATATTTGAACATGTGAAAAATAAAAAAAATTTCATGCTACAGACAAAAGTAACACAGCAACAGATTTTTACTATAAGATCATTTTCTATCCGAAAACGCCACTGAAATCTCGAAATCTGTAAATAGTAAATGAACTCATTTTCTCAAAACCACGTTTTTATCACGAACCAAATACGCAGACCGGTTTATAGTTAAGTTTTTTAAGATTGGAAAATTCTTATTTTCTTTTCTTTATCAGATTTAGAATCTAGTAATTATTTTACGTTAATATAGCGCCGTTCTCTCTGCATGTGACTGATATATCACAAAATACAAAAAACCAATTCGTGTATGAACGAAAAACAACTAAACCATCGAAAGGAACCGAAACCAACATATTATTGCTATTATCGACCTCGTTAAATATGAATTTAAATCACCACAAAAGTGGTAGCGAGTGTTTTGTACTCGGTTTCCAATGATATTGTCCCCTGAATCGCAAGTGGTAATAAACAAAAATACTGACAAACAAAAAAATTTCAAAACCGTATTTTAAAAAAAATGTATGAGAAGTACCCGTTATAGTTAACGGTAGTTTACCAACAGTTGATAGAAGACAGACCGACAGACAGATGCATGGACATCCTCACCATTTTTCTTCAAACGGATTTCGTATTGATCGGCAAGTTTCTTTCTACCCCCGTTCTCGAGTCGTTCTCCGCTATGAATACAATACTTTTCCTGTTAGCAGAGGTTTCTCGCTTGCCGAGATTATGAAAGGATGGGAGAAATTACGCTACCCAAGAAAATGCATCACTTAGCGACTTTCCCAGAATCGATAATACCGAAAATGAGCCAGAATCCAACTGCTGCATTGTAATTTACCCTTGAATCAAAACCGAACCACACTCAGAAAACTTGTGGTTTGCATCTCTGCCCCAAACTATATACTAACAATTTTAAAATGTTTACACAATTAAATCGTCGAATGATCGTCGGCTTTCTTTTTTGCACCACTTTGGTTGAGATCCAGATAGGCTTAACCCTTTCGCGGAGACGTCGGCATAAGCCGACACTACAAATGGCTTAAATTCGGACACGTCGGGATATGCCGACATATTATCATTTTTTGTTTTTAGTAAAAATTAAATATTCAATAAACCACAAACCCAAAACTGAATTTAATTATCTGCCTTATAACCCAAATAATTACGTGTCATTCTGCTAACATTTTCTAAAATTCATGTGTCAGCGAAAGGGTTAATGATACTAAATGCTATTAAAAATATAAATCTGTCGAAAATTATCTGCAATTATATGTTCTGCGCTGATTTTTGGACATATTATAATTCAATTCATACTGCGAAATTTTTTATTTTGGTCACTAGAAAATTTTTCAAATATATAGTTACTACTGGGTGGGCCAGAATAGACGCGGGGGTTTGAATTCTTTATAAATTTTTCATTTTAGCGAAACCTATATTTTTTTTTTCAAATACATGTAGTTGATTGATCGGGAATATTTTTGGTCTAAACATGGAAAATTATATCCCGCAAGTGGTGGCCATTTTCTGCTTCGCAAATCCGTGCTCTTTCCAAGACATTTTCCATAACCTTTCGTGTTATGGCCTCGATTTCACTGCGAATGTTGGTTTTCAATTGGCTGATGGTTGTTGGCTTGTTGACGTACACCTTTTCTTTCAAATATCCCCAAAGGAAACAATCTGGAGTCGTTAGATTAGGTGAACGCGGAGGCCAATTGAAATCGCTTCTTTTCGAAATAATGCGTCCGCCAAACATGTCCCGTAAAAGAGCCATTGAGCCCACCGCCCACCGGTTCGTTGTTCTATTGTGTACAGGTCCATTTTAAATTGCCCAAGTCTTCTTAACAAAATGCTGAAACAAAATTAAAAAAATAAAAATAAAAAAAAAGTTATAAAGACTTCAAACCCCTGCGTCTATTCTGGCCCACCCTGTACATATAAAAATTGTCTACGGGAAATTTATAAATTTCCGCGATTTTCGGTGAACTTCGGGATCCATTTTTTTCACTAAAAGTCCATGTTTGCCTAAAATTTGTAAATTCATAGAATAAAATATAAAAGCACAGGATGTGACACATCGTGGTAAAATATGAAATTTTTAAAGTAATAATTTAAAAATAAATGGCATAAAAAATGTATCTAGTCCCCCGCTTCACCCATATTGATCTATCAAGTTCAAAAACTTGATAAAAATTTAATTTTTTGTCGGCTTTAAAAAAAACACCCTTTACTATAAACATAAAAATAATTTAAAAATTAAAAAAGACGTGGACATCAAATATTTGTTTAGTCGATTTTTATTCTTAAATTAAATTATACTAAAGCTAAATATTGCTTCACTTCTGCTGTTGTCTCATCGACGGAATCTAATTCAACTTCAGGATCATGTGTATGGGGCGATCCAGCTACACGAATCGTAACATCTGATCCAATTTTCGATGTAACAACTGTTGCTCTACAACCATATTTAACATATCTAGAACATCGCCAGAATATATTTTTATGACTTTGGCGATTTTCTACATATCTATATCCTGCATATACTAGCATTATTCGACCTCGTTGCGTTGTTGCATATTGTAGATAGGTTGGCTTGATTGAAATTCCATCATGCTTTTTAACTAAAATGGAAAAGAATATTAGAAAAATCGCTTGATAAAATTTTTTTTGGGATACTCGATGAAATTAAAAACGTTTCTGTAAATCACTGTTTTTATTTTTGCTTTACATTTATGGAGAAGAAACTACTTTTACTTATATTAACCTAAAATCAATGATAAAGCACGCTTGTTTCGAGGTGTTTATAGCACCTCGATAAGCCAACATTTGAGAGAAAAATAAAATAAACACTTCACTTAAGTCAATATAACATTATTTTATCTCAGATTCACTGGATTTAGATTCCAAAATCTTCGTTTAAGTGACTACCAAGAGAGCGACAAGAACGACAAATAAAAGTAAAAAATTCTTAGAACTGTAGTATAAGTTCATAACTTCTAATTGTACACTATCCAACAAATGTTTCCTAGTTTAGTTTTCTCGTCCTCTAGCAGTCACTTTTCAGATATTAACTTATGAATACTAATATGTATGGAGAAGGTCGGTTTTTTTTTAAATCGATGTTCTCAAAAACTTTTTAACTGGTGTGACAAAAAGTTTCTGTGAATTTTTCTGTTACAGAAGATGGATGTTTCATAGACTATAATAATTGTGACCAACTTAACTTTACCCAATTCTTATTTCTTATCGTGTACTTCAATTTGAAAAAAAAGATCAATTATAGCCACAGAGTATACTTGCAAAAAATTATAATATGAAACTTAGTTCGGCTTTTATTGAAAATGTATAAAGAATTTTGTAATTCTGATCTTTATAGAAAAAGTTGATAATAAAAATAAAAGATGCAAGCTTAAGTTGTTATATAAAAATTTAAAAAACAGATTGGTGTAATTTGGTGATTTGATTAACATAAAAGAAAATGTCCAAAATGTAATTATAAAAACTGAAATCGTGACTCTTTATTCAGTCGAACTAATTTGGCTCTAATAAACTTCTTGATTTCAGTGGGAGTAATTTTATTTCCACGTCTTGTCGTCACCTGTGTTACATGTGCTAAAGAAGAAAATGATTATAAATTTTATTAGTTAATGACATCATAATGAATTGACTATACTTATAATCGATTGGATTCGTTCAGGATCCAAGTCTTCTAATTTAAGAGCCTTCTTTTTACCAAGCCCTATCAAATTGGATTTACCAAAGATAGTATCAATTAGTCGGCAAGTGTATAGTGCTGCATTAGGTGAAAATATTCGAATTAAATCCATTTTCGAAACATATACTTTACTTCCAGCATATAACGGTATCAGATTGTCTGAAATCATGAAATCACCTGGAAATAGATAAATTTATGTGGTTAAAAAAGTTACCGTCTTGATCGTGTTTAAACTAAATAATTAAATGTTAAAATAAAAATTACTTTTATTGTTTCAAAAATCTTTTTATTTATCGATTTATTTATACAAGTTGTATTTCCGAAATATTAAATTCTAATACATTTTTCACCATAAAATACTCTTACCCAGACTTAGAATTTCTAACCGAATAATATCTTTCAAACATCCACAACCATATCTACATCTTCGTGGTGTGTCGCCCTTTGTAGGTGTCGGCCGTATAGTTATTGAACGAACTCAACGAAACTCAGCAACAATCTCTGACGTGGCGAGTGATTTTAAACTAAAAACGAGCGAAATTTTACGCACATTTGTTAAACATTTAAAAAACTATATGGGGCATGTTTGAAGTGATTTAGAATTTTTTAATGCGGTAAAATCTTTTTTTTTTATAATTTTTTAATGTGGTAAGTTTTTTTATATATCGAAGAGTTTGATTTGGACCAATAACCAAAAATTTTTAAGGATTGCGCTGTGTACATATACAGCACAATCTCCGAAAATTTATGGTCTACCAAGGCTATAGGGATGTTCACTGACACCAATGTATGATCTATAAGTTCACCGTCTTATCAATTTATCTAAATTCTTGGCCAATATTGTCAAGCAAGTAACGGAAAACTCAAAATATAACATTAGGAACTCAATCGACTTGATTGAAAAGCTGAGTGATCTGACGTTAGACGAAAATAAAAAGAATGTATCTTTTGTCGTGTCCCATTTTCAACTGTTTCGAGAAATGTGTGTCTACAATTTATAGACCAAAAATATGCCAATATTACAAAAAAATGAAAATTAACTGGTTTCATGAAGGAGGTTCTTCCCGATCAAAATATAAATTCTCGGCTAAAATTTCTAGTGAAGTTTGTGACCGACCTATTAGCTTGCAGGGAAATCAAGAAAATGGAACATATCTTAATAACCACCACGAAACGATAAGATTTGACACTGAGAAGGGATTGAAAATTAAATTATGTGGACACTACAATCGTACGTGAACAACAAAATCTAAACAAGGTGGTATCAAAAAGAAGTAGCTTCCGGTAGGCTGGTGAAGTTTTATTCATCACATCCAAAACACCAGATACTAAATACAGCAAGAAATTTTGCGTAACGAAAGGGAAGCAGAAGATAGTACACAATATCTTAAAAGAAAACAGTTTTCCAAATTGAGCCACACACAATTGATAACGATAGAGATAAATATACAATCAATTATATACGGAAAGTCAGAGATATTTCAGCATGATTTACATTTCTGATATATCCGAAAGTACGAGCAGTTTTAAGAACTTTCCACAAATACAGAAATCACTTATAAAAACCGGAAAATTGTAGGCAGCTTATGTGCAAACTTTAAGGGCAAAACTTCAAAATTGAACCTACACGACATAGTCTATTCAATTTCATGTAAGAGCAATAGTATATAGTACCAACTGTAACATAAAATATGTAGGTACAACAAAACAATACTTAAAAAACAGGATATCGGATCACAAGTCGCATTTAAAAAGACAAAACGTATATAAAACAGCACTTACTAATCAATGCTTATCAAATAATCACACACCGAACTTAGAAAACACAAAGCTCATAGATAGAGAAAGCAATCAGAACAAATGATATATTTTGGAGACTCAACATATCCATAAAATAGTACATATCCACAAACAACAGTATGAACAAAAAGTTAGACATGATAGAAGAAATAAACGCAACATACTTGGTCGTGCAATATGCTGTTGCATTATCCCCACTACCCCATAGACTGTGAAATTTTAATAATCTAATGTTATTATATTAGATTATATTCAGTGTAGTCCTTAGCAAAAAAAATGACATTATTTAGTTCTTGCTTATTTTAATTGTTTAATTTAATTACAATAATTATTGTGAATATTGATATACAGCAAGGTGTAAGTATAGTAAAAATATGTAAATTAATGTATAGATAATGAGGACTTATACGATCATACTGCTCTTAATGACGTCTTGTCGAAGCAGAGAGAGTCAACGAGAGTTTGATTTCGACTAGCAAGCCTTTTTAACAATAAAACATTGATTTGAGAAAAAAAATGTATTTGGAATTATGTACATATGTATTCAATTTCATAATAACAAATGTACATTTTTTGGACTCACAATTGGTTTTTTAATAGAACTGGTAAGTGGTTATGTCTATCCTTGATGTTTCGTCCAGGCTCAGTCGAATCGACACCTCGGAAAGACGACAAAATATCTATTTAACAAAGAGATTTTGAAACGCAGCGAATGTATGAGAAAAAGTTTAATATTATGTTCTTTCGGTTTTCCATTGAGTACTGTGTAACTACTTGGGAAGTGAAAACTGCTTTAGCACGAAAAAATACAGAGCGATAAATAATCTTGAGGTGACGATTGCCTTATGAAGAACACAAAAAGACTAAAATCTCATTTCATCTTTTGTAAAAGGATTTCATTTATTTTAATGCAAGTTTAATTTCTTTGAAGCATGAATATGCTAAAAGTACTTCTTTTTGCCATGGTGTTACATTCTAAGACGGAACTGAGTCTCCTGGATTGAGATTTTGTAATAATTTTGCATACATAGTGCGAACCTACAATTTTATATGAATTATGAACCATGGATGAATCACAACATTTTTTAGCTCTTGTTGGAAGTCATCTACTGCAACAACATGATATCAGTGTAGACCAATGGTTTCCAACCTTTTTCAGCTAACGCTCCCTTACAGACTCCACATAATTTTTTTAAAATATTTAAACAATGTGGTATTGCTGAGAAGGGACTGTTTCAAAAGATTTTCTTGATTCCTGTGGAAATGCGTACGGAGCAACAGTACAAAAAATCATATTCCGAACAAAAATTAAGTATTTTAAAGCAGTGGAGACTCGTTTCCTTTGTAATTTAACAGTATACAGCAGTTTTCATTTGCTTTAAATATTAGACCAAAACTAAGACAAAAAGTAGTTAAAAATTAATTAATTACAATTAAAAATTTATGAATATAACGAAATCACTAGGGGGACGAAAAAAATTTCGTCATATAGAGGTTATATAGAAAAAAAAACTTCGCTATGAAATTCTTCCTATCAAATTTTTTATATTCTATTTGATATATCATATAGAAGTATATTAGATTTAGTATACCGTTTTTAATGCATCAAACCAATCATCGGACACAAAAATGAACTACACCAGGGTGTTAGGGAAGACAAAAGATTTTGATTTCCGCATGTCCTTCCATCCGTACTTTCGTGAACACCATAACTTTCGAAAGGATTGAGCTAGACTTGAAATTTTGTATAGTTACGGCTCTCGTAAATCACTGAGTTCTTGAACGGGCAAAACTAAGCCATTCCTTTTTTTTTTTTTTTTTTTTTTTTAAAGATTTATCCACTACTCCAAAAATAGAGCAACTATAGAGAGTTTTTAAACCTCAACAAGCAGGAGCTGAGGACAATGGTGGGCCTCCTCACAGATCACTGCCTAGTAAACTACCACCTACACAACATAGGCATAACCGCCGACAACATTTGCAGACTCTGCCTAGAGGAGGTTGAAACTGCAGAGCACATACTGTGCGAATGCGCAGCCTTGGCGCGAACAAGGATGTCCTTAATGGGAAAGGCACAAGTACTACCAGAAGACATAAAGAGGACTCCAGTCAAAACCATTCTAAGATTCACTAAGAATCTACAAGAGGGGTGGCTAACGTAAAAATGGGGAAGTCACAATAGATCTTAAGGTCGCGGTGACAAGGGAGCGAGAAAGCTACACATACACATAAAATAAAAAAATAAAATAAAAAAAGCCATTCCTTCCCGCCACCTCCATGCAAACGAAACAGTTTTTCGCATTTTTTCTCAAAACGGTCATATTGAAAAATTTATAAAGGTGAAATGTTCTGATGTGCCAGAAACAGGCTCCTAATAGGGTTTCAGAGCAAACATGCCTGACCTGTTGGTCAGGCCAACAGATGTTGGATGTGAAAACATCCACAAAAATATAACACTTTGTTAGATTTTTTTAATGACCTATAAGCCGAGAAATTCCAATAAAGGTAATATGTCTTTAGAATAGGATTTCCATACATCAAAATCCAATCGGTCCACTGCTTCCCTCTTCTCCCATACAAATATTTCTCGAAAACTGTGCATCGCATAAAAAAATTTATAAAGATGAAATGTGTTTAGAATGTGATTTTACATAACTTATACATCAAAATCTGGTTGGACCATTCCTTCCCAAATATTCCAATGTGGCTGGGGCCCGAAATTATTCAAGGAAAAAATATTGAATATGAAATACATATATTGGTATAAAACACTAACAACTTTGAATTTACGATTCGAACCAATCGTATCGTGTTTGGTGATAGGGCCTCTGTATAATTAATTAACATACACTCATGTGGCGGCATTCCGCAAGGGTGCAGTGTGAATGCAATCGAAAATATCAATGTTAATTAAGAGGGGATTTTCTTTTGCATTCACACTGTAGGTTTACGAAATGCCATCCCTGTAGTGAAAAACTAATAAAAAACACACAAGTGCGCACATTTTAGGGTAGCAAATAGCTGTCTGTACACGAATTGCTTATCATTTGTTCCAAACCAGGAAATTAAGATCAAAAAATATTTGAAGAAACCTAAAATAAAGCAAAAAAAACATTAATATTTTAATACACTGATTTAAAAAAAGCTATAGCGAATTCTAACACAGTAAAGGGCAACTAACAAAACATTTTCTCGAAAATTAACAGAACAAGAATTTAATTCTTTGCTCCAAATCCCAATTGTAATTTCTCTAATTTCTGCACAAGCCTTACCTGCAACTATAGAAAAAGAATAATCTACAGTGTAGTATTAGGCACTAGATTTTTAGAATCACTACTTTAAGATCAAACTTTTCCATAGCTTGTAAAATTTGTAAAAATGTTTTTCAAAACTAGATTTGGCGGATTGACATTTTAAAGCGTCAGAGATTGACATTTGAAAAAATAATTAGCCTTAACCTTAAATCTACCGCCAGCGCCATCTATTTGTGAAACTTTAAAAAAATGAACGTTTATCCAGAGTGCTTATAAACTGTACAGGGAAAAATTATCCAATTTTGATTCTGACACTGACTTTAGAAAGACTCTCAAACAGAATGTAACCAACCGCGTGACAATATATTTTCAATTAAAACAGTTTTTATGCGAATTAAAACAGTATTTAAATATCTTTGCAATTCATTAAAACAAGCACAATTTCAAAATTTTTAAATACTTTCGTCATAAATATTCGTCATTAAAAACTTTCGTCATTACCAGATGGCAGTGGTTTGTGTGTGTGTGTGTGTGTGTGTGAGCTGCGAGGAAAACAATCAATTGTAAAAAAAAATTCAGTGCAAATGTTGGTACAAATGGCAATTTTGGTAGAAATTTTTTATAAAATTTGATAAATACTAAATAATAAACCTTTAATGTAAGAAGTCAATTGGGCCCCCAAGACCGAATAGCCACAGAGAACTATGCAGGGAAATTCTGGCTTTAAGTATAGAATTGTTCTTTGAGAAGTGCTCTAAAGTAGATTTGCTCGTGAATGCCTGGCTCTAATCTGTGACAAGACTTGCCCTGAATCTATTTTCGATGCTTCCTAGGCTGTTTTTCAAAAGTCGTAATGATTTATTTGAGGAAAGGGGAAAAATTTCACATCTTCAATGCCACTAGCACTTTTCCACAATTTTACGAAGCAATTTTTTGTCATTCTGAACTACAAACTATACAAAACGGAATTTTTGAACTAATAACAATCCTTGAACATTTTTATCTCTCAAATATGGAGATCAACATAAATTTGCTTTGTTATTTGCATTACTTGCAAAATTTGAGCAACAACAAAAGCAACTTCACTTAAGGTGGGTTTAGAAACACGAGCATTTTCATTTTTACTGGCAAAGTGAATGAAATGCCAGATTTCTTATGACTTTTTCACCAAGTGGGAAAGGGACGGGAAACCACTCAGTAAAAATTTTACTGGAAATTTCGCTTGCATGTAGTGGTTTTACTATCCATAATTTTCGTCGACGATAGGAAAGTTATGGCAGTAAACAACAACAAACACATTGGACTTCCCCGCCCTGCCAGCAAAATGTTACCCCTGAATTATGGGGAATTATGGCAGCCAGCAAAAGTAAGGTTAAGTTCGATGTTTATTTGAAAGCTACGCATTTTAAATGGAAACGGGAGGTAATAATAATTATGTTATTAATTATAACATCACACAAAATTATTTTGTTAGGTGAAATTGAAGTGCTAACAAACGTATTGCTGCGAGAAGGTGATGTGCAGTGACAGCTCGCCATAAAGTGGAAGGGAAAGTACGTGTGAGACACTGATGTGATCGACTTTTTGCGCACGTAAATTTGAATTTTGCTATCCCGCTCACTTTGCCAGTAAAAATGAAAATGCTCGTGTTACTAAACCCACCTTTACAACCATTGTTTTCTTTGACACAAATTACTGGAATAACAATAGCCTTATTATTATCAAAACCTAGTATTTTCAAATCTAAATTTTATCCTATTTTACTTACAACATTAAATATTCCTGAATTTTTAATTCAAAATAACAAGTCAACTTCGAACTATCAAACATTGTTTTCCCCACAGCGACGAGTTTGACATGTAGAGTATTAATGGATTGGTGATAGAATTACCCTATTGGCACTTTAGGAGTTATACGCTCTCTACTAAGGTCTAAACGACCGGATAAGGACTCTAACTGTAATCCAACCGAAGTCCAATAAAATACAATGGTGGTGGCGTGCTCTTTTGAAGTTTGTGATCACATTTGTTTTTCCTAGTTTTTCGCGTTTAATTAAAACGATTTTGAGGTTTCGTGTTTATTTTTTGCAATATTTTTTTTTCTTCTGTGAAGTAGTGTTGAATTTTTGTAGTTAATAGTGTTAGGTGGTGCTCATTTCCAAAATTCATGGACTTCATCTCAGCTTGCCTTGCAGGCGAGGACTCTGTAAGTAATAAAAGAAGCTACGCAAATACAATACGTCTCCAATTAAGGTAAACATATTTCTAATTATATGCTGTAATTGTTAATTTGTTTAGTAACTGGTAATTTGATTTCCTCGTTGCTAAAAAAGTTTGACGTCCGATCACAAAACTGTCAAACAGTAATGGCGCGCTTCTCGTGGAGAGCTATTTTGATGGAATTGCTTTATCAAAGCTAGAAAATCATTATTTATAAAAAAGTATAAATTTGCATATTCATACAATTGCCTTAAGCTAGGAACATTTGCACCTAAATCTTTTGTCACTATGCAGGACTGGGAATGGTAACAATAAAAGTGCCTGTTTACATGAGCGATTTTTAATCGCGGGGTCTAAAAAATCGCTTTGCTGTTTACATGGGCGATTAAAAAAATAGCTCTAGTAAGTGTTTTGACAGATGAGTAATTCCAATCAAAATGGATTTCGAGGAAAGTATTGCTTAGTAACTGTTTTCCATGCTGAGCAATTCCCGATATACTTCACGGAGCTGGTTACTGCTCTATTTCAATAATAAAGAGCTCAGTGTCAAAAACCATTCTTCAAATTATTAAATTAACAAAAAGAACCTTATCAGTTTTATAGAAGCTGCACCCGTCACGCACGGCTAGGGAAGGGCTATGAAATCACTGCAGGTGATTTTTCCTTTGATATCTAAAAGTAGCAATCGCAGGCTTGCTATTTCAAATCAAAAATATTGGTAATTGAAATCACAGGACTGTGATCGCGAAGCGATATTAAAGAAGTCACTTAATGAACATAGCGTCAGTTTACCCGTATGGTGAAACCAAAGGGTATATTAACTTTGTCTTACCGTTTGTAACGCCAAGATCCCGTTATCACACACAAAAATGAATTACATTAGTGTGTTTAGAATGATAAAAAAAATTAAATTTTGCATGTCCGTCTGTGGCGCGAATTGCGGGCGCACGGATTGAGCTAGAGACTTGAAATTTTGCGCAGGTCCGTTTTTCGTAAAATGCAAGGCTAAGTTCGATAATGGGCAAAAATGGACCATTATGGGGGTACCCACCATAGGAACGAAAACGTTTTTTGCGAATATCTCAAAAATGGTGCATTTTATCAAAAAAGTGTAAGAACAAAAGTTATTTAGGATATGATTCCACATAAAATTCCCATACTTCACAATCCGATTGGAATAAATTGTAAAAAATCTTATTGAAAAGTTTGACTTCAAAGTGGAATTTTGATACAACTGTTCGCCGTTCACTTAAACTTCGAACAATGCCATATCACCATACGGGTTTTCAATAATTGCCACATTGGCAATTATAGCTTTTGTTATGTTTTATAAAAATCGCGTTGATTTTTCTATAAAAATTGACCAGTGAATTCTTTTGATATTTCATGTGTGCTCCTTGTAAATATAGGTTAAAGTCGATCGAATCTCTTGTTATTAAGATTACTTATAAGACTTGTTGTGTTTACGATTTTTTTATCGGTATCCTGTAATATGAGCGATAATTAATTGTTTGTAATTTTTTTCTCAAGAACAGTTCTATATAACACATGGATCAATAAGTCCCGAGACTAACAATGAAAACAACATTTTTTTTGCCAAATTTTTTTTTATTCATCAATATAATCACCTTTTAGGGTGATACAATCGTTCCAACGCTTTTCCAATTTTTCAATACCATGTTTATAAAAAAAATTATCTTTCGCTTCAAAATAAGCTTCAGTTTCAGCGATGACCTCCTCATTTGAGCCAAATCTTTTTCCCTGGAGCATTTTTTTAAGATCAGCAAAGAGCCAGTAGTCACTGGGGGCTAAATCTGGCGAGTATGGGGGGTGGGGAAGCAGATGAAAGCCCAATTCGTTCAATTTTGCCATTGTTTTCATCGACTTGTGGCAGGGTGCATTGTCTTGGTGAAAAAGGATTTTTTTTCTCTGCATGTGCGGTCGTTTTTTTGCGATTTCCTCCTTCAAACGCACCAGCAAGTCAATATAATAATCACTGTTGATCGATTTACCTTTTTCGAGGTAGTCAATGAAAATCACGCCATGCGTATCCCAAAAAACTGACGCCATGACTTTGCCAGCTGACTGCTGCGTTTTCGGACGCTTCGGACGGCTTTCGCCAGCTGTGCGCCACTCAGATGACTGCCGCTTCGACTCTGGAGTGTAGTGATGTATCCATGTTTCGTCCATGGACACGTAACGACGCAAGAAATCTTTTTTATTGCGAGTAAATAGCGATAAACAGCTTTCTGAATCATCGACTCGTTGCTGTTTTTGTTTCATCGAAAGCAATCGCGGCACCCACTTGGAAAAAACCTTTTTCATGCTCAATTTTTCATGAAGGATAGTAAATGCACTTCCATATGATATCTGTGTTATCTCAGCAATCTCACGGAGCTTCACTTTACGATCTTTCATTATAATTTTTGTCACTTCACTCACATTTTCCGGTGTAACGGCTTCCACAGGTCTACCCGAGCGTTCCGCGTCATTTGTGTCGGTACGACCACGTTTAAACTCGGCAAACCACCGACAAATCGTTGCTTTTGATGGACAAGAGTCCGGGTAACATTTTTCAATCCATTGTTTCGCTTGCACGGTGTTTTTACCCATTAAAAAACAATGTTTTATCAGAACACGAAACTCGGTTTTTTCCATTTTTTAAACAAACTACAAAACGACTTTACTCCAACCTCGATAACTCAGCTGTTTCTGGTCCGATCGACTTAAAATTTTGACACGTTTCAAGCAAAGGTTAGTACTCTAGAAAGACGTGGTTACTGGTTTACTACGAGCGTCATCTCTGGGTTAGTCTCGGGACTTATTGATCCATGTGTTATTTTAACAAAATTTGGGAACTTATAGTTTTCGAGGACAAACATTCGATTGCACTATACCCCGCGATTATCCTTTTTTCATTTTTTATCGGGAAAATGCTCATAAGGGGATTTCAAATTCTAATATGGAAAGTATTGTAGAATAACAAGAACATCCTTTCATTCGTTTTTTTCGGTGAAATTCAGCAGAGCAGTTTTTTTTGGATCGGGGATTTCGAACGCGTTTATATTTCAACATATATTAAAGTATTTTTTTTAAACAGTAGTTCGCTAATTAACAAAATAAACGCCAATTTTAAATGTAAATATTATTAATTAAAGTTTATTTATTAAAGAAATGGTTTATTACAAGTCTATGCCGATAGGAAACCAGGCAATCGTAAAATATGGGAGATTGTAAACATTCAAATGGTAAATTTGTAATTTGATCATAATATTCCAATTGAAATATTTTGATATTGGTCCGATTGAATTTTGATGTATGAAACAATTATGTAAAATTGAAAAAGCTTGTATGGTGGTCTAATTTTGTTGTGAAATGTTTTTGTCCGACGACTGGTTCTATTGAAAGTGGTAAAGTTTTAGTTAATACCGAATTTATGATTTCACCGTACGTATTGTGAAAAATTCCTAACCCCACGGTTAGAAGTGCGACTAGAAGTCGCATGCGATTATCCCTCCTACTACGTTTTTCAATTTGACAGGTATTGCGATTTGCTCTGTTGTCTTGCGACATTGCATGTGACTTTAGTTGAAAAAGGTCAAACGCAAGAAAACAAAGAAAGTTATTTTGTTTATGAAACTCATTTCTGAATACCAAAACAGCGAAGGCTCCTAAATATCTTCTGTCGATGCTCCAGACTTCCGACTCGCATTGATTTACTTTTTTTCGTGTCCATACGTCGTTCGTAAATTTCTCAACTTTTTCTTCACTTCCTCGCTTGTGAGTTTCACTTCCGCGCCGATTTGTTCATACGCCTGCCTCTTGAGATCGTTTCTACGATACAATTTCGAGGCAGTCTTCCAAAGGCACTCTCTTTCCCGGCACAAATTCATTAATTTCAAAATTTCACTTCTACTCAACTTATTTTCTGCCCTTGTGAAATCAGACATAACCTTAAATGTCAAATCATTTGCAGTTCCAGTCAGATTGTATGAGGTTTTTACATACGACTTGAGTTGCGATTTTCCCCGCTTGCATGCAACTGGCGTTTACACGAGCGATTTCCCTGAGATGAGATTCGGCATGCGACTTCTAGTCGCACTTCTAACCGTGGGGTAACAAAAAATAATCTCAATAAAAACATAATCTGATTTTTATGTTTAGTTTGTAAAAATTGTATGAAATAAAGCTTTTATTCAGTTACAAAATATTATCTAACCTCAGTGACTCAGTTATCGTAACTAGCTCGGTAATTGCAACAGGTTTTGTCTACTAAAGTTGCGAATACCGAGGTCACATTGTAGTTAGAGAAGCTCCTTTTTTGTAAGAACTTTTATAAATTTTTTTTTATCGGAAGGCGATGGTTATTCAAAAATAGTTTTAGTCGTGCAAACAACTTTTTTTGTGACACTGGAGAAAATGAGGAGCAAAAATTAATTTACGTGGATTTTACAGAACAAATTCACATTGTGCCTTTCTCCTCATCTATTATGAAAATCGATTTTCGTGAAAACGGCGGGGTCTATCCAAAAATTTGTTCAGATTGAAATGATACATAACTTTCTTATACGTTAAAAAATTTCCCAAATTTCAAACGCAATACACAAATTAAGAGGAAAAACAGTCTTGTAACTTTATTTTCAGAGTAGCAAAACATCTTTCAAACATAAGAGCAACTAAAATTCCCTGCAGGCAATAAAATATTGCGGCAGTGTGGCTCCAGTGGTGTTGGAAATTGTCTGTAATCTGGATGTTGTGGGCTCAAATCTCTCTGCTGTCATTTCAAGTCTACTCAACTTTCGTTTTACGAAAAGACTAGTGATAGTAATTGATTGGTATTGACGATATTATCGGTCTAGACTGTAGCTTCTGTTTTTAAAATATTAAAATCTATGTAATTTTTTTCTCTGTTTACCGTCAGTCAACATATTTAACTGTTCTCGATATATGCATAATAAATACCCCACGGGGTTGGAAATATATTAACACGAAATAATCAAAAACGAATACATAATATTTATTAAATACTTTGTTTCAGAAAAAATGGATTTTGATTTATGTTAATAATTTTATAAAGAATAAAAAAAAATGTTTTATCCCATTTTCATATGGATGAGAATTGAAAAAGATATGTGCAAAAAACAAATACAAATTATAGATAATATATGACAATAAAATCAATTTTATAATACAATTTCTTTTATTTATTAGTTAATACCTACAGTACCTAATGAATTTAAAGCAACCATTTCAAATGACACATGACTAACAAAATATTTTGCCTTCTTTATTTAGATGAGATAAGATTTATGCGTAGCCAGAAAAAAAACGCACAACTAGTCTACAGAGGGTTCATTTACAACAAAAAATTAACTAAGACAAAAAATAATGTCACGTGGAGATGCGCCGACTTAATAAAATCGAAATGTCGTGCCGTTTGTATAACAAAGGATAATGTTTTAATAGCAGCAAGAAGATTTCATACACATGGCCCGCATTGGGATAGAATAATAGAGAAACAACTGTTTCCACTAGAAGAATCTATAACCAATTTGGAAACAGAGTTTATACCAATCTAGAAATAATATTTAAACATGTACTAATACATTGTATTCAACGCTTTGTTGATAAATGTGCACATGATTGGGCAAATTGGCCCCACAGGTCTTAGATTTGCCTGAAATTTCGCATACAGGTTCGAGATTTTATCAACAAAAGTAAAATTAAATAAAAGTGTAGACTGTAAGTATTTCGGATTTACAGTAAATGAATTTTTCGATTTTCCCAAACCTCACTTTAAAAAAACGTACCTTGTGAACGGTCTGTCGTATATACATAATCTTCATGTCAAATTGCAACAAAATGGAAATTTGCTTGGATGTGTAATTTCAGGTCAATCAGAGACCCATCAGTCAATTTACCCGGTAATAAAACAACCTACCCAAATATTTTTCAATTCATATTTTTTTTAGCATTTGGTGTTCAGCCATTAAGATTAAAATCATATGCTTTTTTAGTGTTCTTTCATTGATTAAGTTTCATATGAAAGGTATACAGTTTGACTCTGCCGAAAATAGAAAAATTAACAACAAAAAATAAAACTTTTGCTTGCATGGAATTTAAATTTTATGCAATTGGCGCCTATGTCCCTTTGCTTTCGGATGTTAAACAAAACCGATTTCATTAAAAATATTAAACCGTACAAAAAAGGAACAATTATAAACAAAATTTCTAAATACCAAAATTACCCACAATATCCCTTCCGTTTATCAAATGTGGTGGACATGTTAAGATTTATTTAATAAGACCCTCACAACGAAAATTTGTCATTTTGTTGTTATATGATTAATCTTCAATGCATGCCGAGAAATTACATTAAATTAATTTCGTTATAAATCGTTTCGTTCCAGGTAAAATTAAAAATAACCATTTATATAAACGACAAGTAAAATATAAGCGATTACTAGCCAAAAGCATTAAAATTTACCAATAGGTCAAAACTAACCGGGCATTTACACTTACAATTTGTTCTCCCCAGAAATTTTTTATCCCATTGATTGAAAGGGCTCGAGTTGCTAGCGAAAAAAATTCCAGAGAAAATTTCAATGCTTCGAAAAATTCCAGAGAAATTTCAAATTTGATGGATTTTTTTCGACATTTCCCAATTCAAGATGGCGTAATCTAAATTCAGTCGACAAGAAGTTGCGAAAATATCTAATTCTTACAAACAACACGATTGCAAAGGATTTGAAAGGGGATTTATATATAATGCATACGAAATGGGTTACGTTGCAAAATATTTGCTCCTAAAAAAGTTTTCTAGTTGCACAACTAAACGTTTCAATTTGGAGGTCTTTAAAAAATGCGCAATACGGGAACGCAGCGCATTCGATATGTCATACCTCGAAATCGCCATGGTTTAACTATTTAAATTATTGCCACGTCATTTTACCACAGATTTATTGTCTGAAATCTGCCTCAATGATTTGCCAACTACGATTTCTCGATACAAAAGTAATCGTTTGTAATTCCCCCCTCCCCCTTATTTTATATCAGTAAAAACAAGAATTTGAATCATTTAAGTGAAAACGTACAAATTTCCCTGATATTAAATCAGTTTTTATTAAATCTCCAAATATTCGGTGCTTGACAACAAGCTATCGAAACATTGATATTATGTCTGAACACTAAATCATAAAATATTTTGAAATTTAAAAAAGAAAAAATATTTTTTAATAGTCAATAAGAAATCTAGAATAAGTTATTTCTTAGACTTTGAATTATTGTAACAAAATTATAAAATAAATGCCTTTGATACTTTCAATGATATCTAATTTTAACAGAGATTTTATTTATAAGGCACCGTTTACATCTGAAACTTTATTCCGCGAATTTTATTCTGCGACACTAAATTGGTAAAAATCGCAGGTGTAAACGGGGCTTAACTTCGATTGATTATAAATGGAAGAATTCTTCTTTTATTGTCGGTGTGTTAAATGCAATTGTTTAAAAATTAATTTTTATAATAACATGATTTTTTTTTCACTCAGGTATCATCAGATTTTTGAAGAGTCAAAAGAAAAATGCACAGCTAGTCTTCAATGGATACATTTATAATAAAAAATTACCCGTCTATCCGAACAGACATATTACATGGAGATGTGCTGATTTCACAAAACATAAGTGTCGCGCCACCTGTATTACAAAGAATAACTACTTAATTTCCGTTAGGAGATCTCATCAACATAAAAATCACATGGATCGAATTCAAGGGAAGCAATTATATAGATCAGAAGAAGATTTAGAGGATATAATTCTACGAAATTCCTTTCGTAATTCCTCCTTGGAAATTTACACTGAAGGATTAAAAGTTGTCGTGCCAAAAATTGATAATTCGCAGATTAAAAATTTAACGCTTGGAAAGTTGGTACCACTTAAAAAATCTTCACACTCTTATTGTGGGAATAATTAGGAAGCGAATTTCGATTTATATTTGAGTCGTTACGATGTGGCTAAGTCAGTGTAAAAAAAGTGGAGAAAATCAATATTTTAAGACATTTACATGATTTTTTATAAATCTCACTGTTATTAATTTCATTCAGAAAATATTTTCCTTGATATACAGGTGTATCAAATCAAAAACTACACACTATCAAATCTAAAACTACACAAAAAAATATTTATGGAAAACTGAAAATTTAAAAAATAAATTGGACTTACATTTTGAACACGAGTCGTTTTATAAAAAATAATTGTATATTTTACTGTTTTTCTAAGTTGCTACTTTGTATGTAAGGAAAAATAAAAAAGCTCTCTGTAGCCCAGAAAATATTTTAGTCTTAAAAACTTGTTTAAAATCATAAATTGTAATTATTAATGATAATTGAATTTCAATCAGATATAAAGAAATAACGGTACACAACAGACGTATGCGATTGTATATTTGGTTTGATCAAATTGTATAGGGTTCGCATGAGATTGAGGTTTTAAAATCCACATATTTTTCCAAATCAACTCAATTTTTACCAAAACACTCCTTTTTAAGTTTACTATTAAATAGTTTAAGTGCTATCCATAAACTCTTATTTAAATTACTGGTCGAAAAAATCAATGGAATTTCATCTACTTACCGGACAGTAATCAGTAGGCTTTTGAAAGCTTTCGTCCCATCTTTTTATTTTTCTGCCCTTGCCTTGGTCACATATCTATAAAGGCGTGCAGTTTTCAAAAGGCATCAAACAGTTTTCACAAAGTTAAGTATTTTTCTCCACAAAAATTAAAAATTTCATTGCAGCTTGCAATTTTTGATTTTTAGCTCAGCCTAAACATATTTGTTGTGATAACACTGGGTGTTATTAAATATTGAACGGAGTCGTGATATGTTTTTATACCAATTAAAAAATTCTATATTTAAATAATATAGTTTTACTTTTCAATATTGAAGCGTATTGTTGAATCCATTACTAACATTTATTTATTTTTTTCCTTAGATGAAGTCAGATTTATAAGGAGCCAAAAAAAGAATGCACAATTGGTCTACAAGGGATACATTTATAATAAGAAATTCACTAAAAGTGGTTGCACAACATGGAGATGTGTTGATATTTTAAAAAGTAGATGCCGAGCCGTTTGCATTACAAAAAACAATAGATTAATGTCGGCCAGAAGAGAACATAATCATATCTCTCATGTAGATAAAATTGCTCCCAAGAAATTATATACAGAAGAAGAAGATCTCGATGAAATTATCGAAATACAGACCAATGATAAACTGAAACTGAGTGATATTATGAAAAGTTCGCGGCTTGAGATTCATACTGGAGAATATAAAGTGATTGTTCCGCAGTTGCATAGTTCTCAATCGAAAGCAATCACTCTGGGGAAATTGGTGCCAGTGAAAAGAAAATTGGACTAAACCAAACAAATATAAACAAAAAAAAATTATTAATTGTATTAAAATTCTAATATTATTGACTTAATATAAAATTTAAAATATATAAGAAAATGTGAGGATTGGTTTTACTCCATTCATACTCATATATAATTAACCTCAACACTAACTCTCGGTAAAAATACTCAACTCCACAATCATGGTTTTAAAACTACACTTTCCCTTGATATAATTATATCTAAAGGATGTAAATATTACTTTTAAATAAAAAAATTAAATTCATATTTTAAAATAATATGATAATTTTTTGTACATTTAATTGATATTTTCTAGGTACATAATAGTTTTCTATATTATTGAGCTCCCCAAGCAGCATTCATGTCAAGCGTGATGTTAGCGGTTGACATAAATGCTACTTAAGTCATAATTGTAAAATGATTTTAAACTGCATGAAGCCATTGACTTTGACTTTGACATTATATATTTTTACATTTCCAAAACACGAAATTTGAACTTTAATAAATGAGCTCTTTGTTCTAGGGGACATAAAATTTATCCGGAGTCGCAAGAAAAATGCTCAACTGGTCTACAATGGATATATTTACAATAAAAAATTAACAAAACGGAATGGTTTTTCAACATGGAGATGTGCTGAAGTATTCAAACTGAAATGTCGGGCCGTTTGTGTTACGAAGGATAATAAATTAGTAACTGTCAGAAGAAATCATTGCCACGAACAGCCTTTAGAAAAAATTCAACAAAAAGTTTTATATGATGAGGAAGAGGATCTGGATGTTATAATTGAAGTTAACACGGTCGAACATGAAAGTTCGTTTTCGGACATTTTAAAAGACTCACAAGTGGAAATTCACACAGATAGTTATAAAGTTATAGTTCCACAGACAACGGGCTTAGACACAAAACCACTGACTTTGGGAACATTAGTACCAAGGAAAAGACATTTCTAAATGTTTTTTTTTCTACTAACTAACATAAAATCATATTCTATATTCTGTAGAGGTATGCTAAATGCGTATTTTTGAATAAATTCTTTCTAGGTATGAGATTTGTAAAACCATGTACATATATTATCAGTTTTTCGCGATTTTTTAAAATTTTGTTTTTAGTTTTAGCAATTTTTTACTAGTTTTATCTCCATTCAATTGATTTGAAAAATATTTTCTTGATAATAGTTGTAGTTTTCGCGAGCAACAAACAATTTCAATGAATGACGGATAGGTACATAGTTTTTAAATTCTGAGGGGTTATACTTGATGAACTTTTGTGGAAAATTTCACAAAAAAATAAATAAACAAAAAAACGAAATAGTTATTTTCGGTTTTCGATACTGTAACGGAATTAAATTTTTAAAACACTAACGTAATTTAGAAGAAAAAAAAAGTCAGGAAAATAATTTTGTTATTTCGTTACATTACTATAACGTTTCCCATCCCTGCATACAAGACAAGGGACAAAAATAAATACAATTCAGCAAATGCTTTTACTAGGAATTTAGTAGGTTTTAGTATCAAATTTATATCGAATTCCGTGCTACATTTCAAGTAAAAGCATTTACTAGATTTTATTCACTCTGTACAAGGAGTAGATAATTACTGCAAAGAGTTCAACTGAACTCGAGCCAGTACTTATCTGTCAACTAGGTAACTTTTTCAAGTAGGTGCTGTCGGGCCAACTTCAAAGTTTCGATAGCCCGAATTACTCAAACTCAATGCGGTATCTAGGTAGGGTTGCCATAAGTAATTTTAGAAAACTACGACTCGTGGCCAAAAAGTCCCGGACAAACTTAAAATATTTAAAAAAAATACTTGACCTCAATCGTGTAGAGGTAAGTTAAAATCATTTATATTTTTATAATAAACGCAAGAGAGATAACTTCTGCTGCTTTTCTATGTTTTGCAAATAAAAATTAAAAAACAAACGCGCAGCAGACAATTCGTTTTTATAAAAACACGTACCATATTTTTTTTCTTCGAAGCAATGCATCCGCAGACAAGTTTTTGGCATTTCGAGGTCATATATACCCTTAAATCATAATTGGCTTGAATTTCTTCATACACGTTTAAAAATCCCGGCCATATTCATAAACCGTCGGACGCCCTAAAAGGAGAACGGGGCTTGCGGGAAAGAGGACGGATGGTCACCCTATACCTAGGTTGCTTTTACCACAGATAAATGTAGCTTAACAGATAGACATTTTCGTATTCGATTTTCCACAGCTTAATCGAATAAAATTATACTAGCCGTAGCTCCCCATGCTTGTGTTGGTAAAGAGATGAAGAAATGTTCGGTTCACTCTCATCTCATTTTTGCGTTACCAGCTCTCCTATTCGAATGATCCTATGCGAATGATGGCTGACGTCACAGACGAACGAGAGGAATTCGTTTTTACGATCCACTCACTCATACATCCAACAGGGGAGCCACGGAAATTTAGAGTTTTGTATGAAGCATAAATGCCACAGAAACCGTAGTGCAAATTGTTTCTCTGTCTATTATACTTCTCTGTGCTTTTACCTAAGTAGATTTGACACATATCTAATATTCTACACTACAATACCGGTTAATTATAATCACTGTAAATAATGTAGATTCTGGAAGGTAAATTTCTGATGGTTCGACAAAAGCAAAAAAAAAAAGTTTTTTTTAGTTAACACTAACTTTAAAAGAAATACCGTTTTTAAATTTTTAATCTTTAAAATATTTTAACATAATTCTATGAAACTGTATCACAAAAGATGATATTTAATTTTTGTTGTTTTGGTAATGAGAAAGATGTCGCATTACCAATTTCTTTTTAAATTTCAAACTTAAAAAAAATTCACATGTAGTTAATCTTAATATATGAATATATTTAAATATTGAATTACTAAGTATATTTTTATGTAAGCTACAACAAAAATAATTGAGTTTTATTTATAATTATTCGATTTTTTAGGCTGGTTGCGTAAACATAAATATCGCGTCAAACTTTTGGAATTCTTTTTTCGATCGCCTTGTTTGAAATAATTATATGAAAAATTTCATAAATAGTAAATAAGTCCTATGTAAGTGATTTTTTACCTTTGACCGTGACTCTTATTCATCTATCGCAGAATAAGTTCAATTATGTCAGAAACAGTTCTCAGAATTTGAATTTATTCTTCCAGTAGAGACGGTTCAGCAATAAACCTCTAAAATTTTGTGTCATAGAGCCGAGTGGATAAAATCTAAATGCTTTTTAAATGTAATGTTATTTTTTGTTTTTTGACAATGTTTTAGTAGAACATATTCTAACTGGCTTCTATTTTAGGGAAATCGATGATGTGGAAAAACTATGATGTTTGGATATCCAACAGTTTTGATTCAATCGGAGAACTAACTCATCGGGTCATCAAAATCTTTTAGCAATATGATATGGTAATAAATATTTGCCTTGTAATGATTTTACATCTAGATTGTGTTGTTTTTTGTTATTTTAAACAGCTAAAATAAAATATCTAACTTCGCGTTTATAGTTTTTTTTTCTAATTATTAGGCCATTGGTATTCTAAAATAGGGAAACTATGCGCTAATTTACACATAGCTGTCAAATAAGATGTTGAAAGTCTTGTAATCTGATAAATGCAGGATAATTTTACTATTAGCCGTTTTCCATTGGACGTGTGTACTACTTGGCAAGGAAGTAATCATATATTAAATATGATTTTAAATTGCAGTATTGTAAAAAATCAGTATTTTGAAATTTCCCTTTTTGTGGACCAATTGCCATTCAAATCTATTAGAATCAACCGATTTGCAGACTTAGATTTCTCAGATGATGACGATTAGCTACCTTCAAAGCATAAAAAGGCTCCTAGTGTTGATTTCAAAGCAGACATGCAAGAGTTTTCGGATGTGAAAACATCTACAAAAATAATATAACATATTGTTATATTTTTATGATCTGTAAACTGAAAATTCTAAAAAATTACAAAGGAAGCAAAAGTGAAAGAAATACACACAAATTTTTCTAAATCAGACCATTTATATCCTGCACTTCTGAATCTTGCTTTTAAATGCATTCGTTGTTTGAGAAACAAAAATAAAATACTGCATAAAGGTGTAAGCGCTGAAACGAGTTGCTTCACTGCATGCGACATTTGATAATTACATATAATATAAACTTGATGCGTTTCACAGTATTTACTAAACCAAATATTTTAAAATTTACATTACAGATTAGTTTATTAATAAAAGTTAAAGACATTGTTTACTGCCACTGCCACCAGCATTTATTGTACGGGTATCCCTGTTTGGCAAACAATGGGGTAGAGCATTCAGCCGGAGGTCTTTGGTGACATCCTCGTACGCAGAACGCTGTCATTTCAAGTCCACCTAATTTGCTTTATCGATATGAGTAAATAATAATTACGACATTCTCGGTCTAGGCTGCTATCACGACCTCTGCTATTGATAGATTGCGACGAAAAACTTTACAAATGTTGCAGTTCATCCATGGTCCAGAATCCATATTAAATTTTGGGTGCGGACAGCAGTGACGAAAAACTGATACAAAACCTCAATTAAGAAGACTAGTCTCGCTTTGGGATTTCTCCATATAATGAAACCTCTATTACTACGTTTATGCAAACAGGATATATCCGCATGAAACAATCGAATTCATAATCCTTGTGTATTTTTGCGCACGTAGATTGTAATGCTACATTTACACGAATGACAAATTTGTCATTTTTTTCTTGTCATTATGTTAATTCCCGTGTAAATGGCATAATTTTTGTAATTTTTTCTGTCAGAAAATGTCAATCTCTCATAAAAGAATGAACTTGTCAATTCTTTTATGCCAGATTGTCATTCGTACAAACGCAATATTAGTTATGACAAAAGTTGAATACTAAAGTTGTCATAACTAATATTGCGTTTGCACGAATGACAATCTGGCATAAAAGAATGGACAAGTTCATTCTTTTATGAGAGATTGACATTTTCTGACAGAAAAAATTACAAAAATTATGCCATTTACACGGGAATTAACATAATGACAAGAAAAAAATGACAAATTTGTCATTCGTGTAAATGTAGCATAACTTGACACGGCATTTACACGTTTTCAAAAACTTTTGTCGACCTTTTTTCGTATGCCTAGCACTTCAAATAATTTCAACGATTTAATTGCGGTGAGGTTTTCCATAAAAACTCATTTTCTTTGCATAAATTCACCAATTTAACATGTTCAAAACCCAAATGTCAAATTAGTTGCAGTCGCAGTTCAGTTTGTATCCCATACGATTTCAGTTGCGATTTACCACACTTTCATGCGACTGGGGTTTACACGAGAGATTTTCGTGAGATGAACATACGACTGTTAGTCTTACGTTTAAACCTCGTTTAAGGGAAACCAAGTGAAAAATGTATACGAAAGTATTCCAAAATCAATTTTTAACTTTCATTAAAACTAAATGTACGAATTTATATTCGAATTTAATTTGTTTTTGTGATTTGATTTGGATATATAATTTCTGTTTATACGACAGATTTAAATCCTATTATGGAGAATTTGGTTCAAAAATCGGGATTTTCTTTGTCGTATAAACGTGGTATAGTATAACGAATTGTTTTTGGACACTTTGATTAGGAAGAGAAAAAATTTTCTAAAAAAAATAAAACCGACTTTAAAAAAAACTGAAAAGAAAAAAGCACTAAAAAGAAAAAAATAATTTAAAACTATGTCCATTAATAGCGCATTTAAAATTCGGCTTTTTTGGAGTGGCGTTAAATTTACACTAAATAAAATCGTTGTAAAATTTCTATTGTCAAGTTTCGCACAAAATCAGTTTCTACATGGAGACAAAAAATAGGATAGATTTCTACAAAAAATAGTAACATATGAGACAGTGGGCTTTTTTATAGCGATTGCTTAAAAATAGGGAATCCAATATGGGACATAAAAGAACTTAGTTTTGGTGCTTCTAAGAGCCGTGTCTATAGTTAATCTGTTTGACAACAAAATTTTTGGAGTCGATCTTAGTTCTTAGTTAGCCTTAAGGGTTAGAAAGTATGTAAACGATTAGCCTTAAGGGTTAGAAAGTATGTAAACGATTAGCCTTAAGGGTTAGAAAGTATGTAATTTATTTTAGTTGCAAATTTAACGCCACTCCAAAAAAGCCGAATTTTAAATGCGCTATTAATGGACATAGTTTTAAATTATTTTTTTCTTTTTAGTGCTTTTTTCTTTTCAGTTTTTTTTAAAGTCGGTTTTATTTTTTTTAGAAAATTTTTTTTTATTTCGAACGTTTTTAGTTTCAATTTTTAATATAGGTAAAATTACAAAGGGTTTGAGGGGATAAGTCCGCAGATAAGAAATATATAAAAGAATCTTCCAGATATTGTACTGAACACAATACAAAGAATTTTACTCGATATCCCAAGCAGGGAGGGGTTTGAAGGGGTAGGTTAACACGGGGGAAATATATAAAAGAACCTTCCTTGTGTTGTACTGAACACAACGTAAAAACATAACAAAAGCTATAATTGCCAATCTGGCAATCATTGGAGACCCGTATGGTGATATTCGTATCAAAATTCGAACAGTTGTATCAAAATTCCAATTTGAAGTCAAACTTTCCTATAAGATTTTTTAAAATTTATTCCAATCGGATTTTGATGTATGGGAGTTTTATGTAGAATCATATCCCAAATAACTTTTGTTCTTGCACTTTTTTGATAAGATGCACCGTTTTTGAGAAATTCGGAAAAAATATTTTCGTTTGTATGGGGGGTACCCCCCCTAATGGTCCATTTTTGCCCATGAATGAACCAGGGCCCAACCAGGAACTTTCTCTACAACTTTCTCTTTTGGATGACCAAAATCGGTCCACCCAGTAAAAAGTTAGGCGTGAACATACATAAAAAAAAAAAAAATTCAGGTGGAATTGAGAACCTTTTCCTTTTTGGAAGTCGGTTAAAAAGGAACAAAATCGTCTCCATATCCCAAATTTCTTTTTTTAACGAAAAAAATTTCCAACATAACGTGTTGGTTTGTTCAACTTTTGTGCTCCATATAACGACATTTTTCAAATGCTTTTTTAAGACTAAAGATACGAAAACGGTTAAGATAGTAATTAAAAGTTGAAAAGCCAATTTCAAAATTTGTATATTTTGTGCAAAAAATGTTATAAACTAATTTACAAAAAATAAGTATTTTTTTTTAAATCGTGATAATTTTCTTTAATATTTATTTTAGGTCAATCTATTTCAAGATTCCCTCCACAACTTTTTATCATTAGTCGAAAAGGTGGAATATTGTTAGTTCTTGACAATTTTGTTTATCGCTCGAATTTAAAGCGCCACGGCCGCGAAGTTAATAAAATTTATTGGGAGTGCATTCACAACCGTTCAAAGAAATGCCGCAGCCGATTAAAATCTGTTGGTGATGAATTGTTTATAACATGCCGTTAGTTAAAAACTTTTTTTATTGACAAATAAATTAACAGATAAATATTTTCAGATGAGCATAATCATAATTCAGATGAATCAAGAGTATCATTGGCCAGACGCGCTGGCATGCTTCTGTATGAAAAAATAAGCAGACTTCGAACATAATTTTTTCAATTGTTTGTTTTAGCGGATATAAATGAATAAGTTCTTTAAATAAAGTTTTTTTTTTAAATTTAAAGTATGAATTCTTGTTTAAATGAATTTTGAGTTCAATTAATGTCTTGTTTTAATTTCTTATTTTTTTATTATTTTATATTTAAGGACAGAGGAAACGAAGGGGGCGTCCTCCAGGAGCTAAGAAACTTCAACTCTTTGAAGTAGCAAAAGAGGCCTTGAAACAAAAACCATGTCCGGTTGTATATGTGGCACCACAAAGAGGTGGCCTTCAGTTGCTCCACGATAAAAACCGCTATACCACATATTATAAACGTGATGAATACAACTATTGGCGTTGTATTAAATTTGATATAACAAAATGTCCAGCTAAAGTTTTAGTTTACAAAAAAAGTCTATACGAACTTAATAACTTGCATAATCATATGGAGCTTACATTAAGTTCGGAACCACCTGTAATTTTACCTAGCACAACATTAACTACTAATCCTGACTCGAAAGATCAAGTAATAGAGCAAACTGAATCAAATACAATTGAAATATTAGATTTGGAAAAAGAATCTAAAAAAAGCGAACTAGATATTATCAAAATAGAAGAAGAACCAGAAGATATACAAACAAAATCATTACCACCATCGAAACCAGCTCCGACATTCTCTGTTGACGAAATGAAGGAAAAAATGAAAGCTCGATTGAAATTCGCAATTTTAGGCAAACAAAAATAAGTATATGGAAATTTAGATACAATATACCGATATCAAACCACGGAGATAGATAACATCGAGGGGTATAGACTATTGAGGGGAAAAATTATTGTTTTGTTTTCAACTATAAATAATACACAACACATTATTGCCAAAATAAAAAAAATATTTGTCAAATATTGTCCTTAGTTCTATAAATGTGCAAAGTTTCATTAATATTAAAGATTGACACTTTCTCCGTAGGTTTGCTTGTGAGTTTGACGTTAAACAAAATCTGAGTACATGCTACTGGGGTATACAGTATCGAGATTTGAATGTATAGCGAAAATATTATATCTGTAAACATTAACTTATAACCACACAATATATTCGATAACCAATTCTATTCGATAAGCAATTATACATTTCTAATATATGCTAGTGGAATATATATCACTACTTTAGTTCGATTCAAATAATTTGTAATATAGTAAAACCTATAAAGTTCGAAGTGGACGGGGACAGGCACAACATCGAAAATGTTGTTCTCAATATATTACCATTATGGTTGTTGATATTTCATCCAAATAAAGAAAAATTTTCTGAACTAAAGACTTCTAATTCACTTCAGACATTTTTCTGTGTACCCTAAATAGTTTTATTTTAAACTCTTTAACAATTGTGTGTAAAATTTCGCTCTTTGTAAGTTCAAACTTTTGTTTAATACAGATATCTGCAAAGAGCAACAGTCCGTTATAAATCATAAGTTATTTGGATCGATTTTAAAGTTTTATGGTTTTTTAATTTTTTGGTACTACCAGAGAACAAATAATCTAGAAAATAAACTCTTAGAACAAATTTTTAGAGAAAATTTTTCCACTGTGAGATGAAGCAAGAGGATCCGATGTAACACGGAAAAAATTATCCATTCGATTCTTCCATCTCATTGAATAGATACGACGAAAATGATTAGAAAATGTTCTCTCTGCTTCGTTCTCCCTAGTCTAAAAGTAATTAACTTTTAGGCCGTAGCTAGTGAATGATAGGGACATTTTTCCCCCCTTCGAAGGGGAAATTTATCAAAAATTTGTTCGGCAGAGTTTTTTCTATATATTCCTTATTCTATGGTACTACGACTAACATTTTAAGCTGTAAAGTTTAGTTATGAATAAATATTTCAAACAAACTTTTATTATTAAAACTTGAGAGTCAAGAATACTAATTTAAGTACCTACATCAAAAATATAAAAAAATTTGTCAATACTTTTTGATTTGACTCTATACTAAAAATGACATTCTTGAAATTTCTATTTGTCTTAATGTTTGTTTCGGCATAATGCGAAAACGGTTAAACTGGTACAGGTTAATATAAAAACAAAGCTCAATATTAAGGGACAATGTGATGTTGGTCAGGACGCGAAGACGAATGAGATACAAAACTAGAGGATATCGGCGCGCGACCGAGACCTATGACGGCAGGGCAAGACCGGAAAGCCATTACAGCGCCGAAGAGGAAGAAGAATAAAATGTTTAAAAAAAATTCTTTACAAAAAATAAACAACAGAATTGCTAGATTTCAAAACGCTAAGAACAAAGCGTACATTGGACCTAATTTGCTTGGCACGCTTGGGATGCCTGAACAAAGCGAAACAAGTAGAGCCTACATTAGCCCTGGACCTTGAATCGATTCAGAAAATCAAATAAAGGTGCTTTGTCCAAATTATGTATCTTAAGGATGACAGGAGTAAGTTGGGGATGAGCGCGAATTAAACGATCTGCTTTTAGGCATTTTAGAAGAACGAATTTTTTTGGGCTCAACCTAATTCTTTAATAACCCTAGGTCCGGTTTTTGTTACAATAGATCTAATAGATGTAATTTCTTTCCACGCTACTTTCAAAACAAGTATGAAAAAATTAGAAATGTTGGAACGGCTTATTAAAAATTCACATTAATTGATTTTTTTTCAAATGGAAGAGTATTGTCAAATAAAAACAGTTCTACATAAGTTTCATTTAAGTTTTAAGTATGAATACATATGGTTTTGGGACTTAGTCAATAGTAAAAAATACAAAAAATAAAATCATTTAAAAAATATTTGAGATATTTGTTTTCCCTTAGAAACAACCAATCGGTACTATTAACTTTGCTGTTATTGTGGTAAATAATACTAATTATTACAAAATAATACTAATTGTTAAAGTTTTTTCCCAAACCGTGAACACACTTGAAAATATCACTAAACAGCTAAAAACGCTAAGTACAAAGGAGTTTAATCACTAAAACGCTATTTTTATTCAATTTTTAACTGAGACTATCAAACATGTTCGAATTGCTAACTTCCATATTTGCCTAAATTTAATATTTTTACACCAAGCGGTTAATACATTATAAATGATGTTAAACTTGCAAAAAAATCATGCCATGCACTTTGTTTACAATTAGTACCTACTATTTTACGACGATTAAAAAATTTACAATTAGTACTATTTTACGACGATTACAGCAGTACATTTTGTAAATACGTCTAATATTTAATGAA
Source organism: Chrysopilus asiliformis (assembly GCA_964034945.1). NCBI lineage: Eukaryota > Metazoa > Arthropoda > Insecta > Diptera > Rhagionidae > Chrysopilus > Chrysopilus asiliformis. The sequence goes on from OZ035961.1 coordinate 47,113,607, forward strand.
ATTCTGGCGGGTACAATAATTACTTTAATTACGTAGGAAATTTCGCTACTTTTAGTAGATGTGGAGGTACTACAGACGTTGCTACTTTTTGTACATTTTGGTTGGGCAACAAAGTTGTATGTGAAATATAAAAACTTCTCGTAAGTTTCTATGGTGTGTCCAATAAATAAAAACAATTTCTGTAACAGAAGAGAGTGACATTTATTCTGTCTGACGGGGACTTCGTCTGTCTCTCTCTCTCTCTCTCTCCTGAGTTCGAAACAACATGACTTACACGATAATCATAAAGGTGATGGCCCAATAGAAGCTTTGCTTGCTTCGCTTGCTTTGCTTTGATGAAGCATTTGAGGCGATAAAAGCAAGTAAAGCGTCTCTAGGCCCAATGTACGCTTTGCTATGAGCGCTTTGACATAAGGCAATTGTGTTGTATTTATATTTTCTGAATGAAAAAAAAGTTTGTGCAAACATTTTAACAATAAAAATTAACTTATAAAGCAATTGTAATGCATTTTGTGTTTTTTTCCATCAAGTAGGTACAAAAATAAATTGTCAGAACTGTCAAAGCGCATAAAGCCAAGCGTATAATTGAGAATTGTTCAAATCGAAGCTTTGCTTGCTTCGCTTTGCTTTAAGCGCTTTTGTATTGGGCCAGCTCCCATAAGGAAACACGGAGTTCAATTCAGCTGTCAAAGCGAGTAAAGCACGCAAAGCAAGCAAAGCTTCTATTGGGCCATCACCTTAACACAGTGCCACAGTAGCACTGAACCTATAGCAAATTAACAGAAAAAACTTCACAGCTTATAAGGCACAAACAAAAAGGTTGTACATTTCCCACACACAGTACAAGGGTTGGGACAACATTCACATAAATTACAGTCGATCTCAATTATGATTTCTGCAAATCCTGTCTACTGGCATTTTACTTAAATTAAAAAACATAACAAAAGCTATAATTGCCAATCTGGCAATTATTGAAAACCCGTATGGTCATATTCGTATCAAAATTCGAACAGTTGTACCAAAATTCCACTTTCAAGTCAAACTTTCCAATAAGATTTTTTTAAATTTATTCCAATCGGATTTTGATGTTTGGGAGTTTTATGTAGAATCATATCCTAAATAACTTTTGTTCTTGGACTTTTTTGATAAGATGCACAGTTTTTGAGATATTCACAAAAAACGTTTTCGTTCGTATGGGGGGTACCCCCCCTAATGGTCCATTTTTGCCCATTAACGAACTTAGCCTCGAATTTTACGAAAAACGGATCTGCGCAAAATTTCAAGTCTCTAGCTCAATCCGTGCGCCCGCAATCTGTGCACCAGACGGACGGACCGACTTGCTAAATTCAACTTTTTTTTATCATTCACACACTGGAGTAATTCATTTTTGTGTGATGACGGGATCTTGGCGTTACAAACGGTAAGGCAAATCTAATATACCCTTAGGTTTCACCATACGGGTATAAACATAAGCGAGTTTAATATTTTCCGTATGTTTGGCAAACGTGTCAAATGGGCGGCCAACAGCGCCACATTCATTGCAACTTTTTACCAAACAAGGTATGCTTGGCAAACAAGTTGCAACGTTTGCGGCAAAATACCCTGCTAACCGATTTAATTGCCGTTAAGAGTTTTGTGAATCCGGCTAGTAGTCATATAAGTGTATTATGGTTTCAGTTATTTTTTAAATCAAACCGGAGAATTTTCCTGACTCGTTGAGTTTTGGCTTATACTGGTGTCATTGTAATATATTTTCGTTTTAGGATTACATCTTTAGAAGAGCATTTGTACAATCGTGAACAAAAATTTAGCTAACATGGCAGTCTAATTTGGTAAAATAGGTGAGAGAAATTATATTATGAACATTGATAAATGAGATAAAAGACCTATTGATATAATTATTTGTCTAAAAAAAATCACCAAAAATTTTTTTTCCAGTCACGGAGAAAAAAATGAAAAAGTTAAAACCACTACATTAAGTGTAATAAAGGCAACATGTCCGTAAAATTTAAGTTCCTATGGTTGAATGGTTTTCACTAAAGCACATTTTTTGACTAACTATAACGGTCAGCAACACAGCTTATATTAGAGTATCTCCTGTAAACCATTCATTTGACACAGAGTTACATATTTACTGCTGTTTTTTCTGTGTACGTGCTTAGAAGTGGCGTCGCTCTGTAGAATACATGTAATAGGTTTTAATGTGCGATACCACACGCTTCCTGCTTACACCGGATTAACAAGAAGAACTGTGAGGGGAAAGAAACAAAGTCAATCCCTTCGAAAAGTGGTGCAACGCCGTTTTGTGGGACCATACATTACATTATGGGCTAGTAAAAAATGCTAGTAGTTTAAATAAATTACAATTTCTTTACTATTTTGTTTTTATTTTTAATTAAGAATAAAGCAGTACATTTGTCAAATTTTTTTAGAAATATCGTACTCTTATTTTTCAGCATTTTCAATGTTTGGACGACATTTTACATCACGCTCAGAAACTTTAGTACCGACTCTAGAAGCATCTTATTCATTTCCAGCGCATCATATGCCTTCTAAAATACCGGCACCACCAGGTTGGAAGAGGAAGTCATATTACCTAAACTGTGTATCTTGTACCAGGAAAAAGCGAAGAAAACAAACGTCGTTTATGTGTGAATTATGTCCTGATGGGCCACCTTTATGTTTAGACTGTTTCAAAGCATTGCATTATATTTCTAAAATATGAAACAAAGCATATAACACTTTTTTCAATTTTATAAGGTGACTAGGTTCTTCATTGTTAACCCTGAAAACCTATCATTGAAAATAATAGATATTAAGGATTATCATAAGCGAGGCAAAGGAGGTGTGAATCATAACTTAGCAGGAAGGTCACGGGCCCAATGAAGATAAACGATGTCGGGTAGAGACGTCGTTATAATGACGAGGCATATTAAATCTACAAAGACCATGGTTAATGAAAAGAAGGTTCTTGTGGTGCAGAGGTTTTTCTTTTGATGGACGGAGAAGAAGAGGAGCATCAAAGTCTTGGAAAGGTGCGGTGGACTAGGACAATGTTGCATTCGGTCTTCGTGATTGCCAAAGGGAGGCTTTGGTTACAACGAAAGTCCGGAAACTCCTTAACGAAGCCGTGGACTGTAGAGTCCAAATAAAGCAGTAGATTCCCATAAAAAAGGATTTTGTTTCACCAAATGAGTAAAAATAAAGTCAGAACGTGCATTGAAAGAGAGAGAGGAACCTGCTTCATCTCATAGCAATCAGTTTCTTATTTGGGGAAAAAATTCCAAATTTTCCATTTCTTCGTTAAAAATTGTGATTTTCTTAATGAAATATCTATATAGCGATTTTGGCACAAAAGATGATAAGTGATAAAATCCGTGATAAACGTAAAGACACAAATTTCTGTCAATGTAGGCTTGTTGTCATGCACCTGTATTGGTGAGGTTTGATTGGAATGCTGTCTGGAAATTTCTATATGACCACCCTGCTCTTTTTATGATATTTAGTGGTCAGCTTCACAACGAGATTTTAAGAGGGTGAAGAAATCTGTGATAAGTTATATAAACAATTTGCGTGGAGAACTTAAGACTTTTTAATTAGTCAGAACAAAGATGAAAAAATACATGTGAAGTTGTTATATCAAAAAAAAGTCCCAAATGCAAAAATATGAATGCCTAACGATTTAAAACTTAATACCGACCACGGTGTTTAACACAAGAATACCCATTCAGGTATAGACTCGTCCGAACCCTTTTAGGTAGAGCCTTACAATACCTATTGATACAGAAGATACTTCCAATTATACAATAGAACACAATCGTATTAGGATAAAACATTAAAGAAAATAATAATATATATGAAATAGATTCAATACTAACAAATTCAAAAATTAAAAATTTAGATACATAAAATCCTATAACACATTCAATCTGATATTATTTCTAAACATAACAAAAGCTATAATTGCCAATCTGGAAATCATTGGAGACCCGTATGGTGATATTCGTATCAAAATTCGAACAGTTGTAGGTACCAAAATTCCACTTTGAAGTCAAACTTTCCAATAAGATTTTTTAAAATTTATTCCAATCGGATTTTGATGTATGGGAGTTTTATGTAGAATCATATCCTAAATAACTTTTGTTCTTGGACTTTTTTGATGAGATGCACCGTTTTTGCGATACTTACAAAACACGTTTTCGTTCGTATTAATGGTCCATTTTTGCCCATTAACGAACTTAGCCTCGCATTTTACAAAAAACGGATCTGTGTAAAATTTAAAGTCTCTAGCTCAATCCGTGCGCCCACAATCCGCGCCACAGACAGACGGACGGACATGCAAAATTCAATTTTTTTTTTTTTTATCATTCTAAACACTGGTGTAATTTATTTTTGTGTGTGATGACGGGATCTTGGCCTTACAAATGGTAAAGCAAAGTTAATATGCCCTTTGGTTTCACCATACGGGTATAAAAATGCTAAAAGGGAGATTTAAAGACCCAAACCGATAATTTTCATGGTTTCTCTGCATTCTGACTAACGATGAATGTAGGCCAATATTAAGTGATACACTTGGCAGGATGAAAACGCGGTCAAGTCTGTTAATTCGATTGTTTGGTCTGATATTCAAGCGACTATTTAAGTTGCAATCAAACAAATTATGGTAAATTTTATACAGGGTACATTCGTCAATAAACAGTCTACGACTCTCTAGCGATGATAGCTCTAAAATTCTTAGGCGATCTTGATAGGAATCAAAAGGGATATTAAACTTATAACAGATAGAACGAGTAAATTTATGTTGAACAGCCTCCACTTTTTCAGTATGACAAACGTAAGACGGACACCATACAGGAGCACAATACTCTAAAATACTGCGGACAAGCGATATGAACAGCGTCACAAAACTACGAATATTGTTAAATTCATTAGCAGATCTAAGCACAAAACCACACATCTTTTGAGCTTTGTTTATCACGTGGTCAATGTGTATGTCAAATTTAAGTTTCGAACCCAGCATTATACCCAAGTCAAGTATCGAGGATAATTCAGTTAACACAACATTGTCAATTCGGTAGTCATAATATAGGGGATTACGCTTTAATGTGAATTTGGTTGTGTTAATGGTCAAGTCATTATTTTGACACCACAAACATAAAGACGATAAGTCAGATTGTAAAATATTGTAGTCAAGTTCTGAGTTAATCACTCTATATATCTTAAGATCGTCAGCATATAGGATGCACTGCGATTTGATCACTTAAGGTAAGTCATTAATAAATATTAAGAACAACAAAGGACCGATAATAGAGCCTTTCGGAACTCCACTGTCAGGTGTGAAAAGTGTGGAGAAACAGTTTTTGGAAACAACTCTATTCGGCCTGTCAGTCAGATAAGAGGTAAGCAGTGCGAGGATCGAGTTAGTTGCGCCATAAAGTTTGATCTTATCCAGCAAGATTTTATGATTGACTGTCTCAAAAGCTCTGGCAAAATCGGTGTATAGAGCATCCACCTGTTGGTGGTTATCAAGGGCATTGGCTACGACTGTGGTAAAACTTAACAGGTTCGTCAGCGTGGATCTATTTTTTACGAAGCCATGTTGATTAGGTACTATACACTGTTCGAAATGGGTGTAGAGATGGTCATGAAGAATACGCTCAAAGAGTTTACCGAAACAGGAGTGAGATTACGTAACTTGTTTCAAGCGTTTGTTTCGAGTTAGAAGAAAAAATAGTATTCGCTAGCTATGTTTCGACCTGTCATTTATTTTGATACGAGTTCATTTTATTCGACAACTAATTAGCTGTCGAGTTGAACAATACGAAGTCAGAAAATTGTGCAAATATGTAAATTTATTAGATTCTCTTTGTTTTTGATTATTGTTTTTCAATTATTTAAATATATTATGTACCAATTAACAATCAACAAGTCAAATATTTGGTTGAATATATGAGAGATCACGGAGATTTGGCTAAAGGTATTTTGAAAACTATAAATGGAAGGCAGAAATCGAAAAGTTTATGGGATGCATTAGGTAAATCATTGAATGAGCGTGGACCACCAGTAAAAAATGTTCATGAATGGAAGAAGGTAATAACAATTGTCTTTGAAAGGATGCGTAATACATTATTTTCGCATTTACTGCTATAGGTTTGGAGCGATTATAAATAAAAAGTTAAAAGCAAGCTTCGTGATAACCTGAAAAATATTAAAAGCACCGGTGGAGGACCATATAAAAGGAAGAAGATTAGCGATGTGGAGCAAATTGTGATCGAATGTGTGGGACTTGAAGCGGTAGTGAGAGGAATTAAAAACGCAAAAAGTTTTGGTCCTCCAACGACAGAAAAAAATACCAATCCAGAGGATAATAGCGCAGAACAAATTATAACGGAAAATCTGAACGATCTGCTGGATCAGCCAGAAAGTATTAGAACCGAGGAAAATGAAGCACATATATGTACAAGGAAACTTATCTCGACGTTATGCAAGACTGAATAAACTACAAATTATGGAAAAATTCTTAAAGGAAAAGGAAAAAAGCAATATTCTCAAAACAAAGATGTTGGATCTTGACGAAAAAAACCATGCTTTAAGAGAGAAAAACTATGACATCTTTAAAATTTACGGTTCTATTATTTACTTCTAAAAACACAAAATTCTTTGAAAAGCGAATTTGACGTTTCAATTATATGTATTAGATTTCCGCTAATTTGCAGTATTCTAGTATAAGTGGAATTAGGTAATGCCTTATTTCGAGTCGATTCAATTACGGAATGCCACATTCAAGTCGTTTCGACTTTTTTTTGACTCGATACGGAATAGTCGAACCAAGTTACGTAATCTCACTCCAGTTCAGGATAGTTATAGGTCTGTAATTATGCACGTCAGAGGTGTTACCTTTCTTATGAATTGGTATTACTATTCCTTCTTTCCAAATTTCCGGGAATTTACCTTCTATGAGGCAGAGATTAAGAAGTATACTCAAAGGCGTGGCAAGCTCCTCACTGAGTTCCTTAACGAAAAACGCCGGTAATCCATCAGACCCACCATTTTTTGTACCATCGAGCTTGCTTATCCAAGACACAACGTCGCTAACCGAAACGCGAAGTTCCGACATATGAGGACGTGTGTCTATATCGAACTCGTAATTTAGCCTCTTAGTAGAATTAACATAGACAGACGCGAAATATTCGGCAAACAGATAACAAAGTTCTTGTTGTCTGCTAGCAGTCTTATTGTCTAGCGATAGATCCGTAGTTGAGTTTAAGTTCTTCTTTTTATTTTTGACGAAAGACCAAAAACCCTTTTGATTCGATGAGTTCAGGGACTGTTCGATATCGTCAGTGTATTTACGATTGCCTGATTTCAGATTTCGCCACTCTGCGGTATAGATTATAACGCCCATAATCTTCAGGAAGCGACGTTCTTTTATACTTTTTGAGGCATTGATATTTATGGCGTAGAGTCTCAATTAGATTGCTCGAGAACCAAGGAGGATAACACGATTTTTTTTTTCGATTTTTTAGGTACGTTTTTGTCTATTATGCCAGACAACTTGCCGTAGAACAGATGAACTGCCTCGGTAGTGTCGAGGTTGTCGAGATGTTCATGCCAATTTATGTTTGACAGTTCATTTTTAATTTCCACAAAATCACTTTTAGAAAAATTAAAGCTCAAGGTTATTTTGGCCAGGTTTTGTTGTGCTACTTGATCCTATTGAAACGTCCATAAGAGCTCGCCCAAGCGTGACGTTGTTTGACGAAGGAGAGTCAGATTTCAAAATATATTTGAGAAGAATTCAGCAACTGAAATATCGTTTCGGCATGGAAAATTACAACAAATCAGAACCACTCCCATGAAAGCCCAGGGACCAATTGTGGCCACTAAGATGAAGGAAGTGATGAAATAATATTTTCCCATGATTGAGAAATTAGCACAATTTCTCTATTTTTGAGGGATTTTGAGACCAAAAACGGAGAATATCTGATGTCAAAAGGATATGGCTTTTTTATACTAGATAGATACATTGTGTGTGAAGCTTATATAGAAATTAGTCCATAAGCACTTAGACCAGGCACCATGTATGTAGTGATTTACTATTACTCGAAGAAATTTTATGTTTCTTCATGTACTATAACACAAAATGAGAAAACGCATCTTTTTCATTTTTTACGCTCTTTCGCTTTTGATGGAGACGTTTAGGAACAGTGGACTACACAATTTATCATGATGCGATTACAAAAAAATAATAAGTTCCGTTGTGCAAAAAAACTTGTGGGGACGTATTTCCGGTTCTGTGCTTCGAAAAAACATGCGCTAAATTGCATTATGTTACCTGATAGGACAGCTGTTGTAATGGCGTTCTAGATTGAATTTTTTATTCGACATGTAACTGCAAACTAGACATTGACGGTTATCATTATTTGTGGTTATTAAATATTTGTTTTCCCAATCCCACGACATAGTATTTCAATTTGAATATGAGCGCTTCACAATGGAAAATGAAAACTAAAAAAATCGAATTTCTGAAAAAACTTTGTACGTCAGTGTACTTTGGAAAGCAATTAGGGTTTTGAGGAGCAAATATATACATCCGTACGCATCAACAACAGAAATTATACTGAATGGCTGTCGTAGGCTCGCTGCATCGATTGTTAGTGAATCGTTTGATTTCGGCTGCCGAAGTGGCCGTCGTCTACCAACACGTTCACGTATCATTGCGTTGGAGAGTCGAGTAAAAATGTTCATACATTGATTGTATTCTCGTAAAATTTGAATAAAAATGTTATCGTTGTGAGGAGCCAGACGAGCCAAAGAGTGCCCAGGCTTGACTTAGACCATCAGTTGGGTCGATTGTGCTTGGTGTGGAACAGTGTTGTTCCTCTACGCGTAGACTTTAATTGTCTACACTTTAGTGTAGACAATAGCGTAGACAATCGATTTGGGGTAGACAATGTAGACATTGGCGTAGACAATGTCGACTTTGCGTAGACAATGTAGACTTTCTCATATCTGTCAAAACAAAGTCATTAGTGAGTCATATATTGTCAAAGCCGAAATCGACTGACCTTTGATAGGTCTATATATTATTTGATTTGAACATATATTATTTGATTTGAATTACTTCCGTATTGATTTCCGTCTATCTGTAAATACGACAACTCTCAACGGAATTAAGCTAAAGACTAGAAACAAACGTGTTTTTCGAACCAATTAAACAGATATTCTTAAATGAGCAAAGCCATCTCATACAAATGAATCAGTTTTTTAAACAAACGGTTCGTTATATTGAAAAATGTGTAAAGCAAAAAGATTTTAGAATTCAATGTGATTTCAATTGCAAAAATTTAAAAAAAGCCGCTTAGATTGGATGAAAATAATTAGAATTGCCACTAAAGTTTGCTCCGAAGTTCTCCATTACAGCATTTGGCGATTGCTTCCTGGAAATTGTGCTTTATGTTAAAATTAATTGAAGAAAATGAGATTTTAAAACTAAATCAGCTATCCTTTATTTTATTGATTGTCTACATTGTCTACGCGTAGAGAATAGACCATTGTCTACAGTAATAGTCTACGCGTAGACAATGGTGTAGTCTACACCACGTAGACTACACGGCACAACACTGGTGTGGAACGTCTCGCCACGAATGAAGCTGGAAATTCTATTCGGAGGGATTCCACCGATACCTAAAGCGTTTAGAAAACTACAGCCAAAGGTGCGTAGTCTACGGTTCTGGAAGAAAGGACAAAGAGATATTGATCTGCCGTTTCTTCCTCTGCGTCGCAAAGATTGCATGACGGATCGCTAGAAAGCCTAATGTTGTTTAGGTGGTAATTGAGTTTACAATGACCTGTTAGTACATTGACCAGCAGCGTGGTTGGATTAGGTTTACAGCCAAACTTTTGGGTTTGTCGTCCAACAGTTTCACTTGCCTACCTCGTCTCGTGGTGCTTTCCGCTGTATATATGGATCGTTTCTTCGATTGTTGCTACAGAGATTAACAGTGATGGAGCAGGGCTACTTTATCTTTTTCATTGCCTTGGATGTTGCTGTGTCCTGGGACCCATAAGAGGGACACTGGATTGTTATTTGAAATCCTTTCCTTATTTGAAAAAAAGGTTTACAGATTCGGTTGAGGCTCGTTTCGCAGATGAATTTCCATCAGTCTTTCTAGGGTTTTTAGCAGAAAACTCATGAGACTTTTTGGCCTATATGATTTGGCTAAATAGTAGGATTCCTTACCAAGTTTTGGAATGAAAATTATTCTTACCTTGCTCCGTGAACTTGGAATAAAGTCGTTTGCAATACAGGCTTTATAGAGATACTGGAGGGGCATGCGTATTGAATCGATACCATTCTGGATGGTTGTCGGATAGATTTCATTTGGGCCTAGAGATTTGTAAGTAACGAAACTGTTGATTGCCCCTAAAATTTTTCCTCTCGCAACAACTTTGTTGTGTTATAAAAACCCGGAGTTACTTTCACCTCTCTTCATACTGAAAACCCTTTTCTTTGAATTTCGAAATCCCCTAATTTGTATCTGAAATCGTATACCCATATGTAGATGTCGCATGGCGAACCACTCGATGTTAACGAAAAATTTTGCTCTGGGACGCGAAAAGTCGCATATAAAATTGTCTGTCTTATAAAAAGTGTTTCCCATACACCGCCATCGGCTAGAATGCCGACGAATGGGCACAAAATATTAAAAATGTCCAAGTTCTCTTTTGATTTCGTACGCACTAGTAATGGCGAGTTCGGAACGGTAGAGACGAATCGGATGACAATAAGCAAGCAACGAACTCCAATTCTCTTGTGTTCGTCATTCACCTTATTGCAAACTTCTCTGGATCCCCAGCGTCTCGTCCATTAAGTGTGCAATACACAATACAATTGTACCGATATCGGTCCGATTTGGCAGTTGTATACAACCGCTGCATGGTGTGTGTTCAAAAATCATCGGTTGGGCCGATATCGCGCGGTTGGATGCTCGAAAGTAAAAACTTGCGGTTGCATGCAACCGATTGTATGCTCGTTGTATCGTGTGTGTTGACTCATACAACGGTTGTGCCGATTTCACAATATTTTGAAGCACGTGGCACAAACATCTCTCTCTGTGACATTTCTAGTTTGATTTAAAGTGAAGTAAAAATGGTTTCGATAAAGGAAAAAGATTTTTAGATTGAGTTTATAGACAAATATCCATCAGTGCCTTGCTTCCGTATTTATTTTACAAGAAGAAAAATGTGAAGATGAGTTTGACATTTTGGGAAAAAGAATTGCATCCAGAGAAATATATGAATATTTGCAATTACCTTCTGGAAAAAATAATTAAAACTAAAAAATAAAGTTTCATGGTCAAATATTTTATTTTATAAAGTACAAAAATGTATTAAAGTTTAGTTAAAATAACATTTTATGAAATGTCTGAATTATCCATCCTGTGCTAGATCACACATTTTATATGGGAAAGACACTTTCCCTTCATGAAATGCTCAAACCTAAATGGTTAAAGAATCTGATCGCAAGCAAATCGGAAGCAAATTGCATCGTGTGTTCGCTGCACACAACCGTTGGCCCAATATCGAGACGACTCAGGTTGGACCAACCGTCGCTTCGTGTATTGCCCCTTTTAGACCACGATTACACAGGCTTACTGAGGCGCCACAAATCGACTCTTTACGGGCGAGGGACGAAGTGGGAACGATGACACGAAAAATCCAACCCAAACTAAAAATTTCAGTTGCTCACGAAGCGGAACGAATGCTGATTGGCTGTGATCGTCGTAGAGTGAGTACATGTTGTTTAGCTAAAATTTGTTTATTCAATGGCAAACTGGAATAACTACTAATCCACACCTGCCATTAATGCCGTCAGTGTCGCTGTCACGTCTGATGTTATGTCTAGTGAAGATTAAAATGTCAGCTGTTACGACATAAAAGTCTAACATTTTTTGTTGACATCTTTGCTAACAGAAATCGTAACAGAAATGGAATTTAAGATGGCGGATTCTAATTTTTCACGTGCAGAGTGGCTCCGTGTTATAAACGAATACTGTTTAAAAGTAATTTTTACAAAGAAATGATTTGAAAAATGCATCGTGGGGGCAGCAGGAGGCCGAATTTCATTTTAGTGCGGAGATTTTAAAGAAAAAAGTGAAATCACAGATCGTCATATTTACTACTCTGAGTTGTTTATTGCTCAATGCATTTCTGGAACTGAAATGTCATGCCAGAATCAGCAGCCCACCTACGTCACAACAGACTTTTCTAATGACATTTCTGCTAACATTTATGTCAGAGTTTCCGGCAGGTCTGGATGGCGTGTAAAAGTCAGACAACGGCTTTGATTGAAGGATACGAGCAACACCCCGGTTTATTCGACATTCAAAATCCTGACTATAGGAACAAAAGTAAGCGTATGTACTACACGAAATTAAAAACAAAATGGGCCAATTTCTATTCGTTTCATTTTCGTTTGGGTTCAGCTCAACCTGTGTAATCACGAGAGGGTCAGTGTGGAAGTTCAGTGTGGCTGCGTCTAATCATCGTCTTACAATAGATGGGCTTAGCATATACACTCTTTATCAGGCTATTCACTCTTTATCGTAGTTGATTGTAAACTCGTAGAATCGTAAATAAAATCGTAGTTTTTTGACAGTTCTCCACATAAATTTTTTTACGACGAAAACTACAATCTACCACACCCGAAGGTATGGTAAAATCGTAATTTTTGTCGTACTTCTAATAAAGTGAGGTTAAGACATGTTTTGTCACATGTCAACTTGGTTCTAACTCTAAAATTGACATTGGAAAAGTAAGTAAATTAAAGTATTTATATGATTTAGTATAAATTAAGAGTTAAAAAATGCTATAAACAATTTAGGTAAAAAAATGAATAAAAGAGTCAAAAATTTACGACAAAACCCACAACCTCTAGTAAAGCGCTGCTCAGGCTTTGTTGTACTTTTCCATCGTAGATTTACATTACAATCTACGAATTTACTATCTACGATAAAGAGTGAATTGCCCTAATAACTCTAAATGGAGAACTCCAATTGAGTAGAGGCAGCAGCAGAGGCCGAAGCAGTAGCAGTGGAAAAAACAGAATCTGCTTTCTGTCCCACAATGAAATTTGAATTCTGACGAAAATAGCAGAAACCTGTCAAAAGTTGTACGTTTTTATATCCGCGGCATGATTTGTCGTATAATATTTTGTTGTTTTTTAAGTATTCAATTAATTTCTCCTCCAAATATTTACTTCCATCCATATATGCAAAAAATATGAACGATTTGTGAGGTTAAATTGAAAGCAGAAATTTAGAGATTAGAGCTAAAATGTGTTTCTGCTTCTGCCACTGCCTCTGCTGCTGCTTTATTGGAGCTCAACACATAAGACGCTATGTGTTCTAAAGTTCTGCCTCTGCCCAATTGGAGTTCTCGCTTAAAGGTAGAACCTGAATCGTATGTCGATGCGTCCGTCATGCGTGCGTCCGGTTGACAGTTCGAGTAGAATCAACGGGCTGCTATGCGCGATATTACACACGGCTACTTTCGGGCTTACTTAAGCCGATTTTCGGGAGAAACGACTGAGGAGGGAAAAGTTGCCACTCGAAATCATGGCTTATCGACAATCTGCATACATGCAAAGCGTGTGAACCGGTTTGGGAAAAGTAGTAGGCAGAAATCATTTTCGTTCTGACCGTCAGCAGGTAAAGATCTTGGGAAGTATATGAGCAGCAGCAATTTCAATGGTTTGAGTCCACACACACATATGTAAACTTGTGTAGCATATGCAAACAGGATTGGCTTATTTAAGCCACAAATGTAAGCACATTGGCTTATTAACCCCAAAAGTTGCCGGCTTAAATAAGCCAAGTGTAATACCGGACTATGAGTACTCCCCTAATAATACGTTTTCCGATGCAACCGCATAGAGTAGGTCGAATTTCTACTTTTACATGCGGCAACGCACAGAAATGTCATTTCGCAAAAAAGTTTGTTTACGATTTAAGCAATTTAAGTATGGAACAAATTGAAAGTAATTGTTTCGACGATAAACTAATAGAAGAAGTGCAAAACAATGAATTAACTCCAGATTCATTGCCGTACCCAACTGTCACCGCATCGAACTATCAACCGGACGCACGCATGACGGACGCATCGACATACGATTCAGGTTCTAGCTTAAATCAGTGGAATAAAAAATTGAACGTTCTATTTCAAAATGATTAGCCATGTTATAAATTTAAAATCTCTAGTCTTTAAGTGATATGTGAGCTTCGTGCTTTTTTAGCCTTGTGTCTCACCGGCAAGAGAAGAAAAATGGACGATTGACTGACGCGATTTGTGGTGTTTAACGAAATCTTTGATTTAGTTATAAATTTTTGAGAAAATCGGCTAAGTGTTGTAAAAAAGTGGAATGTGAAAAGAACAGTGTACTACTAAAAAGGTGAATTAGTGCTTTAAGGTAAATTTCACGATAGAAAGAATGTTAGAAAATCTGCCGTTTCGGTGAGTTGTTTTCAATCTTTTTTTTATCACAACAACTGAAAATCAATTTCAGAAAGCTGCGAAAATCGCTCAGAAATCTTAAGAAACTGCAAAGAAAATGCAAAAATACAAATTTTTAATATCGTACGTTTTTGACACCAAAAATATGATAGTGTGACTGTTTGTTTTTCATAATAGAGTTCATTAATAATCTTAGAAGCTCTTTCTATATGAGAACTGCAAATATTTTGTAGCTGTAAAAATAGAAATTGATTTTTAAACTACATTTTCCCAGCTCATATTTAGGAAAGATAATTTTGTCTGTGGTCTAGCTCGAAAATTGAAATTTGTGATAAATTAAAGCTAATTAATTAAACGCGAACTTCAATAGTTTATTAAAACTATGAAAAATTGGAATACAACAAAGGTAAAATAATTGAAATCTAATATAATAGTTAAGTTAAATAGTTAAATATAATAGTTGTTCATTTTGATCCCACTAAATAAAATCTGCAACATATCTGGAAACTCGGGTTTAATAAAATATTAGGTATGGTATTAACTGTACTAATGCAAAAGTACTACTTTGCGCCAAAACCGTTTGTCCATAAAAGAACGTCATTGTTTTAATAGAGTAATTTTTATTACGTTACTATTTTCGTGCTTTAATTCCGCGTAGTGAGGTGTTTTAAGTGGGAAAACAGACCAGCTGTCAAAAATTTCGGCATATAAATTTTATAAATCGAAATTCTCTGCCACCTATTTTTTTTTACATTTTCTGCAATATTCCTAAAATTAAAAACAATTAAAGATACAATTTAGGCTGCAGTGGAAAAGTGAAACCATGGGGAAAATGTGGCCACAGGGTTAACTGAAATGCATACGGTTAACATGAAGTAAACTTTAAGTCCGGAATACAATACATTTGGCGCGACAAAACATTTACGGCGACAATGTCGCCCTCCATATACAATTGCGTACACTTTGTTGTTAGAAACGTCATTTGGTTTTCATTTGATTTTGACAGTCGGACTGTGCGCCACATATAACATTATTTTGTTATCAATTATCATACATGATAGGAATGTGAATGCAAGCCACACAGCATACGAACTTATATTTTTCTTTAAGTGACGAAATTTAGATTTTAAGACGTCCCAATAAGTTTTTATTTTGAATCAACCATGAAATTTGGCGGCGAGCTGGCCGAAAAAGTTACTTTCTTATTTAAATAAGTGTGTGTTGAAAAAGTATTTTATGAAAAATAAAATATTTTGGAAATATTTTCCATTCAAATGTTTCATTTGGCAGTTGTCAAAGTGTTCAAATCGCGTTTTAAAATTCCGGAGTAAAGTTTACTTTATTTGCAACTTTGGCAATCAGCTGTGTGAACTTTAACAAACCCAACCTTTACTACATTCGAGCATAAAAGAACGCACGCCAGCTGGTTTCTTTTTGAAAACATTGATATTTCTATAAAAAAAACTGCGTGTAAAACTTTGGAATCTGGTCTTTTAATGTTCGCCAAAGTCTAGAAATTTCCGTGCTTTATTTTTATTTTTGAAGAATGCTTACAGTTTGGCGCACAGTGAGAATTTGGTCATAAAAGTTTCACATTTTTTTATATCTGTCCTGCTAATATTCAAATAACAAAATTGTCCCTAAAAACTTCTAAAACTAAATGAAAAAGTTTGAATTTCCACAGAGCAGAAAACTACACTAAAACCTGCTTTTTTTGCTCGAAAAAGGGAAGTTATGTGCAAATCATGTAAAGTAAAATATCACACTAATGACGAACTCGAATCATAGATTTGCTTTTTTTTAAATTTCATATTTTGTTGGACTAAAGTTCAGTTTAACGACAATGACGCTACAAATTTTTCGTAGTGAGAAGCATCCCCTATCCTAAATGGGTATTTTTAACCGTCGCTCGCCCCCTACCCCCTCCAGGTGGCCCAAACTTTGTATGAAACTTTTTTCTAGAGGTTTGTGGGGGGGGGTGTGTGTGGTATCTCAAATGAAAGGTTATGAAGAGTGCATTCCAAAAATATATAGCATGATAGGGTTTCCCCCCTCACCCTTCGATTTATAGCCCATCGCAAAAAAGTGGAATTTTGCAACAAAACTACTTTTACTAGCACAATTTCGGGTCGCAAACCTCATAAAAGTGGTTTGAAATAACGGCTGACGCTGTTTATATACTTAATTTGGGTTTATAAATAAGACAAATACAATTGTTAGTTAACAACAAAGTGGCAAATTGTGTGAAATAGTGTGAATATAGCAATTTCGATTTAAATAACAAACTTACAGGACTCATTGTGTTCTTAATGTGATGTAGTCAAATATTTTGTTTTTGTGCAATAATCTCGTCGATAAAAACAGTAGTGTTTGAATTGTTGAAGCAGAAATATTTAAGGAAATTGGATGAAACACAGGTAAGACAATCTATTAAATTCTAACTTTTTTTAATGATTTTTTTTGAGAGTTTAAAACAATTTACACACATATGTTCTATAACCTGTTACATATTGCTCACAGATGTTATATGGTGAAAATTATAAAAAATATCGAACAAGTTGATATTATAGGAAATATCGAACAAAACAAAAAAAAAATTGATATTTTCAAAGATATTAAAAACAGAGACATATTATACACCTATACTGCCTAGACAAGTTCCAAAAAGTAGGCCGTATATCGAGATACAGTAAGGTCCGTTTACATTACTGTCTACTGGCCGGCAAGTAGATGAAAATTCAGTAGGTCAGTCATCTACACATATTCGATACTTGCCAAACAGCAATATTACATTCGATTCAAAAGCTAATTCGAAAAAAATCCTCTATTCAGTAAAAATTGTCAGCCGGAAGTTTTTTTTTATTTAACAGCAAGTGCAAAACTCGCATACAGCTGACGAGCTGAATGTTTTCACTAGTTTATGAGAGTGTATTTATTTTCACTGTATCCCTAGTAGATCGTTCATGATGAACTCATCGATGAACTTATCATCGCGAAGTGATGATACCCATGATGAGTTTTGTTCTAGGCCTGGGAAATATACTCATCATTACTGCTCACTTATATACTCATTTGTAGCAATGAGTCTTTCGATGAGCTCTGCATGAGTCTCTCGATGAGTAATCATGGCGACGTATTGATGATGTATTGATGATGCTCATGGGTAAACTCATTGGTAGCCGAATTGGCTACCTGATCAGTAAGCGTATTGATGAACTCATGAATACCAGAATTGATGAACTCATGAATACCAGAATTGATGAACTCATGAATACCAGAATTGATGAATTCATTACTTTGATGAATTCACCAGAATTGAAACCTAAAATGGAAGAACTCAAGCATACTAAAATTGATTAACTCGTATTATTTGAACCTTCTGTCTTCAATTGCACTTTAACTTAGAATGAAAACAAATAATCATTTTCAAGCATTTCAGTTCCAGAGTTAACGGTAATATCGAACGAATTTCGGAAACAAATGAAGTGGGTTACGAATCAATGCCGAACGCATCGCCTCGTCGACATTACATGAGCACTCATCGAAGGCTCATCATATGCTCATCAGAAGTCAAATTCAAAGCGGTTAAAAGCATTTACTTTAAAGTTTTTTTTAACAAATAATTCTGTATATACCCACACCAACTCATTTTCGCTCAACACAACTGAAAAACCATGTTATTGTGTGCGTTTTTCCTTTGATAGTGTAGAGTACTGATGAGCAAAATCTACTAGGGATGAGCAACTAAACCGACTTCGCGGCAAGTAAACGCACACAGAACCCCGATGAATACTATGATACATATCGCGCGTACCGACGAGTTACTTGCCGGCCAGTAGATATAGTCGTGGAAACGGGCCTGTGTACAAAAAAATATAAATCCGTAAATTGACATGGGATTTTGGCTCAAACAAAATTTTATAAAAAAAGCTTTTTGATTTTTTTTAAAATTGTTTTTTTTATAAAACGAATTCAATTCAAATCTCAGTTGTAGACATTTTATAAAAGAAACAGCCTTATCCATCTAACGGTGAGATAAAAAAAAACTTAATCCACCTAACGGTTTCTTACATAATAAAACTTCATATGATGATATAATTTTGAAATTTTATTTACAAAAACATTCGAAAACTCGAGAACTAATTGAAGTAGAAAGTTAAAATTTGGCACGGAACAGGTTTTATTTAAAAAAAAACTTTTATTTAAAAAAAAAACCTCTTCCGAAAATGGAAAATAATGAACCACTCGTTCCCCCCTCCCCATACAAATTAAATAGTTTTTTTTTGTGATTTTATAGAAAACTGTGCATCGTATCTGAAAATTTATAGAGACGAAATGTGGTTTAGAATATGATTTCACATAATATGGTTCCAAACATCAACGGTTATCCTCTCTCCCATATAAATTTTCTCGAAAACGATTGTTTTTTTCCCGAAAACCGCGTTCCCAATGTTCTATGAAAGGCTAATATCTTCGGAATGCAAACAACTACGTTAAAATCGGTTAAAGTTTACTAGTAGAAGACAGTCTTACAATTTTCGTTACATACATACATATGTAGAAGCACACGCATACACACACATACAGACATGCCCAGCAAGAGCAGGGATTCGCTTTAATATCGCGGGGATTCTTCTTTCGTTCTTCCACGTTCGATGCGAGTTCATCTTTTTATCCCAGGCGATAGATCCATTATAAAATGGTTGACGTCGTTACTTGGAATATTCACTGGTACAAAAAGCGAGGAACGAAATCATAAATATTGTACATTTTTGAATTTATTGATTACAATTTTTGAATTTATTGATTACTGAACTCTCGGAGAGTAGCTCGCCAGATACGAACGGCGTTTGAATTTCGCTAGTAGCTCTCGAGAACTCGCCAGAGCGAGATGTCAAAAAAATCAAGATATAGGTCACCGGAGGAGATTAAAAAGTTAATCGAACTGTATGAAGTGAACGAAATTCTGTGGAATCTGAAATGTGACGAATACCGTTCTCTCATTTTTGTAGTTTTTTTTTTGACAATTGGTCCAACAATTTTAATTAAAAACTTCTTACCTTATAAAAATTTCTAAATTGTTGCGCGTCTTCAATTTGCAATTCTCTTATTAGATTTTTCCCGGCACCCAAAAGATTTTTCCTTTGAATCCAGGCCTTAACGCAGCACTTTTCTTTGATGATTTTGTTTGTCTCTTATTATTAACTAGGGGCTGCGCCCCGAACCGCTTCGCGGTTCATCCCCCTTCCGCAGGTCGGCCTTCGGCCTCCCTGCCCCCGTCGGCCTACGGCCTCCACAACTACTCGGCCTTCGGCCTCGCCCCTCGCGCTTGAATTGTTGGAATTTGATGTATGGAGAGGTTACGTAAAATTATTTAAATATATTTCAGCTCTCGCCTTCCTCTTTACTCGGCCTTCGGCCTCGACTCAAATGCAGATAATTAACCCAAAAAAGGGAAATTTTTTTAGAGACATTTTTCTTTGTGACCCAACGGTGTATTACAAAATCGTACTGTTTACTTACAATATATTCAATAACGGTAAAAGGTGGTTATCCACACGGGGAAAGACAATATGGTGGGAAATGTCATTCTTTTTAATTCATGTCATACATTGAAGCACCAAATCCCTTTAGAATTGCAGAAGATAGCAGGTGAGGGCTATACATAACGATGGTATCTTTGCATTCCTTTTTTTAATGAGTTTTTGGAGTAGCAGGTTACCCAATATAATAACGTTGTAGGAGGTAAAGTCATAAAGAAACAAACATACAACATTTTTTATTAGAGTGAAATTTTGCAATAAGAATTTCAAAAGGTGTTCCAATTGAATTTTCATGTATTGAGTATTTATGTAGAATTGGATTCTAAACACTGTTTGTTCTTGGAGTTTTGCAATAAAGTGAACCGTTTTCGAGAAATTTGCAAATAACTTTTTGGATTGTATGGGAGAGGGGGGAAGCTTAAGGGGTAGGTGCACCAAACTTCACAGAAACACCCTCTGTGCTAATCTAAAGTTTTCCTGAAAATTTGGTCAAAATCGGTTCAGCGGCTTAGAAGTCTATAAGCCACATACATACATACATACATACATCCATTTTTATATATATAGATTAGGAAAATCACAACTGCTGCAACCTTCCTGTAATGCAATGACAATTCGATTACTTTCGACTTTCAGTCGTGCATCACTCTCAAATGGACAGGGTCTGGAGAGTTTTCGCGAGAGTGCTTTCCGCTAGAAACTCGCCGAGAGCTCACGATAGAAAAATCGCCGAAATTAACTCTCAAATGGACAACCTCCTGCGAGTAACTTTCGAGAGTTTTTGAGAGTTACTAGCGTATTTACTCATGTGGACCGGCACCTTAATGTAATATTAAAGGCTTTAATTGCTTTTTTATCTGTGCCTTTTCAGGAGAAGTTTAGTGTGCCAAATTTCAGCCGAATGAAATTCCTAAGATCACCTTCTCCCTAGAATTAAATATAATGGAACAAATAAAATATAGGCGATGAATTTGTTAGTTTGTCTATATGTAAGGGCACAAGATTAAAAGTAAATTTATTTCACCCTAAAATTTCGTTTTCACTTGACCCTAAAAATTTTCGTTTTCACTTGACTCTTAAAAATCACAAATAAAACTCAAAATTCAGAGCTAAAAAAAATTCGGATTCATCGACCTGAGTCGGCGGGTATATTCTCCGCAGATGTGCGGGCCTCAGCACATGACTTTCCTATGCAAAATCTACGTTTCTGTTACATTTCTGCAAAAATTACCCCGACGAATAAAATATTAGTTTATATAAAAATATGATTTTTTTTTGACAAAATTTGAAACATCTCGATAACGGATAAAAGATGTCCGTATACGATAAAAGCCAAAAATGTAGAAAATTTTAATAACTTTAAAGCGTTTGACTCATGGGCACCACTTCAAACACTCATTCAGTAGTCGCTTGAAATTCGAAACGCTAACTCATGTGTTTGGTTTCAGATAATCTATCTGCTTGTGTGTTCTGCGCGAATTGCCATTGGGGTGCCTGTTCCCTCCGCGAAAAGCATAGCTATTTCGTCCATTCGAGCAATTTTGTTAAATATATTTTTAAAAATGGTAAACCTAGAAACAAATAAACAAAAATTACTTGATTAATATAATAGCTGTATTTTTTCAATGATCCGATCAGAGATCCGGATTAACTGTCATACAAATTCGTAATCGAAGTTTTATCGAGATCATGATCTGATTTGCTTTCTGAGTTAATGGAAAATAGAAAATTTGTTCCAAAGTTTTTCAAATATGAAAAAAATTTAGTTTCTTCGGATGGATAAAACAAAAACTCTTCAGCTTTATATTTAATCCATCCAACATAGTGTCTTATGTTCTAAAAAGTGTTGTATGCCAGTAAAATTAAGATTTTTAGTGTAATAAAAAATGTCCCATGTTTTGTGTGTTCCATTGAATGTGATCGCAAGAAAAAAATTGGTAAATTAAAGTCGAATCGGAGATATATTTCTTATTGCCAATGTCTTCTCTCTGTACATAGAAATTTTCGGTTTTGTCCCTTCTTAGTTATTATTTGGTATGCAACTTTGTCGGTGTATTTTGTGGGGACATGACAAAGAGCAGAGACACTGCCGTAGGTACTCCATAAAGCATTATTGACATTGGTCAAGTAGACTGAAAGCAAGTAAAAATCCACACGTTTCAATTTCTCTTTCAAGTGAAATGACGACTTAACGAAAACAGATCCTAAAGATTTTTTGAGAAAAAACATCACGACACATTTTTTGAGAAAATATCTTCGAATTTCACCTAAAACTGTTTGTTTCGGAAGGGTTTTTTATATTCGTGTTGTTTTTTCTATTACGGCGTTCTCCAGCAAAACAGCAAATATAAAATGCCTCGAAACACGCTCACACACTTATAGAACCGTATCGTTTTTATGCGACTTGGTGTTCATGTATTCATTTCAATTACTGAAATAAGTAGAAATCAATTTATCAAGTAGTATCAATGGTCATTACTTTTTCCAATTACGTAATTGATTCAGTACTAAAAAGACTTCCTACTTGTTCACACAAATAAAAAGGCTTCCTACTTGTTCACACTACCCTACTTGAGCCTACTTGATCAGTCTCAATATCGCTTAAGGTACTTACTAAAAAACTCGAGCTGGTATTTAGGTAACATGTCAACTTGTAAACACTCTCAGACCTACATTTTTTTCACGTACCTGGATAAGTAAATTCGAAAAAAAAAATTTAAGTAAATTGCATAACATGGTTTTTTCGGAAAACTCTATCCCACACCGTTTACATTTTTTACACGGTTTGGAATTTTAATTTCTTTAAAACTTAATTTGTACTGATATTATTTTCCATATATTGGCTGGACAGTGCATTTAACGCTTAAAACCTCTTCTCAATTAGATATAAATTGCGATTTTTTATCGCTCTCCATTTCAATGCCCCTCGGAAATATCATTTGTCCGATTTTTTTATATATTGCGGAAAAATGTCCAAAAAATATATCTTTAATGGTAAGCCATAAAAAAAGTCGTTATTTATGTCTAACCAAGATCTAACATAAGAGAATTTTATCTAATTTGAATATTTTCCGCAAAAGTAAGTGTCACCGTAGTTTTTGGCATTAGGAGTATTCATTTCACTTCACAAAGCCGTCGCTTTTGATTTCCGAACTTTTTTTTTACAAATCCGTCGCTATTGACTTGCGAACCTAGATACCACTGATCAGTGTTGGGCAAAATTCAATCTGACTAATGATTGAAAACTAATGATTGAAAAAACCAATCATATCTTTTTTGATTTGTGAATGAATTTATTAGTCATTAATCATTCGTAACTTTGATTGTGATTGATTAGTTTTAATCATAATCATGATTGAAAAACTAACTGTTATGATTGATTTTAAGTTCAGTAGGGGTAAGTATTGCATTCATGACGGAGACCGACTCATGAAGTCATAAGATGCTTCAATCTAATATTTTGTAGTCACAATGTAAATCGGACATTCGGACATTCACGGGACAATATTTATGTTCGGTTATGAGAGAAGTCCGTTTATCAAAACAAGTTGGATTTGCAAATTTGGTCATAAGAAATGTCATTTCCTGTTTTTTTGTTGTTTGGCATTTGAAATTATTTGAATTTAATTGTTTTTCCAAAAGCCTACTATCATTTCTGTATTCGTTATTACTTCCTCATTATCAGAATCCACTATAAATCGGTTTTTTAGTTTTTAACACTAAAAAAATATTTCAGTGAAATATCAGCTTACGTAGGAAATAGAAGATCCATAATCGCCTTTTCAGCTAGTAAATCTAGTATTCTAAGAAAAGGAAGCTGAAAAAGAATTTATAAAAATGATTATATTCCATTCTTTTTCATTCATGAATCGAAAAATTGAGTTTCAAGAGATTTAGATTCCCTTGCGATCGAATGCAATAGCTAAAAATCGGTTTCAGTTCATTCACGAGAGCATCGAAAACACAAAACTTTCTGTGAAAAAAACCATTCGCAAATTTTATTTAATACAATTCTATTCGCGAATGATTCAAAAGCAAAAGAATTTTATTTTCGATTCGCGAATCTGACTATAATGTTATCTGGCATGATGTTATTTCACTGTAAAAACTAGAAAAATTGTAAAGAACCATTTCCAGACTTTTATTCTCAAATTCTAAGCGTTGTCAGATTAATATGCAAATACCGTTCTTAACTTCGCAAGCATGGAGTGTAAGAAATGTCTGGAGAAGTTGGAAATATAGCTTTTATCAGTTCTATTGTCTATATTTTCCCAAGGAAGGATAACCGGATCACACTCTAATTGGTTAATAAGTTTAGAGTGATTCTGGTTAAATCTCTCAAAGAAAAGTTTGTTTTCGGTAAAAAAAAATGGAAAAATCAACTCATCTAGTGTTTTTAAATAAATATGTAAGTATTTTTTGTAACTTGCATTTATGACATTGCCAAGTTAAGTACGTATTTTTGATTATTTACATAAGGCTTTATTATTTGTATTTGTTTACATAGGTATGTATTAGTATATTAATCTAAAAACTTCAAATCAGAATATTGGTTTTTGAAGATAAGATTTCAGCTAGTATTTTGGGAAAGATGTACTAAATTACAGAAAAAGAGAAATGTTTTATTTTAATAAAAAAAATTTTAAAACTACTTTGAATTTTTCATTATTTACCTATCCAAAAAATGTTCATAATACTTACGTGCAAAGATATTAATATTTAACGGTTTATTTCTTTTATTAAAAAAATTTTAGTTAAATATTTGGATCCAGGAGCTCTTTTACCGATGTTACGAAGTCAACGTGGAAATCCACTATTAATAGTTGATGGATTCGTCTACCGATGTGAACGATCCAATGGCGAACGATCATATTGGATGTGTGTTGGATATAAGAAATATCGTTGTAAAACCCGTCTTGTCGTTACTAAGCAAACAATTATCCAATCAACGCCTCATAGTCATTTACAGGATATTAGGAGACTTAATACATCGTTTATAGAATATAAAAATCTAGATGAAATTGATCGAATGCTGTATCCACCACAACAACAGTTCCATTTACCACTATTTTTTAATCAATAAATTAAATGATAAAAGTATTATCTTATTCAAATAAAATGTTTTAATTCTTGTTTAAAACTTTAGTTATATGCTTTACTAACAACACACTTTTTTGGGTACTTTATTTGGTGAAAGGCTTTATAAAGATGGAATATTTATATTGCAATATTATTAAAAGCTAGTGATGTTAAAGTTGAAAAAGCTTTATTTTGCTTAATCGACTTGACTAGCATTGAACTTTAATAAAATGTGGTCGTTAGATTTGTTCCACATACAAGGTGCAAAAAAAACTTTAATTTCATAAAATTTGAACTTCTTTCAGGTCAAATACAAATAAATCTTGAGGAGGATACAAAACTTCCACTCATTTGCACAAGACGTGGCAATTATCTTCTTATTATTGACGGATATCTATTTCGATGTGAACGGTCCGTTGGTATACGATCCTACTGGAGTTGTAATGGTTATAAACGTTATACCTGTAAAACACGATTAATTGTTTATAATCAAACAATCGTTCAAACATCACGACATAATCATCCAGAAGATGGTAAAAGACTACAATTTTCATCTGTTGAATATAAATGTTTGCAAGAAATTTCAAATATATTAGATACAAAAGCTGCACACAAAACGACACGCAAAGCTGGTGATCTGATACTTTAACTGAATTAATTTGCAAATATATATATATATAGTACTTTATTTTTAGCAAATATTATTACTTCGTATTGCAATTAATTTTATATTCCTTGTATTTAATAAAAAAACATTTTTTTAAATAAAAAATTAAATTTATTAATAGTCTTTCTGTTGCCTTTACATTCTTGCTGTAATATTACCATTTTATAATATGACTAAAAAATCAATTTTCAGGGGAAAAACTATCACCTGAAAACATTTATCATCCAGGATTACGGAAATTTGAAGAAGTAACCTTTATCTACACACGTAGTCAACGCGGGAAACCAATTTTGTGTCTGTATGGTAATAAATATCGAAAGGAGAGATTGTTTCATAATGGCCGCGAATATTGGCGTTGCCTGAGACCGAAATGCCGTAGTCGCGTTATTATGCAAAATGAAATGATATTGAAATATACAGAACATACGCATAATGTGGATTATATATCGTCAAAGGCAGAAAGTGAAGAATACTAGAATTAAAATGTTTTATTAAATTTGTTGAAAAACCAGTATCTGAAGAAATTTTTAATTATTCGTTAATCATAAAAACAAGGATGAATTGTAAATCATTTTATTACAAATGGAAAGCTTTTTATAATTCTGTTATTTTTCCATGCGGAAATTTCGACTTTTCTCATTTTAGAAGTTTATTAGACATGTTCATATTTCTAAACATGGAGGTTTCTATGAACTTGCACGGGAAAAATACGCCAGGGTAGTTAAGTTGATGTTATCTTGCTACTTCCATCTATTATAGGATCCAATACTCTCAGTGGTTTAGTTCGGACGATTTCTCAACTGACGGCTAAACCCGGATTTAATCCCAAACACGTGAACTTGTGAAATTGGTAGGTTTTTAAATGGATCATTAAATCCTTATCACGTCTAAAGCCCTACATGGAGTTGATTCGATACCGCAAAGTATCGATGTTTTTACCTGAAACCAGTATAGCGATTATTCAAAAAAAGATGATAATTCTGACTAGTGAGTTTTTCGTAGGAACACGGAATCGATATTGTTGTGTTGGTGGAATTTGTGTAATAGTATTTGTTGGAAAATTGAAAGGTTTTTTTAAAATTTCCTCCCTAGAATGGGTGGGAAACAGCAAAAGCATCACAGATAAACAATCAAAATGTCTTAAATATGAGATAAATTGAAGAGAATATTTCCCACAATTTTGTGTTTTATCGTTATCTGCTATCTTTTACCGTTATTGAGATATCTTTTTTAATTAAAAAAACCAATTTTCGTGGATTACTTAACGGTTTAAAAAAAAAAAAAGATGAATTAAAGATATTAAAAGTCTTTGCCTTTTACACCAAATCGAAAGCTTTTACCGTTATCGGGATATGTCATATCTCGTAAAAAAAATTCATATTTACGGACGGACATGCGGAAATAAAAATCTTTTATCATCCCTAACACCCTGATGTAGTTAATTTTTGTGTCCGATCATGGGCTCGATGCGTTACAAACGGTATACTAAATCGAATATACTCCTATATGATATTTTATATAGAGTATAAAAAATAGATCTATCATTATATTTTAGCGATTATTCTTCAAATAACTTACAGAGTTAATTTTTGAACAAAATATTTTTTATAGTGGATTCAATTGTATTTGTTTTGATGAAATTATATGTCTTTAAATACAGAATATACAAAGTGTTTTAGTCGGCCAGTTTCTCTATTTTTATTTGGTTTTGTTTTCATCTTTTTGGTAAATAAGTTTACACGTTAAAAAAATGTGTAAATTCTATAATAACAAAAGCAAATTGTCATCATTTTTCAGATGATCTACTCTTAATAGGAATGGACTCATCTATATTAGAAAAATACCCGTTGTCGTTTACAATTAGTCAACGTGGAAAGCCAATGTTAATTTACAGGCAAAATAAATATTATAAGACGCAAAGTTACAACGGTAAAACTGATTATTGGAGATGTGTCATTAGAAATTGTAAATCGCGCATAATTCTTTCCAACAGCAAAATCAAAAAATTCATTGAACATAGTCATTATCCTATTTTAAGGGATTAACTTATACTTTAAAAACTGGATACTAAAAAATTTGTAACAAAAATCCTCAAAGACTTTTGTATTATTGAAGAATTTATGCCAAATGACAAATAGCGTAGTTAAATCAATGTATACTTTTGTTTTATGAAAAACGATATTTAATGGCCGTCTGCACCAACATTTCTTAAACTACAACCATAGAAATTCTGGGACCTGAATAATTTAAGTTGGTCTTAAGTTGCTAAGTTTTATTGGTGCAAACAGCCATACCTCATATTTATTTTACTCATGTAACATTAAAAGGACGCCATAACATGAGATTGTAAAATAACTAGTATTTAATTTATTACTTTGTATTTGTATCGTGATTGCAATAAAGTTTTCAAATTAGTTCTTGGCGTTTTTAAAATTCGTATAATTTTTTAAAATTATTTTTTTTTTACCTCGGCCTTAGTATTACCTTAAGAAAGTGTGAACAGAGAAAATTGTAAAACAATTTTTTTTATTAAAGTTTGGTTTCTTAGTTACAATTTCACTTGATAGGATTAAATGCATCTAATTACGAATATTTTTAGGCTTGGAGTACATCTTTAGTCAAAGAGGTCGGCCATTACTTGTTGTTAATAACTATTTGTATCGGAAAAATCGAAGTAATTACTGGAGATGCATCCGTTGCACAAAATATAAATGCAAAAGTCGATTAATTGTTAAACCAAATCAGACGCCAAAGTGCATTGAAAAACATACACATGGTCCTGAAACGGACAAAATTAAATGGGGTCGCAACGTAAAATCATCAATTTTGACGTCTATAGAAACATACGATAGTGATGACGGCCAACTTCTTAAGCCAGTGAAACTGTCTGTTCGTCAACCTCATTTTAACACAGACTAAGTTTGTGATCTCATATAAAAATAAAAATGATTCAAAGATAGAAAAAATTAGATTATTTTTTGAGTTTTTTTTTTAAATTCTCTTCTTTTACTATATAACATCTTTTCAAATATGGTTAATGCGATATAATTCTACTTGTATATAAGTCTATTAAAAATAAATATTCAGTCTAATATTACTTATGTATAATGTACAGTAACTAACAGTAATAAAAATAACAAAAAATTGCTCATAAGCCATTAGTCGTTAAAACATTTGCTCATTGTTATCATTTCTTTGCAATCAAACAAAAATCATTTCAGGTTATCCGCTGGGCGTTTGGATTAAAGATGCGGAAACATTTTACGCTGAGAATCAAAAAAAGGGAATTAATTTATTATTTAATGGATACTCATACAAACGGGAGGCGACTTTTCGTGCCACGATCAATTGGATATGTTCAAAAGGAAATGGAAAACGCGTATCTGAGAATAAATGCTTGGCACGCTGTGTAACACGTATTGATGGAGCTATAAAACTTGGCAAGCATAATCATAATCATCCACCTCAAGCAATGTCGTATAAAGAGCAATGGTCTGATTGGGCTGGTCACAAATATATACCACCAATTGAATGTTTTGCCGGTGCTTTGGCTTCGGCAAAATCGCCCCGACAAAATGCAGAATTACCGAACTATCCGGGCACTGCATGGTCATCAGATACAGCCGGACCATCTCGTTTTGGCTTAAATCAACAATTACAGGGTGTAAATACCAATAATGACCGATGGCCTGAATGGGCCGCCAATTTGCCTGTGAAGGCGGTGCTAGGAGGTGGTAAAGATAAAACGAAAATAGAAACTTCTGAAATAAGTACAATTCAACTCGACTAACGATTATTTTGTTGATATTCTCATTGTCAGGGTTTTAGTTAAAATAACTCGGATGAATATATTGTGAATCTATCCTCGTTATCATTATCATATAGTTTTTATAAATTATTAATTTACAAAGCTACTACATATTATAAAACAAAACAATGCTGTGAAGAAGTCACTCTGAACACAAAACTAAAAGAATTATATTCATAAGGTTGTTTCTATTTTCATATGCTCTTTTTGTAAAAAAGTGGAAATAAAAAACATATTTTTATTAAAAACGTTGTTTAATTGATTATAAAAAGTTTACATTGATTTGAGTGAGACTTTCACAGCTACCCAAGAACAAGAAATGTCATTAAAATATTATTAGACTAATGTTAAGATAAATTGCACTATGTCCAGTTTTTTTTCAAAATCTGATTTTTTTTTTAGTTTCTGATACAGATCTTTCCAATGACAATTCACATTTGGTTCTATCCCAGAAAACGAAGAAGTTACGACCGTTTAAAGAACATAATCTCTCATATAAATCTATGTGAATGAGTTACATCTAATCCTGCACATTTTACCGCTTTCCTGCACATTTTACTTTTTGTCGCTTGTAGTTGTAGTTTACCTCCGGGCTATAGACTTAAAAACATTATTATCTTTCTTACATAAAATAAAGGTATTAAAAATACTTCAAAAACCGAAATCTTAAGGGGGTGTCGCACGTCCCCGGGACGTATACCCATCGGCTCAGTTCGCGTTCTGATATGCCCGAGTAAAGTTAAAGTTGCTCAACTCCGCTCTGGGAAAGCATTTGTAACATGTTTGTACTCACAGAATAAAGTACAAAATCACGCAAATGAATATGTATGTTTATAACAAATATTTCTAAGATCAGTTTCTATCAGGAAGACTCAATCGATGTTGACGCGGATTTTTTGCATTTGAAAGTTGCCCAGCAACAGAAACTTCGCCCTGGATTCATTCTCCAAGTTCGTCGCGATTTAATTTTCATACCGCAAGCGATTCTTCTATCAAATTAAAAGGTTGTCATCGTCCCGAATGCAGATTGATGATTCGCCTATAATTCCTCTGGAAGAATCGCTGGAGGAGGAATTACGATTCCACTTTTTCAACAACGTCTGCAATTCTCAGCCTCTGGTTGACTAAAAAATTGAGTTTGTTCGTATGGGAGATACGTATTCGAAGAAAAAGCGATTCACTCACTTTAATCGTTTCGCCTAGAAGATTCGTCTTTTGATCTTCAAAATCAAAAGTTTGTTATGTTCTTTCGCCCCATAAAACCCAATTGACGGATTTCGATAAATTCCAGTTGGAGCCGTACAATACAAATGGATTTATAAAAATTGGCTCCAACTGGATTTTGGTGTATAGGAAAGTTATGTAAAATCATATTCTAAACGGAAAGTTATGTAAAGATATCAGACTTTTATTTTCTCAAAAATAACACCTTTTTGAAAAAACTACGAAAAAAAATCTAATGGAAGAGTCATTTCCATTTTTCAAGTTTCTACCTCAATTGGTTCTCGAGTTTTGTAGTACTTTTGTACAGAAAATTTTATTATAATTTAATGTTAGCGTTAGGTTGTTTGTAATATATATTTACTATGTTTGGAAAAAATTTTTTTTTTCAATATCTGTTTTTCATATACTATGAATTTGGTCGACTTTGAATTGATTGAACTATTTTTGATCTTAGGTACAATTGTGACAAAACTTGCTGCAGAAACATTTGCAATTCATGAAAAAGTGACGAGCTACTTCTATCATGATGGATTTCAATATAAAATAGAAAAAATTCGCGATAATCGTTTTTACTACCATTGCAATAACATCAAATTGAAATGCCGTGCAAGATTAGTTGTAGTTAAGGATAAAGATAAGAAATTAACAGATTCTGTTACTCTATATAGAACCCACAATCATCAACAAAAATCGCCCAATGAACTAAGTATGTAACTTCTTAACACTTAACGGATGAATTGTTTTTCTACATTTCCAACAATACGGTAAAAAAGTATCATAAGCGTGTAAAACGAAAAACAATGCTGATCTCGAAAAATGTAAATTAGTCCATTCGTTAAGTGTTAAAATGTCTGATTTGATTTTTACACAAAAATTTGAAATTTAAAATTATTTTAGAGCCCTGTCGAAAATCCAAGCTATTACATAAAAACATGTTATTTTATAAGCATTATAACAGAGGATCCAAAACATATTGGCGATGCTGCAAGGTTAATTCACACCATTGTCCCGCACGTTTGTGCACAGATGAAAACGGTGTACTGGAAATGAATTTACATAGTCACAACTACAATCTTGAAAAATCCGTTGTGAATGAATAATAGTGCGTCCTGTTTTAATATATTTCCTCTTTACTGTTACGAAAATTTTAATAAATGATAGTAAATTTGTTAAAAATTTATGTTTATATTACTGTTGAAAAAATTGTTTCTTTTTTGTTTTCAAATAAATGGCATTATTATTATTCTTCAACTAACACCGTCTATTTTCAGATCCTGATATGCCAATCTTCATTTTCAGCAAGTATGGAACGAAGCAACTTATGTTTAAGAGACATGTATATAATCGTCATGTATGCCGAGAAAACACAATTTATTGGAGATGTTGTCAATTTGCTGTGCTTCGGTGCAGGTCACGAATAAAAACTAATGGGAATATGTTAACAGTTTTAAAAGGCGAACATAATCACGAAGTAATAAGCAAAAATCGAAAATATGGTGCATTGAGAGATTTAAAAAAAAGAACCGCAAATGAATCTCAGTGGCAAAGCGCAACAAATTGATTTGGTTAGACAGTAAAATATTTTTAGTGGATTTGGATATTTTGAATTTCGGACCCTTAATGAAAAATTATATGAACGAAAAGGCTTTACTGACTACAATGAATAAACAAACTTGAATATCTTTCTTTAAAGCGATCTTGGCACTAAATGCCTATCCTAAACTAGAGCGACTTAATAACTAGAGTGTGGTAAATCATCACTCTTTTTTCGAACGTGAACTGTTCAAATTTATGTATATCGGAGGAATTTTTCAATTTATTTTAATTTTTTTCTAAGCAAATTACGCGATTTAAATTTTGTCAACCCTAAAATCATAAGCAATATTTCCCATAAAAAAAAAAATCTGAAAAAATGAAAGTTTAAGACAGTAAAAAGCTCGACTAGGTAGCTTTCAAAACTGAAAAGTTCATTTCATTGTTTTAAAAAGAAAAACGTAATTTTTTGCCTATCTTCAGGTATTAAACGCCTGGTGACAAGCAGTACAGTAATCCCCAGCTTTACGGACGGGATGCGTTCTACGGAAACTGTCCGTATATCGAAAATCCGTAAAACGAAACCTATTTTAGTATGAGATTGTACTGGGAATAAATAGATGTGTTCCAATCAATAGAAATGTCCGTAAAAAGAAACCTATTTTAGTATAAGATCGTATTAAAAATAGATAGATGCGTACCAAAAAAATCCGTAATACGAAACAGATTAGTATAATATATTAAAATAATTATTTAACCACTAGAATAATGAGAAAACTATATAATTATAGAAAAAAAATATTTATACTACTTGAAATGGAGCATAAATCAATTGAATATGTTAAAACCAACAAAATATTATGGGACAAATCATGCCGCGCACAAAAAAACGTAGCTGTTTCTACGTAGGTTTCTGCTAGTTTCGTCAGAATTCAAATTTCATTGTGGGACAGAAAGCAGATTCTGCTTCTGCCTCTGCTGCTGCCTCTGCCCAATTGGAGTTTTCGCTTAAGAATAGCAAATAGATTTTTGAAAAATACACCGCACTGCAGTTTTTTATTGCCTTTTTTTAATTCTCTTTTGTGTATACACAAAATGTGTCAGAAATTTCGGAGAAATTAAGTATGTACATTTACAATAAATACAACATAATTATGGAGGATTTTTTCTTGATTTTTTTCTGATTCAAAAAAAAATTTTTTTTTTGTCCGTAATAGCGAATTTTTTTATCCGTATAGCGAATTTGTTCCTATATTAGTCATGTCCGTAACTTCGAATTTGCGTAAAACGAGCGTCCGTATAGCGGGGGATTACTGTATATCGGAGGAATTTTTCAATTTATTTTAATTTTTTTCTAAGCAAATTACGTGTTTTAAATTTTGTCAACCCTAAAATCATAAGCAATATTTCCCATAAAACAAAAAAAAATCTGAAAAAAATGAAAGTATAAGACAGTAAAAAGTTCTACTAGGTAGCTTTCAAAACTGAAAAGTTCATTTCATTGTTTTAAAAAGAAAAACGTAATTTTTTGCCTATCTTCAGGTATTAAACGCCTGGTGACAAGCAGTACCTTTTATTGTGTACATTTTTAATTTTTTCATAATCATTTTTAAGTGTAACAAATTGTTTAAAAACGTATCTGTTGATAAAGATTTTACTGTATTGTTTAGCATATATTAATGGGTTTAAAATTGACTAGACGTTGTCTAGGTTGTCTAGCTTCGCCACTGATGAATCTCAACAAACTTAAAATCATGAGGAATCATCTAAAAGTTTCAAAATATTTAATGATACAAAAATTAATTTTAAAAAAGTGAAATATGTATAAATAAATGTTATGTAAAATTAAATAGTGAGTAATATTTGATTTATTTTATTACATTAGTTTACGTCAATTGATATGATTGTTTTCATATTTTATTTGAAATAAATGATATTATCATTTGTGAAACATTGTATTTTTAAATTTTTTTAATTTAGAATATTCTAATGAAATTAAAATAACTGAATTCAAATTTATTTCAGGATTCTTTGCTTATATAACTGGATGCAGAGGTAGTCGAAAATTAAAAGTTGGCCAATATAGTTTCACCAGAAATAAGTCATCTGGAAACAAAGTCTATTGGTCATGTGCTCGTGCTGGTCTACATAAATGTAAAGCAAGAGTTGTAACTATTGATAATGGTGCTCACCATGATGTGATAGTTAAATGTGGGTTCCATAACCATGAACCGTTTTAGTTAAAATACTAAAAAAAATTATTCTTAGTTATCGTATTTAAATATAGTGAAGTTTTTATAATTAAATTCAAAACTGAAATTTTATTTGTGATGTATCTTGCTTTTATTTTACCTCTACTTCAGTGTAAATATATTTAATATTGAGCCGAATATCTTTACTAGTGTAAAAGTTATTTCGGTTTTCCCCTGTGAGTCGGGGATACAAAAAGAATAGATTCACAGCTTTCCCTTGCTTGTCGTAAGAGGCGACTAATGGGATTTTTTATTTGATTTTATAAGTGTTTCTCTGACGTACATAATCTTTATCAAAGTGGCGTGCGATCTAAGGTGCAGAAGGGGCAAACTACACTCGGAGCATTTCTCAAAAAGTAATCAAATTAAATAATATCAAAATTAAATAAAAATGTAAAATGAATTCCTCAAGAAAACTATTTCTCTGGTACTGTTGTGCAGATAAAACTGCGTCCAATATTCAGCTGTGAGCAAAATGTCAAATGAATTCCAATAACTTAATTAAAGCAGCAAAACGAAGTCAAAAAACAGTAAATCTGCTGTTCTTATGACTGCTTTAAATTGCCTTGAGTGCAGATGATATCACTGCACCTAATTGAAGATATCTCGGAAAACGTAAGAGATATCAATTTACGCTAAAAGGCAAAAATGTAGAGAATTTTTGTCTTTATTTTTCATTAAATTAATTTTATGTTCCAGATGCATGAAATTCTTAAATCGTGTTTGTCAGTACTTTGGTTGAATAGCTGGCATGAATTGAATAACAAATAGAGTTTGTGGTTATTTTGACAGATAAAAAATCAAACAAAAACTAGTTTGGGATTTTTCTATGAAAATTGCAAAAATATTCTTAATGGTTAAATGCAAATTTTTATCACAAATTTGTGGCATATGAGGGGTTTGACATTAGTTTCACTTTTAGGTTGAAATACAAAGAAATTTTCTGAAAAATTAAAAAACGACTCGAGGAGAAAAGGTTTTTCATTAAATTTTGCATGATAACTAGAAATTCCGGAAAATCCAGCATTTTTTCAGTTAAGTTATTAATAAATGGTATTATCGTTTCGTTTAACTAGAAAGAAAACCGAGTTTATTTAATTTTAAAAATATTATATTTTTAGAATAGGTCTAAAAAGGGTCGATATTGATTTAATATATAGATACCTAGATAAAATTCCGCGCACCGCAAAGATTCGACCACAACACGTCACTGCTTTAACATCTAGTTTTGTTATATTGAAAATCGAAAATAGTTTTGTTACGTTGAAAACCAGTTTTTTTTCTTCTAAATATCATGATCTTTATTCGGGTTCAACTGAGATTTTTTTTTATAGAAAAACGCCTTAGTACTTGAAACAATCGTAATAAATAAGTGTATATATCGTCCCTTGAATCTTATTTTGTACCAAACGCCATTTTTGACTTTTTCAACTAATTATGGGGAATTAGATTTTGGCTCAACCTCCTTAAAACGTGCTCGATCCTAGATTTCTAGTGCTTTGTGTAGACGAGAAAATCACTTTGAAAAAATACTGAGTTTTCAAAAAAAACTGCTCAGGATTAATAGTTTTACAAGAAAAAAAAAGTTACCCATTTTTGGGACAGTTTCTCCGCAATTACTCCTTCAAGTTTAAAAGTCTACTCGCATATGTAAAGTCACTTCAAATTATTCACCTATAGCGGAGATTCAGACGCATTCATTATGAACCTTATTTTGGAAGACTTGCGATACGACAAATGCCACGCGAGTCGGATGGAATTTGGTTTGATTTGTTCACTTTATTTATCAATATTTTGACAATAATAATACAAATATAAAAAATTTCAATTTGAAAAATTAGTATTAAAAAGATTTTTTGCCAATTGCGGCCGAATTCGCCTATCATTTCAAGGCTATCAGAATATACAGCTTTACATAACTTCATTCGTATAAATTTAGCTGCGTAAATCGAAAGAGTACTTTTCAATCAAAAAATGTTAAATTTTGAAATAATAATAAGTTTGTAGTAAATAATAGTAAATCTTGGCTTTATCTAATATTCTAATAGAGTTTAATATGTTGATTGCCATGTGAGACCGACGAGGCTTCACATTAAAATCGGCTCCTCAACCCGTGTGAGACATATGTGTTGTCACAGCGCTTTACTTTAGTACAAACTGCGTGGTAAAGCATTGGATGCACAGAACTGTAAAAAAACTATGGAAATATTTTTTTTTAATATCTGGTCTATGAATTTTGTGGGACCAATGTGGAACCGAAAGCGGTGTATTTTGGAAATTTATAAAAATGATATCATTTTAGGGTAATCCATAAAAAGTCTAATGGCCTATGGGTTCCGATTTTTTCACTTCCGTGGTGGCAGTCAACGTGTAAAATGGAAAAAATATTGTATCAATTATATATTTTGCTTGCTAAAAGACAGGCCATATTTACAAATAAAAACATATTTTGTATTATTTTTCTCATACTTTTACATATTTTGGATTTTAATCAAGCGACTGTTTTACTACAATGTTTTATTAAAATCAAATATAGTAATGTGAAATGTAATTTCAATTTTTTTTATAGCCATAGAAGGTGATGTGGATGTTGTCCGTTTTACAGTTGGCCAGAGAGGGTGTACATTACTGCTATGGAACGGATATAGTTTTGTAAAAAATCGTCGTAGTGGCTATAAAACCTATTGGATTTGTGCGAAGAAGGTAAAATTTGATTATCAATCTGTGACCAAAAAATAAGAAAACAAACATTTTTAGGGCAGTACAAAGTGTCGGGCACGTGTCGTTACCAACATTATAGATGGCGTTCAAAAAATTGTTATGCGTTCAATTGATCACAATCATCCAATTGTAATGAAACGCAAACCCCGAGCAAAATTTAGCAAACCAAAATTTACTGACGAACTGAATAATTCAGATAAAAATGATATAATCTAGAGTTGTCCTTTATAATTAATAAAAATATATAAAGACGTTAAAAGAAACATTTTTTTATGCAACATTTCTTTGCATTCCGGATACAAATTATTTTTATATTCTTTAATGCTAACTTTTTTTGATTGTAATTCGCGGCTTGTAGAGCTTCTAGAAAAAGCTACATTTACCACTGGGCAAAGAGGATGTTTACGACTAACACATAAAGGCTTTAATTATGTCAAAAATCGCAAATCACAATATCGTACCTATTGGATATGTGCCAGAAAGGTGAGCTACGGCTAATTATATATTTTTTTCTTATTTAATTTTTATTTTTACGTACGTTTTTATCAAGATTTTTAATTATAAATAACTAAATTTTTAAAAAGTTTTACAACTTTTACAATATTAATTGATCAAAATACTATAGGTTCCCAACTAACATTTATCTTCACATTTCCAGCGTAGTTTCGTATATGTTCCCAAAAACGTGCTTATTTGAGACCAGTTACGAAACAACGACGTTTCAGTAACGTCTATGTTTCGAAAGTGGTGCAACGCAATCCCCAAGATGTGCTATTAAAGAAACACGATAAACGGTATTTTCGTTCATTTAAAAGAAACGAAAATATAGTTTATTTACCTTTGAAAATGTACATTTTTAGAATATATTTAAAAGATAATGGAACTGCAAAGCGGTCGAGGACGAAGCCACGATATATTAATCAGTTGATAATTATTTGTGACATTGAAATTTTCAAATGTTTGGCCGCTGGGTTTTGATTTTTGCTTCCATGTTTGTTGAATTTAACAACGTCTGTCAGTGTAATTTTTTGTTTTTTTTTTGAAATTTTTGAAGCAAAAAAAATAATACATGGAATTTTAGTCGTAAAGTCTTAAATGGCATTAGTTTTCAATTTAAAGAAAAATT
Organism: Chrysopilus asiliformis; assembly: GCA_964034945.1. NCBI lineage: Eukaryota > Metazoa > Arthropoda > Insecta > Diptera > Rhagionidae > Chrysopilus > Chrysopilus asiliformis. The sequence goes on from OZ035961.1 coordinate 47,152,074, forward strand.
TCAGTTGTTATCAACACAAAGTTTTCTTCTACAATATTTAGTTTTGGAAAAAATATGTAAAAAATCATATTTTTTCAAAACGGTTAAAGCAAAAAATGCAGAAATCCTGTAGTTAAAGCAAAAAATGCTTAATGCATTTTTCAAAAAAGTGCACAGTTTTCGAAAGATTTTCAAAAAACTGTATTTTTTCAATAAATTGTATGGGTGCCGTTACAACTACCGTTACTCTTCCAAAATTTGATAGAAAACTGCGATTTTTGTAAAGTGTATTACAAAAAATTTCAAGTCGCTAGGTCTACGTGTTGTCAAATTAGTAAAGATCGACATGCACGAACATCATAATTTTCCCTGAAACGGATTTTGTACTGATCAGAAATTTTGAATACAATACTTTCCTTCAGAAGAGAAAAATACAAATGATAAAAATCCGAACATTTTTTGTCCAACGATTGAAATTGCCGCCGGGAACTCTAGGTTTGGAGGACTTACATAGTCCAGGTCTTTGCCTATGTAGCCAGTGAACTAAATGACTCTTTCTTCTCAAACTTGTATATTTTATACAAAAAACAAAAAAATGACGCGTAAATAACAGATTTTTTATAATATTTTATAGGGTTTATAGGTCAAAAATAAAACAAATGTTTCTAATAATCAATAAATATTTTCTTTTACTTCTCGACGTTTCGCCTGTTTTCACTTGGCGTCTTCAGGAGCTATACATTTGAACACAAAATTTCTCATTAGGAAACAATACTATGCAATTAGAATCTAGTACTTACAATTTATTAACATTGATAAAATCACTATATATATAATTAAAAGTCAAAAATTGAAAATCAATAAAATCACAATTACTACATATATAATAAATTAAATTAACTAAATAAATTTGGCTACGCACGTTACAATTAAACTAAGCTTTTTCAAAAATTGTATATACTTAGCGGGGCCTTATTTGAGAACTGTTATTTTAAAATAGCACAGTATGTGGCGTTTACATCGTCCACCGTGTCTGACTTTCTATTCATGCTGTTTTTAGTACGATAAATGTGAAGAGCTTCTAGTATGTATCGTTTCTTTTGGTGTTTTTCTTTATCTAGAATTCTTGTTTTATATTCTAATATTTTTACCCTTCTTACATATAAGAAATGTGTTAAAAACGCTTCAAAACAACAACAATGATGTCCGCAAGATGTTTGTGCGCAGTGCGTGTGTAGGGTATCGGTCGCAATACCGATACGAAATTCCAATACCAGTATTTCGGTATTGTCGGTATTACCAAAAATGGTCAATACCGGTTTCAATATTATAACAATATTATAACTATAAATACCGTTATTCATTTGTGATGATTACGCATTTTCATTTTGTTATACACACGTACATAACTTTTCATAGTAAATCAAAGCTACGGTGATCAGACGTCCCGTATTACGTGAGAAAGTCCTGCATTTCAGTCGTCTGCCTCACATCGACAACCGTCCCGAAATTCATTCGTTCCTTTACTGACAGTCGCTAGAATCGGTTCTTTAATTTCAATCTTCATGATTCAAATGAATCACTCTTTGGGAGTTCATTGAAATAAACGAATCACAAATTAATCACTCTTTAAGTTGAGTGATTTTGCATGCAAAACTCGATCGTTTATCAGTTCGACATTGATCGGTGGCGGATACACACGCACACAAACATCAAGTCCATTTCATCTTTATTTGAGGTATACTAAGAAGAACAGTGGCAAAAGCTCGTGCGATTAAATGATTTTTCGTTGAATAAGAGATAGCTAATATTCTTTGTTCGCCTCGCTCGAATTAGCAGTGTCATTTGGACCAAAATTAGTATCAGTCTGTGTTATTTCAGCGACAGGGGAAAAGTCTTAGACAGAATTTAGTCAACTCCGCCTAGGTCAAAAAAAATACAAAAGTAATATTTATTGTAACTACGCAATAATTTTTTACTTTTTTGATATTGTCTATGATCAGGCACTGTCTATGCTGTCTTCACTGACGCTTTGCTACTGTTAAATACTGAGCTCGTTCCTCTATTTCGATCCTACGTCCTCAATGTTTAAAAGTATATTTAACTACAAAATAAATTAGCTAGAAAAACGTTCTTAAGTACAATAAAAATACCCTTAAAAAATATTTCAAATTTAAACATTAGTACGAATTTTAGGATAGTACGCAATGCAGAGCAAGGATAGTTACATGTGTTGATGGCAAAGGCGTAGATCGGATAGTACATCAATCAACGCAACACAATCATCCGTTGGTAATGAGTAGAAGGAGAAAAAGATTACCTTTGCCCATTACTTTTGCTCCATGACAACAAATCCGATTGTTTTATATGTAAATAATGATATTAAGTGATAATAAATATTGAAAATATCACATGGAATTTATTTGTTTAAAAATAGTTAATAATATATTTACCAATCCTTTTAATAATATCCAAAGAATAACGTTTCTTTTTTATTTACTTATTTTAGCAAGGCATGGCTATATGCCAATTGTTAATAAAAAACAACGAATATTTGTAACACCAACCGCAACACTGTTACCACAAAAAAATAATGACATTGATTTGATGCATACTTTAGAAGATTGGGGAAATATAAAATATTTGACTTCTGCACGAGGAAAAAATAAACTACTATGCTTTGAAGGACATCGATATATTAAGAACAATATTTATGGATCTAATGTTTATTGGAAATGTACGAAATGGCATGCTGGATGCCGATCTAGAGCAATTACTAATCTTTATGATCCAACGGTGTGTACTTTAAAAAATGTGCACAATCATGCGATCGGTCAAGTTTCCCCTAGAGATAAAATCCGATTGAAGTATGAATAGAAAATTTCTAAACAAAAAAAAAATAAGTGAAAAATATTGAGAATTCATGTTTTTAGTTCTTATTTTATTAGTTTCTTTTGTGAAAACAATAATAAAATCATCAATTTCATTTGTAATGGAATTTCAACAAAACAATTGACTTTTATTCCTTAACTTTAAATTGTAATAAAGTTTCGTTGGAAATATGAACCATTGGCATTTCATCTAATAAAAAAATGTTAAAAATTTATTTTTGTTATAATTTTTTTCACTTCATTATTTTTATTTTCAGGTTTTAAAGTTGATTTCATCGACTCAAAAAAGAACGGAGGCAAATTGTTAGTTATAAATGGATTTCGATTTTTTCGTAATAAAAAGAGAGGATCGAGGCAATATTGGAAATGCAGCAACTACTACAAAGAGAAGTGCCCAGCAATTGCTGTTTATGATGAACTTACATTTAGTTTACGTTTATGTCATCAGCATAAACATAGTACGAGTAATGATATTGCTGAGAAACCTGTTATTATCCCTATTAAAAAGGATTGAGTCGATTTTTCTTACCAGAAAAATAAGACCAGTTAAATTCTTCAAATAACAAAAAGTGTTTCTCACATTTCATTTTTTTTGTTTTTGTTTATAAAAATTTCTTACTGTGTATTTAAAAGAAACATATTTTTTAAGAAAAAAAAGAGATTTTATCTTAGCAAAGGTATTTTATTAAGTTTATCATGTCTTTTAGAGCACATCTTTGGGCACTTTTGAATACATCAAATCATTTAATTGGATGCGTGTCTTTTTTTTAATTTGAAAATATTAATAAAATAATAGCGAGTGTCAATTCGTAGTCTGTGAAAGTTAATGAAACAGGGATTCCTGGATAAAGATTTTGTCGTTAAGCTGCATGCCATACTGAATTTTGCTGAGAAAAAATATTTTGAAAACCTGATACATAAAAAACTTTTTTACCATAAATGTTGGAATGTTTCATACAATATTGAAAAGTGTATGAAAATTTGTGGGTAACTAAATTCATTAACAAATAAGGGACCTTTGTGCTTTTTGCATAAGACAAATTTTGCGTATTTCAATGTCTTGCCATTTAGTTGCACAGCGTGCGAAAATACCATAAATGGCTTTATAAAAGTTGTCCCCAGGACATTAGTGAAATTTACGAGATATTACATCGCGAAATTCTACATTTCTGCACGTTCTAGGAGATAACTATTACTTTGAAACCATAAAGAAAACATATTATTTAAATACATTATGGTTTCAAAGTAGAACTTTGTCAATCAATTATAAAAAAATATGGAAATGAAGAATATTCGTATGACCACATTTTGTGTTGTGTTTATTAATTTGTCTTATTTATTAATCTTGTTTTGCTCAGGGCCTGTCTGTCCATGGATTGAGGGTGAAGAGGGGGGTAGTCTGTGGTAATGATTGACTTTAAAGGTGAGAAAGCTTCCAGTTCCATTCCAGTGATTTTAATATTGGAAATTATCAAATTAGCCGAACAGAAATCCGAAGGGTAGGCGCGCACTGAGATGCAGAATGGTGGTAAAATTAGTTTTTGAGACACGTTGAAACCAGCGCGTGTCGAAGTAGATTTAAGTAAATGTAAGTAAAAGTAGACTTCGATGTGTGCTGTAACGCTGGTTTTTACGTGTTTCAAAAACTAAGACCTAGGCTAAATACACGGCATAGAGACAACCAAGGTATGCCGTAAACTCGAATCTGACGTTTTTTTGCAACGTCACTTGTGCCGATTAGTTCGTCAAGTTCAGAAGAAATCTTGTTTTGTGGATGATTATTTAAATTTTTGTGCGATCTAAATAAGATATTTGTAAATTAGTGGACTGATTGCATTAAATAGTGATCAATAAACATAAAAATTAATTAAAAAAAGTCGGCACAAATGACGTCACACCTGACTATCAAAAGTTTACAGCATACCTTGGTTGTCTGTATGCCGTGGGCTAAATATATAAAAATCCTGGCTCAAACCAAAGTTTATTGGCTGGGAAATTTTTAAGCAGCGGTCGATATATTTTTAATAACTTCACATCCTTATTTTGTAGTTTGAAGTTCAATCAATTTCAGTGTCTCAAGAAAATTTTATCTTGTCAAAAAAAAACGTTTGAAATGAAAATATTGGTTTTTTTTCTAAAAAAAGCAAAAAAAAGCTTTGTTTTGAAAATTTAAAAAAAATCATTCCTTTTACCATTAAAAAAATTATGAAGATAGTGTGTGTTTTTCTACAGACAAAAAAAATAAAAGCTTTTACCCAATTGTATTTGAAGTATTTTGTTTTAACTTTCAAAAAACTTAGTTGTGGAACATATGTATATCAAAATTTTTTTAGTGCGATAACCGCAAGTTAAGATTTCTGTGTTTAATAATTATGTGAAAGAATTTAAGTAATATACTGAAATATTTTGTTATGTTTTGTGTATAATATAATTTTTCATATTTCGTATTTAATAACATTATTTTCTATTTTAGGGGTTCTCAATTGTCAAAATTTTCAACCCCCAAATATTCAGTTTTCGGCATCTCGACGGGGCGGTCAGCTTCTATGGTTGAATGGCCTTAAATATTTCCGGAATAATGAAAATCGGACAAATTTATTTTGGCGATGCCATCAATACTATCGACGCATAAGATGTCCAGTATTAATTTGTATGAACAAATTAGATCCGACGGATTTCCGTCAAATACATCAGCACAAACATTCTCGGCCTTAGAGTCGAGTTCAATAAAAAATAACAAAAATACACTATAACAATATTTAAAGTGCTTTTTGATGAACGAAAAATAAAAAATATATTTTCTGTAAGCGAAAGGATAATATTATATTAACAACTATGTTATTTATAAGATTTCAGACCGAGTTAACATAAACTATGTATATCGTATAAAATTGAGAAAACAACTTGGGAATTGTTATTACTCAACAATTTTTTTGAAAAAATAAAAAAACTAATTTGACATCTTAAATTATTGATATTGTTTATAATAGAAATTAGTTTCACGAATATCTTTTTCAGTTAAATACGCCACAATATTACTAACAATTATTTCTTTTATTTTCACATTCCGATTATAGAAATCCAGGTTTATTTCACCCAATCGTTACGAGGGCGTCCGGCAATTATGGCGAACGGAGTACGATTTCTTTTAATGAGTGAAAATCAAAAGAAAATCCTATGGCGATGTAGTTATATGGCTACAAAAAAAGTCAAATGTCCGGCTCGAATAACTATGTATAAAGAGAAGCCTCCAAGATTTATTATTAATAAAGCTGATCATATTCATGCAGAACTTAAACGCAGTAAATATTGTATGAAACAGGAAATACGTTCAGAAATTGTGTAGAATACGGAAATAAATTCTTATTATTGTTAAATGTGTCCTTATTTTTTTGTGATAACAATTGTGAATTTAAAAGTGTTTAAAATATTCCTCAAAAACGGATTGAGGAAAATATGAAGCGATACAAATTTGATAATAAATGTGCTACGTTATGCTTAAGTTCATATCGTTAATGTTAAACTTGTTTATTTATAAACAATGGATTTCATACACAACCTAAAAATCAAAAATATCATTGATATGTTAGTCGAGATACCTAAATCACATTCAGATCACCTATTAATCTATTTTGTATTTCAGTGTCGTGTAACTTCGATTATGTGACCAGCCAAAAGGGAAAGGTTCAACTTGCACAAAATGGATTTTATTTTGTACAAGAAAAAATTATCAGTGGGAAAACTTACTGGAGATGTACAGAGTATACAACGCAAAGGAAATGTCATGCTAGAGTCCACACGTTAAATGGTGCAATAGTTCATCAAACAAATCATAATCATGGAGTAGAAATTGTGAGGACAAAAAAGGACAATATTTGGATTCTTTAAAATTTTGAAAAATGAAAAGAACTGTTTCTTATTTACCCAACTGTGAAATCATTAGGTTGGTCCGCAAAATTTTAATGAATATGGTTCGTGAAAAAACATTTCTAAACATGTCTAAAAATTAAACAAAAAAAACATGTGTGTGCAGTGCACACGCGGTAGAAGTGAAACCTTAGGAAAACTAAACAGCGAGAGAATGAAACGAATGCGGTATCAGGTGTGGGATAGTTATAGCGTTTATTTATTATAATTATGATACCAAGTTCAAAAGTCATATTATATTTTTATTGAAAATCTAATACCGGATTCATGATCAGCGACCCCAAAAACCCCCTTATGCCGATTTTTCCGAGGAAAACGGGAGAAAGGATATTTATCCTTACAGGACCTTTCATTTCGAATTTTGAAAATCTAATACCGGATTCGTGATCAGTGACCCCAAAAACCCTATAGTGCAAATTTTTCCGGGGAAAAATGGGAAAAAGGATATTTTCATTATCCTTACAGGACCTTCCGTTTCGAATTTTGAAAATCTAATACCGGATTCGTGATCAGCGACCCCAAAAACCCTAAAATGCAAATTTTTCCGGGGAAAAATGGGAAAAAGGATATTTTCATTATCCTTACAGGACCTTCCGTTTCGAATTTTGAAAATCTAATACCGGATTCGTGATCAGTGACCCCAAAAACCCTATAGTGCAAATTTTTCCGGGGAAAAATGGGAAAAAGGATATTTTCATTATCCTTACAGGACCTTCCGTTTCGAATTTTGAAAATCTACATAGCTAAAAACCTGCTCCTGGCAACACAGATCATTTTGCAAAAAACCGCATAAAAATCGGTCCAGTAGTTTTTGAGTTTTGTAATCTCAGGCAGACAGACAAACAATAAAACATCCACTTTTATATATATATGTAGATGTATGACGAAACATCAGTAATTTATCGCCTCCTCTCTCCACTTCCTCCCTCCTAACACTTCTCCCTTCCCCTCTTCACCTTCCCACTTCCCCCTTCCCATCACTCTTGTTTACGATAAATTGACCGGCACCCATTTGTATTCTATCTCATTTACTCGCAGGCCAAAATATCCTATCTCTTTTTACTGTCGCTTTTTCGTTTCATCGAGTTTGAAATCACTCACAACGGCGCTAAAGAAGTTTTCACTTCAAAAAACATTAGTTTGAGAGTTAATGCTTTCTGTTGATCAGTCAATGAGAAATATTTAGATTGTCAAAATAGCTCCCATTCTGTCGACCCAAATTTTCATTTTACTTAAGACTGATTTTTGTCCTAAAAATACCCTCTGCCCAACATCATATGCATACTATTTACGAGTAGTCCTAAGTAGACTTTTTAATACTTAGTAGTACTGGGGAGTCTTTTTACGTAGTGTGCACATGAGGTAGTGCTAATATTGTCGACAGAATTGCGCCCAATATCTAAAGCCTATTATTTAAATCATCATGGAGGAAAACTATGTGTAGCACAAGTTTCCATAATCATAATTAAAAGTCAAAATATTGTTTTTAAATTTAAATAGGTTTTTTTTGCATAAAACAGAATCTGAACATACATAACGTTAATCATAATAAAACAAACATATTAAAGTTTTTGCCTCTTTAATCTTAAGACTTAAACAAATGTTACAACAAAACCTTTTAATGGCGTGTCAATTACGACTAATATGCAATTGTACGAGACCCCAAGGTTTTTTTTATTTCGATTTTACAGCATTTCGTAACACAATTCTTAGTATTTAAACTGAATTTATTTAGCGTCCAAGGAAGACAGGAGTGGTATTCCGAAACTTGTTTCAAGCGTTTGTATCGAGTTAGAAGAAAAAGTAGTATTCGCTAGCTCTGTTTTGCCCTGCCATTTATTTTGGTCGAAACAGAGACAGCGAATACCACTTTTTCTTCCAACTCGAAACAAACGCTTGAAACAAGTTACGGAATACCACTCCAGTTTTTGTGTTCTTTAACCGCGTACAAAAATTCTCAGGCCCATCCCATTTGATTGAAATTGTCAATATTGAATTTGATTTAAATTAACACGTTGACGGACAGTTGCGGCTATAGCCGTCAAGTTCAAGTTCACTATGTGACATGACGGCAATAGCCGTCCAATACGAAACGGTCGTTTTTAGACACTGCGGCTGTAGCAGCACAAATGTGCATTTACCAGCGTACAAGTAGAAGCCTAGTGTCAATTTTCGAATTTCACTTGTTTCTACTGTCGAATTTCACTTGTTCGAATTTCACTTGTTTCTACTGTCCGTCAACGTGTTAAAAGGAAATTTCGCTCAAGTTATAGTAAGAAGTTTTTTGAAAATTTAATTATGAAAGTTCTTAGTTACGAAAATAAAACATACTACCTATCTAGTTTTATGGATATCATTATCATAAAATGTTAAAAGTTGACAATTCAAAGCTTAATTTGAATAAATATATAGACTTTAGGCTAACTATTTTCATTTGCAGGTGACTGGAGGTTAGCCAAATTTGGCACAACAAAAAAGAAGAGTAGAATGTTGTTTATTGGAATTCATAAATTTGTTTGTGATCGTCAACTCAAATCAACAGTGAATTGGAGATGCGGAAAATATAAAACTGGATGTAAAGCCCGTGCGACTACAAAATATTTTGGGACTGTAGAAAAATATCTCTTACGTAATGCAACACATTCACATTTCTAGAATAAAAATATTTTTTTGAAATAAAATAAAACATACAGCTTAATATTGTGTGTCACTTGTCGAATACTCCTACACGTTTCTGTGACAAAAATCTAAATATCTAAAATCGATTTTCCGGTAAAGTCAAAGTGATCTGTCTGAAAATGCAGCTACACCTTAATTGGGGCATCGCCTAAATATATCGATTTACGGTAAAAGGAAAAAATGTAAAGGAATTAATATATTTAATTCTTCTTCAAACTGTTTTTTCGAAAAACCCTTAAATTGCAACCAATTCGCAAAAATCTTTTTTTACATTTTAATGAAAATATCTCAACGGTAAAAGATAGCGGATGACAGTAAAAGCAAACTTGTGCAAACTATTCCCTTCAATTTATCTCATGTATGTTAGTCTGTGTACAAGATTATTAAAAAAACTAATGCAGCGATGAAATTTTACAGATGTATTTGCTCGACCTTTTCAACTTTTGGTGGAAATTCGTTAACCGGAAGTATCCAAAACTGCGAACTCGCCATTTCGTTTTTTTGCTATTTACGCCGAAGCTACGCGTTCTTCTACTAATAGAATGGTCTGGAAATTGAGCTTAAAATGATAAACAAAATTTCTTCATCGGTACGCTAAATATATATGTTAGTGACACGATAAATTTTAGAACAAAATTGAACTTAAAATTGAAGCAAGTTCTCGAATTTAAGGCCAATTAGGCGAAGTTTTCACTTGTCTGTCAATTCGTATCTGATTAGTATGACTAAAAATCCAAAATGAAAAGGATTAACCCCAAGATGAGATTTTTTTATAGAAAATTTAAGGAAAAGGATCATCACGTCATCTTTACAGGACCTTCCGTTATCCTTATCGATTTCTTTAATCGCTAAATCGGATTCAGCGGCCCAAAAACCCCTAAATGAGACTTTTTTCGGAAAATTCGAAGAAAAGGATAATCACGCTATCCTTACAAGACCTTCCGTTATCCTTATTAACATATTAATTGCAGAATCGGATTCAGCGACCCCAAAAACCCCCAGATGAGATTTTTCTCGGAAAATTTGATGAAAAGATAATCACGTTATCCTTACAGAACCTTCCCTTATCCTTACAAAGTAGTGAAAATATTGTATTGTCATCGAACTTACGTATGTGTGCAAAATTTCAAGTCAATCGGATGAGTGGAAGTGGGTCAAAATCGGATTGCAAGATTTTAATCTAACAAACAGACAAACACGAAGGCAAGCTAAATAAAAGCTTTCAAAAATAGTTTTTGCGATAATTAACGCTAAAGTTTTTTTTTAAATTTAACGTCACTGCAGTGCTCGAAAATATTTTTGGTATATCTTGTCGATTCAATTGTGAGCAAAGGAAATACAATATATTTTTTCTGCTGGGCTTTTCGCGCAGTTTTTAAGTCACTTACTGTACACTTCCGCTGTTCACTGATAAATCGTTATTTATACTGTGTAATACCTTGATATATGACTAAAGTTTAAGACAGTAAAATTTCTTACACTTTTACCTTATACTAGAGCTCGATATCTAAAAATTGTATCGAGATATACCGTTATTTAAAAAAAAATCAGTATTTCGCGATTACCTCGAAAATTATCGGGTGTTCGGTGGTTCAATATGTGAGATGAATTAAAGCGAATAATGTTTGCCACAATTTTATCTTTTACTGTTATCCACTATCTTTTACCGTCTTTTTACTATTTTTTCCCAAAAATTAGAAACCTAATTTTTTTAAAATATGTTGAGAACCGTTAGAGATATGGAAAACCGTTAAAGCACAAATGTAGGAAATTTGATTATCTTTAAATTTGATTATATGATTTTTTTGATAAATCGCATAGTTTTCGAGAAAATTTCAAAAACGATCTGCATAATGAATACAAATACCCTCCCCGTATAGCCGAAGAAAGTAAAAATCCCATGCATGACGTTCGGCACAACAATTTCGAACATTTTGATAAAAAAAAACTGATGTATCGGCACTTGATTTTCTTATACAAATTCTACTTTAATGCGCAAAATAACATAACATCAAATGTAGACTATATGTGAGCTCTATTTATCAGTGAAGTAGGCACTGAGTGTAAGTTGGTCGGGCTATTATTTTCCAAAATTATTCCAAAAATTCAATTAATGTAATCGCATGTCAATTTTATTGTAGTGATTTATTTTCAAGACTTGTCTCAGGAATAAACTTTTGGAATTTTGTGTCGTAATGTAAACGGTTGTGATACTTGAATTGAATGTTACAGAATAAAATTGTAAACGGGGCCTAAGAATGTACAACAGCAGGATTTATTCATGAAAACTTACACTAGACTTGTATTAAAAAAATTGTTGAAATCAAATAAAAATCTTTTGAAAAGCAGGTTTATTCATTTAACAATTTTAATCAAAAGTCCTGAAAATGCATAGATTTGAAACCAATTTTTACAGTTTAAGAACACAGTTACTTATATATGTAATTTCAAATTTACACAATTTTATTAAAAAAAATTATTTTTAGAAAAATGGGGCATCGCAATGTTTGGAGAAACAAAGAAAAACTGTAGAATGTTAATAATTAATGGGCAAAAATTTGTCATCCATCGCATGCTACAGTCAACAATTAACTGGAGATGCATTAGACATGGAAGTAGTAAATGCAAGGCTCGAGTTAGTACCAAACGCTTCGGTGACATAGACAAATTTAAAGCTGGTAATTTATTCCACACACATTTATAGTGGATTTAAATTTGGCCATATTACAAAGTAACAGATAATCAATTGAGCACAATGCTTTCGCCACGTTGATTAAATTGACATGTAAGACTATTTTCAGAAATAAAATACTAAGAATTAAAAAAAGTTTTTTAATGGACGAATTCCATTCTGTATCGTTTTTCTGACATTTTTAAAATACTGAACGAAATTTTACAGTTATGTTAAATTTCATAATATTTTAGTAAATCTATATTATCTAAAGGTACATGCTTATATGATCCACATTTTCCTTCACTGCCTGCAGAAAGTTCTGATCAAATTCATATAAACATCGACTCAAATAATGATCGGATAATTGCGGAGTTAATAAATCAAAGGATGGCAATTGAACACTTAAAAAGAAGCGTTCAAACTTGTCTGAAAGATTTGACCACAAAAGGAAACAATGTCGAGATGCTCAAGTTGCCGCCACTGCAATTATCGTCGCTTCCAACATTACCGATTTCCTCAATAGGCGCACTAAAAAGATTTTTTTTGAAACTTGAAACAGACGAAATTGTTAATAAGGAATTGGTAAGTTTTACTAATCAGCACTTTTTCCGCAACTTAAACTCTTTTTTTCATATTTAGAAAAGTTATATTCTTCAAATTGGTGGTAAGGACATAGGTCATCGATTTCGTCGCTTTTTTAACCTATTTTTTGACGCCAGTATTTTGAGAACTTTGACGTGGGTTGCAGCAAGCAGTGGAGATTATGTATGTATTAAACACAGCATCTTTCTCAGATGTTTGATAGGTTTGTTTTGTGATTTCGAAATATCTTAAAACATAGTATCTAAATATTTTGAATTTAAGACGCAGGTCGTCAAATTTCACCTGCCAATACCGAATATGAAGTTCATAGGTGTTTAAAAGAAGTTCTAGCAAAAGCAAAGGATTGCGCCAGAAAAACATCCAAGAAGGACAAATAATAGTTTGAAATCCCCTTTTTTCCAAATATACTTCGATGTATAAAATGTTTTTTTTTTACTCTAAAAGTAAATTTTAATTTAATTCCAACTTTTTTCCATTGTACTTTAGAAATATTTTGTTAAGATGAAAAATTCGTTTTTTCCCATTTAAAAAACAATGTTTTTTTTTTTAAAAATTGTTATAAACTATAAATCAATTTCAAAGCCAAACACATTGTTATCTCCATTAATTTTCATTTTCAAAAAAACGTCATTTTTTCTCTCTCTTGAGATACTAATCGAGAAAAACAATTTTTTTCCTACAGATCATCGTAAGTATCGTCACAGTTTTATGAGCAATTCAAATAATTAACATTGTCGTGGGCGAATAAGACATCTAGAATTGACGTTTAATTCTAGAACCAACAACATAACCCGTTTCAGAATTAACAATAAGACTTAACTCTGTAAAAAAACCTTCCCTCACTATAAAAATAGTCCAAATAAAACATTTACTCTATCAGTATAATTCACAAATAAAGGAATTATTCCTAATTGTGTTATATAGAGAAATTTGAATCCTCCTCCCTCACCCAAATTTTTAGTGCTCAGGTTAGTAATAGAAATCATGGCATCACTCTGATGGAATCCAATCACTAGATTCTTGGGATCAAAACTTAATGTTTCCTAATTTTTTTTTCAGTTCCTCATTGTTTCCATTTAAATTTAATTTAATATATATTATCCAATTGAGAGTCATGATAAATCTGGTACTTGAATAGAAATGGTTTCGATAGAAACAAAAATATTCCAATATGGTCTATAGCTATGGCAACCATATTTTTTCAGAAAATAAAGACCAAAAACACTTTTTTTCTTGAAAATAAAGGACAAAAAAGGACGAATCGTTCATTAATAAAAACAAAAAGAACTATTACTAACACGTAGTAATGTGAAACACCCTTTATGATGTAGTTTTAAAACGTTGGAAAAATGTTTTCCTGTTGGAAATTACCAATTGGAGTCAGGTAAGTTAATAACATACTTGAAAACAAGCTCTTAAAGTGTAATAACAATAAAAAACCATAATTTTAAGCAAGGATGTGACCTCAAAAATAAAAGCGTTGATAGTTTTTGCGTATTAATTTTTATCTTGCTTTTATTTTTGATGCAAAATCCCTACTTAGTTTTTTTTTATTTTTAGTACACTTTAAAATCTGGTTTAAAAAAATGTTATTTTATTCTTTTTAGTTTATTTTTTCTGAGTTATTTTTCAAAGCACTTTCATTTAAGATCTCACCCGATGGGACTTCGTATGTGCGATTTGGACAATGGCATCTGCCGGTCGCCATTTTGCTTTTCTTTATGTGTTCAGTCAATCGAATGAGTGGAACTCGGTCAAAATTAGATTACAAAATTTTACTCTAACAAACAAATAACAAGAGAAACTAAATAAAAACTTGTAAAAAAATGGTTGCCCTTCAAAATACAGGCCACCATATTTTTAATAGAATTTTAATAACACACTTATTATTTTATTGAGCTAAAATCTCCAAACATCGGAACTTCGAAACACCCTTACTGTCTTCTTCCGAGTGCCCACGATGGTGGTTTGAAATGTTTCCGAAAGTACTTTTTCGTTTCAGTAAATCGATAACATGCACAACACTTGACATCATTTTCCGACACTTTAAATTATATACTTAAAAAATTGCTTTTTCAATAAAAAAAAAAAGACAAATGAAAGACAGAGCAGTTTTACTGCTTAATAGAGGCCATTTCAAAAATAAATGTGAAGGGCAGGGCAATGTAATAAAGGACTGTCCTTTGAAATAAAGGACGTCTGGTCACCGTACCTATATATACAAACTTACAAGTGAAACCAAACAAAAGCTTTTATTTTTTGTTATCAAGTTGAGCATAAAGCCATATTTTCAACCTTAACACTTCTCAGTTTCAGACTCCGAATTAGGTAACAGGCTCTTGCTTCTTGAAACCAGGACCGGGTACCTGGTTTTTGCAGAATGGTTTCTTTTTGTTGAACGTTTGAACTCGATATAAAACAAAAACGAAAGAAAGTGATAAATTTTTTACACTCTTTTTTTATGAATATTTCTCAGAAAGTTTTCTTTAAGAACCTCATAAACGATCAAAGCTGGTTTGCCCAACTTTTTATCCAATTTTTTCTTTTTTTCTGATTAATAGCAATTCTTGTAGCGAGTACTGTCAATAAATTTGGTGCCATCTCGTACAGATGTCAAAATTTAACTAAAACTTGATAAAATTACTTGACCGTATAGATGAATCATAATCATAAATTACTTTGGCAAAAATACATCAAATTGACATATAAACTCATCGTTTATCGGGCTCCTGAAGGGAATAATATGCCGTTTTTGACAAAAATGATAATTATTTGTTATACTACATCAAAGCACTGGAATGAGTTTTATGTAATTTTTTATGTAGTTTCCAATAAAGAATTTTTATGTTTTTATTTCGTTTCAATATTTTTTTTTTATTTAAAGTTTGAGAAATTTAAAAAAGACGTTCCATACCACCCAATTCTACCCTATATTAGTCGCAACATTGAACACTCAAGGATTTTGTCGATAATAGTGCGCAGAATGTTTAAAGTTTTTGGATAAAATATTGAATTTCTCGAGTATTCAGTCATATCAGAGTAAATCTGAGAACAAAAAAGACTAATTGGATACTGCCGTGAAATTTTATAACAATATTTAAACTTATGTACCAAAAAAAGTTATTAAGATCTAAAATATGTTTCTTTCGTTATTTTCTCCGTTCATATTTATTTAAGAGCGATTCCTATTTGACTGACTGAATTTTTATTTTAGATAAATCTATCTTTCCAACAGTGGATGAGAATGACCCTCTTGGAAGCACACTATCGTTTGAACCTGGACAACGCGGCCAACCAAAAATAGTTTTCAATGGATATTCGTACCGTAAAGATAAGTGTAAAAAAAATAAAATGTATTGGTGCTGCACTCATGGTAAAATAAAAAAATGCAAAGCGCGTATTGTTACTACAGATGATTTTAAAGATATTAAAGTAATGTGCACAGATCATAATCATGGGCCAATATTTAATTGAACACCAAAATAAAGAATTTAATTTAGAAATGCCTATATGTATTGTAATTTTTTTAAATTTTTCATCTACTGCGAATAGAGTTATATTAACAGTGATTGATTTGCCAAGTTGCCTTGTATCTTTACTTTAGTTATAAGAACTTATGGGTTTAATCACAACCAACACATCGTGATGATCAAATTTACGATCAAAAATTGGGATCTATAAAGAGAACAAAATTCGCTGTGATTTTAAATAAATTGACAAACCTCTCCCCTCATGTATCTTCTCCAGTTTCTTGAGTTTGAAACGTCTACTTCGATAGCTTATCTGGGTGAAGAGTTATGAAATTTCGCACAGCTGGTTTAAAATTTATTGGTAACAAACCAAAATTGAAGTTTTAATGACAATCGTCTTAAAATGCCTCAAAACATATATATAAGCTCCTAATGGCCCCGTTTGAATAAACAAAGAAGCACATGCTACTCTTTTATTTACATAGATTTTGATGAATGAGAAAGCGAGTATGCCAGATGCATGACGATAGTTTTGTTGAAATCGTACCAACGAAGCACCCATCGTCTGAAGCTTTAAAGAATATACCTTTGGAGAAAGACAGATCCAATTTGATTTCTATGGTGGATATTACGAAATTTTTAGCGATCGCTTAACCAAGTTAGCAGGCGAATTTCAAGTAAAAAATGCCTGCTAACTCGATTTGGTAGCCGTTAAAAGTTCTGTGAAACTAAAAAGGATAAAATACAACATAACTAAAAAGTATAAAAAAATATAAAAAGTTTTTCTTAAAATTTACTCAAATAGAAAAAATAACTTCTGCTCTTCCAGATTTCATGCTGTTCAGAGCCTAATCCAACCACGGCCAAAAAATACTAGATCTAGGGAGAACATATATACAACCACTAGTCAGTGTACTAACAGGTCATTGTAAACTCAATTACCACCTAAACAATATTAGGCTTTCTAGCGATCCATCATGCAATCTTTGCGACGCAGAGGAATAAACGACAGAACACTATCTCTGTTTGTGTACTTTCTTCCAGAACCGTAGACTAAGCACCTTTGGCAGTCGTTTTCTAAACCCTCTGGATATCGGTAGGATCCCTCCGAACAGAATTTCCAGCTTCATTCGTGGGTCCAGCAGATTCTTGGACGAATAAATAAATAGTAGCCAGACCCTCCACACCAAGCACAATGGATCCAACTGATGGTCTGAGTGCTTATGAGCTGATTTCAAAATCGGCTTTACACACAATCTATCTAAATTACAATTTTCTGAATGTTTATATGTAATATATAAAAATGTATCATAGAAGTTAGTGCTTATCTGTTTTCGAAGAGTATTTTACAGGTGGTTTGGCTATTCTTCCATATCTAGTTCTAACCTCTATAACCATTATTTATATGTTCACAATTTGCGGTACTTTGTACATTCGCTTTATAATTTTCGGAGCTCTCAACATTATTTAGTAGTGTTATTACTTTCAAGCATTGAGTGATGACAATTTATAAAACTTCTGTGTCTCTTAAAATTTTCTCCCTTCTCCGACCTGAGAAAATAATATTTTTTTTGGTTATAATTGATCTTGTTCATCAAACCACACCTTATCACCAATGCTAAATGCAGGACGGGTTTTACAAGTTTTATCATAGTATGTTCTCATTTTATTTTCTCAGGAATTTTCTTTTCTATAAACGGTTCTAATGCGCGATTGTGTACACATTTCCTGTTAAATAAGATTTGAGCAGGTGAAGCTTTTAAATCAGGCACAGGGGTATTACGATACTCTAATAGGATTCTATTGGAATTTTTAAATTTGCTGTTGCCAATGGCTCCAATTTATTACCACCGTATGCTTCAATGAATATTTTTGTTTGAGGTATACTTTTAATGAATCGTGTTTAAGATATCAATATACAAAGTTCTATAATCAGAGTACAAAATCATTCTCCTCACCGGCCAGTAATCCTCTTATTTTAACTTTCTCAGTCGAGTACTGCGTCTATGTTTCTTTATTAGGTTTAAATTTGTGACAAGCTAAATAAAAATTACCCGGTTTCTTTTTACAAATTTTACACAACCTTGTGTTAAAGCGGACATATTTTCCATCAACAGATAAGCACATGGAATTTTTTGTTTTCAATAGTTTGACTTCGTTGGAGGTGAAAATGAAAATTTTGATGATAATGGCTTCTTTCTAACAATGTCAACTTTTATAGAATCACCATGTCCTGTGCCCGATGTTTCACCAATGCAAAAACCTTCATGATAACGTTCTTTTATCAACGGCGGTCTAACACGATGGACTGAAAGTCGCTCTGAAATACACACGATTAAAGTAGGAAATACATCATGACCGCCAAATATCAAACTATCTTTGATTTTTGTGGGCGTGGCTTAGGTTGGCCAACATGATCGCAGGTGTATTGCTGTGATGTAGGACATTCGTTCATTCTTGTGAAATTTTTGAACGAGTAACATCTGTTGAAGTGAAAAAGTGAATTCAAGACAACAATTAGAAGGGCAATAAAATAATAAAAATGGCTTCTTTGAAAGACAAAACATTTTGGGAAGAATTTTTCGAAATGCTGCTTCATCCTGATTTTGCAAATTCGAAATTCTCTATTACGACCTTATCTCCTTAAAAAGTTGGTAACGAATGAAGACTGACAACATGACCGATATGTGTGCAGCAAAACCAACTTTTGGAGTGACAGCATGTTGTAGGGCAAGGGTGAGCGTTTATTCCCTGCTTAAGGCAAAGTAAACTTTGTTCGCGTAATTACTGATTAACTTAACACCTTGCGCCATGTTGTGTTTTATAATTTCAACAAAAGAGAGGTGTTCTCTCTCATTTACTTTATATTGATGTTGTCTCTGTGACAATCCAAACTCTACTGAAGCTAGTTACTAAGGCCCCATTCAAACACAGCGGAATCTGCGCGGATTCAACCACGCTGGTTCTATTTCTACAGTATTCTTCTTCAGCGTTCACACACAAAGTTTTCATCCGCGCGGAATTCACTGTGTCTGAACGGGGTCTAACAATTCCAATACGCTCAACAGTGTTCACTATTGCATTCTGCTTCTTTGCATGTAAGAACGAGTTATTGAGAATGCTCTTCGGTCTGAGATTAATACGTCATTAATTTGGTTTACCAGATCAGACCCGGGCATTTTCCATGTACCTTTATGTATGTCTTTTCGACCCAAGGCGATATTTTTTTTTTGTTAGCGATCCTCATTTTCCGAATTGATAGAGTCGTTTTCCCTCTTTGGGAAAGAGAATACTGGTGAAGAATATTCATGAAGAGAATACTCTCCCGGTACAATTTGTATATATGATTTTCTATCTATATGATTCCCTATCTAGCATTAAAATCTCCCATTAATATAACGTTGTCATAACTATTGATTTTTTTCGTGCAATTTTTCATAGAATATTTCTTTCTCTTGTTCATCTGCGTTTTCCGTTGGTGCATATGCTGAAATAATAGTTATGTTGCAGAATTTTCATTTTATTCTAATGCTACTCATTCTGATTTTACGAGATCAAAGTCGTGAACAAAAAATTTCAGTTTTTTGATTATAAGAAAACCTTTGCCGTATAGTCCCGTGGTTTCATGTTAATAGAACATTGAAAACAAAGACTTGTTGATTTGCACTTTGTCTTTACATTTGATTTGCACTTTGCCTTTCCGTTTCATATAAAATTTCTTGGTTGTAGCGTGATTCTAACGTTCCAGATCCAATTTTCAAATAATTATTTTTAGTGAGTTGTCGAGTTCGTAATCCGTGGTTTTCATTCCGTATTTGAGGCTGTAATATAGATCTCATAACATTGATTGTATGTTCCGGAGTTCGATTGTTACTCCCAGCCTGGCGGGCCAGTTCCATCAATTCCAACGCTATGGAAAGAGTGGCACAGCTATACCCCCCGAACACTAGGTCGTCATAGCCTTGTTTGTAGAAGCAGGGAGCATCAACGGGTAGGTAAGGATGACAATTAACTTGGAGAGGTTGTATATTGCGCCTCACAAACATTAACCTTTCTCGAAAACTAACCAAATTTAAAATAAATAAAATATTCCTACATTTTTGCTTTAACGGTTTTAAGTGTCTCCGACAGTTTTTGTATAAATATTTTATCCGAAACTCTAAATATTGCAGTCACATGATGTTCACATTTTTTCCGTAATCATAGTTTTGAATATTTAAGTTCTTATTGATTGTAACAATAACGAATTAGAAATCGGAAAAATCCAATCCCTTTCTCCGATTTCTAATTCGTAATTGTTACAATCAATGGAAGTTTTTTGCAAAATTCAGACTCATAAAATGTTGAGTCGTCAAAGTCATCTTAGAGCAGGCATGTGCAATGGCGATTTTAGTCTTTAAAACGCATACAAAGCAATATAAGAACGAAGTGCATTTTGCCTTACTTATTTACTACTTTCTTATTTCTGCTTCAATCTACTTTGATGCACGATGACATTACTAATTTAACCCTCTAACCCCGGGAAACGTGGAAATCTCGTTTCACTTTTCTAATTCCGCGGGCGACGCTGTTATCGCGTTGCATACAAGTTTTAGGATATTTGAGCATCGGGAAACGTTATGTCTCCGTTCTCATACTTTTATAATAGATTAATATAATCCTTAAAACTGTTATAAATAACGATTGAAAATAGCCGCGATTATAAACAAAAAAAAATGTGAAATTGCCCGCTGCTGGAGGGTTAAAGCTGTTTTGAAAACTAAAATTGCCACCTCGGCACCATCCTGTCTGTTTGCTAATGGGGTAATTTATATCTTCTGTGTTTCATAATTGAAAAAAATCATCGGACACAAAAATTAACTACACGAGGGTATTAAAGATGACAAAAGATTTTAATTTCCGCATGTCGGTTCGTCTATCCGTGCGTCCGTCCGTGAACATCATAACTTTCGAACGGATTGAGCTAGAGACATGAAATAGTTACGTTTCATTTTTTTTTTGCAATTTGCTCGAAAATATTGAAAAACTTATAATAGGTAAAATCCTATTCTAAACACATTTTAGTTTAGAAAAGGATTTTACATAACTCATCCATACATCAAAATCCAATCGGACCACTCCTTTCCCCCTCTGATATACAAATGGATTTTTTTAAATAAAGAAGAATATTCGGCGAATATTCGGGAATTGTAGTTTTTATTATTCTTTAAAAGCATTTGAATCAGTATTCTGACTGAGTACCGCACGAAATTCGGATAGTTTCTTTCAGATAGAGGGAAGAAAAAGGACAAACATTTCAAGAAAATGAGGTTTTGTCGTTTCGAGGATTAGATCCTATGAAACTTCTTGTTTTTTGTTTATGTGATTTGAAGTTTACTTTCAAAAGAAAAATTTACATAAATTTTCGTTCATGCAAGTTTGGTTACGCAACCAATGCAGTTCAGACAACTCTGTCAATGATTGCACGACATGTCGATGGTTTGAGAAGTATTTAAAAATGTTGCATCTTCACCTAAGTATTACAATCAAATGTTATATTATTATCTTGCTAGTTTGCATTGAATTTTGTGGAGATTCCTGTTGTATTAAACTAATAATTTTTATTTTTTTTAGATAAGTTCTACTTACCCATAATGGAGAACGATTTGCATTTTCCTTCAGTGTCATTTGTACGAGGTCAACGTGGCAAACCAAAATTAGTTTTTGATGGGTATACGTACATTAAAAATAAGAAGCACGAAAATAAAATGTATTGGTGTTGTGCCCATGGTAAATTAAAGAAATGTAAAGCGCGGATCATTACTGGAACTGATTTTAACTACATTAAGGTCATTAAAGTTACAAACACAGATCATAATCATCCGCCAGATTTTCAGTCAAATATGTTACCAAATTTATGTTAATGTAAAATATTCAGTGCATTAAGTAATTTAGTTCTGTACGTTTTAACTAAATTCTAATAAAACTGTTTTTATTAAAAAAAAAACTAAGTTAATACACGACTATTTTTACAATACCAGGTAAATTAATACAACATATCTAAATTGTTTTTTTCCCTCATTATTGAGTTTCAACAATGAACAAAAAACAGGCCAAACGCCAATTACATATTGATTTTTTTATATCAAAAGTAAAAGATATTTCAAAAATAGAAAAAAGAATAATAATACTACTAAGAAAGAATTTAAAAACCAGCACCTATCAATATAACAAATGTATTCAAATAAGAGGTTGAAAAAAAGTCTATCAAGTTTTTTTCTGGGCAAAGTAGAGGTTTTGAGAATAAGTTCATTAAAGATTTCGTTATGATATTTTTGGAGACGATGAATTTGTAAATGGAGATAGGAAGAAGGTCGGGGCCAGTCTCGTCCTTTTAACTCTTGTGTGGCAACAAAGCAGGTTACGCATAATAGGACTGTTGGTGTAGGGGATAATTAATCTGACATAGATAAGTCTTTAATTTTGTTTGCCCTTTCTCCAGCTGGTCATTATATATATATTGTAGTAGGGGTTCCAAACTGGACTTGCGTACTCTTATACAAAGGTCGGCCCTGTAACTTGTAGCCGTATTGAAGTCTCCATCACTGTTCCGGTCATGTTTCAGGCAGTGATGGGGGGACGATGGATGTAGCAGTGGGCAACTCTGTTACTTTTCGCAAGTGTACGCGACGCTAAAGGAGACAACCTTGACAAAAGAAAACCCACAATCCAAGGTGGAACAGCATATGTCAACGGATGGATGGCTGAAGGATATCTAGTCACTAATACATGCACTGAGGATACCTGACGACCTCCTGTTTCAAACAGTTTTACGCCCACATGTGAGCTCTGTGGGCGCGGACCTTCCTTTCTCACCTTACTCGTTGGACCAAAATGAACTCATAAGTCTTTTAATTAATAATGTTGAAAACCATACCCTACACTCACCCCCAATTCATCCACAAATTCCATACCATGCACCTCCAACTCCCTAGCATCCCCAAGAGCCCAGGGTAATCGGGATACCCTCAAGTCCTACCCTTTGCCGGCTTGAGCCTTGACAACCATGCCATCGTTGAGTTGACCAAAATTTGAAGGGACTTCAGAGGTGAAGGTCAATGCTACTGAGAGTACGTCAGAGACGAAAACGTCGATGGAAGACTCTGATTGTGCAAATCCAAGACCGCCGCAGAGGGAGAACTTTTACAAATCCTCATGACGGTACTTGGAAAATACGAAGGGCCAGAATACCACAGCCTTGAGCAAAAGGGACACGGCTCTGATAGCAAACCACCGGAAGTTAATCGCGTCCATCGAGGAATCTAGAATTTCTGAGGTGGCCCGGATATGCCGGAGGGTGCACGGCCGCAGAAGCAACGGGTAGAAAAAGAAAACGCTGCTTAAGTGGGTAACGTGATCGATAAGAAGAACGGTAGGAGCTACCGGACCGTCAATCTTAACAGGGGCTACCGCTACTAGCAGTGACAAAAGCTCGGTTAAGATCAAGAGGATAAGGTCTCAAGGGGAGGAAGCAAGCAAAGAGCCGAAAAAAGCAGAAGCAATCTCCTAACGTTGGCATTCTTGATACCCCCGAGCCCCTAAAAGTGGTCATCGAAGACTACGGCTCGCTTAAAAGTTATTCCCCACAACACACTTGCGCTTCAAAGCATGGATCTGAATTAATCCACCGGGGATGCCGGATGAATCCATAATAAGGAGTTCGTAGGCGCAGAACCTGACATATCAGCTGCAAGATATTGAAGTCCCTTAAAGGGGCTAAGGGCAACGGCAAGGATTACCAGATCAATTTGGATCACCAATCCTGCCAATCCACCAACGGGCAAGGTATGCAAATTGGTAAGTTTTGCTAAGAACCACCACCTAAACCTAGTCGTAAAAACAGACAGGAAGAAATAGACATAACACGGATGACTATATTAACTTCTCAAAGGAGGTACCTGCAACTTCCAGTATTACTGGAAGACCGAACTGGCTTAAAGGCTCATAGGAAGTAAGCCCGGAGACTGTTGGTCTACTCGGACCCACACCTCTCATCGCTTTCTCCATTGAAAAAGAAGTGGGTAAAATTAATAACAAGCTGGCTCCAAATTTTGACGCATCCTCTTCGGCAAGACGTAGTACCAGAAGTTCGACCACTCCATGGTGGAGTAGAGAACTACGTTGATTACAACACCAGACTAGGAAACTTTAAGCTAAATATACAAAGATTGAGGAAGATTGAACCAACTAGAATGCCGGCTAGTTTCAAGGAGTGTAAGAAGGGGATAAGGAGAGCCAAGTGGACATCCTGTAACAAAACCGTCTGACCTCGAAGTACCCTAAGTAAGACTCCATCGACCCCGGTGCTCTTAGAAAACCCAGATGGAATCACTTCCGAATCCAACCAGGAAACACTGGACCTTCCAATGGATACCTATTTCCCAATAGATTGTCAGACCACAGGTAGTAGATACCACGCTCCAGCAATAACGGATAGAGTGCTTCGGGTCGTAGAAGGAATAATTAACAAACTAGCCAGATATATACCAAGTTATTGGAGGGAAGCGGATGTTCAATAGCAAAATAGTCTCGGCTACCATCGGGATAAGTGGCGTGAGGAGGACCAACAGTCGCAGAACTCCGCAGGGGGGGGGGGGAGGGATTCTACTTGCCACTTCTGTGGAATCTAACTCTGATCGAAATTCTCCTATCGTTATAGGAACAGGGAATACAAGTTGTTGCGTATAATGACTATGTGGTGTTACTGGTAACAGGTAAAGTGTTCCAACACTAACGTTTGTAATCAGCACTGCGGGACATAACAAAGTGGGCGGAGGACCACGGTCTTGGAGTCAACCCCTCTAACACTGAACTAGTACTCTTTACTAGAAAGAAGGTGCCGACCTTCCAACTTCAGAAAATAAGGACGAATCAACTTAGTCTCTCTTCCGAGGCGAAATACTTCTATTTCTGGACTCCAAACTCTCTTGGAAAAGGAATCCGGAAGTGAGAAAGAAAAAAGCGTTGTGTGCGTTTTACACATGTGAAAATATGATCTGCAGGAACTGGGGCACATCACCGCGCAATACTCATTGTTAGTATACAGCGGTTAAAAGACTTAGGATGCCTGGTTTCGTAGCAGGCCATGGAGGTCAGCTGTCGGTACCAAACCCTAAACAAGGTACAAAGACTAAGTGTGCTAAGAATCACAGGAGATGTTAAATCAACACCAACAGCTGGAATGAAAGCGCGCCTCATTTCCCTGAATGAGTACACAAGGTGCACTGCTGCCAAGAGTGCACTTAGACGCAGAGAGTCACGCCTCTGCAATCAAAGTACCTTCAGTCATAACAACACCCTTAAAAGCCGCAAATAGACGAGCAAGAAGTCTCATTACAAATTTTGTAGTAAGGCTAAATTACTTATAAAAGCATTTGATAGATTTGGTTAACCCACGCTGGGCCGGGTCAGTGTTGGGCATCAATCAATTAAATTTTCAATTGACTAATCAATTGATTGAAAATTTAATTGCAATTAATTTAATTGCAATTAAATTTAATTGCAGTATTTTGCAATTAAATTTAATTGCAGATTTTGCAATTAAATTAATTGCAATTAAATTTTCAATCAATTAACTTTTTTGCAATTAAATTTACGATTAAAAATTCAAAAACAAGGGCCTGTAAAAAAATGTACATTGAATGTCAAATTTCAAAAAAAATTGAAAAAAACTAACAATTTTCAATTAAGAATAAAACTTTTTGCGATTATTTGTTTTAAACGCTGATTGCTGAAAAGTTAATTTGCCTCAAAACGACAGGAACGGGAAGGGGGGGGGGGGGGGAGGGGGATGGGGGAAGGGAGGGGCGGAGGGGGGAATGGGTAGGGGTAGGTATCCTTTCCCCTCCCCTACCCACTCCCCCCTCGCCCACCCCCTCCCCCCCCCCCTTCCCCTCCCCACACCTTACCATCCCTTCCCTCCCACTCCCAACCCCTTCCCGATCCCGTCGTTTAATTTTTTTTAAGAGACAAATTAAATTTTCCCTCATTTCGATCGATTTCGATCATTTTTCCATATAAAAAAATGAGTTGACTAAATTGAATTACCACGAAATATGGTGCACGATTCTTATAAATTATTACTCCTTTTAAGTTTTGCTTTTTCAGAACCGTTAATTAAAAGGTGTTAAAAATTCGGGATTTTGATTTTTTAAACTTCATAAGATTTAATTGTTAATTGTGTTAGTCATGATTGATCAAACAATTAACAATTAATTAATTGTTAATTGTGAAAAATACAATTAACAATTAATTAATTGTTAATTGCAGAAATTTACAATTACAATTGATTAATTATCAATTGCAGAAATTTGCAATTACAATTGATTAATTGTCAATTGCAGAAATTTACAATTACAATTGATTAATCGTTAATTGTTAATTGCTCTGACAATTACATTTTGCCCAACACTGGGCCGGGTTAACGAAATCTCTCAAATGCTTTTATCAGTAATTCTATGAAACTGAATTTTTCTGAGTTTCAAAATGACGCAAGTATCCAATTGGGAATTTACAAATTTAATTTAGTATTAACAATCATGGCCGAATTATACAAGGTCTACTTGACAGCTCAGTCTCTCTTGGCTCTGACGTTATCGGCAAGAAATTCTTATAAGACTCAATGGGAATTTTCCCTAATTCTCAAATCTAGCTAAACAACTCCGTACATTAAGCAGGGTTTATACACAGCAAGTAACTCGCGGCAAGTAAAGAGAGGCAAGTAGTTTGCTTAGTTTACACGTTTCAAGTAAATCATTTCAAGTAGAATGACAGCCGAACAAAACATAACCTAAAATTTTCTGAGCAAAGATATATTTGTTTGGTTTACTGTGAAGAAGTGTATTAGGCGTTTCGTTAATATAGACAAAAAAATATACAACGCGATTTTGAAGACAATTAAAAACGCGTTCAGCTAAAAACAGGAAAATAAAGAAAATTCTAAGTGCAAATATTCTACAAAAAATTACACCTTCCTCCGGCGAAAACAGCAAACGAAATGAATAAAAACACACACACATAAAACCACCTCATTTGTACATGGTTCCATGTTCTTGTATTGGTTTTACTTGCCACAAAAATAGAATGGCTTTCTATTATTTTCGAGAGAGCGGCAAGTATTCTCACACATATGCGAGCGTCGCACACTAGCTCAAATCGCGTGTATTTACGTCTACTTGCCGCAAGTTACTTGTCTCGTCTAAACCCTGCTTTACAAAGAATTTCTTGCCGATGACGTAGCAAAATGGTGGCTGTTAAAAAATAACCAGCAGACCTTGTATAATTCGGCCATGATTAACAATAACGTTTTAATATATTTCAAAAAGAGAATTAAGTTAGAGGCTGCCTACGAAAATATTGTTAAGTTATTGAAGTAGTGAAAAAGTGATATACTAATATTGCAGATTGATCCAAACTTTAAAATTAAATTACCCAATTGTGAAGGTTCTTCAAAATTTCAAAATAAAATGTTTTAAAAAATAATTTAAAAGTTTTTATTAATTTTCAGGAACTGTTTTTATATCTCATTATCTGGACTAATTCGTGTTTTATTATTTTCAGGACAGGGACCTATAACTAAAACAATAACTATTACCAAAAATGTCCATTTTGTTACTGGGTGTAAAGGAAAGCCAAAATTACTGTACGGCGGATTTGCATATTTTCGTAATAATACAGTTAAAGAGAAGACCTATTGGCTGTGTTGTCGAAATCGTTATGACAAATGTAATGCTAGATTAATAACAAGAGATGACACTGGAGAGATAATAATCAAAAATCAATTTCATCATCATCAACCTGAATATCAAATTTAATTTTTCTACTAAATTAGCACCTGAAATGTTTTCAATATATTATCTAAACGATTTTTGTTATGTTTAAATTAAATGTTATACAACGTCGTTTTGATAAGACTTCCGGTTAAAAATCCAACTGAATATTCAGGATAGTCATTACTTTAGTTTATAGGGTAATTTTAATAAACATTTTTAAAAAAAATAATCTCAATACTTTTTTATTATGTAAAATCAATAAAAGTATGAATAATGTATTTGTTAAAATAAAAAGATAATGTAGTTCTTAACCGGGCGAATTTATCGGTGTAGGTATTTCCTTAAAATTTTCTATCAGTTCACTAAAAGCGCTGAAATTCAAATGCGTTCTGTGTATGGAGAATTACACGAGTACTCCATTTTTTAACATTTATCTTAATCGTATCTTCGACCAGTTGCCAATTTTCATGTAAATGCAGTCCTTGGTTTTGTATACTATATATGCCATAAAGTCTGTACGTAAAGGCTGAGAAATGTCATTCGTGGGTTTTCTGATATTAAAATTTTAAAATCACGAACCTGGTGTTAGAATTTTAAAATTTGAGACGGTTTTAAGCCATTTCTTTATTTTTTGGTGCGAAAAAAGTAAATTTAACCAGGCAACGACGAGTGTGCAAGCTATACTCGTGACATATTTTTCTCATTCAGAATTTTACTTGGTTTTTGGAGCAGTGAATATTTTTTTCACGCAAGTATTGCCTGTCGAGTATACGCCATTTTCAGTATAGCCTAGATCAGTGGTTCCCAAACTCTTTTGGCCCACGGACCCCTTTTCATAGTCAAAACTTGCCCACGGACCCCTTTTCATAGTCAAAACTTGCCCACGGACCCTGGGTGAAAAACTACATAAATGCATAATAGAAAAATTACAAATTTAACTTTAATGTCTTGAATGGTAAATGATGATGTAAAAATAAAATATAAATAAAACATTTTGTTGAAGAAGTATTTATTGAATCTCTGCCGAAGACGCGGCTTTTTATATTCGCGGCTCGTTTGCCAACGTTCCTGTATGTTCGGCCGAGGTCTCGAACGTTCTCGTGTGCAGATCTCAAACATTCTCGAAGCGTTCACGCCAGATCTCGAATAGGGATGCAACATCGTTCATAAAACCTCGATATATCAAAAATCGATGTTTTTTTAAGGCGACATCGATGTCAAAAAACATCGTCCTGAAAACATCGTTTTTCCGATGTTTTGAAAAAGTTAAATTTAATAAATAATTTAGCCACCTGGCGGGTGCTCTACTGTGGGTGGAGTGCACCCAGGTAGAATTAACACGGTTTTAATTCTTCTTATACGTTGAACCACCAAAAACCCATTAGTTTTCGAGATATTCGCAAAAAAAAAAATTTTTGAAATACCGGCATATTTTTATAACGGAGTTCTAGTAAAAGACATAAATGTAGCAAATTTTATTGTCTGCCAGTTTTGTAATACATAAGACTACTGGAAAATGGTTAGTTTCGGAATAAATCGCAGAAAACCGCATAGTTTTTAAATAGCCGCCGTTTTGGTTACTTCCGGTTAACGGATTTCCACATCAGGACCAAACTTCTCTGTAAAACTTCATGGCTAGCTCTGGTATTTTTTGCGAAATCTTGTAGAAAGATGGAACCGAAAATTGATACCAAAGAAAATTTAGACAAATCTTTGAGTGGCTATATTAAATCTATCTAAAAACTAGTCCCTCCAGTCCTAAAATTAGTTTCTCTACTAATTTTATAAAGAGTAATGTTCTAACATCGTGGATAACAACATCGATACCTCGTTATATCGGTCTGTTCAACATCGAGGTTAAAACTCGATATTTTTCAACGATACCTCGATGTTTTGCAAACATCGAGGTATCGTTGGCATCCCTAATCTCGAATGTCCTTGCAACTTCTTACCCGTGGACCGTTACAATATCAAAAATTTTATTTGCAACAAACCACTGTTAATTATAATAAAAATTGAATGCTGCAATGTAACGCTCTCTTGAATTAATTATTTGAGATGTGAGGATAAAATTTCATGTAAATGTCACATATTCTGTAGGTACTCATTTTGTACCAATTAATTCACAACAGAATATAATAATACAGTAATGTACAGTAATTCCAAACATTCGCGGATTTGGTTATTCGCAGAAGTAAACAAATTAAACAAAAATATAAAATAGTAAGCTATAACTTTTAGGGTGCATTATATTAAATAATAAAACCCAATATGTCTAACTATGAATATTTTAATTAGGACGTAAAAATCGCTAATACTTTATTCATTGTTATTTATTTTAACTTCCATATTAATAAAAATGTGTCACCATTTTTTTATTTCATATTAAACCTTGCGCGGACCCCCTGACGTTGTTCAGGGACCCCCAAATCAATTTTAATTTTCCACGGACCCCCTGAATGATCCCGGGGACCCCTGGGGGTCCGTAGGGACCACTTTGGGAACCACTGGCCTAGATAAATTAAAAGAGGGATTGGGCAAACATACTTGCTTATAATTATCAAAATACTTTTTTTTAGTAAAGTTCGAAACTAACAGAAAAATTTTCTATTTAAACAGTGGAAGTTCTTTTCACTGAAACTGTGCAACCTGCAATGGAGGAAATACCCGGTGGAGGAGTTTTGTTCAACGGGTATAGATTTCATAAAAGTGGTGTTGTTAAAAGAGGTATAACATACTATCGGTGTGCTCAAAGCCGTAAGTACCGTTGCCAAGCAACATTTAGTTTAACGGAAAGCGGTGATATTCGTCCAAATAATAAGAAGCATAATCATCCTCCAAATAATAAACCCACAAATACTCTTGGACGTAAGTAAATATTTTGTTTTTTGGTTAGCTTTTTTTATAACTTAAAAATTTCTATAGGCACTAAACTGAAATATGCTGGCTATTCATTCTACAAACATGGAAAAGTTGGCAACAAAATACATTGGCGGTGCTCAAAACTTATTTGTCCTGTTCGCGTTCATACAGATCTCTCTGGTAACATGATTTCTATTCGCGGCGAGCATTTACATCGAGAGAAAACCAAAAACTTAAACTCGTAACAAAGCTCGATATATTTCAAAAGTATGTTTCTGAATGGGTATATCCAATTTTAAGTTCGGCATTTCCTGATTTTTTTTTATTTTGATAAGTTGCAAAATTCATTTTCTACAATTCAGAATAAAACACTTTCCTTTCAAAGAAAAGTAGTAAAAAAAACACTAACATAAAGAACTAAAATTAAGTCAATAAATGTGGGAATGCCGAATGACTACTGACTGTACTGTATTGGCGGATGAGGCAATCCTAATAAACGACTGGTATAGAAAAATAGTTGAAAAAAATATTTGAAGCATTCAAGACGTGAAAACTTTAATAAAAAATACGAAATATAATATATGTAGTTTACTTATATTTTAAAAAACAAATAACAATCCTACATATATTTCGTACACTAGGCGGGAGCGAAAAACCGTTTTTCTTGAATTTCCAATCTCCACTTGAATCGTATCTTGTACCAAATGTAATTTTTGATCTTTTCAGCTACTGATGGGGAATCAGGTTTTGGCACAACTTTAGAAAATAGTGATTTAAAAATGTAGAGAACTGTATTATCTTTAATTCTTCCGTAATAAGATTTTTCGAAAAACCGTTAGTTTGCAAGTAATTTGGCAAAATCGATCTTTTTCACATATTAATGTCAACATCTCGGGAATTGAGGGTAATACCATAAACAAATTATATAAAGACTGAAATTCAAAATAATCTCCCATCGTGACGTAAGAGCTGCCGACTAGCCGACAGTACACACGAGCAGCCGTGGTGATCGCCTATACATGTCGCTGCTTACATTCGCCCCATGGCCGAATTATAAAGGGTGGTTAAATTTTAGGAACCACACCTAAACGTCAAGTTTTTTTCTGCATTTCATTTGACATTTCTCAATTTCAGACTAACTCAATTTGAACCATGGAAAGATACACAATCGAGCAACGCGTTAAAGTTATTCAGGCTTATTATGAAAATGGGCGTTCAAACAAAAATGCATTTCGAGCACTACGGCCCGATGATGCCGCCAGCCCATAAACCGCACCAAACAGTCACTCTTTGTGGGTGCATTGGTTTTTCGACAATCACTCTTGGATTATCATTCGCCCAAATGCGGCTGTTCTGCTTATTGACGAAGCCACTGAGATGAAAATGGGCTGATCAAGAAAACCACGAAGTGCTCGAAATGCATTTTTGTTTGAACGCCCATTTTCATAATAAGCCTGAATAACTTGAACGCGTTGCTCGATTGTGTATCTTTCCATGGTTCAAATTGAGTTAGTCTGAAATTGAGAAATGTCAAATGAAATGCAGAAAAAAACTTGACGTTTAGGTGTGGTTCACATTCAACATCGGCCCTTAAAATTTAACCACCCTTTAGAATGATTACGGCGACAGCGCCGCTGCCGCTGAATTTGAACTCAACTCAAAAGTGTCGCCATGTCAAATCTTTAACCTTCTGTCTGTCTCTAATCAAAAATCACGTTTGCTGTATCTTTGTATCACAGTGACCCCAGTGTACCACCTGTAAAATATGCAGAAAGCGGATAAAAAAGGGGAAATCACTGAAAAATTATTGTGTACACAATTAAATGATGAGAGCTTCTCTAGAAACCAGTAAAAATTCCGTCTTCTATCAAAGGCACAATTTTCTGAAGAAACTCCAAAAGCCTGTCAGAGTAATTGAGGAAGCAAGTATTCAATCCTAACCTAAAGTATTCTAAGTATGTGTACAGTTCAGATGCGAAAGACGGCAAGGTTTGATTCCCGGTCGCGTATTTTATTTTTTCTTGGTTTTTAAGTTTTTTTTTAATATATTTTCGCCTTTTTTAAATAATATACACGTATTCAAATACGCTTGCGGCATCGAATTATTCGTAAAAACTATGGGAAATTCGTATTCGGCTTTCTAAAATTTTATTAAATCGCCATCAGCACCAAAGACACAATGGCATCCCCCATACAACAGTTACTGGTATGTTATTTATTTTGTCTGACATACATGTTTGTTTATAGTAAGTATTTTACTTGTTACTAATCCCCAGCGAGGAAGAATGTTTTAATTGATTAAATTAAATACTGTGTTCATGGATGTGGGGCTTAAAATTTTTAATAGAAAAAAATCTTAAAAAACCGGAAAATATTGATTTGTACAGCAAATTTTTCGAAATTTACCGTCAACGGTTTTTTCATGACTACACTCTAGTTTTATATAATCTAGGGTGCCTTCCTTTATTCCCGAGTAAAGTAAAGGTTGGGTTTGTCAAAGTTAGAACAGCTGATTGCCAAAGTTGAAATTTTACCGACGTTAACTCTGATTAAAAGAACGCGATTTGGTTAACTTTAACAGCAGTGATGCTAAATTAAAAGAACGCGATTTGGTTAACTTTAACAGCAGTGACACTACATTAAAAATATGTCGGACCAACAAATGATCAAAGCAATCTTTTTGGGAGCTGCGGAATAAAATCCACCATTATCCTGCACAAAACTCATTCGAAACTACGAGACGAATTGACAGTTGATTGACAGTTGTAACCGTCTCGGTTAACTTTATCGCGTTCTTTAATTACAATTAAAGTTAACTTTCTCCAACTCAGCTTTCGAGCAGAGTTGAGAAAAGTAACTTTGACAGCTTAACTTCGGCATTTAGGAACGGCAGTAAAGTTTACTGAGCGTTAACCGTAGGCATTTAAGAACGCATTTCTCTTTACCGCGGTTAACCACGGTTAATAAAGGAACGCACCCCTGATCATTCTATTTCACAGTGGCCACACTCTAGTTTTATATAGTAACTCTAGTTTGAATCCTCCATCTTGAAAATGGATTTCTCAACATTGTGTGTGAAGTGAGAAATTTTCCATTTTCTTTTAAACCAAACAACAACCAATAGTTCTGTATTAAAAGGTTACGGTTGTTATTTTGTTGATCTGTCATTAGAAGAAAATATTTTGAAAAAATAGCGCCAAAAGCTTTTTTTTAATTAACCACACTCTTCCCAATAAACATGGAAAACAGAGTTTCCTCTCGATTTCGAAATACACACTTGGTATAACACTCACCAATAGTGAGCAGGTTAGAAATAGCTATTTCCGGTCAGTTTGAACTTTTATTTGACGATGACAGATTTGAACCAAAAGTATTTTAAATCATTTTTGTAGTATTTTCTGAACCGTTTGAGGATTTAAAAAAATATTCGACATGACCTCAACTTTGACTTCGGCTTTAGTGTTTATTTATTTTGATATAAAAAACCAAGCCGCTGGTTAAATAAGTTAAAAATCTTCCCTAAAGCTGAGGTATTGAATTGTAATTCAAAATTGCAAATATGTCTTCGCAAAATAAACCCCATAAGTATTTATGGTAGTCTCAATATTTTCCCTTAGTACAAGATGTTTTTCAGGTCTGCGAATCATTTGGATTACGGGCAGAAACGGGGAATCCTTTACAAGTCAATATTCGAACTCCTCAATAAATGACAACTATGAAACTAGAACCTGAATCGTATGTCGATGCGTCCGTCCGGTAGACAGTTGTATCACTTCTTCTTCACTTTTTTTGCACTTCTTCTATTAGTTTATCGTCGAAACAATTACTTTCAATTTGTTCCATACTTAAATTGCTTAAATCGTAAACAAACTTTTACGAAATGACATTTCCGTGCGTTGCCGCATGTAAAAGTAGAAATTCGACCTACTCTATGCGGTTGCCGCATCGGAAAACGCATTATTATGGGAGTACTCACAACAGCCCGTTGATTCTACTCGAACTGTCAACCGGACGCACGCATGACGGACGCATGGACGTACGATTCAGGTTCTACCTTTATTATGGGAGTACTCATAGCACCCCATTGATTTTACTTTGACCGCATCGAACTGTCAACGTGACGGACGCATGGCGGACGCACGGACGTATGTTTCTGGTTCTACCTTTAATACAGTCACTAATACACTTACATTTTTGAATTCGATCGAAAAGTCTACTTCGAAGGCATCTGGCCACTCTCCTTATATGTATGCTCACTACTCATCAATCGAATGGAAAACTGGTACATCGGATTCTGTCTTTCCCACTGACAATTACAGGTAGATGATTCTTTCTATTTATATTCATTTTTCGCATATTGCGAGTGTCGCTGGAATTTAGATTGATCGTTTAACTTTCATTTAGCTACTTCCTGAATTACAGGGTCTCTACTCTCGGGTTTCACGATTGGAAATTACAGAAATTAAACATTCTGCATGTGGCCTCCGATTAGTGCTGCCAGGTCTATGGTTGTGCAAGTTTTGTTCGGTCCCATTTTCGAAATAAATAAATCTAAGGAATTCAAAAAGCGCACGAACACATTTTAGTTTGTAAAATGTAATTTCACGCCATGCAATATAGTTGCAGTAACAATTACTCCGGTAAATCGATGCAGATTTCTTCTTGCTACATGTTTTCTATTTCACCATATTTTACAGTGAACCGGTAGCAATGCGATCTGGCAGCATTGTTTATTGGGGCGTCAAAAATTAGAAAGTCGGAGTCTGATAACTTCTTTGTTTCCAGTATTGAATAAATTCGGCAAACAATAATTCAACGTATTTGTTGTATAAATAATTGCAAAGCTGTGAGCTTCACATTTTTGTATTCCGTGCATACGAAATCTCAGGAGAAGACTGAAACCGGGCGTTTGTTTCCGGCCACCAATCAATTGAATTGATCAGCAATCAGCACAGAAGGCGAAGGAGGTGGTTCATCAGTTTAATAAAGTTAATAAAAAATGATGGTCGAATCAGACGGAACAGCGGATGCCACCAGGCGATTAAATGTAAAAAAGCAAACCCTTGACGATGCATATGCAGTTCCCGCGAATTTTCTAGAAATCGATGTAGTCAATCCGATGACAACAATGACTGCTAGCAAGAAAAGGTACACCGACTACGAAGTTAGGATGCGGGTAAGTGTCTCATTGATTTGATTTAATTCCATTAAATGCATAACATAAGTGGTCATGTAGACTGCATATTTCCTTCTCTTAAAGGCCCTGCGCTTTTTAGAAAAAATTTCATAGTTCGGGGAATCAATGCGGTCGTACTAATCAAATTAAGAACTGGCAGTGGTATAACAAAACCGAACCATGTGTTATGCGTGCAGATGTAGCTAATTTTCCACATTGTGCTGTGTCCTATGTTTTATTTTCGTTATGCTATCTCCATTGAACCTCAATATTCACCCAACTGAGCTACAAGGTCATGTAATGATTATTTCATAAATTTTCTCAACATAGGTTCTATGATCTCTATAGCGGGCAGCAAGTATTAAATTTAGGTATTGTTGGCGAGAAAATTCTAAGAATTGATAAGAACTTCTGTTTGTCGTTGGCTCAAAGTGGTTGTAAGCTAATATTTGGCTACTGATTCATGTTGCTTGTACACATGCGACTTTATAGAGTTGCAAATTTTACAGTCTAACAGCCGTATTCTGGCGTTGTGATACTTAAGTCACAAGTCCATACAATTTGAGGCTCTTGTGACCGAGTTGTGACTAGTGACCGTAGCTAGAGTAAGGCTGTAAAAGTGACTAAAATATGCATTCGCATGTTTAACTGGAACACAAGATATTTTCACGATAACAGTCAAAAGTCTTCTTAGATTCCATTTAAATCTAACATTCGCTTTAGTTTAACAATAAAACGATAATTTTTGCTTGGCGAAAATTGGCATCGAAATTTTATTCCAGAAATTCGTGGGAGTATTTGTTTATATTGCTGCTTGCAAAATAAGCTTATAGCTTGAAAAACTAGCAAAGTCTTTAAATCACGGATATCACGGCTTGAAAAATTGATATGCAATTTAAAAATTTGGATGTTGAAAAAGATACAAGTCATGTGAAGACTATGGCCCGTATGAATAATAGACGCTCTACTCGAGTGAGCTCAGTTTTTTGCGAGTGCACTCGGTTTGGTATGAATAAGAAATCCCTACTCAGCTATACTTTTCTCAGAGGTCCTATCACCGAACACGATACGATTGATTCGAATCGTAAATTCAATGTTGTTGTTGGTATAAAACACTAACAACAAAATTAAATTTACGATTCGAACCAATCGTGTTCGGTGATAGGGCCTCAGTTCCCTCAGAAAAACATCGAATTTGTGAGTGGAGTGTGATAGAATAACATGTGTTTTTTCTAATGTGTTTTTGCTTATAAGTAAAATTCAGTCTAATTTGATTGTGCTTTTGCCCTTTCGGGCAGGTTAAAATTTTCCGCTTTATCTTTTGGTCGAACTCATGTTTAGCACGAACTTTTTTGTTCATTACCTATAAGATTTGACCTATGTTCTATTATTTGAACTTTCTTAAAATAAATGCCGCCCAAATGAATCAAACCCAAAAAAAACGAAAAATTTCTTAGAATTGGTAATTACGCAATATATGAATGAAATTGAGAAATCACTAGTTACCGATAAAACCGTAAATAAAATAGTATTTGATTACTTAAGTATATGTTGCTAAAATATTTTTTTTTGTTGCGATTATTTGAACAATTCGATTTATTGAACTACGCTTGCAAACATTAGTTCAAATAATCGACATTTGACTGTACTCCAAAAATAATCAGGTAATGTGGTATATTGTTAGAATCCGATCGATTAATCGGCTTCGGCCGCCTTAGGCAAAAAATCACACCTTCGGCCAAACATCAGCCGAGGTTTGGTCGAAGCTGAAGGTGTAAGTGAACTATCAAATAACAATGCAATGAAAACAGAAATGTGGCGTATTTTTATTTCTGAAACTAAAGTTTCCCCAACAATTTGTTTTTGGTAAACGGCGGATCATAGGAAATGATTTATTTACCAGTAAAATTTTTTCGCCAATTCAAAAAACCGGGCCAGAAAATTTTTCACGGTAAGATCTCGTCACGATCGAAATAACACTACAGACAGATTTTTTTTCGAACATTTTTGTACAAGAAATTAGAAATATCTATTTTCTGCACGAGTCATTTTTTAAGGGACATGAAAATAGGCAAAATTTATGACTTCCTAATGAATTTTATACATGATTTTTTTTTGTTAGATGTTGAAAGTTGTATTACAATTGATTTTCTTAATTTACCAAAACAACCGTTTTCAAAAATTTCTAAAAGTGCGTGGTAGGGAAACCATTAGAGGGCCTTGTTTGTGTCTTGGTTTTGTAAATTTTCAACTGTTTCTATTATTTTAAACGACATAAAACCGCTATTGTTATACCCGTATGGTGAAACCAAAGGGTATATTAACTTTGCCTTACCGTTTGTAACGCCAAGATCCCGTCATCACACACAAAAATGAATTACACCACTGTGTTTAGAATGATAAAAAAAATTGAATTTTCCATGTCCGTCCGTCTGTCTGTCTGTCTGTGGCGCGGATTGCGGGCGCATAGATTGAGCTAGAGATTTGAAATTTTGCGCAGATCCGTTTTTCGTAAGATGCGAGGTTAAGTTCGTTAATTGGCAAAAATGGACCATTAGGGGGGGTACCCCCCATAGGAACGAAAATGTTTTTCCCGAATATCTCAAAAACTGTGCATCTTATCAAAAAAGTCTAAGAACAAAAGTTATTTAGGATATGATTCTACATAAAACTCCCATACATCAAAATCCGATTGGAACAAGTTTTAAAAAAATCTTATTGGAAAATTTGAATTCAAATGAAATTTTAATACGCCGTTCAATTAAATCACCATACGGGTTTTCAATAATTGCCAGATTGGCAATTATAGCTTTTGTTATGTTTTTTCTTTTACGGCAAACATTCATCTCAGCTCTTATGCAAACCTTCGGACACAGGTTCGGCCCACAGGCGTAAATACCTATAGGCGAAGTGATCCAATGCTCAGGGTGCACAAAAAAATTGGATTTTACTAAAAATTTGAAAAAAAAGATTTGCTTAAAGCGAATAATATGTGTTCTATTACAATTTTTGCTACGTTTGAGCCTGTTCAGATTGGTTGAAATAGTCCGTCTAATGCCCGAAGTCTTCAGTCCCAGATATACTGCGGATAACACCAATTGGGAGATATACTAAGTATATCTAAAAAAATGGAAGTCTTCGTAGCAAAAAACATCGAGATAAAGATATCTCTCGGGTAAAGTTATCTCTTTGTCTGAGGTCGAGATATCTGTATATTTTTACCCCAGCGCCACCACTCCTTTTTTAAAGCAGTTGTTGACAGTTATAGAATAAAATTAAAATATTGAAATCGGAAAGTTAAAATGTATGAAAAAACCTATGGATTCGTTAATGGAAGTGAATATTTTTTCTGACTCTGACAGTGATGAACCAGCAATCATTTCAAGACCCTACGTACTGCAAATAAGGGTGAATCATTTTGATACTTGGAGTGAAAGTGAATTTGTTATGAGATTTCGCTTAACAAAAGCAACATTTCAAACACTTTTGCCTAGAATTGAAGCTGAAATCTGTATTAATCATAATAGGCAAAAACGAAATTTGTTATTTATTGTTATTAAATATTTTCAGAAGCAGAGCAATGCCACCCAGAGATCAACCATTGTTGGCTTTACGGTTTTATGCGACAGGTTGTTTTTTAAGGGCGTGAGCTGATTTCTCAAAAGTTTCGGCTAGTCTCACTGGTCGTGTGGTAGCTAAGGTTTCAAAAGTTATTGCGGCACTGGATCATGATATGATAAAAATCCCAAACACCATACAAGAAATCCGAAAATCGTTTCCATTTGACAGAAGTGCTATCAGCGCCACGACCGGATAATAAAACATTCAAAACAATAGCCTTCGTGATTAGAAACAAGCCGTGATGCTGCTTTTGATTATAAATTTAAGGTCACTATTTCGACCACGATTTCATTGATTTCTTCGGTTCTTTGCTTCGCGAAACAAGATATAAAGGTGGTGAATTACTCGAAAGCTATAACGGATAATTTGCATCGTACCTTTCACTTCGAAAATCCTTTAATAAGAACACACAATTATAGAAAATACCTCTTTATGTGACGTCCCGATAGTTTGTATCAAGGTGGTGTTTTATTGTATCCAGTGTGCAGGAGTTGTGGAACCTTATTTCGAGAGTTGCTATACCGAGTTGGAATTTTCATGAAGATGCCCAAGTTAAAGATATCTTCGATATATCTTTATCTGCGGTATAGCTATCTGACAGAAAAACTAAA
The DNA here is from genome assembly GCA_964034945.1 of Chrysopilus asiliformis. Taxonomy (NCBI): domain Eukaryota; kingdom Metazoa; phylum Arthropoda; class Insecta; order Diptera; family Rhagionidae; genus Chrysopilus; species Chrysopilus asiliformis. The sequence goes on from OZ035961.1 coordinate 47,192,377, forward strand.
TATGAAGACCTCGGGCATAAATAGGACGGATGAAATATTGCTCGTGTTCAGATTGAGACTATTTGAACCAGTTTCTGTTGCCAGTTTCTGTCCTATTTAGGCGGACTATGTATTTCAACCAATGTGAACAGGCTCTTTAACTTTATAAAGAGACTATACTGTCTGCTACACAGTTCGAATCAAATTTCAAACGTCAAATTTATTGAATTTCTTTTCTAGCACAGTTCACTTTGAGTTGTTGTTGCTAACATTTTTATCTAGGTAGCTTTTTTGTAATTGTAATTCAGAAATCTCACCATTAATTAAATTGTTTTTGTAAAGGCCTATGACTTCTAAACCAAGTGGAGCTTTTTATAGGAAAAAAAGAAAATACCAGAGAGAACAGATTTCAAAAACTCATACAAATATCAAGTTATTTCACCACAAAAATGCAAACGGTATGCTAACTAACCATCGATAATAACAAAACAACATCTGCATCTCGATTGATTGATCAAGAAGAAAATATAGAATCCATCCAAGATATTCCAAATAGTCAACCACAGCAACAAGATGACTATAAAAATTATTCCTTTTTTCGTGAAATGGTGACTAATACTTTTTTTTTAGTGTACGAGGGACGCGAATCAAATTTTTGCTCAAGGCGCAAAAATTGTAGTTACGCCACTGGTTCGGCCGAAGTTCAATCTCGAACCTATCGTATCGTGTCGATGATAGGGCCTCAGATCTTGTGCATATTACACATAGTTTTTTTCTGAATCTTCTAATATGGGACAAGAAAAAGATTTATGTATCGCCTATTGCTGATATAAAACCACTCCAGAAAGGTATGAAAGAATTTTCTGTCACACTCGAGAGATTTCGACAGTTTGGAAATCTGGCACTTGGGTGTCCAATTCGCCGGAGCCAAAACCAGTTTCCCTGGAGTTTTACGTAGCATTAAAAAAAATATTAATACAGTGAAACCTGTTAATACAGTGCTAGAATCATGCCTAAGCCGCAAATTTTTCAAAGTCCCGTGATTGTGAAGACAGCTTTTATGCAAAAGGAATCTAGAGAAGGGGGAACCTGCTTATCGCGAACCCATACATAATCTTTTCTCCATAAGTCGGACATTTTTTCAATCAGAAGCGGATCAAAATATGAAGTAGGGTATTAAGGATGACAAAAGAAGTTGATTTACGCTAGTCCGTTCGTCTGCGAACATGATAAAAAACCGATATGTCTGTCCAAGAACCGAACTGAAACAATTTTTGGGCTTAAAAGTAATCCGAAGTTTGAAATCCGAGGTTGCACCGTACTTTTTCGTATATAGTTGGTGAACTCCACCTCAACTCATACTCACGTTTACAGTCAAGTTCAATTTCTTAACTTTTTTTCATTTGGATGTTGTTAGGGACCTAAAAAAAAGTTACCCATATATTTTTGTTTGTAGAATAACGTCCGGTAGGCGGACGTTATTCCACAAACAAAAAAATCGAATACATGAAAATTTTATATATTTGACTGATTTTCGATTGGTTTTTATGTTTTATGTACATAATATTAATGCAAAAGTTTTTAGGAGATTAAAATTAATTAGAAATTAATTTAAAAGAAAAAGTTTAAAATATAGCACCATTAAATTTTTTTTTTATTTTGCGAAAGTTTCCGTCTGGAATAAATCCGTGAAAATTTTGAGTTTTTGGAAGTGTTTTGACACTTTCAAGTTTCAACCCTTCTTTGAAGTTGTTGCTGTTTACCTCATATTCCCTTTGTGTTACAAATTCAAAAGCTGTTTGTATTTTAAGGCTTTTTGTCCAATTGTATAAATCCTGAGCTGTTATAGTGTGGCCGTACTCATCTGAACGGCTTTACAGAAGTTACAAATTTTTAAAGTTTTTGTGATTTGCAGTTTTCGCCGACTTTGACCCCCTCCCCTCCGCCTACCGGACGTTATTCCGCCAAACAAAAAAATATGGGTAACTTTTTTTTAGGTCCCTAACAACATCCAAGTGAAAAAAGTTAAAAAAAACTTAAAGAATATGAGTTGGTGTGGAATTCACCAGTTATACTATCGTAAAATAAAAACATAACAAAGGCTATAATTGCCAATCTGGCAATCATTGGAGACCCGTATGGTGATATTCGTATCAAAATTCGAACAGTTATACCAAAATTCCACTTTGAAGTCAAACTTTCCAATAAGATTTTTTTAAAATTTATTCAAATCGGATTTTGATGTATGGGAGTTTTATGTAAAATCACATCCTAAATAACTTTTGTTCTTGGACTTTTTTGATAAGATACACCGTTTTTGAGATATTCACAAAAAACGATTTCGTTCGTATGGGGGGTACCCCCCCTAATGGTCCATTTTTACCCATTAACGAACTTAGCCTCGCATTTTACGAAAAACTAATCTTTGCAAAATTTCAAGTCTCTAGCTCAATCCGTGCGCCCGCAATCCGCGCCACAGACAGACAGACGGACGGACGGACGGACGGACAGACGGACGGACATGCAAAAATTAAATATTTTTGTCCTTCTAAACACACTGGTGTAATTCATTTTTTTGTGCGATGATGGGATCTTGGCGTTACAAACGGTAAGGCAAAGTTAATATACCCTTTGGTTTCACCATACGGGTATAAAAAGTGTTTTATAGTTCGACGTATATAAGCCTGAAATCAGTCTAAGCCGAACGAATTTCCTAATCCCGCGCGAGTCCAGCTTATACAGGTTTCACTGTATCTTCACGTATCATCAGAAGTTTGAAAAATCAGATATTGCAACGTGAAGAATTTTTTGCTCACCGAGGCCTCGGCATTTACTACCATATCTCGGCTGTAACTTAACCCATTTTTATACCCGTATGGTGAAACCAAAGGATATTATTAACTTTGCCTTACCGTTTATAACGCCAAGATCCCGTCATCACACATAAAAATGAATTACACCAGTGTGTTTAGAATAATAAAAATAATTAATTTTTGCATGTCCATCCGTCCGTCTGTGGCGCGGATTGCGGGCGCACGGATTGAGCTACAGACTTGAAATTTTGCGCAGGTCCGTTTTTCGTAAAATGCGAGGCTAAGTTAGTTAATGAGGAAAAATGGACTATTAGGGGGGGGTACCCCCCATACGAATGACACCGTTTTTTGTGAATATTTCAAAAACGGCGCATCTTATCAAAAAAGTCCAAGAACAAAAGTTATTTAGGATATGATTCTACATCCCATACATCAAAATCTGATTGGAATAAATTTTAAAAAATCTTATTGGAAAGTTTGACTTTAAAGTGGAAATTTGGTACAACTGGTCGCTGTTCAATTAAACTTCGAACAATAATTGCCAGATTGGCAATTATAGCTTTTGTTATGTTCTTCTTTATGGTTACCCAGAAATCCCTGTACGACAGCTCTGAAGGCTTCCCAAGCGTCTTTCTCTTTTCCCTGAAGTGAAACACGAGAATAAGCCTAACTATTCGTTAAAATCAAACTGTTAAAGACCTTGTTAAGCCTGATCAAACTGCTAAATTGCAAATAATAATAATATAATAGGATTGCTATGATACTAACAATTGAAAAATTATCCAAACCAACGGTTTTTAAAATTTGCAGAAATAAATAGGGTGGCTGTATCTTTAAAACTAGAGCTAATTCAGACGTGATATATTTTTTTCGTTTTTCCTGAAGCAAAATACATAAAAAAAAAGTCATTTTCATTTCCGATACATTTTCATTGTAGAGCAGTGTAATTGAATAAAATTAGTCAAAGTTTGAATAATATAGTAAATTTTGAAAAACTGATTTTGTAATAAATAGTTTATTCTATACTCTTTTTTAAATTTCAGACAAATTTACCAGTATTTAAAGTAAAAGAATCTAGCGTCAGACGAAGGTACAGTGATTTCGAATGGCTAAGAAACGAGCTCGAAAGGGATAGTAAGGTAAGTTATTTTTATTTTAGTTTATGAGTATTTTGGAGATTACATATATATATATTTAAATATTTATTAAAAGATTGTGGTACCGCCGTTACCAGGAAAAGCCTGGAAACGTCAAATGCCATTCCGTGGCGATGATGGGATATTTGATGAAAATTTTATTGAAGAGAGGCGTAAAGGCTTAGAAGTGTTTATTAATAAGATAGCGGGGCATCCACTTGCTCAAAATGAACGATGTTTGCACATGTTCTTGCAAGAACCGGCCATCGATAAAAATTATGTTCCTGGAAAGATTCGAAATACATAAAGGAGTTGAAAAGAAGTAAGCATCAAGAAATTATTAAAAAAAATATTCAATTGTTATTCTATCTAAATTTTGAATTTAATTATTACGGTCATTATTGTTAAAAAAAAATTAAAAACTCAAAAAAAACATCAATTTTTTTTCATACAATATCTTGGTTTTATTAAAGTTTATTATTAAATTATCAAAAATTATGCTATATTATATTAAAAATATCAATTTATCATTGATAAAATAAATAGTCATTTTTTCTTAAACCGAGTTCTTTTTAAAATTTCAAATATTTGTACTTTAGAAAATATAATCAATGAAGAATAATTAAATATAAGAATTATCAAAGGTTATACGAAGTAAAAAGCTATATTTTTCAATGGCAAATAAGAGAAAATAAATCAATCTTATTGAATAAAGAAAAACTCTTAAAATAAGCATACAACATATTTCTTAATACTGATATAATACAATAATCGAATATGTTTCCTTTTTTGGCTGTTATGAGTTGAGAATTTTCTTTCAAATTTTTTAAAAAAATATTTTTTGGTTACCAAATTTAAATCATTTACCTTTACTCAAATTGCAATACATACAAAATCTAATCATGTTACGCCTTTTAATGTCCTCAGGCTTTAATTTTGGGTACGTGTCTTTACCTATTAACATTTTTACGTTATTTTTATGGTGAGGAAAAGGCAGACTTTTATAAAACTCAACTGTTTTGTAAATAACCAAATTTTCCAATTTAAACTGCTAGTCAAGGTAACCACTTCAAATACTGTAGACCCCCACATTCGTACGGTCACGTTTTACGCGAATTATTTTTAACACGTTTAAATATTCTTGAAGGTGGAAACGTACTTGCGATTAATAATTTTTTTTCTTTCATACATATTGCCTTTCAGCAGATCCGCAAAGGTTTTGATAGGTTAGATCAGGGAGTTGGTTACCATACGTCACCCTAGAGCAGAACTATTCTAAGTCCAAGTCTGTCAAAACTCGATTTATGTGTTATCTGCATTGCCAGCCGCACCATCTATGGGGGATGTTGAAATTAATTAATGATTCAAAATTAGTTTTAAAACTGATTAATCCTATATCCAAATCGTGGAAATATTATTATATTTCCCGGAAAATTGTAAGTGTGTAAGTATCTAAATTTCTTCAAAAATCAGGGCATATGTACATAAAATTGTTTTTGTTGTCTTTAAAACGTTGTGTCAAACTGTATTTAAACAGTTTTGTCATTCAAAGAGATATATAATAGATAACAAACAAAATTGCAAATTGCTCTCCTGAACAAGGTGCAAAGTAAATACGATTTACGTCACAGACTCGTGGTAAGGACATTGGCCCCAATACAAACAATACGGGTCAGGATTGTAAATAATATCGTTGAGTTAGTGTACTTTTTTAGTCATATTTTTGTTTTCATGTTTATAATTGGTAACATTGCTGTCGAATATTGTCGACAATCCTTTTGAAGTATCGTAAAAGAAATACTAACATAATTGCTTTAACTATTGATTTATTATTAAAAAAATACGTGTTTCACAATACCCGAATTAACTCTAAAAATTAAATTTTTCGAAAACTACTTGAGTTATGAAATTTCACCTACATGTCTGGTCATTCAAAAGGCCGATATTTTTCAATTTTGGTGAAAATCCGTTAGCCGGAATGTGGTGACTTTTCCAAAAATCACACTTTCCATAAAATTGGTTTACTCTGAACCTATACAGATAATAATAACAATTCCTATTTTTTTTATTTTTTCCTTTTGTTGTACCGCAATGTCTCAAAATATTATCGAGGTATGAGCTTTTTCCACAATTTAGAGCCATGAAATTTTACAGGGATGTTTGATCCTGGAATGGGACGATCCTATCAACTTTTGGTGAACATCCATTAACCGGAAGTAATCAAAATCACGGCTTCCAAAAATTTGGAGACAATAAAATTTCTTACATTTTTGTCTTTTACTAGAAGCATATCTCAATCCGTTATCGAAGTATGCTGTTATTGCAAAAAATCCGTTTTTCCGATTATTTCGAAAAACGGGTTTTTGGTGGTTCAATGTATGAGATGAATTGAAGAAAATAATATTTGCCACAATTTTATCTTTTACTGTTATCCGCTGTCTTTTACTGTTTTTGAGATATTTTAATTAAAAGTTAAATAAAAGATTTTGCGAATTGCTTGCAAACTAACGGTTTTTCGAAAAAAATAGTTAAAATAAAAATTGGGGATACTAAAATACTCTATATTTTTACCTTTTACCGGAAATCGATATCTTTTACGGTTATCGAGATATTTCAGATTTTGTAAAATAAAAATTCATATTTTTATATTAATATTTTATTCGTCGGGTTATAGTGTAAACGTAGATTTTTATATTTAAAAAAGGCTTACACAATTCTGTACCCCAGAGGTAAACTGTCGTAACTGCCAAAACCGCAATTTTGGGGTTATTGTTGTAACTACATTGTAAGGACGTATATATTATATCAACTAATATTTTGTTTAAACAATGTCCTAAAATAAAATAAACTACAAAAGTTTCAAATAATTACGGAAAACAATAAAAAGTTTGCAATTCCGAACTAAATGGCTCTCCTGTAAAATTTGCAAAATCTCAGTTACGACAGTTTACCTCTGGGGAACAGAATTAATCCCACAGATATTGTTCAAATTTTTGTCTACAAACTCTATATATCAAAAAAAAGTACTATTTGAATTTTTTTATTTTAAATTTTATTAATTTTTTTGTTTTTTGGATAAAGTGAAATGGTCCTCTAAATACCTACTAACTGTTGAAATTTAGAAAAAATGGAAGATTAATTTTTTTTACTTGTAATCTACATTGAATATTTGGGTTAAATTTTCAGTAGTATCCCGTGTAACGGATATTCGGGTAACGGAATGAAAAATATTCAGCTTTGAAAGTCGTTTGTGTACCCGGGTATCTTGTTTACTCATACAATGGTTTATATCAACTGTTGAAAACTGCAATGTAATTGCTTTAATTGAATAGACAGAATTATTCAATATTATTTGTTGATTACGATGTTATTAGTACTTTTGAATGATTTTCTGATGGAAAGAAGGTGTGAATGGTCATCACAAGCGCACCTCGATAAGACCTAGTTGACATTTCGTTTTTGGGCTTATCCTCTTTGAACAAGATGTCCGGATTTTCCTATTATGTTTTTCATTGTTAAAAGGTAAAACCAAACGCGGTCGATTGGATTCGCCACTCAATCAGTATTCTAGAAGTCGACCGTAAACGCACTTTTCAATCGCACGGCTACGCATCTTCAAAGTCCAGTTGATTGGTTTTATGTGATTTATTTGCTAATTATTTTGTGAATTTTGAAGTGAAAATAGATGTTCCATGTACCTAAGTTGGGTCGTTCCATTTCTGAGTTGTCTCCAGAATAACAAAAATCGAGCAGAAAGGAACGCTTTGCTTTACGTTTCTATGCGTCATACGCAATCCAGCCAAAGTGAAACGCAGCGGATCCAAGAATACAAATTCGTTTACAGGGAAATTGAACAAACTAACGCTACGCAGGATTGCAAAATGAAGGTGTATAGCTGTTCTTAATATTTGCGTGTTGTTTTTAATTTCAGAAATTTATACATTCTGAATTAAGTAAAAAGGTGAATTATTATTTATAGTGGTGTTTCCGAAATATTTACGATTTCCCGCATGAATCTAGTTATACAAACAAGTATATCATCGTTAAATCACAAAATTAAACAAATTAGAACTACGATCCAGCCTATATTAAATTTCTATTTAAGATGAAAAACTTCTTGTTCTGGGGTTGTCATTTTCCCCAAAAATTCTTCTAAAAACTGTGAATTGTAAGATCTCGAAAGCAATAAGATATTCAATTTCACGAAAAGGCAAAAAAAATTGTGGATTTTTTTTTACTCTGTAAATTTTTAAATGTCACTAGAAAAATGTATTTTTTTACATACTAATGAGAATATCTTGAGGACGAATAAAAATAGCGAATAAAGGTGAAAAACAATGTTATAGGAATTGTCATTTACTGTCATTTATTTTACACCGCCACAAAACTAAACTTAGAAAAATTTAAAAATTATCACTAAAGAACGTCCGTTTTTTGAAAAATAATATTAAAAAATTTCGAGAACGGCTTGCGGCAAAAAGTTTTTTTAAAGGTAAAAGTATTGCTAATTTTAGTATCTTCAACTTTAGTCATTCACTCCAATGGCGTTGGTGGTAATCACTTTCATATAAAATGATGGAGGTTAACTTCTCAAAAAAAGCTAACTTGATACATTTTATATGAAAATGACTACCACCAACACGATCAGACGCAGCCTAATGCGCTGGCCGATATAAGTATTTTATTCGAGTAGCAGGAAATTAGTAACTAAACTGGTGTGAGTTTTCATTGTTAAAAGGTAAAACCGATTTAGTATCAATTTAGTTAATCGACTAAATCAATTTCATTCTAATTTTTCAGTCAAGTAGCTAATCCCACTTTGTCTCACTAAATACTAAACAAGCCATTTACAAATCTGAACGTGTGATTTTTAGTCAAGTTCATTAGCTGTCTTCGTTGGAGCGAAGAAACAATTTTTAAGTTTGTTAGTGAATAATTAAACTACGAGTTTTTTTTTGAGTTTTTAATTTCCACTCTATAAAAATAAATAAGCAAAGTAATCTGCTTATAATAATTTGCACAAATGCAATGGACATGTCGTGATTTTTCTTTTCTTGTTCGTTTTGACAAGCCACTCACTAATTCACGTACTTATATCCAGACACTTCTTAGCTACTAAAGCATTTAATAGCAAGTTAACCACTTGCCACCTGATTATATACTTATTTCGCCAGAACTAGCCTTAAGGGACTTTGCATACCAAATGCGTTGCATTGCTGCAGCAACTTTTTTTTAAAAACCATAAGCAAATTTAGAAAAGCTTTCGGTAGTTTAATTTTCTTTTGCTGCAATAATGGGATTTTTGGATGAGGAATTCTGAATGAAAAATTCAGATCTGTAATTTATACTAATGCCCAAAATTAAAGCCTTAATAAACGCAAAATTTATTAATTTATAACATTTTTATTAATAAAAATATATGTAAATGTAAAAAAATATTTGGCACCCAATGTTTGTCTGCTGTGTGTGTGTTTATACATCACTGATGAAAAACAACTGAAATTGTTTTGTAAACGTCGCTTTTATTCACTAAAAAATATAATAATAATAACATTTTTAATGTTTGTACCTATTTTATGTTTTCACATTGGTGCTGCTGATTTAATTTTGTTTAGAAAAATATTCACTAATAAAAAAATATTCGGGTGGTCTAACTAAGCTATGTAATATATGATTGTATTTAAATATAAAATTATGAAGGAAGAAAATCAATGAATGATGGAAGAAAATCAATGAATGCATAAAAAATTTAGATATTAAAGTATTTTATGTAAAAATGAAACAAAAAATGATTTACAAACAGTAAAACATGATGACAGTTTGTTGCAATTGGAATAAAATCATGTATAAATATTTCCAAACAATAAAAGTAAACAAATTGTATTATTTATATATTGCATATTTTGATGTTTTATTTGGTTTATGTTTTTATTTTTTGTTTTGCTGTATTTATAATTAATATGAAAATAGAAAATCTTTTCTGAAAATCACCACAAAAGAGGAAAACTTTACGAATACAACTAACAATTACTATGAAACGGTAAAAATCAATATGAAACGTGTTAAAAGTAAGAGCTACTCTATTTCATGGCAACTTTTAATACCATTACCGCCTTTTATTTGGACTCTTTATTATCGATTCGGATTAGAAAACTGTTAGTTTTTTTTCGGATTGGAAAAGTGTTGACCGGGTGTTTCTTTGTGGAGCTATTGGTGTGTCCTGAATTTTCTCGGGATCTGAAGATTTTCCGGTTTTAATCGTTGAAATTCGAATGCTTCGAATTTTACGTTGTTTATAGTAGCAATGAATGTTCCAATTGTCATGAAAATAATTACGATACCTCCGTACGTCAGGATGTCTTTCACTGCGTCAGTGTTTTAAGTCTAATTTTTGGAAATTTTTCTGATGAATTAATTTTATTGTTGGGAAAATTATGATGTCGTAGATTTTTTGTTGATTTCCACGCTGCGGTTTTTGTAGTAGATCAGCATTGTTCCGATGATGGATTTCTTTGGGATACCACAAGTTGATTCAGGATTGTATCGTTGATGCTGGTAAGTATTATGTAGTTATTTTCTGGTTGAAATATCGAATTAGTTTCTTTTCCTTGCCAAAACTTGCAGTTTCGTTTAATTTTTTTAAAGTTTTTTTTAAACTATTTTCACGAATTTCTGTTGGATAGAGGGGTATAGTTTAGATTGAAATTCTTTTGATTTCTGGAGGCACTCGTGTTCATCATTCAATTTAACGTTTTTTTGTTAATTTAAATGTTTTACCGTGAAGGAGTTTAAAAGGAGCGAATGTAGTCGTTAAGTGTATCGCATTATTGTAAGTGAGAAGTGTTTCGTTTAAAATATATTTATGGTCTTTAGTTGGTGAAGTCAACCAGTTTCCACCACGTCTGAACGCGGCCATTATTGATTATGTTCTTTTGACCAATGCACAAGAAAATAATGATGAATTAAATTCATTGCTTGAAAATAATTCATCACTTAATTTTCAAAAACTCCCAGTCATTGGTACCGACAAATTTTTATGGTGTGATAATTCCAATGGAAATATTCAACAATTTATTCCTGAAAATTTTCGTAAGCAATATTTTCAAAGTATTCACAATCTAGCCAACCCTAATATTAGAACAGTTAAAATTATGGCTAAAAAAATCATCTGGCCTTCAATGACCAAGAATATTGCAAACTGAACGAAAAATTGTTTATCATATCAAAAATCCAAAATTACACGTCATGTTAAGAGTGAACCTGGAAATTTTCCTGTAATAAGTGAACGATTTACCGGTCGATTATCTTAGACGCGTGACTTGTGACATAAAACTTAAAACAATTCAAAAATTAAAAATAAATAACTTCATAATAACGAAAAATACCTTTTCATCACTTCACATTATAAGTGCCCAAATCAATTAAAAATTTAAACATACCAAAAGTTCTAGCACGAATGTGCCCCATTTTTTTTGTACGAATGTGCCCCAAACCAAATAATACTGAATAAGTAACTTTTCTGGAAAACGGTAATACATAAACACGATTTTTATTCAACAAATTAATTTTTAGTCACTTTTCCTCACTAAAAAAAATATGGTTAGTACTTACTGTGAAAAAATATATTAAATCACGACTGGAAAATAAGGACACAAATTTACTTTTCGCGCGAAAAAACCGATATATCCTGTTTTTTCCACTCGTTGCAATGAAATTGAAGTCAAACTTCGCTGACACGTGGGTGGGTTAATATACAGAAAAAACATGTATGGACATATTCTAAGTTGGAGTTATGAATTGAAAAATATTCGATGTATGAATGTGCCCCGTGTACGAGGGGTGACAATCTTCCCCTATTGTCAAAATTTATAGAAATTTTCACATTCATATTTTCAATTTCAATCTGTATAAAAGTCGTACTTTCAATTAATTTTAAAATGTTTAAAAAAATATATAATTTAATTTAAAAAAAAAATCACTTTTAATAAAAAATATAAATAAGAGTCTATTGACTTTAAGGAAAATAAAAATAATCAAAAAAGATTGGGTGAATACCCCACTTCAAATTAAACCGAAAAATGAAAGGTTTCCATTATCCTTTTAGTACTTTTTGTAGGGAAATATTTATGATATTTTGCAATGATAATGGAGCTCATTACCTTTAAAATAAGCAAAAAACCACTCTTCTACGATTATAATTGAAATTTATGTGGATTTTTGAACGATAAATCCTTTAAGGATCAACACAATTTTCTTCAAAATTGTTCTTCAGTGTCATTGGCAAGATGGTCAAATCTGTAGGCATTGTAATTACTTCTCGAGAGTTATCTACATTATACAATGCATTGGTTTGGTATATTATGCCATTCAATCAGTCTTTTGTCACCGTGTCGACAGAATCATCAAAACTCGATTTGTACGCTCATTCGTAAAATCTTCCTATCTAAAACTCGTGTTTTATTCATTTTCATCCATACACAAGAAACTTTAACTTGAAAACGCCGGGTGCAAGAGCTAGTATATAATAAAACTATTAACAACAATTTTTCGTAAAAATTTATTGACATAAAAACCGACATAAAGAAATCTAAAATTTTCTTCCACGACCTCGTTTCGCTTTTGGAACAGTTTCTTCTTCGGAACTTTCGGACTCAATATACTGAACTTCTTTTCTTCCCGGCTTTCTTGTACTTTTGTTAGCTTGTTTGCTTGTCGTTGGTCGCTCGAAATCCGATTCTGATTCATCGGTCGATGATTTAGCAGACTTTTTCTGGGATTTCTTTTTGTTCCGTTGTGACGCTTTTGATTTTTGAGTAGCCGGCGTCCCTTTAGAAACCCTTTTGGCACTATCATCTTCCTGACCCTCAGCATTTTCATCGCCAACATTAAGGCATTCTTTTAAGCGATTTTCGAATTCTGATATAACGGCTTTAAGCTCAGGTTTCGCCAATTTCGAGGTATTGGAGATAATTGTCTTAAAGGCATCATAGACTTCATCAACTTGAACCTTATCTTTGAAGTTTTGTATATGATCGGTAAGTTTTTTGATAGTTTTTTCATTATAGTTAAGCAATGTTAAACAAAATGCAATATCACGCCATTGCCTTTCCTCCGTAGTGACACGAAACCGAAGACATAATTTCTCTACAAGACTTTCAACTTGACGATCTTTTTGTATGAGGCCCAGAATATATCGCATTATTATGTGATATTTCTCTTCCTCTACATTCGAATTGATATCGCTAAGTTTTGAAATTATATCCGGTAAGACGTTGTACAGTATATTCGATTTATTGGCGATTTCCTTAAAGAACTGCTTTGTTATATTTTTTATTTCGTCATTTGAATCAACAATGCACATTGCCAAATCAGCAATTTGACCTTTAACTCTAATCATCTCATGTAAGATTAAATGACTTAGCATTTTTACAGCTGTTAAACGCAGCTCGTCGTTCTCCTCATGCAGCGTGGAATAAAAGTGCCCAGTCCACGGTTCGATTACATTCGGAAACCGAAAAGTCAAATCCGATAAACCAATGACAATGTTGCATTTTATTTTTATATTCTTGGTCATTGTAAGAATATTCATTAAGAACGGCATGTACGACTCGCAGAATTTTGATGAAACTGACATAAAGCGAATAAGACAAAGGCATGCCGCCTGTTGCAATTCTTCATCTCTATATTTAGTTGGGTATTTTAATATTTCAACTAAAACTGGAACCATTCGCTTCAAAAGACCAGAACTGGAGTCCAAAAGAACATTTTCGCATATATGATTTATTAGCTCAGCGATACTGTCTTCCGCGGTTGCACCCACTAATTCCTCATCCGGCTGAAATTTAAAAAGTTTTTTTAAACAAGTCAATTACTAGTTTTAAGCTAAATTTTGAACATTAAATAACAACCAAAAACTTCTAAATTTTTAGGGCTAATGCGCGTGAACTTGCCGTTGTTGCGGGCAAACTTGCGAAGTTTTGAATAAATCCTTCCGCGTTAAATCAATATGAGACTGAGTATTACTGCTTAAAGCGTGTTAATCCCTTCAGACCCTATGCAGAATACAATATAGACTAGTTTACTATTTTAATATATCACTAAAATATTATATACTAGCTTGCATACCCGTCATTGCCGGGTTAAGTTTTTTGTATAAGTTTTAGAATACGAAGAAAACTGGAAAGAACTTAAAAACTTTTGAGAAAAATCTTATCCTTGCAGGACTCTCCGTTGCGAATTAGTCTAACACCAGATTCGTTATCAGCGATCCCGAAAACCCCATAATGCCAATTTTTTTTCGGGAAAAATGGGGAAAAGGATATTTGTTTTTACTGTTATCCGTTATCTTTTACCGTTATTAAAATATTTTCATTGAGGGAATTCACAGTCCTCTTTTAAAATGCGGGTAAATTTACCGCTCGGTAATTCAGCCAAATTTAACAGATTTTTACCGAGACGGTAACTTGGTTCATGTAAAAATGAATTACCGGATTCGGTAATTGTATACATGCCTCGAGTCGTGTTTTTCAGCCTCGGTATTCGGTATCAAGAATCAACCGCGAGTGGCGCTAGTAATGTTTTCAGTTGTCAAATTTTCTCGCTGGTTTTTTGTTAATCTCATCGAACTGCAAATTTTTTCAATTTTGATAGCCGTTGCCACAATAGAAATTCAAAAGAATACATCAAACATGGATTTAAAGGTATGTGATATATTTTACAATCAAATTCGCAGTTCATGATTTGGTCACGTATCAAATAAAAGCGCTGTTCTCAAATCTGTGCTGTGGGATGTTCACAGCAGAATATTTTCAGTCTTTTAATATTACCGAAAATACCGAATACCGAAGAGGATTGTGAATACCCTCATTGAGTTTAAAAAATTGATTTTTGAAAATTTCTTGCAAACGGGTTTTCAAAAAAAACATTTAATGGTAGTGGTAGAAGTATATTTCACCGTTTACCTCACCCTTCTCCACTTTACACTCACAATCTTCCCATTCCCACCACCTTCCGTACCCTTTCCGGAGGTGAATAAATTACTCATGAGCAGTATTCATGAGTGAGCACTCCCAAGCTCTGCCTGTAGTTATGATGAACATAACACAGAAAGATTCAACCCAATATCTCTAACGATGTAGAATCTAGCAGGGGAGGGAGTATGCAGACATAGTCAGAGAACAAATAATCTAGAAAATAAACTCTTAGAACAAATTTTTAGAGAAAATTTTTCCACTGTGAGATGAAGCAAGAGGATCCGATGTAACACGGAAAAAATTATCCATTCGATTCCTCCATCTCATTGAATAGATACGACGCAAATTATTCTCTCTGCTTCGTGCTCCCTAGTCTAAAAGTAATTAACTTTTAGGCCGTAGCTAGTAAATGATAGGGACATTCCCCCCCTCCCCCCCCCCCCCTTCGAAGGGGAAATTTGTCAAAAATTTGTTCGGCAGTTTTTTCTATATATTCCTTATTCTATGACATAGTGCTACGAGGAGAATCTTACATCGACACACAACCAGGAACTTTTTCTACAATTTTCTTCTTGAAATTACGAAAATCGGTCGACCCATTAAAAGTTCATGCGCGAACATACATAAAAAATATCTTATGTGTACAGCACATGACTTTCTTATACAAAATCTACATCTCTGCACAAGTTACCTAACAAAATATTAGTTTGCATAAAAATGTGAATATTTATTTTAAAAAATCTGAAATATCTCGATAACGGTAAAAGATGTCGGATAACGATAAAAAACAAAATTGTAGATGAATTGATTCTCTTCAATTCATCTCATACATTGACTTATTAAAAACCCGGTGTTTTCCGAGATAATCGCAAAAAACTGATTTTATAAAAATAATGGACAGACTGACAGACAAACAGACGGACTGACTGACAGATTGACTGACAAACTGACGGACAGATTGACTGACAGACAGACTGACAGATAAACTGACTGACAGACAGACTGACAGACAAACAGACGGACTGACTGACAGATTGACTGACAAACTGACTGACAGATTGACTGACAGACAGACTGACAGATAAACGGACTGACAGACAGACTGACAGACAAGAAAATCGGCATCATTGAAAATTGAAGTAGCTAATCTCGAATCTAATGACATAATTTTGAAATTTTTTTATTTTCCCAAAATTTATATTTCTAAAATGAATACAAAATACAACGAGTCCAAATTCTAGTACAAATCTTCATGTCAAAACCATAATCACGAAACTGACTTTTTATACAGTTTTGAGTTATTATACTAAGCGAGTGCACGGAAACCATATTTTAAAATTTTTCAAATTTGTATTTATGATAGTTTTGCATAAATTACGTTTTTTACCATTTTCAGTTTTCCAATAATGCTCCCGAATTGAAAAATGTCAAAATCTTTGAATTCGATTATCTCTGAAATAAGATTTGGCAGTTTCGGGACTATGACTGTGGCATAACGATGTATAAACCATACTACTTACTTCTTGTTGGGGTTCTGCTGCAGTTCCAGATAGTCTTTTTAAAGATGCACTTGCTGACATATCTAAATTAACTGTTTTTCTTTTATTGGTTTTCTTTTTTAAATTGTTTTTTTCATCTCTTAATTCCTGTCTGAATTTCATATTGTTGTAAACATCAATGTCTAGGAAAATCATTTCCTTCATTGTTGTATAACCAATAGTGAAAATAAATCGAGACATTAGAAATACAGGGAATTGAACTTGCTGTCCATTTCCCTTTCCAGTCAATTGTGTTTGCTGTGATTGTGAGAATTGAATATCCTGTGATGATTGTATTTCTGCCACATTTTCAATAGTTTCAGCGAATTTTTTTATTTTACCGTGAATATCACAAATTATCTCTTGACATTTAACATCTGGTGCTTGACATAGTTGATAAATGAATTCAATGGTTCTCATTGCTATCTCGTCGAAATTTTTTACTCTGGGATGGAAGAAGAAATTTTGAAAACTTGTCGAGACTTTCTTCACTAGAAGATCTTTATCCTCAAATCTCTTATAGAATTTGGATGACAAATCAGATGGAATAGTATTCAAAAGGAAACTTAAACATCCTGTATATATACGGGGATCCTTCATACCTCGATCATCTAATCCAATCGTTTCAATTACATTTATATTAGCAATAGCAATTGCCGAATTTGCGCTTTAAAAAACAAATGATTACGTAAAAAATAATTTTAACTTGTCAATTTTACTTACGATGAAGCCATTATTAAAAATTGCAAAGCTTGTCGAGACTCGTTTTCAGTGGTTCCTTCAATTTTCATTGTAAATCGCTCGAATAACACTTGGATTATGTTTGAATCCAAGTCATTACTATCCACCCATTCTTTTATTAACACTCCTAGAGCAGAATAATGTCCATCAGTCAGATCCTCTAGAAGAGCGCACAGTTTTTTAACTACTAGCACTGCATGTGCTCTAAAATAATAAAAAAAAATTAATTCGCCTATTCTTAGGCACCGTTTACATCTCACAATTTATTCCGCGAATTTTATTCTGCGACACTAGATTCACGTTTAACAACCGATACATTACGACACAAAATTCTGAAATTTTTTCTTCAAAGATGTCGGAACTGCAATTTCTTCATACAAAATCGCCGGATTCATTTAAAATTTTGATAACATTTGCTAAGTGAATTTATTCTGCCATAGAATAAAATTTGCGGAATAAATTCTGAATAAAATTCGTAGAGAAATTCAAAAAAAAATCTCAAAATGAAAAAAAATATTTTAGGATTATATCAGTCTATTTCATTGCACAAAAAATGTTGTTTTAAGATTTTTGTTCTGTTTGTCTGTCTGGTTGTTTGTGCCAGCATCACTTGTCTAATGTATAATAAAAGTTGGAGACAATAAAATTTCCAATACTTGTCTTTTACTGGAACTCCGTATCTCAAACCATTCATCAATCCAAACCTAATCGCAAAAACGTTAATTTTTTAAAATAACAGTTTATCTCAATAACGAGATACGGAGTTCCAGTAAAAGACAAATATTGGAAATTTTATTGTCTCCAACTTTTATTACACATTAGATAAGTGATTCTCAAACGAGTATCGCGGCACCTAGGCATGCGAAGAACGCGGTTGAGACGTGTTATCTTGTCGTATAATGAAATCAATGACGTTTTTAAATCCCATGGAAAGCCGAACGCTTTCATAGAGCATCATATCAACATCGGAAGTAGTGAACGAATCGCTAATCCTCCATATCAATTGCCCCTTCTACGCAGGGTTGTTTTGCGAAAGGAACTTGATCAGATGTTATCTGGGTGATTGAGGATGCTGAATCCCCGTGGGCTGCACCAGTAGGCATGATACCAAAAAAAAATTGGAGACATAAGCGTGTGTGGCGTATGATTACCGACAACTGACGTAACCGGATAGGTATCCATTGTCAAGGATGAATGATCTTCTACACGATGATCCAAATACACGATACATGGCGGCCGTCGACCAACGCTCCGGCTACTGACAGATTTAAGTCAGAGAACAAGACCGCTGTAAAACCATCTTCATCACACCATTTGGCAGCTTTCAATTCATACGCATGCCTTTCGGACTGCCGAACGTGCTAGCAACGTCCCAACGGCTGATGGATAGAATAAAATCAGGTCTTATGAATATCTCGATCCTCATCTACCTAGACGATCTCATCGTTCGATTGGAAACTTTCGAAAGACACATGAGCAAGTCTTTGAAAGACTGCGGCACTTCAATCTT
Source organism: Chrysopilus asiliformis (assembly GCA_964034945.1). Taxonomy (NCBI): domain Eukaryota; kingdom Metazoa; phylum Arthropoda; class Insecta; order Diptera; family Rhagionidae; genus Chrysopilus; species Chrysopilus asiliformis. The sequence goes on from OZ035961.1 coordinate 47,211,067, forward strand.
CAACTGAAGCGAGACAAGTGCCGATTTGGTTAAGAAAAGGTTAAATACCTCAGTTACATCTTGACCAAGAATGGAATAGAATACAGGTGAATCCCGAAAAGGTGGTTGCCATTAGAAGTATCCCTAATCCTATAAACATTAAGCAGCTGATTTCATTTTTACAGCTTTGCTCATGGTATCGGCGATTTGTTCCAACATTTCGAAACCTTTGTTTGTTTTAACAAATCAACACACAACCTGGTGCTGGAACGAAGAACAGCAACAAGTATTTGAGAAACTCAAGGGACTCCTTACGAGTAGTTCAATTTTGAGATAGACAAATGAGAATTTACCATTTGGATTTAAAACCCTTGGCGCAGTTTTGATCCAAGGTGAGGGCCCTGACGAATACACTATCGAAGACGCGAGTCGCCTGCTTATCGCGGCGGAGAAAAATTATTCTTCCGACCGAACGAGAAGCTGTTGCCATAGTATGTGCAATGTGCAAGTTTTGTGGATGTGTTGAAGGCTCCGAGGATACCACACTGTGCGACCACCAAGGGCTAAGATGGCTTTTCAAGCCAAGACCAGTTTGTGAGAGCTGATCAACTCAAAGACTTGTCCCTGGCAACAATCATCAACCGTCTTGAGGATGTAATACAAGACGAAAACTTCTTACTTTGGATCGCACAATGCTATTTTCTGCAAAGTGGTGTTTTGTTTAGATATGCGCCGGACCAGGAGGAGGAAATCGGACAATTGGTGATACCAGCTCAGGAGATCCCCAGCATCCTCAAAGCTTATCATGATGAACCGACGGCAGAACATTACGGAATCAGCCGCACAATTACCAAAATAGCCGCCCGTTATTATTGGAAAGGCATGAGACATAATATTACAAAACACATCTCTAAATGTATTGCCTCTCAGCGCTACAAAGCAATAACCTGCGACCCGCTAGGCTTGTACAAAGTACCGCTAGTTCTCAGAGGTTTGAAACTGTCGCCGTGGATTTTTTTTGGCCCGTTACCAGTTTCCTGATGAAAGACGATGGATTTTAATCATCGATGACGTTGCTACACACTGGGTTGAACTCTTTGCCTTAAAAGAGACCGAGCAATGTACTTTAACTTTGCTAAACGAAGTTTTCCTGCGTTACGGACTTCCACGCCGACTTCATAGTGACAACGGCACGCAATTTATTTCTGCTGTTTTCCAAAAGCTGGATATACGACAAACGTTCACACCAGTCTATCACCCACAAGCAAATCTGGTGGAACGTAAAAATCTAGACCTCAAGACCCAGTTTGGAATACTTGTTGGTGAAAATTACCCCTCTTGGTCTGAGAAGCTACCGACAATAGCTTCTCAGACCAAGATTCGTTATTAACACCGCAAAATGCAAAGCAACGGAAATACGGCCGCATATTTGATGTTGTGACCAAGAATTAACAACTCCTGATGACATCACGCACAACCTTACCGCAGTTGTGCTACAATACTTCGGCCTTGACTCAGTTTTTGATTATTACATTAACCTTAAAGTGTTTTTTGTTACTCCCCTACATCCCGAATTTAAAAAAAAACCTCCGGACGCCCTTGAATAGAGGACAGCGCGCGAGAATGAAGAGGACGAAACCTAATTTAAGAATAGAATACATTATTAAAATTTTTGTCTTGCGGCTCCGTACACAAGCGACCATGGATGTCACAAGGAAGTCCGAAACGTCTTGTGTATGGTAAATAAACATTTATTTCATTATTTTTATTTATCATAAAATTATACGCCGTCGAATTGAAAATAAAATTATCAGTTAACGACCGTTGGAGCTTTGCTATTTTCGTAGTACAATTTTTATGCATCGCGTAGTGGGTAAACAATCCATTGTGTTAAATATTACACTTTAAACTGACGATATGTTAGCAAAACACGCACGAAATATGAGACAGGGAAGAAATAACAGACTGGAATATCCGTATCACTAATTTTGGCAAATTACCGCAGAAAGTTACTAGCTTATAGACAGCTCATGTAAATACATACCTTCCCTGTTGATCAGTAACAAAGAAAATTTTCTTGTACGCATTTATTACGGCATCACGCTTCTCCTTATCCCCCGACCAAACTAAGAAAAGCATTCGTCGTACTCCGCTTTCTGTGCCCTTAATGCCAAACAAATATCCAGTTGTGAAAAAATCAACTGCTTCAAAGACATCACTATTCGTTTTGGACATAAGCATTTCTTGAATTTTCGGAACGGCTTTGGTTACAATCTTTGAAAACTCGATAGAATCCTCCAAAAATTTGATTGTATTTTCTTGTGTTGTTAACTCTTCATTCTAAAAATAAATGCAAATCCAGCTAATTATTTTATGAGATTTTAGTCAATCTTTATATTTTGTACACAGTCTGAAGTAAAAAAATTTTTCCACAAAAAAGGATGGAAATTTACTTACAATTATGCTTTTTACATTTTTTTTACAGAACATAAATCACAGTAAGGGGTTATCCACAAAATATGTCACTCCTTAGGAGTCGTGCGGGGATCCAACCAAGCTAGACGAAGTGTGATGAGGGGGAGTCAGGCTAAGTGCGACGTCACAGTATTCGATAATGATGAATTTTACATCTAATTGTGATATAGAAAATATTGACAAAAAGACTGCACGTTTTTAAAAAGCAAACAGTCTGTTAGGTTTCACTGGTTTTGAAACCATGTTACTTATTTTGAATTTTACTTTGTTTTATGTTCCATACAACTTTCATGGAGACAAAAAATCTAAGCACTTGTAAATGTGGCACAAAACTAAAATTTCTATCAAATTTCTCATATAGGGAAACAATTACGCCATAAACTCTAGAATAGGGATCGCAAATATGGTCGATATCCATTTTTTTTATTTGCACTATTTGTGGCAAAAATACTGTCGAATGCAGTGGCGGCTCGTGAATATTTGAAATGAGGAGGCAAAGTTTTTTTTAGTTCTATAAATTTTTTTATGATACGACCACAGAACTATATAACATAGAACAACTGTCACCATATAAAGCTCTGCTGAAAAATGGTCCCAAAAATATTTCCCTCTTTATCGTACTTGAACGCATTCACTGAACTGTATAAGGTCGCGAAATTCAAATTTCGTTTGCCGCGAAATTCAAATTTCACAAGTTTGAGACTAACTTTAGGCGTCGAAAAAAAATCTCTTCATAGAGGCTAGCCTCCGATTCGTACAAATACTTTCATACAGCTTTTGCTAAGCAGAAGCATAACCGCATATAGAATACGAACACCAATTTCCGTAAAAAAATCTCTTCATAGAGGGTAGCCTCCGATTCGTACAAATACTTTCATACAGCTTTTGCCAAGAACAAGCATAGCCACATATACAATCCGAACACCAATCTCCGTAAAAAAATCTCTTCATAGAGGCTAGCCTCCGATGCTTGTGCTTAGCAAAAGCTGTATGAAAGTATTTGTACGAATCGGAGGCTAGCCTCTATGAAGAGATTTTTTTACGGAGATTGGTGTTCGTATTTTATATGTGGCTATGCTTGTTCTTGGCAAAAGCTGTATGAAAGTATTTGTACGAATCGGAGGCTAGCCTCTATGAAGAGATTTTTTTACGGAGATTGATGTTCGTATTTTATATGTGGCTATGCTTGTTCTTGGCAAAAGCTGTATGAAAGTATTTGTACGAATCGGAGGCTAGCCTCTATGAAGAGAATTTGTAGTTTATGTTTTAGAGAATTCGACATTAGAGAATAGGATTTTATTTTAAATTATTATTTTCTGAACATACAGATTTTTATACAGTCCATTATGTTATGAGGAGGCGATGCCTCCGTTGCCTCCCCTATAAAGCCGCCACTGGTCGAATGTAGTCAGTTTTGAATTACTCTTTTGAGGTTAATATTAATAAAATCATATCGAATCCAAAATGACAAATTATTTTGTATTATACATTTGTTGAGTTCATTGAATTCATTTGGTCACCAATGTCTTAGGGTAGCGCTAAATTAAGGAAAAACATCAAAATTAGTTTTACTAACGATTCTAATACACTTGTCATTTGTCACGACTCTTGTCGTGTTGATTAAAATGACCCAAGTTTCGACTGCAAAGGGCTTCTGATAGACGAGTCATACGAAACTAATTTGAGGTGGTAATATTACGGTAGCTAGCTGTACAACACCACAACAACACCAGAAACTAAAAATATGTCATTAAGGGAATGTTTCTTACGAATTTGGAGCACCTCCAGATTTTCGGAATGACAGTTTACAAAATTCTTCTGAATATCGGAAGAAGCGTTCAACTATTCTCTTCAAGCCTTCATTCGTGAAAATTGTTAATTACCGCGAGAATTTTACAAGTTTTTCCTCCGGCAGCTATTGCCATCAGTGCTTTTTAAAACGAAATACTTCCTCCTTAAAAAGTGGTGTAATTATAATATTAATGTCCAAATATTGATAAATAAAGTCACAAAAATCAAAAGTAAATCCATTGTTTATCCTATTTCAGCAAATTTGTCTGAAATACAACAGAAGTGATCACCAACCATATTGCCCTCAAATGCAAAGCGTCACTTCGGTTGACTATTGTCGCTAGACTCAACTATCAAAATGACCCGAGTGGGTTCACGTAGCATTTGTCGTGCCGTTTCAGTCGAAAAATCTATCAGAATCGCCATGTTAATTTGTTTTATTCTTGTTTTTAGAGAAATGTTCGACTTTCAAGTAGAGTTGCTCGAGATCTGTTTGAGAATACCTTGCTCTACTCTGGAGTAGAGCTTGCTCTCAATCTGCCAATCAAATACGCCATACAATATTTAACAATTGCCATTGCAAATTTAAAATAATAAATTGCTTATGGCACGCTATCTTATAGAATCTGTTGAGTCGAAAATCAGTCAAATTTATAAAATTTTCTTATATTCAATGTTTTTGTTGATTTTTTTTTTTAAATTTCGCAAAGCGAGTTGAGTGGACTTGAATGGCAGCGTGTCTCAGTCGAGAATCGAACCATCGACCACCGGATTACAGGCCAAGTACTTCGCTTCAATCAGGTGTGGAGCGACTACGCTAACTGAAAATGCCTAAATAACTTTTCATTAAATTCCATCTTCGGGAATTCTCGTTAAGGTCTTGTAAGGATAACGCGAATATCCTTTTTCCTATAGTTTCTCAGGAAAATTAAGATTGCAGGGTTTTTGGAGTCGCTGTCGCTAATCACGAATGTGATGTTGAAATTTCAAAATTTAAGTAAAGGTCAACGCAAATATCCTTTTTATCGAAAAATCCTTATTAGGTGATACGGCCGTAGTTATGTATAAATGTTTTTCTGGGCTTAGCGGCCTAAATATTTTCTAGTTTGGAACTAGAAAATATTTAGGCCGCTAAGCCCAGAAAAACATTATATCCATTTTATCATTTTTGCCCGAGAAAAACAACATTGGAAGGTCTTTGGCATTGTGAATTTCGAATCTGAGAAAAGGTACTGCAAGGATGACGCGAATATCCTGTTTTCCATGTTTTCTGGTAAATTAAATCAAAGGGTTTTTCTACGTCACTAATCCTGAATCCCACGATGGAATTTCAAAACTCGAAACGAAATGTCCTGTGGGATAACAAAAATATCTTTTCTTTCCTTTTTCTCGAGAAAATTAGCAGAGGAGGTTTTTGGATTGGGGATTTCAAACCTCAGGAAATGTTCTGTAAAGAAAATATGAATATACTTTTTCCTCAAAAGGCGGATATGAGGTCGCCGAGCACGGCTAGGTCTTCCTGATATTTAAGTTTTAATAAAAACCTTTTTTACTATATTAGAGGGGAAGGGAATCAACGAAAGTGTGACTCAGAGTGATAATTTTTATGGAGCCCCTAAGTTCAGTAAATCTGGACTTTGTAAAAACTGATAAAAAAAATCTTTTACTTAATGTTTTATGTAATATTTAAAATTAATATGAAATTCTTACTCTATCTTGACATCCATTAAACAGGAACAGATAAGATTTCAAAAGTGCAGCAAAATACATACACTGCTCTTCAAATTTAAAGTTTAATCTAAAATTACAAAAATGAATAAATGTAATAATTTAGAACCAAAAGCGTGTTTACCGCATTTCTGAATTTCCTGCTTCAAAGTCCGCTTGTTTCGCCAATTTTACTGCTTCCGTATATTTTTTCTCGCTCAACAACGTGCATATCCTTGGTACCCAGTCGCCAACAGATTTATCATTCGATTCCAATGGGTTCTCTTCTATAAATTTCAGAAAATAAGAAATATAGCTAAAACAAATTTTCATTGTTACCAAAGAGAAAGAGATTCAAAATTTTGCTTTGCAAAACAAAAAACGAAATACAAAATGTGTGAAAAATTCGGGTGAACAAATTCTCTACATAACAAACCTTGTCTAAGAACTTCCTCTATAGCTGGTAAAAGTTCCACTATAACCTCCTCCCAGTGCTTTTCTAACTCCATCACCTTTTTATTCTCCTCCGTTATGAGATCCCGAAGCTTTTGTAATTTTTCCATTTCTTCCTCATGACGTTTTATAAGTTCAGCCAGAGTTAATTTTGCAGCGAAAGGATTTCGTTCCAGACACGTCTTTATTAATCCAATTGCATTTTTCCGTACACTAGAAGTCTTGTCTTCTAATCGCTCCACACCTGCTTGAAGTACACGATGTTGAAATACCAGAGGAACAGCGTTTTGTTCTTTCATATGATTCCAAATTTGCAGAACCTTAGACCGAACGTGTGCTGATACATCATTTACATGGGACAGCAAATCTTCTAAAAATTCGTCTCTCGTTTCTTTCATTTCATCGTCGAGAGTTTCCGATGTCAATTCACATGTGATTGCATCGCCCATTAACTGCAGAACACAATTCCTCAGAACATGAGACTCACAATTTAATAATTCATCTCCTAATGTGGACAAATGTGGTATTAAAAGTTTTGGAGCAATGGTTCCCAATTCTGTCAAGAAAGTGCTAAAATGTCTGGAAATCTGTGAATCTGCTGAGTCAACAGCTAATGTATCCGTGATGTCTTTTATTAAAACGGAAAAGGCCGTTGTTATTCCAAACTCGTCGTGAAGAAGAGTAACACCATGCGCAATTGGAGAAACAGAACTTTCACTGGAACGAATTATTTGCAGAATACGAACAGGAAAAGCCAACGCATGATTATATCTCTTAATCGCGGTTCCCAAAATTTGAAAAGCCGCATCACCAATGTTGCGCTCCTTACTCACGTTGCTTTCTAACGTTCGATATGCAATATCGCAAAACAAACTACAAAATATGGCAATATTGTTAGTAGTCAGCATTTATATTTTATCCAACTTACTTAACAAAGTTCTCTTCAGCAACTGGCGGGTCCCAGAGTTTCTCCAAAGGCAGCTGCACAACGTTGAATAACTGCACCAGAAATTTATATCTTTTATGGTCCCAATCATGGTTTCCTTCTGTATCGTCGAACACTTGTTTCTTCGACTTTTTTGATGTTATATTATCAGTTTTCATTTGCAATATTACAGCATCTATGGCTTTGACTGTAGCAGTGATCAAGTAGACAGTCATTTTAAGAAGATTAAGCATTGAGTCCCGACCTGACGAATCATTACTTTTGCAGAATACAGTCAATTTGTTGCCCAGTTTGTCAACAGTTAGAAACAGCAAATCATAAGTTCGTATTAAATTTACCACTGACAACTGATTTGCATTTTCAATTACTGAGAAATATGTATCGAAATGATCAAAAATATAGAAAGGATCACCAGCCATAGCAGCGTTCCTGCAAACTATACAATTGTTATTAATAGTCATTAACTTCAAATTGAAAATTAAAAATAGAAAGCGAAGTAAAATAGAAAGCGACAACATATATTAAGAAATTTTTTTTAAAACATGCAATCGTTTTAGAAATAAAAAACATTTCACAATTTGAAATCTCATTTAAACTTCTGCCGTTCTTGAAACGGAAATTTCAAAAGCAAAGCTAGCCACAATAACAAACAAATAGACCGCGATCGCTTACTTTTTAATTGGTCCGGTATTTCTCGAGCTTCATAAACATGCTTAACATAATAATTATGACCAGAAGTATTTAATAATTCCGCATTTGTGGAAGGTATCGCAAATTCAAAACTCATCTTGAAAAAAATATGACAACTTTCTTTGCTTGGACGCCACTTTAAAGTAAACTATAACCAACTATACTCATTTAACTGTGCTTCAAAAATTCAATTAAAAATTACCCTAATCGTTTTTCATCGTACTTTAGTAGAGTGCCCCATTAAGCTGTTCTGAAAAGGTAAACGTCCCAATAAATGTTTTGCCGATTCCTCGACGGCAGTTCACTATAATATTTGGCTCGATTAAAATTACACTACAGACAGATTTTTTTAAATATTTTTGTCCAAATACTTAGAAATGTCCACATTTTTTTTGCCCCTTTTTTAAATACCGTTATTTGAAAATTTCTCGAAACCTTGCGCTTTTGGTAAAAATGAATACAACGAAATTTAAGGGATCTACAATTTTCTACTTTTTGTTTTTAATGGTTTTTACGTATCTCTAACAACTCTCAACAAAAAAAATTAGTTTTTTTGAAAATTTGTCAAAAACCATGTGCTTTTGAGAAAAATGCAGTAACCAAATTCAAAGAAAATAAATTTTGAACCTCTCGTGATTACACAAGTTGAGCTGAACCCAAACGAAAATGAAACGAATAGAAATTGGGCCATTTTGTTTTTAATTTCGTGTAGTACATACGCTTACTTCTATTCCTATAGTCAGGGTTTTCAATGTCATATTGCTCGTATGCTTCAATCAAAGCCGTTGAATAACTTTTATTCCAGTTTGCCATTGAATAAACAAATTTTAGCTAAACAACATGTACGTACTCTACGACGATCACAGAGTAAATGATTTTTTCGTAACAAGTGGAAATGAATCAGCCAATCAGCATTCGTTCCGCTTCTTGAGCAACTAAAATTTTTAGTTTGGGTTGGATTTTTCGTGTCATCGTTCCTACTTCGTCCCTCGCCCGTAAAGAGTCGATTTGTGGCGCCACACTAACTCTGTGTAATCGTGGTCATTACAAGAGTACCATGCCGTACTGATACCCGGGTAACCGTCAACATTCCCGTATTTTCACTTAACTGTGTGATTACTCTCTATTCTTTACTAATTAAGAACTCTAAAAAAATTAATACCTCGAAAATGTTGACGCTGTGGCTCTCTGAATGAAATGTCAATTTTTCAAAATAAAAATATAGTTCACGATTGTCATTAAAGTATCATATTATAAAGCTATATGGAGTTATTATATTAAAACTTTTAAAGTCAGCTAGTTGGAATCCTGATAGTTGGAATTTACTTAGCCAACCTAACACAAAAATCAAAGAGTTATTGTTTGTGATGGCAGAAAACCCGGCACGAAAATTGACTGAACAGGATTTCGAGCTAATAGCTCAGGCCAGCGAAGAATTTCAGAAGTATGTTTTGTATCCAAACTTCCAAGGAACAGACATTTTAAGTTTTTTTTTCTAGTCAGCGATATGAAAATTGTTCTCAAAGCCTTAAGCAATTACAGGCCATCGCAGGAGAAAATCCTAAACTGCAGCATAATATAGCAATAGTCGACTTCTACAAAAGTAGAACTAAGGATTATCGTAGCCTTTTAAAATACTTGGACGAAGATATCAAAAAGGTATACTGTAAAATAACAAACATCTCCAATACATTCTATGTGGAAATTCCAGATCGAAGAAAATGAAGAGAATAACAAAAGGACACTGTCATACTATAATAAAGCTGTAATTTTATACCATTTGAGACGTCCGCATGCTGCTCTCAAGGTTTTGGACTCGTTTATGGAGAAATTGAATGCTTTCGATGAATCAATAGCGCGAAGAGCAGGTCTACTTATTTTAGCCTTGCTCTTTAAAACAAATCAATATGAGAAAGCAGCAAAATTCCTAAAATATTTCCAAGGCGAAATAAATATGAGTTCAGAAACACCGTCCGTTGAAGAAACTTCATCGAGCGAAACATCCTCCAAAATTGGTGACTCTAAAAGAATGTTTAAATTACTTAATATTCTTGTAAATGTGGTAAACGAAAGTCTTATTGTCATTCAAGACGACGAGGTAATCATTTTATTATTAATTGTAATTTACAATTGTATAACTTATTTCAAGAGTGTGGAGTTCACTGTACTAAAAGCGCATCAGTACTATATTGGAAAAGATTTTCAAATGGCTGCTAAATATTTATCAAAGAATTTTACAGCACCTCCCATTAAAGTAGAGTAAGTTTCAATAGTAAAGTGGTTTTTCATTGATAATCTACTAAAAAAAATTTAAAGACAAACTTTTAATGTGCAATAATTTTGCGTAGGAATTTGGCCTCAAAAATAAAAGCGTTGAGATTTTTTGCGTATTAACTTTTATCTTGCTTTTATTACTGAGGCCAAATCCCTACTGGTTGATTGGTATGACAGGAATATGAATTTAGGGAGATATGTTAAAGTTGTCTTCATCTGGTAGGGGAGGCTTAAAACAAACTTTTGTGCTAAAAATGAAAGTTCTATCTCAATTTGTTCAAATGTATTGCAAAATAAAGGTAATAATGGATGCAAATAGAGTATTTTACCCTATTATTTGATTTTTTCCTCCAAATGGAAAAACAGGTGGACTTTACTTTCAGTTGGGTTTTTAAGCGAGACAATTATAAGGGGGAATAAGTTTTTCGGACGAAATTTCCCTCCAAAACACCCCAAAACACCTAAAAACTCCCTCCAAAACACCTAAAAACTCAAAAGCGATTTGTATTTTTTTAAAAAAAAAAAATACAAATCGCTTTTTGATCGGTCTGCTACAATATATCCAAAAATACTCAAACTCGGAGAGTTCAACACCGAGAGCTCTCATTGTGAGTAGGTATAGGCTGTGAAATCACTGCCGGTGATTTTTTCACTGGTATCTAAAAGTAGGAATCTTCAAATCAAAAATATCGGAGATTGAAATCACAGGGCTGTTCTTTTGTGATTGCGAACCGATATTAAAGAAGCCACTCAATGCACATCATGTAAATAGTTATTAGTTCCTTAAACTGACCTATGTTGCGCATTGAACATAACTCTTTCAGTGATTTCACAGCTAAGCCCCTACTTTGCTGAGTAGCAATCATCGATATTTTTGATCTGCGATTGCTACTTTTAGATATCAGTGAAAAAATCACTGGTCATTCCTTGGCTACTTGCTACTTTCTTTACCCAGTGATCGCGGAGAACCCTGTGACTGTGTTTTTCAGAGTTCGCAGTCCATATTTTCTAAATTTTTGTTCGTTGGGCTTGAGTGTTTTTGTCTATATATATGCGAGTATTAAATTAAATAACTTATGTTAATTAATTTTTGTATTTAAAATGCGCTCCCAGGTTGATCCTTTGAGCCAAAGCAAAGTTGGTTTGATAAAGACTGCTTTCTAGCTAGAAAAGAAGCCTATCGACAATTGGCTCTGTACAGTAAGTTTTCAACTGACGACTTTAAAAAATGATACTTGCTGTCTTCTGGGATCTATAAGAAGGTTTGCGGAAAAAAGGGAAGAATATACTAAAGAAATTGCAGCTAACTTACATAGGCTGAGAGATAGTAAGTCTTTCACGGAGATTGCGCGATCACTTAGGAGCTTCAAATTTCAAGTCTAGAGCGTTTTCATATGCTCAACTTCTAGCTAGTTAGTTTTCATATAAATCCGAAATGACATCTGTCTTTCGCTTACCTTTGAGATATTTTTACAGTCTTCTTAACGTCCAAATCGAATTCATCGAACCCATAAACCCCCAGATAAGAGTTTTTCGGAAAATTTTGAGGAAAATAATAATCACGTTATCCTTACATGACCTTCCGTTATCCTCACAGATTTCTTAACGCCAGAATCGGATTCACCAACTCTAAAAACCTCCAATTGAGATTTTTCCGAAAAATTTAAGGAAAAATATAATCACGTTATCCTTGCAGGACCTTCTATTATTCTTACAGACTTCTTAACGTAAGCATCGAATTCATTTACCCTAGAAATTGAAAAATATCCAATCGACAGAAACGAAAATAAAAATTTAGAGATTTAACTTTGCTCGCGCGATTTTTTCTTCTTTGCTAAGACTCTGACAACCCATGATTACTTGATGTTTGGTGTGGCTGCTTAGTGGCAACATTTTGAATATCCTTATACTATTTACTGTCTTGATTTAATATTACGACTAGAGTATTAACTTACATGACTATTTCACAGAGATTATGGAGAAGATCAAGACACTTGTCTAGCTAATAACATGGGTGTGATTCATTTACGTGTGAGGCACTATGCAATGGCTCTTAAGTTTTTTCAACACGCTCTAACGTTTGACAATAAAACAAAACTGAATCTAAAGGAAATTCCTCTACATTATATATCTTCAAGTCAAAAGCCTGAGATTCTTTACAATATGGGGATTGCATTGTTGCATTTGCAGAGGCCAAAAGAGGCATTCGAATGTTTTCTAGTTCCATTAAAAATTTATCACAATAATCCACGTTTGTGGCTGCGTGCAGCTGAGGCATGTATAATGGTTTATGAAAGCGTAAGTTGAGCAGAAAGTACTTACTGTTTAGTATTTTATTAAATAAAAAATACTTTTAACAGGAAGTCTCCAAAAATGAGAAGAAACACATTATTACAAATATTGCTGGATCTGGTATACATAGAAAATACATATTAGCGCCAAGCCCCAAGATTTGTGTGTCGTAAGTACAAAGTAACTATAGTTGTGTTTACAAAATCGTTCGACACAACAATATGCATATTGGTTGATTGTTGAATACTTTAATTAACATTGAAATTGATGCTAAATGCCTTAACAATGTCCAACTAAACTATAATCATATTTATAGAAAAAATAATGTATCTGTTGCAATTCCGAGTCCAACTTTGGAGTTTGCATGTCTCTGCTTACGAAATGCCGATCACATGATCAAAGAATGTGCCAAGATTTTGCTGTGTCAATCCTTGCCAAACTATCCAGAGTCAAATAAATTAGATGATTTTAACTACTGTAATCCATCTACACCGATTTCTGGCGAATCATTCGAACGATTAGCAGCAGCAATTTACACATCCTACAGCTACGTGTCACTTCGTTTGGGGGATTATAAGATTGCCCTAGAATACGGTCAACGCTTATTGAAAATAGAATCAATAACAGATGCTATGGCGTAAGTATTTCTTAAATGTTAGCAGTCGTTTTATGAAAACTGTTTATCATAGAACATTAGAAAGACAAAATTTAATGATTTCATAGTTGCATAACACAACTAAAAACTTTTTTTCCGAAGGATGTTGGGCCGATTGTATTGTGCTGAATCTCTTATAATGTTGAATCGGGTTCCGGAGGCAGTAACATATTTGGATTCCAAGTTTATCACCAATCTTGATTCACATCATTTCGAGACAAATGATTGGCAAGTCAACTCTGTAGAAGCAGCCCAATCAGTGCTGAGATACAACTGGGCTGTAACTCTAGTTTTACAAGGAGAGTTCGAATTGGCCAAATCAATACTTGCTACGTGTACGCATCCGGTTGTTTTCACAAAATTCAAAATGTTAAAAATGTATATAGAACTCGCAAATGGAAATATTGATAATTGTAAGATAATGGCCAGAATAGATACACCACAATTTCGATAAATTACTGTTATGAATAAATCGATAAAATCTAAGGATGTTTTTTTTTTTGTACAAATAGTCGTCAAAAGATCATAACTTAATAGTCGCCAAAAGATTTTAACTTAATAGTCGTCAAAAGATCAACGGAATTAAATTTCTATAACGTTATACCGCAATTTTCAGGAAAAAACCAAAAAATCGTTATTTCGTTACGTGACGATGACGTTTTCTATCCCTGCCAAAAAATATGTCGCAGCATGTTTCACATTTTTAATTTCTTGGACAAAAATGTTCGAAAAAAATCTGTAGTGTGTGTGGTGTATTTTATTCGAGACGAAATCTTACTGAAAAAAAAATTTTTGGCCAAATATTTTGAATTGACGAAGAAATGCCACTAGCAAATAAATCATTTCCTATGATAAGCCGTCCTTCACCAAATACAAAAAAAAAAGACGCCACGCATCGGCTTGCTTTTGTAACACTCTGGTTTGCGATGACAAAAGATTTTGATTTCTGCATGTCCGTCCGTCTGTCTGTCCGTCTTGAAATTTTATATAGTTACGTTTTCCGTAAATGGCTGGGATAAGTTCTTGAATGGGTAAAAATGGACCCTTCCCCTCTCCCCATACAAACGAAACAGTTTTTTGCAATTTTCTTGAAAACAGTGAGTCATATGGAGCATTTTTTCTAATTAAGTCCTAAAATAAAGAAAACTGCAGAAAATTATAGGAAATCTATTTTCGTAATGAGTACATGAATTTTTTTGTTAGATATTAAAAGTTGTATTGAAATTGGATTTTTAATTTTTTTCCAAAACAACTGTTTTTAAAAATTTATAAAAGAGCCCTCTAGGAAAACCGAGTACTAGTTTCCGTCTTCAGTGGACTTAAATTTTTAAGATATTAAAAAAAAAACTTTCTCAATGTTCACAAACTTTGATGCGAATTGTTTGTGCTTTGATTTTTTAAATTTTCAAATGATCCTATTTTAACCTTCGACTTCGGCCAAAAGTTAAGTAAAAGTCTAAAGTTCGGCTACGTCCAAAAACTGACTTTCATTGGCGACCGCATTTTTTTTAATGTTTTAAATCCTAACAAATCAATTCTGTGAGTTTCATTAATATAGTAAAAAAGCCCATAGCATGATATCAAAGTACATTTTTTCAACCATTTTCCATGAAATCTGAAAAAATGTAGCCTGCGGCGCATCTCTCTTTATTTTTATTTTTATTTACAATTCATATTTATAGATAGCGAATTTCGTTCAAATTCCTGTTTACCTGTTTGAACTTTTCCTAGACACTGTTGCTTGTCTTATACGAGTATAACATATTTTACGGTTAATATGCAACCTTGAAAACTCTATGGCTGGAAAAATCTATTAGAAGAAAAACTATTTTTCTTAGTTAATTTTTATAATTTAATATTTCCATGTATTAAGACAAAAAGAGATAAAAAAATGAATTAAAATAATATATGATCAAGTAATTAAAATTTTAATCATTTAAATCGACATTGATTTGGTTCGACACAATTTTGAAAGCCGTCAGGTTAAAAAATTTTTGTTACAACGTTAATAAAACAAAATAATACACATGTTTTCATAGATATGTCAAAAATTTGATTACTCATTTTTTAAAGTTTTTTTTATATCCTTGTTTAACTTATAAGAAATGTTAACACGAACAGCTATTTGTATATCAAGCAATTTATATTAGAAAGGCAGCAAAAGTTCTAAATTTAAGGCACATAAATTGTATTGAAGTAATTTCCATTCGGCTACATTATTTTAGGCACTCTTTTTCATTGTATTTTCATGTGAAATTCTGAGTCTGCGTCTTAACTCACTCGGAAAGAGTTCATAGCACTTCTTGCAAACTGGCTTCTCATCATATTCGTAGAACTTGGATTTTTGGTTCATTTTCATGTCACATATGGTGCAAGCAAAGTGGTTAACGCACCAAGCCTTATTAAGGGCCGTAAAAACTAAAATCATGAAATATAAAATACTTTACAATAGAAAAATATCAATAATATACCGTCTCCAGCAATAACCTGATTGCATACGAAGCACAGGTTTCCAAACAACTGATGATAGTGTGTTTCACAGTAAGCCAAACCTCTCTTCTCATAATGACGATGACCCAAGAACGGTTTCTCGCATTTTGCACAAACGAAGTGCTGCAAAATATATATTCAGTTAATAATTCAAGAAGTCTTTTTGTAAAAAATCTCTCTCTCTATATATATATATATATATATATATTATATAAATAAAAAAATAACTACCTCAACATGCCAATGCTTTCCTAATGCGGTTACAACACGTTCCTCGATCGGACGCCTACAAGCGCCACATATGGGAATTCCCATTTTGTCATGACAACGTAAACAGTAAAGTTCATTCTACAACAAAAATGTAAATTTACAAGCCTATTTAATTTTTAAATTTACCATATCGTTGGCGGCGTATCCAGGTCTACTCTTAACTTCTCTTGCAGTCGAATCTAACTCAACTCCACAAGCTGTGCAATTGAAGTGATACCCATGGTATACTTCACCACGAAAACGCAATGGGGCGTCATCAATAATACCACTAGAAATACAGCATTTTTAATATTAAGTTTTGATTTCATAGATTTTCTATTTTACTGGCATTTATTGCACATGTATTTTCCCAGGCCCACAGCCTTAACTTTAGCATTGCATTCGTGACACAAGGCGCGGTTTTGATTTCTGATGAAACCACAATCGGCTAACTCCTTCGCGCACATTTGGCACCGGAAGCACTGGGGATGCCAATTCGCTGCCATTGCCTTAATTACACGGCCAATAACAAATTCGCCACATTTATTACAGCACGGAGCAAATAATACATGAAAGTCACGTTCACAATATTTACGTCCCTCAAACTCGTAAAATATTCCATCTTGAAATGCTCGGAAGCACTGTGCACATCTAAAATCAGTTTTATTCATAAATTTATTAATCTGTTGAAACCATCAGAACTTACACAAAGCATTGTGTATGCCAAAGTTCCCCATTTGAGTTTACAATTTTTTCATTCGGCTCAAATCCTTCTGTACAGCGGCTACAAAACATATTTCCCAGAGACATGTTTTCGTTTACACTAAAAAATTCATTAGATTTTCTTTTTATTGTCATTTATAATAAGCTTAGGACTAAAAAGATATAAAGCTTTCAGCAAATTTTCTAAATGGACTGATTTTAATTGTATTTTACAATTAAAATCAGGCCATAATATAGGAAGAAAGAAGAATTCTTTTCTTGTCTGATAATCACGTGTAATTATTAAAAAAAACCCTCTTCCCTTCAAAATGTCAGTATACAAAAATTACTTTTTTATCAATAGAAAGGCGAAAGGCATTCAAATAAACACCATTCTAAAATATGAACCAAAAATTTTTTATCCCTCACAGACTTATGCTACATTTACACGAATGACAAATTTGTCATTTTTTTCTTGTCATTATGTTAATTCCCGTGTAAATGGCATAATTTTTGTAATTTTTTCTGTCAGAAAATGTCAATCTCTCATAAAAGAATGAACTTGTCCATTCTTTTATGCCAGATTGTCATTCGTACAAACGCAATATTAGTTATGACAAAAGTTGAATACTAAAGTTGTCATAACTAATATTGCGTTTGCACGAATGACAATCTGGCATAAAAGAATGGACAAGTTCATTCTTTTATGAGAGATTGACATTTTCTGACAGAAAAAATTACAAAAATTATGCCATTTACACGGGAATTAACATAATGACAAGAAAAAAATGACAAATTTGTCATTCGTGTAAATGTAGCATTATAAGTACTTTTGTACTTATATTTAAACCAGTGTGAGTTGCCTCAGAGCACCACGAAAAGGACCTTTTTTTAAAAAAAAAATTGGCTTGTCTTGCAAAAAACGTGCTCCGTAAAAAAATCTTGGCCGCTAGCACACGCATTTCAAATTTAAATACAACACATTTTTTATTTTACAAAAATAAAAAAAATATTGTTTATTCACTGCTAATTTTCTTTAATACACACTTGAAATTTAAATTAGCCTTTATTTACCTATATCATAATTTTGAATCGTTCTTACAATAACTCTTTGTTAGCTACATGGTTTTTCTACGAATTTTTTAAACAAAATAAGTTCTTCAATTATTTCATCAATATTTACAAAATCCAAAACTTCATTTTCAATCGATATAAAATAAAATGCATTCAGTTTTTGGTCGGCCATTTTGTGGCGCGAGGTGTTTTTTATGTATGTCAGTTTCAAAAAGCGAATGCTCATCTGGCAGCTGGCACATTGGTGATAAATAGGTCTGCCAAAAATATGCATTTCCATATTTCTTCTCGTCATGATTTGGTTCTGGGAGTTTTTTATTCATCCGAATCAATAAGTTTAGAAGCGAATGAAGGCCATTTGTTATTGCATATAAATGCATATTTGACACGTTAATGCATATTGCATATAAAGCAGGGTTTATACACAGCAAGTAACTTGCGGCAAGTAAAGAGAGGCAAGTAGTTTGCTTAGTTTACACGTTTCAAGTAAATCATTTCAAGTAGAATGACAGCCGAAGGAAAACATAACCTAAAATTTTCTGAGAAAAAATATCACGACTCTTTTTTGTGGAAAAATTTGCGAATTTCGACCTGAAACTGTTTGTTGCCGACGAGTTTTTTATATCCGTGTCGTTTTTTCCTTAAAATGTTACGACGTTTTCTGGCAAAGCAGCAAATATAAAATGAACCGAAACACACACACATAAAACCACTTCATTTGTACGCGGTTCCATGTTCTTGTATTGGTTTTACTTGCCACAAAAATAGAATGGCTTTCTATTATTTTCGAGAGAGCGGCAAGTATTCTCACACATATGCGAGCGTCGCACACTAGGTCAAATCGCGTGTATTTACGTCTACTTGCCGCAAGTTACTTGTCTCGTCTAAACCCTGCTTAAATCACAGATATCGGAATTAGAATAGATATCTTGTTTTGCTATCTCAAATAGGCCACTGAAATGTCAAATTATTATGAGGAAAAGAGATAAATATATCATGCTTCGTTTTGGAATATAGAATGTTTGTAGTTCACTTAAAAGCTAAAATTCATTTATAATTTGAAACTTGATAAAAGCAAAGTTGGCAATTCTGGATTCATTTCACTATGGTATGCAAATAATGGGCCTATTCTTAAAATGTAAGATTGCTCTGTATCTGTAACTTTACATTTTCAGTCCACTTTGCTATTCACAAACTGTAACTTTGACATTCTGTATCTGTAACTAGCTGTCAAATCATCTGTAAGTTTATGCCGAGAGAAAACTTATCCATAAGGTTACATTTTGTAAGAAAAATGCAAAATTTTAAGAATAAAGGAAATATGTCGGACTTAATATTGTTGTATAATGGATGGGAAGAAGATTCTGAGTAAGTTAAATAAAAATACTTAGAAAGAAATGTTTATACGATTTGTTATACAGTTCAGAAGAAGCAACTGTCAGGAATCCCTATTATTCACAAGTTTTGAAGAATTTACGCAATTCAGTTTATCCGTTTGCGGTAGTTGATTTAGGTTTCATGAAACTAAACAAAAAGTTTCTTATTTTCCAACGATGAGAAGGAATTACAAATCAAATTGGAACAAGACTACAGTTACAGTTTGTGAATACCAATTTGGAATCTAATGTAAAATTAGTGTGGATCATGTGGAACATGTAAAGTTACAGTTGCAGATACATTTACATTCGTGAATAGCCCCATAAATTTTAGGCTTATGGAAATAGAGAAAGCATTAGTGTTTTTGGCCCATTTCTTTATACGGGCTTTTCAAGTAAGGCGCATTCTATGGGATATATTTCTGTGATATAAATGCATATTTAGTTGCATATTTCACAACTTTCATGAAAACCATTCAAATTTTAATTCGACTGCGTCAGTTAGAATAAATATTAAAAAAAAAAATTCATATAAATTCATGAAAAATTTCGACCTCTTGCCTAAAAAACATTTCCCGATCACTCCTTAGTCGATTGAAGTCATATTACAAAAATGTCTCTGTTTGTCAGTCTGTCAGTCTGTGCTATGAAATTTTATAGGCATATTTGGTCCTGGAATGGAACGATCCTATCAACTTTTGGTGGAAATCCATTAACCGGAAGTAACCAAAATGGCGGCTTTTTAAAAATCGCGAATTGGTTTTTCTCAATTTACTCCAAAACTACGCATTTTATAGTAGTGTTAAGTATGACAAAATTTGGAGAAAAAAAAACTTCCTACACTTTTGTCTTTTGCTGGAACTCAATATCTCAAACTGTTATCGAGATACACCGTTATTTCAAAAAAATGTTTTTTGCTTACTGTATATGTGAGATGAATTAATGAGAATAGCATTCTGCACAATTTTGTCTTTTACCGTTATCCATTATCTTTTACCGTTATTGAGATATTTTGATTAAAATGTAAAAAATATATTTACATTTTTATTAAGTCCCATTCACTATTTTGGGTGAAATATATTTCAATAACGGTAAAAGATTTTGAATGTTTTTAAAGTGCATATTTTGCCATTTTTAGTGCATATTTTATGTGCATAAAACGCCTTTTTTAGTGCATATTTTTGGCAGCCCTAGTGATAAATAACGATAAAAAAATTGCAACATAATCTCAATGTACTATCTAAACCAGGAATAGTTCGCCTATCAAGAATTTTTTTCAGAATTTCAAAATCAATGGCATTTTTTTTCATTAAAGCTTCTCCCTGTGCTTATAATGAATGATGCTATTTGATTTTGTCGACAATTCTAATGAAAAATGCAGAAGTAACTGTATTAAAAAAAAAATCATTTCATGATAAAATTTAAAAAAAAAAAACAAATTAGTCTTCAACAATAAATAGTTCGCCTATCGTATATATCAGCAAAAAAAATAGTTCGCCCATTATAAGAAACTATCAAAAATACCACCTTGTGGCATCTCCTTTCGCTTTGAAGACTGCAGTCATACGTTGTGGCAATGTGCTCACGATATTTTTGCAATCCTCCCGTGTTATGTTGCTCCAAATATTCTTAATAGAATTCTTTAAATCTGATACGTTCTGTGGCGGGTTATGCCGCATTTTTTTCTTCATCAAACCCCATATTGACTCAATGGGGGATAAATCTGGGCTATTTGAAGGCCAGGACATTACGGGGATGTTATATTACCTGGTAAACCAGGTGTTGGTTGTTCGAGCTGTATGGCAAGGAGCGCCGTCCTGCTGGAACAAATATTCTCCTTCAGCAGATTGTAAAAGGGAAACTGAAGGGAGCAGCGGCTGGGACAGAATATTTTGATACTTTTTTGCGTTAAGGGTATCATTAAGAATGTGAAGACATCCTGTACCACGAGATGACATGCACTCCCACAGCATAGCTGACGCCGCAAACTTGGTCTTTCTCCGTAAACAATTCGGAGCAAATGCCTCAGATTTATTGCATATAACAGTTTTCCGTCTTGAGTGGGAGCGAGAACAAATTTGGATTCGTCACTCCAAATAACGCAATCCCACTGTCTTTGGGTCCAGTTTCTATGTTCTTTAGCAAAAAGAATACTTTTTTTCTTTTGTTGGATGCTAAATAAGGGTTTTTCCTTTGCCTACAAGTACAAAAAAATCCAATCCTTAAAATATTGCATCCAGAACTTGGTTTTTATCTTATAACTTTTATATCCCATTTTCTTTAAAGCTTTCCTACATGCCTCTGTATAGAGGACCTAAGCATTTGTCGTATTATCGGAAAAGATGCACACTGATTTTCTTTCACAATTTGTTTCCGGACATGTCGTTTTGTTGAAGCGAAGACACATCTTTAAAGTTTGACAGTGAATATTTGAATCTCTTTGGTGTCATGAGTGTCTTTGGAATTCAATCTAGAAAAACAGGCAAACAAAGCAATCTTATTATAATAATTTGCAGAATACAATGCATATATCCGGATTTTTTTTCTTGCCTTGAACTCTGACAACTAATTCACTGACGTACATAAAAAAAAAGAAAATTCCTTGCCTTTCTAACATTTGCGATGTAATATTAGTTGCGTTTTTTTTAATGTTCTAGAACACGGAACGTTAAAAAACGATCCAAAGTGGGAAATTTCATTGAGTTCGAATGGCAACTAACTTCACGTTGGTTACATCAGTAGGCCGTTACTGCTATATTTTCTTGATATAATCACGATTCGCTATCTCCCATGATTAAAACTATTTCGCTGTCGAACAGAACCAACAAACCACCAACACAAAATCCTCAATTGAGAATAAAATGTCAGATTTATTATGTTGAAGTTAGCAGCATTTCATTACCGTACATTACCGTATAAAATTTCCCTCTGTTCCAAGCGTTGTTCGAGTTGAAAAGGTGGTGCAGGATTTTGTATGGAAAGCTTGTTCTGAACTGCTTCAGAACATTAAAAAAACGCAACTATTATTGGAGTTTTACGTGTTTTTTACACCAAACCACATTTATTTCTAAATTTTAACATTCGACATGCCAAGCAATTTGCTTTTTCTTACGCTAAATTCAGACGGCGAAATAAAATTATTGACCGTCAACCATAATCACGTTGAAGGCTTCTGCACAGCATTAGATTGCCGAAAAAACCATGAAAAGCACTATTAAACGTTAAATCTACGTTTACGCTATAGGCAAATAAAATAGCTTATAAAATAAAAATATTGGGCCTTATTATGAGTGTCAATTCACAATTGATAGTTGATAAATATCAGCTGAGTTGATAAATCGGTATTACGAATGTCAATCGGTGTCAACTTTGGTTGACAGCTATCAATAAAGTTGACACCGATTGACATTCGTAATACCGATGTATCAATTTTGTTGATAGGTATCAACTATCAATTGTAAATTGACACTCATAACAAGGACCATTATTTTTTTTACAAAATCAAAAATATATCGATAACAAGTTAAAAAAAAAATTATGGTAAAATGCAAAAGTATAGAGAATTTTAACATTTGATTTTTCTGTTAAGGCTAGTACTGTAACACAGCGAAACGAAAACGAAAAAATCTGGGCATTAATCGACTGCGAAAATTTTCGCTTTGGAGATTTTGGAGACATTTGAATTGTCATTTTGTGTTTGTGTTTCGTATGCTAAAAAAGGCATTTGTAGCAACGTTGTTTTATGTGAAAAATCTTGATTTCCCAAGAAAATATATCAAATCACAATCAGCTGGTTTGAACTGTCATTATTTCGTGCGAAAAGAATGCCTCAGGGCGTTCTTTTCAGATGCGAAAAATGTGGAGAAATTGTGTCTGACATCTCTTGGTGAAAAGCTAAAGCCGATCAAACCAGCTGATTTTTTCTCCAAAAATTTTTTCGTTTTCGCTGGTGCACAGTACTACTTTTGCGAACGAAATTTCGCACAGCGAAATTTTTTTGGAATTTTATATGGGATTTGACATTTCGTTTTCGTTTCGCTGTGTTACAGTACTAGCCTTTAACTGGAAAAATTTATTTTTTAAATTTTTAATGAAAATATCTCAAAGACAAAATTATGGCGAGAAGCCTCATTGGTCGAGAAGCCTCAATCGCAATCGTTAATCTGAATTGGACTTTAGGGTTGTCCCATTCCAGGACCAAACACTTCTGTAGGAATTTACGGGAACTATTAGTTTTATGTTTAAAGGGGTGTCCCCCCACTTCCTCGTCTTGCCTGTATTTTACAGTTTCGTTCAGTCCCATGTTCATGCCCAATCTGTGTGTAAACATAGTCTTACAGATTGATCGACTAAAGCTCGATCCAG
Source organism: Chrysopilus asiliformis (assembly GCA_964034945.1). Taxonomy (NCBI): domain Eukaryota; kingdom Metazoa; phylum Arthropoda; class Insecta; order Diptera; family Rhagionidae; genus Chrysopilus; species Chrysopilus asiliformis. The sequence goes on from OZ035961.1 coordinate 47,234,585, forward strand.
ACTACACGATGTACGGGGTACGAGGTTGGCACGTACCCCGAACATCGAGTGTTTGGATTGGATGGGAAATTTGCACATGGTTTCACCTAGTGAGTAAAATCAGAAGCTGTTTGATTATCCTCGTACGTGGTAACCGCGTACACGAATGAGCAAAACCCTGTGCAGTGTGGATGCAGTTCCATGTACGAGGAAACCAAAAACCTCGTATCTCGTACCCCGTACATCGTGTAGTCTGGATCGAGCTTAAGAGACAGACATTTTTGCAATAATGCTCCAATTGACTCAAGAGTGCTCGGAAAATGTTTGTTAGGCAAAATTAAGAGGTCGAAATTTTTCATGAATACAATACTTTATTATAATTCGTATAAGTAAAAAATTAAAGGGCGAATGCTGCATAATTTGAATTTAGTACTCTCGCGCACTTGATCGTCAAATGTAAACCTAGCATATGGAAATCGCCAACTTTTCGATAGAAAAAATGTTACAACACACTAATTATGTTGAGTAATTTCCAAGGGCAAACATTTTATGACAAAAGCAAAAAATATTGAATGGAATGCATATTCCTTCAAAACTTGTTTACATTTTGATAATTCCAGTGTACTCATTTTATCATAATCCCAAGAACCTACTTTTAGAAAGCTACATCAAACCAATAAAATATAGCATAACGAGTGGTTGTCATTTATGTCTATAAATAGAAATTTCATAGCCCATGTTAATGATGGAGTCTCCATATGAAAATTCAGAAGCAGTTACCTCGCACTCCCAATCATTTTTTTTTTGCAATTAGTACTGTTTTGTTAGTGGTAAGTCACAAAATTATGCTTACCCAAGTACGGGTGGCATGCTACTTGTATAAAAAAAACTGCTGTTGTAAATTTATTAGTCCAGACAACTTTGGGCTAAAAGTAGACCATTATCATTGAACAAATTAATTTCTGTTTTTCCAGGTACATTTTTAATAAATTTGAAAGTTTCTATTCTTAATTCATTATTTATACAATTTAAAATACATTAAATACCTTTTTTCAAACCAGAAATGCTCGCGAAAATGTTTACACACCCCTTGCCGAAAACACTCTGGTATTAATCACCAATATGTAGTGAGACAGATGTGCAAATTGGCTTGCACGAAATACCCTAAATACGACCAAAACTAGAGAGGCTGTAACCCCCTGCAGAAAAATGATTTAGGGCGGTTTTCACAATGTCAAGGTTTCCTTCTTACTTTCTTTTCCCGTCGCGGGGCGGGATCAGCTTTCGCTGTTCATCGAATTATAAGTGCCTTCTTCAGACTCTCCTCTTCCATTATCTTTGTTTGTATAGACCTTATTGCTCTGTCCACAGCGTTTCAATTCTCTTCGGACTTTAACATCTCTGCTACTATATTTTCTGCCTTTATACTGGTCCCGATGGTGGCCTCCATGCTTGCTTTTTCTGTTGCAAATCTCGTTGCAAATCTCGGGCAATGGAACAGCATATGCTCTTGATATTCCATCAGGCCTCCGTCCACCGAAACGATGCAAATATTTTCGATAACCACCATGTCCGGTTAAGAATTGTGTCAGGTTAAAATTGACCTCCCCATGTTTTCGGTTCAACCATTGTGTAATATTTAGAATAACTTTATAGGTGCAGCGACCATTCTTCGCTCGTTCCCATTGTTCCTGCCACCGCTTTATGGACTCTTCTTGTTCTGGGCTTCGACTTTCGTTTTGATCCAATTGTAGGTTCGCTTGCTTTGCTTCGTGTGTTGTGAAAAACTGGTTATACATTTATGGTACAAAGTATTGTCCATCGCTAGCCACTACCTTTTCCCATCTTTCTGGTAGCATATGGATTCCGCGGCGAAAAAAGGACTCGTCCTTTGAGGCGATCCATGGATCAACCCAATTTTTGCATTGGTCGTATGAAGTGCTGCTCAGCCAGGCCATGCGTCATCGATCGGAAGAGATGGTAGTCGGACGGACCAATGTCTGGGCTATACGACGGGTGGAGTAGGGTTTCCCATTTGAAGTAGGTTTTCACAGGCTGAGCAACATGAGGCCGAGCATTGTCGTGCTGCAAAATAACTTTGTCATGTCTTTCGACATATTGCGGCTAGGGATGCCAACGATACCTCGATGTTTGCAAAACATCGAGGTATCGTTGAAAAATATCGAGTTTTAGCCTCGATGTTGAACAGGCCGATATATCGAGGTATCGATATTGTTATCCACGATGTTAGAACATTACTCTTCATAAAATTAGTAGAGAAACTAATTTTAGGACTAATGGTGGATCTCCATTACTGAAGCATTCGACGTGTGCAAAAAATTGCATATAAATAGAAAGAAACAAATCTCTGTAATTGTCAGTGAGAAAGACAGAAGGCGAACGCGATGTTTTTATAGGTAGTTTTATAGGATATACGTCATAGGAATTTGAACCTTATTCCATGACCACAACACTCAACTTTCAAACATTAGCTAGACTTTAAAAAAATCTCCCAACCGTGTGACAGTTGACATCGTCTTTAAATATTGTAATAAAATGGATTCGGATAGCAAAAAATTACTAATCGATATAATTTTCGATGAAGATAGCACAAGTGACAGTGACAATGAAGACCGTGTCGTAAAAAAAAGATAAAGTTCTGGGTTCATGAATATTACAAGGATCGGGACATAAATGGGGCATTTGTGAGCGTTTTTGGAGCATTACGTTGTATACGCGATCCGAGTTTCTTCTGCAAATATTTGCGAATGACGGCCACACTATTTGAAGAGCTTCTCCAAATGGTTGGGCCATTAATTGAGAAGCAAGTAGTGATTCGCGAACCACTATGCATAATTTTACAGCAGTCAAACAAGAAATGTTAAAACACAACTTAAATGTATTGGACTTCACTATTTGTTTACGGAGAATGTGTGAGTTTAATTTTATAGTTGCACACGGTCTTTATAGCAAAAGTTAAAGTCGTTCAACTTCATCTACAAACGCGACATCTGGCGACGTATTGCATTTTTTTTTGCACACGTTGTTCTCTCTCTTTTTTACGAAGGCCTTTTTACGTAAGTGTGTCTCTATATTTTTGCACACGTCGAATGCTTCAGTAATGGAGATCAACCATAAAGGGACTAGTTTAATAGCCACTCTACTTAAAAATTTGTTTAAATTTCCTTTGGTATCAATTTTCGGTTTCATCTTTCTACAAGATTTCGCAAAAAATACCAGAGCTAGCCATGAATTTTTAGACGTTTGGTCCTGATGTGGAAATCCGTTAACTGGAAGTAACCAAAACGGCGGCTTTTTAAAAACTATGCGGTTTTTTGCGATTTATTCCGAAACTAACCATTTTCCAGTAGTCTTATGTATTACAAAACTTGGAGACAATAAAATTTGCTACATTTATGTCTTTTACTAGAACTCCGTTATGAAGATATACCGGTATTTAAAAAAAAAATAGTTTTTTGCGAATATCTCAAAAACTAACGGGTTTTTGGTGGTTCAACATATAAGAAGAATTAAAACCGTGTTAATTCTACCTGGGTGCACTCCACTCACAGTAGAGCATCCGCCAGCTGGGTAAATTATTTATTAAATTTAACTTTTTCAAAACATCGGGAAAACATCGAGGTATCGATGTTTGTAGATGAAGTCGAGGTATCGATGTTTTCAGGACGATGTTTTTTGACATCGATGTCGCCTTAAAAAAACATCGATTTTCGATATATCGAGGTTTTATAAACGATGTTGCATCCCTAATTGCGGCCGTTTTTCTTTCAGTGCGCGGCTTAAACGCATCAATTGTGTTCTGTAGCGAGCTCATTTGATTGATTCGTTAGGTTGGAGCAACTCATAATACACTACATCCAGCTGGTCCCACCAAATACAGAGCATAAGCCTTTGATGTTGATGGTTGCCCGGGCTTAACCCATGATTTTTTACGTTTTAGGTTGTCATAGTGGATCCACTTTTCGTCGTCAGTTACTATACGGTGCAAAAAATCCTTTCGTTTGTGCCGTTTGTCGCACGTGAAAAAACGACGCTCGATATCTCTTGGTTTCAATTTATATAGCACCCAATTCCCTGAATCATTCCCAAGTTATGTAAACGTTTGGCAATAGTTGAGCGATCAACCCCCAATGATTCTGCAAGTTCTTCTTGCGTTTGCCAAGAATCTTCATCGAGCAATGCTTCTAACTCAGCGTTCTGAAACTTTTTTGGCTGTCTGGGTCGATCTTTGTCTTCCAAGTCAAAATCACCACTTTTGAACTGTGCAAACCACTTCCGGCACATTTGTTCTGCTAGATCATGGTCACCATAAACTTCCTGTAAAATACGATGACTTTCGGCAGCACTCTTCTTCATATTGAAGTAATGGAGTAAAACTCCCCGCAAAAACACTTTATTCGGTACAAAACTCGACATATTTGATGAAGTAGAAAGTATTTTATTTTTCACTTCAACTAAATGATAAATACCACAAATTAAGGGTCAATGATAGTACCTTTCCAATGAATATTTAGAAAATGGGAAAAATGAATAAAAAAATAGTTACATTATTTTTTGTAAAACGCTACGAATTAATTCACATCCCCAATAGCATTTGCCCATATTCGTGCAGCGTACAAGATGATGGAGCTGACTACTCTAGAGACGAGTAGACTTCTGATATGTAGTGGACCTCCAATATTGGGCATCATCCTTGTAAGAGTGTTGCTGACAATTGATGCCTTTTCCGCTATGTATTTTAAGTGAGGTTTAAAATTGAGTTTTCGCTCAATCATAACCCCCGTATTTGAGAGCATCTTTGAACCTGATTATATGTTATCCAACATTTACGCCTATCGGTTCTCGTTTCCGACGTTTGCTGATCAGCACAGCTTCAGTTTTCTGTTCTGCTAGTTCGAGTCCAGCAGTCTCAAGCCATTGTTTTATTGGAATCATCGTTTCATTAACATGGATCTCCAGGTCATCTATGTAGCGTGCTACTACAATAACTGCGATGCCGTCAGCAAAGCCTACGATATTAACTCCCCGGATACATTAAGCTTTAATAATCCATTGTACATGACGTTCCACAATAAGGGTTCAATGACAGAGCCCTGCGGAACTCCTGCTGTAACTTTATACACTTTTGGGCCATCATCAGTGTCGTAGTTAATTTCCGTGAGGTAGCTTGTTAGCATCCTCAGTAAATAGTCGGGAATACTAAGTTCGTATAACGAACTCATTATTTGGTCCCATTTGGCTGAGTTAAAAGCGTTTCTGACATCCAATGTTACCACTGCGCAGTATTTTTACGAAGTGCCTTTTCTCTAAATAGGCCGTCTTGCGAGATCCATTATCATGTTGATAGCGGCAGTTGCAGATCGTGTTTTCCGGAATCCAAATTGGTTGTCTGACAAACCATTCGTTTCCTCAATTATGGAAAGTAGTCTATTGTAGACGATTCGCTCTAGCAGTGCTATATGGCCTTTTTCTGCACAGCCCTTATCTGTCATAGGAACTCTAACAAACTCTCGCTCTGTGTCCAAATTCGAAGCATTTGAAACACCTTAATGCCACTTTTGCCCTAAGTCGGCAGATAACCCATCCGACTCGGATTTTTCCGGCCGCTAGTGCCTACTTCCATTGGAAGGGTTGTTGTGACTGTTTGTGTATTACCATATACCTTTCTATGTCTTTTTATGGCAAACTCGGGTATTTCCAGCTGATCCACCAGTCCCGTGCATATTTCCGCTTTCGTGGTCACCCACCCCGTCAAAGTCTTTTGACTCTATTAGTGTCTCGTCCCTTCGCATTTTAATTTCCGCTTGCTCGCCCAGAGATTTCTCTACTTGGCGGTGAAAATCATTGTTTCCTGGGAATTGCACCTTTTCTTACATTTTAAAAAAATTGTATGTACACATAAATTGTGGTAGTTTATTTTTTAATAAAACCAAATTAAAATTTATTTTTTACTTCCTTATGTACATAAACAGCAACAAATATGAATTCTTACAACTTATTTCTTTTATCCCGAAGCCAGACTAGCAACGAAAGAATATCGACTTCTTCGACTCGAAACAATTTTGAAAAAGGAATGTGTATACTTTGGATCAAACTCTTAATCTTGCAAAACGCTTTGTGAAACCTGCATTTAAGGGGAAGAGGCTAAAAAAGGAGATTTTTTGTGCAATAATTTAGTTCGTTTCTAAAATTTTTAAAATATTTGATTGAACCGAATGTCCAATCAGCGAGAGAAATGTAACGCGCAATTTTAATTTCAAACAAAAAAAAAATCGTTAAAAAAATCGTAAAATACCAAACTTTTTATCACTTGAAAAAAAAATTTAATTTTTGGGGGAAAAACAACTTTTTATTGAATGCAATAACAATTATTTAAATTAATGTTTTTACGAAAGTTGAGGTTCACATAAAATGATTGTTCATTTTCTAGCTAATGCACTTTGAATCAATTGTTTCTCTCTCTTTCCCGCCAATGGGCAACTCGATTGGCGAGACGCTATGATTCACAACACGGGCCATTTTGCAAATATTTTACAATATAAATTTTTTTTACATCTGCAAATAGCCAGTCCAAATATTGTAAAAGTATTAGAAACCTCAACTGCATTATTATCAACCATAAAAATTTCCTTTTTTCGCCTCCTAAACCAGGTTTCCCCCAAAATGAAAAAAACAATGACTTTACAGTGCCAAAAAGAATTAATTTATAGATAGAATACGAGAAGCAACATTACGAGTTGACGATTTCTTATATACATACATGAAAACACCTAAATTTTTTTGACCGCTACAAAGTCAATTCTGATAATACTTTTACATTAATTTAATGAAATGTGCGAAATCGATAAGCAAACACACAACAGCTTCCTACTTTAATAACAAATTGATGTTAATTTTAATTCTCCTTCTTCATTCGTGTCGAAGTCATACGATAAATGATTGAATCTCTGCCGGGATCCATTGTGGCGATAGAGTATGAAATAGCCAACAAGGAAAAGGCAAATACCACCCCAAACCAAAGAATGATATTGAAAATAACAGGATAGTTTTCAGAATACTTTTTTGCCAGGTTTAGATCCTGAAAAAAACTTGTCAAAACTTTTACAGATTATTAAAAATTTAACTTTACCTTGTCTTTTTGCTCAGCCTGGCGTTTGGTGCGCGAGTAGTTATCCTTAAATGTAACAACAACAGATAAGAGATTATTTTCGTAGGCTTTTGAAGCTGCTTCCGATAAATTTTCAACTGCTTCAGAAATTAACTTCAAAGCATCCGTCATAGCAGACGATTTTTCACCATGAGCGAAAGCGATAGGCGACATGGATAGGCGAATCGTAAACAAGGTTGGAAGCTTATCCAATGTTATAAATTTGTCGGCTAAGGATTTAAGTACAGCAATTTGTTGAAGGAAAAGCTTATCTTCCGTATGAAGATCAGGCTTTAAAGTCCCGGTAGTTTTCACGTTCGATGGTACGGTGATTTGTCCCAGAATATCAGAGTACGTTAACAGCTAAATATTTGGTAAATTTAAAGAAAATTAATTAAATTATATAAGACCATACCGCATCAGTTCCTTGATTTAAATCAATGTCGACAACTGGGGAATTTTGTTCTTCCAAGTTAGAAGATAGCATATTAAAGGTATCTTGGATTGAGTCACCGACCAAAGTGAAAGACTTGGATTTGGTAGAAGTGTGAACATTTTCGACACCCTCAATAACAACGGCTACGACTCCTTTTGCGACATTGAAGGGATCTCGGACGTACAAGCCCGACCAGTAAGAATTGTGGAGCACCGAATGACCCAAAGAAGCAGCCAACACATCTCCCACTGAATCTGTCTCTAATTTCTCGTTTCCCTTAAAATCAAGCGATGATGGCGATTTTAAAATAGAAAATTCTCCCAAGGCGTGGACTGAAAGAGTTTGATAAATTATAGATTTTTTGATAAGGGCAATTCTTCATTTTATATGTGAAAATTTGTAGCGGTAGTAATTCTATTTATTTATTTAAAAATTATTTATCACTCACCCGCCAATAGAAGCGAAGGAAAAATTAGCAAAATTCTGGACATCATTATACTATTTTTTCCAAAAATCGATGTCATATGACCAAGTTACAATTTTTCACCAAATTTTCTTGCTAGTGACTTTTCACGTGACGTTGGGGGTACCTGATGTAAGTATCTGGCAGTACCAGACAGTACAACAAAAGGCACATTCGCGTAGAGAGCCTGTTATCTATAGAGAACTTATAATCTAGAGAGTGGACAATGGGACAGAGAAAACGGACTTTCAATAACTTATGGCAATGATTACCTAATATAGATGGGAAGTAAACGGAAGTTTCCGTTTACCTACGGCAGAGAAAAGAGATGCGCGATAAAAAAAAGTCACCGAGCAACACCATCTTTCCCTTTTTTTCCTTCATGTCATATGGAGTTAAAGAAAAAACAAGAAACTTGTCGTTTAGTCAGGGCTAAACCAATCGAGATTTTCATATCCTTATAGCAGTCAAAAACTTGTATTATATTTACACAACCCTTGCACTAACACCATCATGCTTCCGACAGCGGCCTGACAGCTCACGAAAATTTTCAAGCAAATTATAACACTTTTTTAGTATTTAAATCGCGAAATACACTAAAAATCAACGAAATTAACACGAAAACTAAATTTTCCACCGAAATTGGTGGTTTGTTTTGATTTTTAACTAACTGACTGCTGAGAATCAAATTTGTGTATTGCCATTGTGCAATATTTTTATGGTTTTTTCGAGGCGCATTACAACTAATTACGCATTACAACTGAGATGTGGGAACACTTGAGATGAGGCCGCACACATAAATAACTCAGTATTCACACAGAAATTGAAACCGCCAGCATGTCGCTAGTTGTCCCTCTCTCAAACCAAATATTTTAGGAGAACTTTCTTATCTATATTAGGTAATCATTGCTTATGGTGAGTCAAAAGTTGGTGATTCACCAATTTCTCGCCCTTCCTACATCTCGCCCTTCTTGCCCTCGTTTGGCCATGACGTGAATCAAAAAACTTATCATGTGAATCCGGACATTCTAACGAGTACGAGCATTGGAAAATTCCATGAATACTGATGAGCATGAGTATTTCACAAATTTTGATTGCTCGTGCTCAGGAGTGTTCATGCGTGTTTTGTGAGCACTCATGAACACATCAGAAATTTTGTTAATTCCTTCAACGATTCGAAACAATGGATTGGATTGGGATGGTTGCTGTAAGTATAAGGAAGTCAGGATGAGGAGGATGAATGAAAAGGGGTGCAAGAAGCGGGTGGTGGAAAAGAGGACCCAAAAATTTTCCCGTTTCCCATTCCCACATACTACCCACCGTTCGCACACCACGCAATTAGCAAAGAAAAAAATGAGTTACTCATGAGCAAAACTATTTACGTATCTCAGACGACTCATGAGCAATTCAATTACTCGCAGTCAAATCAAATGCTCATAGTCACGATTAATTATGAGCAGTGAGTCGTTAGAAAACTCATGAGTCATATATGTGCACTCATGAGTAAGCATGTCCTGTTTGAATTGATAAAAAATTCCGGCTAAAATGAACTTTTAACCAATAAGTATGGGCAGTGTGAAATAAGTGGGTAACTCTTTGATGATCGATATACCAGTTTTCCGTGGGATTGATGCGACATGTGGTTTTCGAACTCGAAAGGAAACTGCTGTCCATGCAGCATGTGATTTAAATAATAAGAAAATGAACAAAAATATTGAGCAAATAAGTTCTAGAAGTGCATACAGGTACTTTATTCCGATAAAACGCATTTAATGACAAAAAATCTCTACAACAAAGTGTATTTGGCAATGCTGAAACAAAAATACAATTTTGAGGAAAGCATTTTTAGAATTTAGAGTATTCGGGATGAAAAACTAGACTTTATTTTGGTTACTCATTTAAATGTTTTGAAAGTATAATACCTTATGCGTTTAGTATACGAAGTGATTTACAAAAACAGAAGTGATTTTTAGGTTATCAAACATTAAATAAATTTTGCCGCTGAAATGTCTGATAAAATACTAGAACCAACGCAAGTGGTTAATGCTATAGCAATTCTGTTATCCTTCTATGTTGGATACAAATACGGGGTAAAGTCGTTAACGACAGCATCGTCCTCCGATGTGTCGCAGAAAAAGGAAGCAAACGTAAATTTACAATTAGTAAATTTTACAATGTCGATCTCTCAATGATACTTAACAACAATTTCCATCAGTATTTTTCAGTGAATAATAACTATAAAATGTTATTAGTGGTGCGAAACGATTTAAAAATGGGCAAGGGAAAAGTAGCGGCTCAATGTTGTCATGCGGCAGTCGGAGCTTACCAAAAAGCAGTAGCTAGAATTCCGGCTATAGTTCGATGTTGGGAAAGTTCAGGAAGCGCCAAAATAGCGGTTAAGGTAAAAGTGTTTGGACTCAGGATATTTCATTATAATTTCACTTCTTTCAAATTGTAGGTTGAAAATCAAAGAGAACTTTTCCAAATAAAGGATGTCGCAACAAGCAAGGGTATTAACACTTGTTTAATTCGAGATGCAGGACGAACACAAATAGCACCAAATACTGCAACAGTTCTAGCCATTGGACCAGCAGCTGTAGAGAAAATCGATGAAATTGCACGACATTTAAAACTGTTGTAAAGTCTTTTCAAAACGTTATTAAAGACAATGTTTTCTTATAAATCTTTAATTTAAATCAAGTGTTAGAGCATGATTTTGGAAAATCTTGGATCAAGTTTAGTTGCAACTAAGCTAAACCACTAAACATTGGAATGTGAACATCGTGAAGACCAAGCTTACACGTTACTACAAGACTAACTAACCTAACTGAACAGAACTAAAGGTTCTAGTAGCATATTAAGTGCAAAGCTAACGAACCAAGAACAAGCTTAACGCTTGGAGCACAATGAATGCAACCATCACGCATCCAAGTGTCACTTACGAGTTTGTTTCACAGAAATGACTTTGAGCACAGTGAACGCCACCATCGAAGCAAACGTTGGTAAACTTTGAACTTTAACACAGAAAGTTAGCGTTCACAGTTGAAGTGCCAATCAAAATGTCCGAGGAAAAATTGAAGATGTGCGGAAAAATACGGTTTTATACACGAAATGTAGAGGTGGATACATGGGATCTTCAAAAATGAAAATATGGGAAAATATTGCTGCGGAGCTGTTAAATTCATTGGCCGCACCCAATTTTGTCTTTTTATACCCGTATGGTGAAACCAAAGGGTATATTAGATTTGCCTTACCGTTTGTAACGCCAAGATCCCGTTATCACACACAAAAATTAATGCAATAACGCTGCATCTTATCAAAAAAATCCAAGAACAAAAGTTATTTAGGATATGATTCTACATAAAACTCCCATACATCAAAATCCGATTGGAATAAATTAAAAGATGTTATTGAAAAGTTTGACTTCAAAGTGGAATTTTGATACAACTGTTCGCCGTTCAATTAAACTTTGAACAATGCCATATCACCATACGGGTTTTCAATTGCCAGATTGGCAATTATAGCTTTTGTTATGTTTATTTATACACAACAGACGACGCTTCTATTGTGCTTAGCTGCTCCTGAGCTGCGTTGCGTGACAGTTCACCACGTTCTTAGTTGCAGCATGGTTGTGTTCATTGTGCTCCAAGGGTAAGGGAACTCGGTTCTTCCTAACATGAGTTTAAACTAAAGTCTACGGCCGTTTGTCTCCGCAGCACTTATTGGGAGTGGAACGTGAAACATAAGCTAACACGAGCTAATTGACGACGCGCGCCTGAAATGCGAAACTCAAATTACTGAAAGGTGTTAAGTGTTCTGGCCCAAACGACAAAATGTCCCTTGATATGTGAATACACACGTTTACAGACAACATAGATCTAGTTGGAACATGCATACCCAATATTTCAATTTTATAACAATTCCAGTACCATTTGATTCCTGAGATCTCGGATAAATTAGTATAAATATATTCAAAAAGGAGTAACTAGTGTTTCAGGCAATAATTTTTTTTAGGAAACAGGCATCTGGATATTAGGAACAGGGAGTGTCCGCAATATTTATGTACGATTGTCCACAATATTATGTAATTTCGACAGTTTGGGGATCCGGCTCCCCTTACCTAAATGAGAACACCTACCGGCTACAGCCAGATTTTTCACTCTACAAATATTTCCTTGTGTCTTTAATATCATGAGGAAGCATGTTACTGAATTTAAGGACGTTTCATTCTTAAGCTCTAGCTGGATTTGTAAAAAACACACTGTTTGCCGATATCAAATGGGTTAACTTATTTAATAATTATATTATCATTTAAAAAGTATGTAATATTTAAAAGTAGAGCTTTAAATAGAAAACAACTTTTGCCATTCATTGGTATAAGGACTTGTTTCGTGACAGATGTCCCAGAGTTGTTCCAGCTGTCCTGTTTTATCTTCAGTGGATTTATTCCAAGTTATTTCAGAAGGACTCAAATCTTTGTGGAAATTATTTGCTGCCACCACCTGGACTATGTTTTCTGGTGTGTTTTCATTTATGTGCGTACTAGTAGCTATCTTCATATACTGCTTACGAAATCTAGAATATAGAGGCTACAAATTAAATGAAACTATTGTCACAAACAAAAAAAAATACTGTTTTTTGTATGCAATTTCTGTATCAACAGAACTTATCACGGAGTTGACATTATGAAGACTCTTTTCTTTAAGAGAAATTTTCTTGATGAGAGATTTTTTTTCCTGTTTCAATCGAATCTAGCCAATTAGATAACTAGTTATTGTTTTGATTTAAGAAAAGAAACTGATTCAAACCATATTTATTTTTTGTTCTTCTTCGGCTTCCTTCATTTCTTGGATTCTATTTTCATTTTCATTCTTAGCATTCTGCAGGCTGTCATAAACCTTCTTAATATTTTTAAATGCTTTTTCAAGTTTATCTGTGAATAGAGTAATTGTTTACAAAATTGCAGAAACATTAAATCGCAAATACCAAATTCAAGAAACACTGCATTAAGATGTTTGGCGACTCGCACTTCTTTTCCTTTTATACAAATATCCCGTTTTATTAGATCCTGTATAAGTTTAATAACTTCTTTTTTATCCATTTTTTACATTTATTATTTATAATTTTCGAAATCCAGTCCACTAAATTGACAAATCCAGATCAAACACGTAAATTCGCAATTTTATGCCGCGAATTTGAATATAAAACTGACGTTCCTAGCATTGCCAAGTTTACAAAACTTAAATTGTGAAGTATAGCAATAAATTACCCCGAAAACAGGGGTTCATTAAGCTGAGATTGCAAACAACGTCCATTTTGACGCAACCTACGCAACGAGTCGCCGCTATGGAAATGTGCTGGTTTCAGTGAGAATGGTAATATGGTTGACAAGAAACCTTGTTAAATCGTTTTAATTATCTTTCAATAACTGAGTTTTCTTTAAATGAGAAAAATTGGGCTCAGTTTTGTTTAAATGAAAATTAAAATGATTTAACAAGGTTTTTTATTGCTCTCCTGTCAAATTTGGTATAATGGACTTAGCACAATTTCACTTTTAGCCGACGATATGTAACACTACTATAGAAGAAATGGTATTTATTTATATAAAAATTTTGAGTGCTCATTTTTGAGTGCAAGGAATACTTAAAATCTGGGAATACAATTCAAAACTTTTTATTTAATAAATAAACAATACACCAAGAAATTCTATATAAATAAACAATATACAAAAATATTCAATTATGACGGACTACCTAGCGACACCAGCGCCACGCCTTATCTTGTCTTCGGAGTACATGATCACAAAGACTGCTGCGCTACCTAGCTTTTCCTTTTCGCTTTGTATGGGAATCTAACCTCATTTTATAACCTCATTTTAAAGCTTTTTCTGAACGGCTTCAGAACATTAAAAAAACGCAACTAATAGTGCGAACGTACACGCTTCTTCTCGTCGCGGCGACTTTTATTCCTCAAAATGCCTTTCCGACGTACACACTTCTTCACTTTTTAGTAGGAAAAACTTGTTTACAACAAGCGATCGCTCATGTGTGTGTGGTTCTCATATATGTGTTGTATTTCCAGCTCATTCCCTTTCTAGCTAGCACCGAGGCAACATCAATTGCCACCATAGGAACTGCCAACAATAGAAGAATAAGGACTGGTAATTTGTTATGGCATTTACCCTTTCCCACCTACCTGAAAAATAAAACTACCTGGAACTGGTATTTCACTATTTGCATTTAATTTTTGTTTATTTGGGATATGTTTACGAGTCGGTGGCTAAGCACCGACTGACTCAATGAAATTAAGCTAGAACCTGAATCGCACGGCATACAGACAACCAAGGTATGCTGTAAACTTTTGATAGTCAGGTGTGACGTCATTTGTGCCGACTTTTTTTAACACGTTGACGGACAGTAGAAACAAGTGAAATTCGAACAAGTGAAATTCGACAGTAGAAACAAGTGAAATTCGAAAATTGACACTAGGCTTCTACTTGTACGCTGGTAAATGCACATTTGTGCTGCTACAGCCGCAGTGTCTAAAAACGACCGTTTCGTATTGGACGGCTATTGCCGTCATGTCACATAGTGAACTTGAACTTGACGGCTATAGCCGCAACTGTCCGTCAACGTGTTAATTAATTTTTATGTTTATGGATCACTATTTAATGCAATTAGTCCACTAATTTACAAATATCTTATTAAGATCGCACAAAAATTTAAATAATCATCCACAAAACAAGATTCCTTCTGCACTTGACGAACTAATCGGCACAAGTGACGTAGCAACGAAATGTCAGATTTGAGTTTACAGCATACCTTGGTTGTCTGTATGCCGTGCCTGAATCGTACGTCGATGAGTCCGTCATGCGTCCGTCACGTTGACAGTTCGAGTAAAATCAACGGGCTGCTATGAGTACTCCCCTAATACTACGTTTTCCGATGCGGCAACCGCATAGAGTAGGTCGACTTTCTACTTTTACATGCGGCAACGCACGGAAATGTCATTTCGCACAAAAAGTTTGTTTACGATTTAAGCAATTTAAGTATGGAACAAATTGAAAGTAATTGTTTCGACGATAAACTAATAGAAGAAGTGCAAAACAATGAATTAAGGTAGAACCTGAATCGTGCGTCGATGCGTCCGTCATGCGTGCGTCCATCTGACAGTTCGAGTAGAATCAACGGGCTGCTATGAGTACTCCCCTAATAATACGTTTTCCGATGCGGCAACCGCATAGAGTAGGTCGAATTTCTACTTTTACATGCGGCAACGCACGGAAATGTCATTTCGCAAAAAAGTTTGTTTACGATTTAAGCAATTTAAGTATGGAACAAATTGAAAGTAATTGTTTCGACGATAAACTAATAGAAGAAGTGCAAAACAATGAGTTAACTCCAGATTCGTTGCCGCACCCAACTGTCACCGCATCGAACTGTCAGACGGACGCACGCATGACGGACGCATCGACATACGATTCAGGTTCTAGCTTAAAGTCCGTAACAGATTGACCGGCAGTAGCAGTGGCAGCAAAATGTTCTGATTGGCTGAAATCCGACAACATGGCGACACATGCAGTGAAAATATTTTTGCTGCTCGGTCATCTCAAATCCTAATTTTGCTGCATGTGCACATGCAGCAAAATTTAGTGAGGTTAGGTTTTTCAAAAAAAGCGCCAAACGATATAAAAACATTTGAAAGCTAAAAGAAAAAATCAACTCAGTTTCTTTGAAGACTTAGTGTGTGCTTAATAAATTATATTTTTGCAACATCATTAACAAAAAAACAATAAAACTGAATTTGATCTGAAATCTGAGACACTAGTAACCGAATGTCAAAATGTTGCTGCCACTGCATGTGAAATCCAATGTGTTTCAACGAACAGCATTTCTCTATTTACTGCTACTGCTACTGCCACTGCTACTGCTACTGCCGGTCAATCTGTTACGGACTTAAGCGTCAATAGTTCAGGAATAATGTCAAACTGGGTGATATTAATTAGTAATAGCTATTGCTTGGACTTGGACATTTGTACACCTATTTTGGCTTTGACTGTGAATTTTGTGAAAAACATTGACAGTGACAAATAAAAGTTCGTGATGTTTTAATAGCGATTTCATTGATCTGACTGTATTTTATCTAAAGAATATTATGGATGGCGATAGTGATGATGATCAAAATGAAGTGGATTTGACTGGATTTCTGTTCGGCAACATCGATTCCGTAAGTTACAAAACTAAATGTCAAATCGAAGATTTTTGCAGTTTTTCTTGTAGGAAGGACGGCTTGAGGATGACATATTCGACTCTGAATCTAAAAAGCATCTTGCTTCACTTGCCCGGTAAAAAATTTGTTTACCATTTTGCTCGTATCTTGAACAAATTTCCCTCCGTTATCCCTTTCAGGTTGGGACTGAATTCACTTCTTCACGAGGTGATAGAGGAAAATGGTGAACAGAATGTCGAGGGGTCGAATCACGAAGAGGATCAAGAGGACTTCGACAAGAAGGATGATGGTGCAGTGGACTATTCAGACATAACAGAACTCGCCGAGGATTGTGGTCAGTTGCCATTACTGGGCCCTAAATATCAAACTCGTCGGCTGCGGGGAAAACCTTTGAGAGTTGAATAATTACTGGGCATTTTAAATCAAAACTTGGCGAAAATTTTATTTATAATTTACCAATTTTCTTTAATTTACTGTTTATTTATTAAATTTATTTGCATCCGATGCTCGGCCATACAAATTGCCATTGAATATTTTTGACAGCTGATTATTTTCCCCGCAGCGTACTTACCCACGCGCAGCATTACAGTACCTTGATTGATGAAACTACTGTCCTGGGTGTTTCGCTTCGGGGGAAAAAATCAAATGGATGCGAACAGTCTCCGATTTACAAGCGAATTCACTTTTATTTATTTCGTTTCTCCAGGTTATTCGAATTGACCTCGTTTTTGGTTCTTGTTTACTGGGCACTAGTTAGCATCATTAAAGAATGCCGCATGAATTTATACAGGGCATTGGGGAGTTTTTACCCTTATATAAAGCGATACGAGAGAATACATTTTGTATATCACTCGGTCAAGCTATGAAATATAGTGTGCCGTATATTTAAACTACTATATAGCAAAACTCTGAAAGCATAGAGTTCTCTGAAATCATAGACTGAGCAAGTGTCATCTTGCGTTCTAAAGTGGCACTGAAAAGTTAACGAAATTTTTCTATTATCCAGGATGTATCAGACATAGAGGCTAATCCTGAAACAGGTGTAAAAAATTGAATAGGAGGTGGTGTCTATCTTGCACCTACACAAAAAAACAGGGTGTCTAAAAAAAGGGTGCCAAAGAAATGTGCATTTACATATTAGCAGGTCGATTATCTTAGACGCGTCACTTTTTGTGACTCGAAATTTGCCTGTAGTATTTGTTGTTTTGTACCAACAACAACAGGCAATTTCGAGTCACAAAAAGTGACGCGTCTAAGATAATCGACCTGTAAATCGAAACTCTTAAACCCATAAACCGATTTTCTTCAAATTATACTTTTTTTTAAAGGTAATTGTATGACCCTTTTTTTATTCTTTACGGTCTCATATGTCAGAGTTGGCAGTCCGAAGACATTGGTACCCAAGGCTATTTTTTTGTTTTTCGTTAAATATCTTTTTTTTTAAACTCATATTTTTTTTTTGTTTTTATGTATTTTTTAATTCGCTATATTCTTACCTTAAAATCACCCATACGAAATACGTCATCCCTGAACGCGTTTCTGATCGTTTTGTGCGACAGAGGAAATCAGCTCTGAAAGAGACGACAATGTATTATCAAGTCGTTACTCATAAAACAATCAGATTTCGTTCCAAAATAAACCAAAACGCTTGAATGAACGGTATTGTCAAAGATCGAGTAAATAAAGCGTAAAACACAAAAGTTTTTCAGATTTGTACTTCACAAATTTTTGAAAGTGGGCTTGAGCAGCTTGCATTGGGAAGGGTTCGTTTCGGATTCGTAGAAAAAATGTTTGACAGATGAATACGGTACTCGATAATATAAATGAATTAAAGTTAATTTTACTTTTTATTATTTGCGTTTGAATTACTGTTACAGACAAATCAAGCGCAAGTGAGCTAAATTACACCTCTATTCGGAAACGGGTAGAGTGTGAAAATCAATTTTCTGAATCATTCTTCTGATCGTTTCGTTTTAAAAATATCAGGAAATAATCATAAACGATTCTACTTGCGGATTAAAGTATCTTTTTTTTCTAAATCATTTTTTAAATCCACTTTTGCGATCACCAAATGTTTAAAAATGAAAATATAAGATGAAAGGTGTGGCCTGCTTATATATTCATTTTTGAGCGTTTGGTGATCAAAACGATCAGAAGAATGATTCATTTTTTGTATTAAAAATCAATTTTTTGGTTTTCTGGATATTTGGATTAATGCTGCATATTGGTGATTCTGCAGAAATCGTTTTAGTGGTAAGTTCTTTGTCATAAATACAATTTATATTTTAATTTAATTTTTTATTATTATAATTTTAAAATGTGATATAAAGCAAATACTTTGGATGTTTGTATGTCTCCAGTTTACTAAAGACTAAAGAATCACACACGCGGCTTGAAAAAAAATTTACGGTGAGATTTTCCAAAAACGGTATTGCAATAATATAACCAGGCAAACAAATTTCCAGTCTCCTGATACTTCCGTAAGTGCCCCTTATGGTGCCGCCTTATTATGCGCCTTATGAGTTTATTAATTTTCATTTATTCGTAACTTTGATTCTCGTTTCTGACATTATCCAGAATAAGCAATGCCTTTTTTGGCAGATTTTTCCGGGAAATGTAATCCTATTTCCACGATTTGGACATAGGATTATTCAGTTTTGAAAATATTGTGGAACCATTAATTACAGCAGTACAATAGCGATGCCATATATTCTGGTAATGCAGATAGTATATAAAAAGAGTTTTGACAGATTTAGACTTAGGATAGTTCTAATCTCAGGTGACGAAAAGTTTTATGAAAACAATGAATTTAAAATACATAAAACAAATGTAAAAGAGGTATTTAATTACGAAAAAGTTCTGGAAATATTTTCTATTCAATTGAAAAATGTCAAAGTTAACCAAATCGCGTTTCAAAATGCCGCAGTAAAGTTTACGTTATCGACTTACGCAATTAGCTGTTTGAATTTTGACAAGTCCACGGTAAACTTTACTGCGGTGTTTCGAAACACACACCTGCTAAACTACTAAACCGATTTGAATGTAGTTTTCGGCATTGGGTAAAATACAATATAACGAAAGAATTACTACAGTTTTTTGTTTACTTATGTTTATATGAAGAATTCATTAAAATAGTGTTTACGTTAAATTTATTTTAGTGGTAATGCTACTCTAGAGACCCAAACCCAAGGAGTAACATTGACATTTTTTATAACAAAATGAAACACAAAATCCGTTGGAAGAAAAAAGATAAAATGTTGGCACCATAGCTCATCAAAAGAAATTTTTCTTGAAAAATCGTTCTCCGCAGCCTAACCGATTATCTATAGAAGTAGAACAGATTATCTATAGAAGTAGAACAGATTATCTTTAGAAGTAAAACCGATTATCTATAGAAATACATAAGAATTTTGCAATACACTCTAAATATTATTCATAATTTTTTTTCAAGTAATTTTCTTATTGTTTTTTACAAAAAAAAAAGAATTTTTGAATTTCCCTGTGTACTTTTATAGATTATATAATTTTCAAGTCAATCGTTCAACAATTGTAGGAATTGTAGGAGTAATCGGTTCGGCTATGGAGTATGGAGTTTGATGCCGACATTTTATTAAAAAAAAATACAAAATTGCTATTCAGGCGAAAAATTGCGAAAATGGCTACAACTTGTTTTTGTTTTATATAAGAAAAAGGACTATTTTGCACGGTTTTTTGCATTTGAAAGCTGCTATCGTCCGATAGAACTCTATGGATCGCGATTTTGGGAAAAAATAGTTTTCTAGAAAAATGCTAAAGACTTTTCCATTTGTATGGGAGAGAAGGAAGGGAGTGGTTTAACTTTTGTCATTTTTAAGTTTGTTCTGAAGTAATGTTCGACCTCAACCCGAATCGGAAGTAATGGTTGACCGCAACTGATAGCAAACCGATACCGAAAAAAAACATCCAAATACAATTAAAAAACTTCAGTGAGAGCCTAATCTGCAGTAATTCGATAGCCATCCAAAAAGTGTTGAAATTATATTGGCTAGTCTAGTTTTCAAAACAAAAGCAGATTTAGCTCAATGCTTTCTTTTTTGTCACGTGAAAACGACTGAATGAAATTTCATGAAATTTAACAGTTAAGTTAGTAATATACTGGATGGTAACATAGGTTATAAAGTATTTTGTTAGGACAACACCTTCCCCTGTTTTTTTATGCTTTGAATTTCAATGTTTATTTAAAGCGCGAAAATTTGGACATTGAGGATGAGATACCAGCTGCAAAACTATCGGCAGATGCAAAAGCAGACAGAGGACAACAACATGAAATCAAAACTGAGAACGATAATGGTAAGAAATATTATATTTTTTTATTATGGTTTTTGTTAAAGATTTCATTATCTTTTATTCAAGACAAAGAGCTGATGCCTCCACCAAGCCTACCATTGCGGAGTATCAGTCAAGATTCGGGTAAATCTGGAAGCGACAGTGACGAAGTGAAATCTGAAAAAGGTTTTTTTTTGTAATACCAATAAATTTGAGAAGACTATTTCATTTTCATTTTTATAGTTGATGCAATGGAAAAGAAATTAGAAACGCCATTGGCAGCTATGCTTCCATCAAAATACGCCAACGTAGATGTTCGTGAGTTGTTTCCAGATTTTCGACCTGATAAAGTTTTGCGTTTTTCACGACTTTTTGGTCCCGGAAAGCCTTCTAGTTTGCCACAGATTTGGAGAAGTGTCCGAAAGAGGCGACGGAAAAGAAAACAATCGGGAGATCAAAGAATGGTAGAAAATTGAAAATATAATCTTTACGCTACATTTTATGTGTACTTATAGCCGAATGCGGGCTCAGATTCACCTAGCGATACCGAAGAGCCTCGTCGAACGCGCGGTTTCAATCTCATTTACGGGCCCGAGCCATCACGTGAGACATGTCGTTCTGATGATGAAGATAAATTGCTACGCGTTGTAACTGATGAAGAAAAACACAAAGAACCCGAAAGTGGCGAAAATAGTGAAAGTAAGCCAAAAGTTGCAGACTGGCGGTTTGGACCAGCACAAATTTGGTATGATATGCTCGAGGTGCCCGAATCAGGAGAGGGCTTTAATTATGGATTCAAACTAAGGGACAAAACTGTAAACCAAAATATATTAAATTCATCAAATGTATAAAACTTTTGAATATAATTTTAGCAACCATGTGAAGAGATTGATATCAAAGGAGATGCAATATCTGATGATGCGTATCTCATGGTATCTCAATTACATTGGGAGGATGATGTCGTTTGGGACGGGAACGACATAAAAGCAAAGGTTGAAATGTTTATCGTTTTTTTTTAAACTTGGATTTTTAATGGAAGTTATTTAGGTTTTGCAAAAATTAAATTCCAAAACTAATGCAGCTGGATGGCTCCCTTCAAGTGGATCTCGAACAGCTGGGGCATTCAGTCAACCTGGTAAAGGTATTCCAGTTCCTAATACACCAGGAATTAAATTGCCACTACCGAATCCACCTCTACCTGGGAAAATGTCGAAAAATCAAATGTTTGTAGATTAACTAAAAAGTACAACATAATCTAATTATCGTTTTTAAAGTGCTTTACAAAAACAAGAGGAACACGATGACACTTGGTATAGCATATTCCCAGTTGAAAATGAAGAATTAATATATAGTAAATGGGAAGATGAAATTATTTGGGATGCTCAGGAGATGATTAAAGTTCCGCGACCAAAAGTCTTGACGCTAGATCCAAATGATGAAAATATTATTCTTGGAATACCCGATGATATCGATCCATCAAAAGTAATTAATTTTCTGATTTTTAAAAAGAAAAAGTTTTTATTAAAGATTTCTGCTTAGGTAAACAAAAACACTGGGCCACCACCTAAAGTAAAAATCCCTCATCCTCATGTGAAAAAATCGAAAATACTTTTAGGAAAGGCTGGTGTTATTAACGTTTTGGCCGAGGATACTCCACCACCCCCGCCGAAAAGTCCGGATAGAGATCCGTTTAATATATCAAATGATCTGTAAGTATAATACATTTTGCAATGTATTTGATATGGTCATTACAGGAAACAAAAATATCTGATGTGAACAGCACACCGTTTTCTTATACAAAATCTATATGCTGGCATAGTGTGACTTGTGCCGAAATGTAGATTTTCCGACGAATAAAATAAATTATTATATAGTATACATAAAATCGTTTGACACGACTGACTGACTCATCAATTTTTTTTACGAAATCTGAAATACCTCGATAACGGTAAATGATATCGACTTCCGCTTAAGGGCCAGTTCCGGATAAAGCAGAATTTTATTATCTTTAATTCTTCTTTTAAGTGTAATATCGCGATAACGGTAAAAGATAGTGGATATCGATAAAGGACAAAATTTTAGGAATCCTATTATCTTCAATTTATCTTATACATAGAACTACCAAACAACTATCGAGATAATCTCAAAAAACTGAAATTTTTGACATAAGGGTATACATCGATAATGGTTTGAGATATCGAGTTCCAGTGAGAATTGTATAAAATTAAATTTTGTCATATATAAGACTAACGAAAAACGTGTAGTTTTGGAGTAAATCGCGAGAAAAAAAATTACGATATTTTAAAAATCGCCATTGTGGTCAGTTTCGGCTTACGGATTTCCACCAAAAGTTGACAGGATCGTCCCGTTACAGAACGAAACATCCCTGTAAAATACTCCTTTCTACGGATCTCGAAGTCAAGCATCAGCTTTTTAAAAAAATTATCTCTCCGCCCGTTTTGTTAGATGTAGAAATTTAAACACAAATAAATTTAAACGAAACTTTTTTATAATTTAGTTTCTACATGGCAAAATCTTCTGAGAGTACTATGAGACTGAAGGTTGGTGGAGGAAATCTTATTCAACATTCGACACCGGTTGTCGAACTGAGAGCGCCTTTTATACCTGTAATTTTAGCACTTCTTTTTTTTATTAAAAAACAGAAGATAGAAAATTTTGTACACTTTAGACACACATGGGTCCAATGAAGCTGAGGATGTTCCATCGTCCAGCTATGAAAAAATACTCTCACGGGTCCTTAGCTAGTTCAGGGTCACATGCAGTTCTGCCCTTGTTAAAAAATATTGCCAAGAAGGCAAAACAAAGAGAGCTCGAACGTATAGCCTCTGGAGGAGGAGACGTATTCTTTATGCGTAATCCAGAAGATTTAAGTGGTAAGGACGGAGATATAATATTATGTGAATTCTGTGAGGAACATCCACCATTAATGAATCAGGTAAAAGATTTTTGTAATTTTTTAAAAATTTCTTTACGAATATTATTAACAGGTTGGCATGTGTTCCAAAATCAAAAATTATTATAAACGGAAAGCGGCCAAAGATTCTGGGCCACCAGACTTCAAATACGGCGAGACAGCCTACGCTCATACTAGTCCATTCTTGGGGATTTTACATCCAGGTCATTGTATTCAAGCATTGGAAAATAATATGTATCGTGCGCCCATTTATCCCCACAATATCTATCCCTCTGATTTCTTAGTGATACGCACTAGAAACAATTATTTTGTTCGTGAGATAAACGCATTTTTTACCGTTGGCCAAGAATGCCCGCTTTATGAAGTTCCTGGCCCCAATTCTAAGCGAGCTAATAACTTTGCCAGAGACTTTCTTCAGGTTTGAATTTATTAAAATTACATTTTTAGTTGTTTTAACGATGTTGTCGCAGGTTTTTATATATCGTTTGTTTTGGAAGAGCAAAGACAACCCAAGACGGATACGAATGGATGATATTAAAAAGGCTTTCCCAGCTCATTCTGAGAGTAGTATAAGAAAACGGCTTAAGCAATGTGCAGATTTTAAACGTACGGGCATGGACTCCAATTGGTGGGTAATTAAGCCAGAGTTTCGTCTTCCATCAGAGGAAGAAATCAGAGCTATGGTTTCACCAGAGCAGTGTTGTGCCTATTTTAGTATGATTGCTGCTGAACAGAGACTGAAGGTGATATTTGAGTTGATTTTTCACATTGATAGAAATAAAATATTTGTTTGCCTAATTTTAGGATGCGGGATATGGGGAAAAGTTTATTTTCGCTCAGCAAGAAGATGATGATGAAGAAATGCAATTGAAAATGGACGATGAAGTAAAAGTAGCCCCATGGAATACCACAAGGTAAGGTAAAACATAAGATAAGCTAGGGACCAATCGTCAAATACTTTATATGAGGACAGGAAAATTTTTTTTTTAAATCCATTTGTATGGGAGAGGTGTAAGGAGTGGTGCGATTGGATTTTGATGTAAACACATTTCGTCTTCGTAAATTTTTCAATACCATGCATCGTTTTCGAGAAAATCGCAAAAAACTGTTTCATTTGTATGAGGAGTGGTCCAACTGGATTTTTATTCGGATTTGCAATGCAAAATTCGGTCGTGAATCTGTTCAACATTGATCGGTGGCGGATGCACACACACAAACATGAAGTCCATTCGATATTTTTTTTGAAATGCATTGAAAAAAACGTTCTTCATAGTTTTCTTGATGACGGCTGGAAGCTTTTTAGAAACTTTAAAAGTTCACTGAATCAAAAAAAAGCTCCTTTCTTCATTAAATTTGTGCCTACTTTATTCAATATATCTTTATTAGGAAAAAATTGTCAAAATTTTCTATTCGATTCAAAATGAAGATCAAGCAATTTTCGAGCAAAAACAGCAGGCCATTCGAATACGCTATTGTGTTTTATTTATGCCGATACCGATACAAATATTGAATACCTTGTTCTCTAATTTTCTATTGTCTACTTTTAGTCATTCAAAAAATCAGTTTTAAAACGCTTGAAAATTGATGTAATTTCGGATTATAAATGATTTATCATATCGATATGCAACTGCTGGTTAGGGCCTATTAAAAATTAAAATCGTTGTTAAATATGCTTTCGATGGTTGATAATATAAAGACCCTTTTTAGGGCCTCTCAGTTCTGAGCACCATCTACCCTTCCGTATTACTGGGTCATACACCCTATAGTTATGCCAGTTAGTTTGGGGTATTTATTTATTTATTTAGTCATACAGAGTAATTTCATAGACAATTATTCTAACAAAAAATATGTAAAAAAAAACAAAAGAAAATGAAAAGAAAGAAAAAAAATCATGATATCAATTGCTTTTTTATCACATCTAACGATAACCGCTCGTTTAAGTAATAATTAAATGATGTAACCATTAATAGTAGTGGCGAATTTCTTCCATTAGATGTCTTCGAAAAATTGACATAAAAAAATTAAAATTACGTGTGTTCCTAGGCTTGGTATTAACATCTAATGCCAACAGGTTTTATCCCATTTGAAATATTTTGTACACAAACATGCACTGAAGAATATCGCGCCTGTTCGATAAACTAGTTCAATTCAACAGTGACAATCTTTGTTCGTAAGAAAGCAAATTCCATGGGTCAAGCCAACGGAACTTGCGTAATGCAAATCTTTAGAATGTTTTTTGAACGGACTCCAGTCTTAGAGTATAAATAATACACGTAGGATACCAGATATCACATGCATAATCGAGGATCGGTCTAAAAAATGCGTTGTACAAAAACATAATGGCATATGGATCCGATAGATTATAGACACCGCACCTAACAGATTAATCGAATTGATATGAATAACTGTATGAACAATTTATGTTTTCACAGTCACATGTAGCCATAAGATATTACCAATTTTATGATAATAATGTTATTTCTTTGTATTTCAGGGCATATATTCAAGCTATGCGTGGAAAATGCCTGCTACAACTAACAGGACCCGCCGACCCTACTGGATGTGGTGAAGGTTTTTCATATGTTCGCGTTCCTAATAAGCCCACGGTAATTGCTTTTTTTCACTGTTTTTTAAAATAAAATAATTTTGTGGTGAATACACAGCAAACGAAAGAGGAGCAAGAGTCACAGCCAAAACGAACCGTTACTGGAACCGATGCTGATTTACGTCGGTTGCCTTTGAATAAGGCAAAAGATTTGCTAAGGAAATTCAAAGTTCCAGAGGAGGAGATTAAAAAACTGTCTCGCTGGGAAGTTATTGATGTTGTACGAACTTTGTCTACAGAAAAAGCCAAGGCCGGTGAACAGGGTATGGATAAATTTTCAAGAGGAAATCGTTTCTCGATAGCGGAACACCAAGAACGCTACAAAGAAGAGTGCCAACGTATATTCGATCTTCAAAATAAAGTTTTAGCTAGCTCTGAAGTTCTTTCGACTGATGAAGATGAATCTTCAGCATCCGAAGAATCAGATTTGGAGGAACTTGGAAAGAATTTGGAAAATATGCTGGCGAATAAAAAGACCTCTACACAATTGTCGTTGGAAAGAGAAGAACAAGAACGGCAGGAATTGTTGAAAAAAATCATGGAAGAAAGAGAGGGCTCAACATCAAAAACTTCGAAAAAGAAAGAGGAGGAGCAACAAGCTGCAAATGCACAAAATCCAAATCAGGGTAGAATTTTAAAAATTACGCGAACATTCAAGAATGCGGAAGGAAAAGAATTTACTCGCGTGGAAATTGTTCGACGGCAACCAGTCATTGATGCCTACATGAAAATCCGCACAACAAAAGATGAAGCGTTCATACGCCAGTTTGCCACTCTAGATGAGCAGCAAAAGGAAGAAATGAAGCGAGAAAAACGTAGAATCCAAGAACAATTGCGTAGAATAAAAAGAAATCAAGAACGAGAAATGATGGCCCAAATGCAGAAACAACAACAGCTAACACCAGGTGGCCTTCCTACTAGTCTAGGAGATCCGAAATCCAGCGTGGCTGCCAGTGGATCGTCTGGACTTTTGGGATCATCCTCAGGTGGAAAAGATATCAGCCCCTCGAGGCGAAAGATAAAATTGAAGCCCGATTTAAAATTAAAGTGCGGAGCTTGTGGTCAAGTAGGACACATGAGAACAAACAAAGCTTGTCCGCTTTATACTGGTACACCAGGACCATCGCCTTCCGTAAATGTAGCACTAACTGAGGAACAAGAAGAAGAAATCGAAAAAGAACTTAATGCTGATGATGAAGATTTAGTTAATGTGGATGGTACAAAAGTGAAATTAAGTGGTAAATTACTTAAACGACATGAAGACGTGAAACGTCGAACATTGCTGTTGAAGGTACCGAAAGATGCCGTAGGTAAGAAACGACGTCGAATAGGTGTAGATTCTCATTGCGATTATCTCAAACGTCACAATAAAACCGCAAACAGACGGAGAACTGATCCAGTTGTGGTGCTTTCATCAATATTAGAACAAATTCTAAATGAAATGAGAGACTTGCCTGATGTTCAACCATTTATGTTTCCAGTCAATGCAAAGGTAGTTTATTTACATGATACTAGCTTTAACCGTATATTACACTCCCCAGATCGTCTAGCTTGACACAAGCCTGATATTTTTATTCAAATTTTAAGAGATTACAATCAATGGGCGCGTTTAGAACGGTGCTAAGTTACTAGTTTTTTTTTTCAATGTAGCGATGGTATAAATGCATTCTACTTCAACAATTCCTGTCAGCCTAGCATACTTTTTTGTAGTGCTACTTCTGAGTAAAAGTATCGATATTTTGCAATATCGAATCAACCCTAGCTGACGATCGTCGGTACGAGAGTGCGACAGTCATTCAGTATAACCAAAAAATAATAAGAAAATACAAAATATTTTTAATGAGAGAAGAGTATTTTAAAGTACATCTAATAAATAACCTCCATAAGTGTTTAATACAGAGTTTCGAACCCCGAAAATTTCGGGTTCGGGTACGGGTACGGGTTCAGCACATTTAAATTTGGTGGGTTCAGTTCAGGTTCGGGTTCGGGTTCGGGTTCGGGTTCGAGTTCGGGTTCAAAAAGTTTACCAAAAAAAATCGAATTTTTAATGATTAATGTTAGTTATCCCGATGTTGGTTAAACAGCGTACTACAATTGTTATAATCTTGATTGAACCACTTATAATTGTTTTTATCTTGTAATGTTTCTGGTGAATTAAAAAAATATATCATAGAAAGTAAATAAAAGTATGTTATTTATTGTTATTATTAGTTATTTATTTTTCGAAAAAGTTTTCATTTAGTCTAACAAATAAAATATTTCTTAATGATTGTTCAGTCAAATGCACTCTTTGTGGCGCATGTCAGATGTTCGAATCAACAAACTCAATAACACTTGAATTATATCTTTTACGTCGAACTCATAAGACTTATACACAGGTTGCAAGCATTTTTTAGGGAATTGCATATTATTGTATGTGGTGGCTCTGAATATTAATATGAATAATCGGTATAGGAATTGAATAATATTCCGTCGGGGACCTGCATGAGCATTTTTTTCAAGAATTTAAATTTCCCAGAGTTTACTATAGTATAAATCTGTGGGAAATACAAATTACTGAAGAAAACAAAGAAAACAAACATTATCTTGTTCATTCATGAATTAGAATTTTCTCCGAAAAATGAAATGAAATATCGAGAAAGAGAAACTGTAGAAGAAATTTTTGCAACATTTTTTTTTCGCTGGAAAAAAAATCAAATATTGAACCTAAACCCGTTTTTAGACCGGAAAAGGGTTCAGGGTTCGGGTTCGGTTCGAAACCCTGGTTTAATATAGTTTGTCGTTTAGAAGTTACAAATAATAAAAATAAATTAATCATACAATTCCTTCCAACCATCCCGAGCTGTGCTTCGGCATTAAAGGGTCTTCCCCTAAGCTCTGGCTGGATCTATAAAAAAAAAAAAAAAATACAGTAATCCCCCGCTTTACGGACGGGATGCGTTCTACGGAAACTGTCCGTATATCGAAAATCCGTAAAACGAAACCTATTTTAGTATGAGATTGTACTGGGAATAAATAGATGTGTTCCAATCAATAGAAATGTCCGTAAAAAGAAACCTATTTTAGTATAAGATCGTATTAAAAATAGATAGATGCGTACCAAAAAAATCCGTAATACGAAACAGATTAGTATAATATATTAAAATAATTATTTAACCACTAGAATAATGAGAAAACTATATAATTATAGAAAAAAAATATTTATACTACTTGAAATGGAGCATAAATCAATTGAATATGTTAAAACCAACAAAATATTATGGGACAAATCATGCCGCGGACAAAAAAACGTGGCTGTTTCTACGTAGGTTTCTGCTAGTTTCATCAGAATTCAAATTTCATTGTGGGACAGAAAGCAGATTCTGCTTCTTCTGCTGCTGCCTCTGCTGCTGCCTCTGCCCAATTGGAGTTCTCGCTTAAGAATAGCAAATAGATTTTTTAAAAATACACCGCACTTCAGTTTTTTATTGCCTTTTTTTAATTCTCTTTTGTGTATACACAAAATGTGTCAGAAATTTCGGAGAAATTAAGTATGTACCTACATTTACAATAAATACAACATAATTATGGAGGACTTTTCCTTTTCAAAAATCCAAAATCGTAACGGAGAGTCCTGCAAGGATATCGCAAACATCCTTTTTCCCCGAAAAAATGATTCAAAAACAAAAATTTTTTTGTCCGTAATAGCGAATT
The DNA here is from genome assembly GCA_964034945.1 of Chrysopilus asiliformis. Lineage (NCBI taxonomy): Eukaryota > Metazoa > Arthropoda > Insecta > Diptera > Rhagionidae > Chrysopilus > Chrysopilus asiliformis. Next base: position 47,264,398 of record OZ035961.1, read on the forward strand.
TTTTTATCCGTATAGCGAATTTGTTCCTATATTTGTCATGTCCGTAACTTCGAATTTCCGTAAAACGAGCGTCCGTATAGCGGGGGATTACTGTACTAATATATAAAAATGAGTTGGTGTCTGTCAGTCTGTCTGTTCCTCTTTCACGCAAAAACGGCTGAACCGATTGACTTGAAATTTGGCATGCGTATCTGTGGTAGTTCTGGTTCCAACATAGGTATACGGAAAAGTAGCGCGAGGGGTGGGGGAGTAAGGGAAGGGGGTAAAGTGATTTCGAAACTTAGTTTTTGCGCTATGTTACTTTTTCGCGGGGAAACTACTGAACCGATTGGCATGAAATTTGGCATAGATGTTCGTCGGGGGTCCAGCCCCAACATAGACCCATTAAAAAGTAGCCCGAGAGGTGGGTGGAGTAAGGGGAGGGGGTAAAGTGATCTCGAAACTTAGCTCTTCCTCTATGTTACCTTTCGCGGGGAAACTACCGAGCCGATTAGCCTGAAGTTTAGCTCCAACATAGCCATAAAAAAAAATTGAAAACATAACAAAAGCTATAATTGCCAATCTGGCAATCATTGGAGACCCGTATGATGATATTCGTATCAAAATTCGAACAGTTGTACCAAAATTCCACTTTGAAGTCACAGTTTCCAATAAGATTTTTTAAAATTTATTCCAATCGGATTTTGATGTATGGGGGTTTTATGTAGAATCATATCCTAAATAACTTTTGTTCTTGGACTTTTTTGATGAGATGCACCGTTTTTGAGATATTCACAAAAATCGTTTTCGTTCGTATGGGGGGTACCCCCCCTAATGGTCCATTTTTGACCATTAATGAACTTAGCCTCGCATTTTATGAAAAACGGATCTGCGAAAAAGTTCAAGTCTGTAGCTCAATCCGTGCGCCCGCAATCCGCGCCACAGACAGACGGACAGACAGACGGACATGCAGAAATTAATTATTTTTATCATTCTAAACACACTGGTGTAATTCATTTTTGTGTGTGATGACGGGATCTTGGCGTTACAAACGGTAAGGCAAAGTTAATATACCCTTTGGTTTCACCATACGGGTATAAAAACTTAACCCGGCAACGACGGGTATGCAAGCTAGTAACTAATAAAAAGAAATAAAAAATCGGACATGGAATTGTGTCGCTAAAAAACTCAAAAACCTTCCAATCGGACTTTGATATATGGGATGTATGGGGTTTTATGTAGAATGAACATGAAAAAATCTTTTTTTAGGAGGGGTACCCCCATACGAACGAAAACGCAAAAAACGTTTTCGTTCGTATGGGGGTACCCCCCCTAATGGTCAATTTTGCTCATTAACTAACTTAGCCTTGCATTTTACGAAAAACGAATCTGCGTAAAATTGTAAAAATTCAAGTATCTAGCTCAATCCGTGCGCCCGCAATCCGCGATACAGACGGACGGACATGCAAAATTCAATTTTTTTTATCATTCTAAACACACTGGTGTAATTCAGTTTTGCGTGTGATGATGGGATCTTGGCGTTACAAACGGTAAAGCAAATTTAATATACCCTTTGGCTTCACCATACGGGTATAAAAACTGACATCTAGAGTAGTGCCTTTCATTTTATATATTAATTAATTTTACAGTAACTGATTATTTTTTAGCTTGTTCCGGATTACTATCGGATTGTGACCAGACCAATAGATTTGCAGACAATCAGAGAGAATCTGAGACAAAAGAAATATCAAAACCGAGAAGAATTTTTGGCCGATGTCAATCAAATTGTGGAGAACTCAACAGTGTACAATGGTAATCAAATCCCCTCTCTTACTATCCACTAAACTAATGTATGGATTTTAAACACATGTTGCAAAATAAATGCGAAAACCTCAGGTACCCAGCGCTAGGGGAATTCGCTTTATTCACTTTGTCCCAAGCAAACGGAAAAATTGTTTGCGACAGTGCGTCAAATCGATAAATTTGGAATATACATAATTCTTGCATAATTTTTCTGTACATCAAAATACTTGAGAAAAAAAAAAGATTTTTTCATGTTCAAAAGTTTACTATTATTGCAAGCGAGTAGACTATATAAAATCCAATAGAAAAAAGTCCGGTGTTTGCAGAAAATCTGATGTCCGAGTTCGGTCTATACAGGTTCCGGCTTATCCACGGTTCATTTTCTATGAAAAGCGTCATCAAAATCACGGGACTTAGAAAAGTGTTCGGTTTAGGCAGGTTTCTGGCTTATATAGGATCCGGCTTATGCAGGTTTTACTGTATTGCGTATTAGTCAAAGTTACACATAATAGGCTAATGATTCAGCAGATCTAGGTGAACTCGAATCGGCCGAGTGCATCAGTCGTTATTCAATTGTTGAAAACCCGCTCAAATTGGTACTACTAATTTAGTTTTTTTTAAACAGAAAACAAAATTCTAAAAACAAAAATTCCAAAAATTTACATTTTACTATTGTCACCGCACACCACTACAATTAGATGTTTTCGCTACGAAGTCAACATGGATTTGAACTATTTTAGGCAAGGAGGTAAAAGGGCGATAGCGGTTGGCTATCCGTCGGACTCAAGCCGAGCGTAGCTAATCATAGCAGGTCCAGGCGAAAACATCATCTACCCTCTCGCGTTCGCCGTGTTTCGCGTACATTCGGCGAAACTGTAACCTGACATTAGAATCAATTACCAAAATTCGATAAAAAAAATTCTAATAGCAATCATGCATTCAAATTAAATATTTAAAATATTTTTAATTGAAATCTGATGCATGGAAAAATTATCCAAAATTATATTCTAAGCTCTTTATGTGTTTATAACTTTTTCACCACAACACAATATTTTTGGGAAAATCGTAAAAAAATACTTGATTTGTTTGTATGGAAGAGGAGAAACCAATTGCCCCAATTTTGCCATTCAACAATTTGATGCAAAATTTCGTATTTATAGGCGGTAAAAGCTCGCTAACTGTGGCTGCTCAACGAATGCTTCAAAAATGTGTGGAACGTTTAGCCGAGAAGGAAGATCGTTTAATGCGTCTTGAAAAGGCTATTAACCCGCTCTTGGATGATGATGACCAGGTAAAAAAGTATTTTTTTTTTGGTCTTTTAACAAATTCTAAATTTTTTTTCTTAGGTTGCACTCTCATTTATTTTTGAAAAATTAATTAACGGGAAATTGAAACTCATGCACGAAAGCTGGCCATTCCTTAAGCCGGTTAATAAGAAACAAGTTAAAGATTATTATACAATCATCAAAAGACCAATGGACTTAGAAACCATTTCTAAAAAAGTGTCTGGTATGACTACAATTTTTTTCATTATGTTTATTTTTTTTTAAATTCAATTTGGTTCTGTAGCGCATAAATATCATTCTCGAGCTGAGTTTTTAAGTGATATTGAATTAATCGCAACAAATTGCGAACAATACAACGGCAGTGAATCGTCATTTACACAAAATGCAAAAGCAATTCTTGAATTTTCTAAAAATGCATTAGATGAGTTTGGCGACCATTGTGCTCATTTGGAACAAAATATTGCTCTCGTACAGGAACGTGCTCGAGCTGATGCTGATTTAGATGTTACTTGGGATCATGATGATGCAGATTTGGATATTCAAAGATCAAGCAGAGCTAGCACTCCTGAAAATGAGTTCATAGATGTTGAGGCTAGTGAAAGGCCGACATCTTCGGCATCTGTTTCTTCTCAACGCACTTCTGGCCCACCAATTATACCGCCTATGCCCGAAGTAAAGAGAGGTAGAGGGAGACCCAAAAAACACAGAGATACAGTTGAAGAAGGTGAATATTTTAGCGTTTTTAATTCTTCTAGAAATGCATTGCATGTATTAAATATATATAGCTTTTTATTTTAGTACAAAAACTTAATGTAGGGACAAAAAAAATATTTAGCAGAAACTTATTCAAAATTTATTCAAAATATTGAGAAACCTTAAAAAGAGCTATAATAAAAAAACAATTGTTCGCCAAATAAATTTATTTGAATTTAGTTCAAACTTTGATGTAGAGAATTTTTTTTATAAAATCATATTCTAGATACTAGTAACTCAGCATTTGCATGTATTAACCCTCTAGCCGGAATGCCCGCCTAAAGGCGGGCTTCAGGACATTCGCTTGTTTATAACGGGCAACAATTTTAATCGCCGGAAATCGCCGGAACGTGTTACACTGACTTTTGTAAGTTATCGCTTTACATGCTGGAAAAAAATTAGCCCTGTACGTTGTCTTAGTTACGGTCTGTCGCAAGTTGAAAGTCATATTTTGGTGAATTTTTTTCAGAAATATTCCGGTTAGAGGGTTAAATATATATATAGCTTTTTATTTTAGTACAAAAACTTAATGTAGGGACAAAAAAATATATTTAAAATCGTTTAACCTAACTGACTGACTGACTCATCAACGCCTAGCCCAAACCCCTGAAGCTAGAAACTTGAAATTTTCACAGTATGTCCAAAAATCGTTTAACCTAACTGACTGACTGACTCATCAACGCCTAGCCCAAACCCCTGAAGCTAGAAACTTGAAATTTTCACAGTATGTCCCAACCATGTTACCGGGGTAAAGGCGGGGTAAAGGGGGTTTGGGTGTTTTTAAAACCGTGATTTTCGCCATGAATCCTGCTCAATAGGAGGCTGAAAAGTTTCACTCGGGGGTTTTCGGGGTCACTGATCAATCACGAATCTAGTGTTGAAATTTTATAATTCGAATAGTCCTGTAAGGATAACGCAAATATCCTTTTTTCAGTTTTTTTTCGGTTTTTGGAGACGCTGATCACGAATCTGGTGATGAAATTGCCAACGGAAGCTCTTGTAAGGTTAACCCAAATATCCTTTTTACCATTTTTCCTCGAAAAAACTGGCAATAAGGGGGTTTCGGAGCCGCTGATCACGAATCTGGTGTTGGAATTTTAAAATTCGGAACGGGAAGTTCTGAAGGCATACCGATTTTTTTCAAAAATTTTTAAGTTATTTCTTTGTATTTTTTTTTGGGCAAGAAAATTTTTGCAAAAAACTTTTACCCGACAACGGCGGGTTTGCAAGCTAGTCAACACATATAACCAAACCAATGTCATTTTTGGGATTAGCTATGTGAAATGAACTAAAAATTATTCTAATATTTTGACCAAAAAAACTCCCTGAGTCCGAAACTACATGACCTACATGGTAATAATAACACAATTGCACTGGACCTATTATCAGTCCAGAAAAAAGCTTCACGACTGATAAATGCAAAACAAATTTTAATTCAACAAAATGCTTGTTTGCCAGTGTGATTAACTTTAATTATGCTAATCATTGTTACTAATAACTCATTGCTTAAATGTATTGTGCTTTTTGAACCACAAAACTAGTTATTGGCCCTAATTCTGTGTATAAAATTTTCATTCTGCTTAAAACCTAGTTTTTGCTGTAGTAGATGTGATTTTCAACAAACTGGTGTTCTGACACCCAAAATTTTCAGTATCATTTTTTAAAATTTCAATTGAAAGTTAGTCAATTTTCGCAAAGTGTCAAAAATTACGGTGTTTTGAAATTTATCTTTAGTTTGGCGGGCTTAGCGGTCCAATTTTAGGAAATAAAAACAAAAGTTGTATTTTAATTTTCCAGCCTGACGTTTCGAGCCTTGTTTTGGCTCATCTTCAGAGGCCTATTTATAATTAGTTTTATTAAACACCAAATATTTTTACAATTATAAATGTAATCGATTTGAAATGTAATCGCTTTTTAGCGAATATAATGGAAAATTTACATAGATTATTCTTGCAAAACCGATTACTTTTACCCTCAAATTTCTTAAAACTATTCTCGCAACCTAACTAACACATGCTGTGAATATGAAGTCAATCGGTCGAGTATATAAAACTTAAAAATAGGAAAAAATCATAGATTCATTTTGTCATTAAAATTATTTTTATTAGTTTTTCACTCTATATTTTTCACTTGTCAAAATATTTTTAATTTTATTATATTAATTTATGCATGTTTATAATTAATACACAGTTTGATATTGCTTGAAAATGTTCACCTCGTAATTATTTGGTGTTTTACTTTCTAAATTAACAAGGAAGTCTGTCTAAATCGGACTTTGTATAAATCCAAAATCTGTCTCATGCGATTCTGATGTAAACAAGTTTCACTGTATAATATTTACTATGCATTTGCTGTTTATAATTTAATCATTGTGTTAATTTGATGTAAAACCTCATATAATTATACAAGTATATTGGGCATCCTTTCGGTTTTAATAATTTTAGTACAATTCGTTAATATATGTATCTATCATGATTCAAAGAAAAGAAGATTACGACAATACGCTCACAAGACGTCATGAAAAGCATTATTTCAAATTTTGGATCAACTTTCCAATAGCAAAAGTTACTAATCTGATCTTTTGTCATTCACTACAGTTTATTATTGTAAATATTACAATTTTTATTACATTTATTATTTATTTTGTACTTTTTTTATTCATTATGCACTAGCAAGAGCTCTTAGTGACGTAAAATGACGCGTCATTCGCTAGCAATCTATGTTTTCTTTGATTCATATGTATCTGTCTATGTAAAACATAGTGAATATGCACGAGTATTAATAACATATTTGGGGGCTTTACTTTTAGCTAAGGTATGGGGCATGAAACGAGGTCGTGGTCGTCCCAGAAAAGACAGCCTTACCTCCAACTACAGCAACACAAGAAATTCATTTTTGGAAGAAGGTAAGATCTCATTACTGTGGCTTCGTATATACCACTAATTCAGTCAATTATGAGTGTTGAGTTACACATTCATGAAATTTTAAATGTGTTGGTAACCACTTAACACAATAATTAAATTTTAGCTTGGAAATGTTTTTATGTAATATCTGTAGTATATCCAAGTAGCGTAACAAATCATAACAATGTTCTACAATCCGTCATATAATCAAATATTTTAGGTAAAAATGGATTTAAAAATAATAAATACTTACTAAATGGGAAATGATAAGTAGATTTTCCTAATTGCATTCAAAGTATTGTAGAAATCTTGTCATACTTCTCTCTATTCATGCCTTAAGTAAGCCACACACCTAGTGGTTTGCCATCAGGGGCCTCTTTTTAGGTAAATTAGCACGTGTGTGTGTGATAAAACTCCCTAGATCGGACGAACTGTGTGGTCGACCATAAACGTATTGAAACCCTATATTTCTTTTGGCAAACCGCTAAGTATGTGCCAGGCGCCTGTGGAATTTTTAATTGTCTCGTAGCACTCAGCCTTAGTTGAGTCATGATTCAACTGAGAGTTTCCACAGGTTAATGGTAACATCTTTTAACTATTTCGAACTCCAATAAGACTTAACTGCCGTATCTGTTAGGTCGACCTGTGCGGGCTTTAGTATTTTTATTTTTGGGTTGTTGTTGAAGAAAAAGTAAAAAAAAAATACAAGACAATAACATAATTAAATTCCTGATCTGATTACTTTTTTATACACTTTCTATTAAGTTGATTTGTCGCGACCTACCTGGCTACCTATGTGTCTATCTCTGGAATCTTTGGAACGTTATATCTCCGAAACTATGCAACCTAGGAAGATGAAATTTTGTCACCTTGCGTAGTTCCGGTGACAGTTCAATATTTTTACTACTCCATCCTTGTAAGGATAATGGAAGGTCCTGTAAGGATAACGCAAATATCCTTTTTCCCATTTTTTCCGGGAAAAAAGGGAATTAGGGGGTTTTCGGGGTCGCTGATCACGAATTCGGTGTTAGATTTTCAAAATTCAAAACGGAAGGTCCTGTAAGGATAACGCAAATATCCTTTTTCCCATTTTTTCCAGGAAAAAAAGGGAATCAGGGGGTTTTCGGGGTCGCTGATCACGAATTCGGTGTTAGATTTTCAAAATTCAAAACGGAAGGTCCTGTAAGGATAACGCAAATATCCTTTTTCTCTTTTTTTCCGGGAAAAAATTGCATTAGGGGGTTTTTGGGGTCGCTGAATCCGATTCTGACATTTGAAATTCTGTAAGGATAACGGAATGTCCTGCAAAGATAACGTGAGTTTCCTTTTGCTCAAATTTCCCGCGAAAGATCTTTTCTGGAGGTTTTTGGTAGGCTAATTCAAGACTAAAAAGTATAAAATAAAAAATAAAAAACACTTTAAAAAACAAGTTTTATAACCTTATACACTTTCAAAATGCACTAAAAAGTAAAAAACAAGTTTAAAGTTTCACAAAAAAATGTTTTTATAAATTACGTGTTGTTGTGAAAATATAAAGTGTGTGACGTTGCATTTGCTCTTGAATCTGTAATAGCGGTTTCATACTGTGCAACGCAGCACACTATGTTTTCACAACAACACGTAATTTATAAAAACATTTTTTTGTGAAACTTTAAACTTGTTTTTTACTTTTTAGTGCATTTTGAAAGTGTATAAGGTTATAAAACTTGTTTTTTAAAGTGTTTTTTTATGCAGGAAATCATTCAAAATTGTTTTAAAATAAATTTTAGATCTCCAATTTTCAACGGATGATGAAGAATTTGAAGAAGTTATCAGTGAGAATGACGAAAGTGTCGCAGCAACTTTAGATCAAGGTGAAGGCCTATCGCGGGGTGCACAGCAAGAAATTACAGGTGAGAATCGCTAAAGCCTTATACTTGTATTACATTTCTGTTTCTCGGAGGTAAACTGCACTAAGCTGCAAAAATTAAAATATGCAGGGGAACAATTTGAAGGTGTTTCATTCCCATAGATTTATATAGGGATGATGCTTGTGATACACCACTTCATTTTTTGGGTACGGCCAAATTAAAAGAAAACCGTTGGAAAGAGCATAAAAATCTGTAGGCTCGTACCTTGGACGGATTGTACCTGAATCCAAGTGCCATTAAGCATAAACCTCCACTAAGGATTAACGATAAACTTGGTGGCGCTTTAAACTAGATGAAAGTGGCATTTTAAGCAGGCCATGAAAAAAATCACGATTTTTGTCTATCAAGACGAGGTTTTATGCGTTAAATTCACGGTTTAACCAATATGTGAAAATTTATATCAATTCAAATTAAGTTTCAAGAGCGTGTGCGAATCGGTCTAATTACCCAATTGACCAAATTGGTTGGAAAACCAATTGGATTTCCAATCATCTTGTACCAAGTACCGAAGGTACGATTTATGGAATTTTGACTGGAAATCCAAGATTTTTTCCTGAGAAAATGGTCCTTTTTGTACCATAAGCTCCATAATTCCAAATGTTCCCACAAATATTCTTAAACTTTATAAAGGAGAATTGCGTGGTACATTTGGACACGGTACAAAAATTCCAACATTGGTCAATTGGGTACATGCTAAATCCCGTTCCAATTCCAGTTTTTATTGGAAACTTTCCAGCTCGCTGTTATAAACTAGAATCCGACCGATAGTCAGTTTTTGGCCGAAGCCGAACTTCAGCCTCTTCCTTAAACTTCGGGCGTGTAAGGAAAAATGTTATAAGTGTTATATGTGGCTCACCGACCGACTGCCAAAATCAAATGAAAAACAAATGAGGTTTAGAACAACAAAGTGTGCGCAATTGTATATGGAGGGGGACATTGTCGCCGTAATCTGCCGCCGTAAATGTTGTGTCGGGACAATTGTATTTTGCGCTTAAGGGAAAAGCATTGCGGTTGTATTAAAATTTTTGCATTAAAAATAATAGTAACATTTCAAAATTTACAAAACCAAAGCACAAACGATTTCCATTAATAATAATGGAAAATGTTGTTAACATTGAGAAAGTTTTTTTTAAATATCTTAAAAATTGTCAAAAATCAGTGTATGTACTGTATTCTAATGATTTTCCCACAACCCGCTTATAAATTTTTGAAAGCAGTTGATTTGGAAAAAATTAGAAATTCGATTGCAATACAACTTTCATCATCTAACAAAAAAAATATGTGGAAAACTGAAAAATTTATGTCTCGATTAGACATAAATTTCGCCTATTTTCATGCCCCACCAAAAAATGTCTCGTGGAGACAGCAGTAATTTTTATCCAGACGAAATCTCATCGTGAAAATTTTTTTGCCAACTATTTTGATTTGACGAGGAAATTTCACTGACAAGTACATGTTTTCCTATGATAAGCCACCATTCATTCAACAAATACAAATTTTTGTAAAAACTTGAATTACGAAAAAAACGTTGAATTTGATTTTTTTGTTTGCATCTTCGACTATGGCTAAACCTTCGGCCGAAGCCAAAATTCGGACTCTAACGAAAATGTATTAGAATTAGCATACAATTAGACCATTTCACACACACCCTAAGAAAACAAAATTTTCAGACTGTGTAAAAATATTAACCGTGTAAAACCGGGATACATTTTTTCGGGATACAGTGTTATTTCGAAAGGGTGCAAAAAATCGTGTAATTCGGGGGATGGGTGTATTTCTATGCGAGTTTGCTCATCCCGATTATGACTGCCGGAAGTGCATTAGTGTCCCTACGTTATCTAAATAGTAACTGTAAATTTAGTTGTAGTATTTTCAGAGTGATTCATCAGATTTATTGGCTTTAATACATTTTTGCATCGGTTAATGGATAATTCGAAATTTTTTATATCTTGTAACACAAAAAATATTCTTTATCAATGAGACAAAGGTTTTCGAATATAAAATGTTCTTGTAGTCATGTGCATTAATAAGTATGTCACTGTCAAACACTTATTACAACACTAACGGAACACATTTAAAGTGATATTTAAATCAAGCTAATTTTGAAATTCAAAAAAAAAAAAATTAAATCTTGAGATTCTTACTACAAAGAAGTCACTCTCTTTTTAAAGGCATCACCTCAGAGCAACATTTAAAAGAAGTTTAAAAAAGTGTTGTATTTTAGTGTTGGTTGAAATGTTCCATCTACAAGTCCGGGTTGTACCTTGGATCGGGGAAATTCAAGTTGCATAATTTGATTTTTCCAAATATAACAATGAGAACTATTAGCACAAAGGGTTTTTATGTACCAGTTATCAGAACTTCACTGTATATTTTTTTTTAAATTATGCATAGATTTTTTAATACCAATCGGAAAGAAAATTTTGGTCCAAGGCACGAACCCTCGAAAAAACCGATTTTAAATTTTTTTTACATAGTACAGTATATTTATTACAGATTTGTAGTTTTTTTTTCAACTGAACATTAAGTATATTTTTATATTAATTTTCTCAAAACCAACGTAATAGGACCTAATGGTGAAGATGACAGCCAACAGGCAGCTGAAGCCATGGTACAATTGAGTGGAGTTGGATTTTACACTCAACCACAAGGTTGGCAAAAATATATTTAATATTTTCATTTAAATAATTGTTTTATATATAAAAAAAATATACTTTATAGATGAATCTATGGATTTGGATCCAAATTACGATCCATCTGACTATTTGGGACTTCCTAATCGGTCAAATGATGAACAAAGTAATCAACAAGATCAATTGAACAAACTAAGCTCCTTTGAAGAAATAAGGTCAACTCAAGAGCTACTTCCTAGAGATGACCAGCATAATCCGAATATTGGGATTCATGATGACCTTGAGATCTCAGATAGTGATGAGGAAGAAAATAAATTTATGATGGAAATAACAAAAGAGGAGAATAATGACGTTGAACAAGATAACGATGATGGAGGTTTGTGGTTTTGAACAGTTGTAATTAAAGTTTCTGTTAAGATGTTTATTAAAAATAATAAACATACAAGATGTACTTTTATTAAAAATGGTAAATAAAAAATCTTATGTGGTCATCACCTGACTTTACGAAAATTTTATTTTTTTATTTGTGGTACACAAAAAAGTCATTTGTTGGAAACCAAAAAATACGCAGTTGACCGCTAGGTCGTATGGCGCTCTAATGTAATAGGTGGAAAAGTATTTACGAAAAAAAAAAAAGATTTCAAGATGGTGTCATTTTTGAATTTTACGAATTAAAAAATGTGGCCTTACGGCAGTAGCCATAAGAAAAATATAGATTTCTAGGGATGGACCACGCAAAATTCAATAAAGATTTATGGAAAATTGTTTTCCAATACTTCTCGCATTTAAAGTTTTTTGATCTGACGTATAATTTTCGAAAAAATTCCAAACAACATTTTCATTTGTAAGAGTAGGTCGACCGTTGTTTTATAATTCTTTTTTGTTAGGTTTTTAAGCTTTTCGGTCTTTCTTTGAATAAAAACAATTTCAAATTTATCCTTTCTGGTTATTTATTTTACCGACGTTTCGGTCATGTTTATGACCATTTTCAAGGTACTACAATATAAGATTGTTATTTTTAGACCAACTCCAAAAGATTTTATAATTGAACAATTATTATTTGAATTTACTTACTTTTGTTTATATATTAACATGAAGAACAAGTTAACAATGTTGACGAGATCGAAATAAATTAATAAAGTAAAAGCACTGGACGTACATTTCAATAAATAAATACGACGTCACATAACAATAATTGGACTTAAAACTATGGAAGGAATGATGAACTAATAACAGTTTATGCTGATCATGTATTTGCTTGTTTGATGGTATTAAGTGTATCTCATCGCCGTAATCGTTTATTGTTGGTAGTATCACTGTCATTTGTATGAGTTCGTCTTCTCTTGCGAGAGCTTTTCTCATCGTCAAGAAGAGAGCAGTATATCGCAGAGATATCGTCCGTGTCACGTTTAATGTTGTAAGTGTCTTCGGTGTATATGTGAAGAGCTTCCACTGTCAGCCGTTTTTTGTAGTTATTTTGTGTCGATAGTATTTTTGTTTTTTCAAAATCAGGTGTATGGCCATGAGTATTAAAATGCTCAACAAGTGCTGTGTGTGGTGTAGTATCTGTAATACCTCTAGTTCTCTTTAGGTCATTTTTATGATTATTAATTCTTTTTTCTAAAAATTGCTTAGTTTGACCTACATAGCTAAGATTGCAACTCTCGCCATGACTTGCATCCCCTTTGCACGGAATTTTATAAATTACGTTTGACTGTTTAGATTTAGGAATAGGGTCTTTTAATTTTGTGTAAATTGATTTTTGAAGGGTGATTTTATTTTTGTATGCCAATGTTATGTCTTTAGTGTTATTTTTTAGAATTTTAGCAATTTTTTCCGTAGTCCCATTAATATACTTCTATACATACGATCATTACTCAAATTGACGGAAGGTGGTTCAACAGGTTGGTTGTTGTGCAATCTAGTTTTTAGTAATTTGTGGATAATGTTTTTCGGGTAGTTATTTTTGCATAAGATAGTCTCTACAATTTTTAAGTTTTTCTTGTGAAATTTTTCGGAGCTAAGGGTAAGTGCAGAATTAACCAACTGACGGGCTGTATTTATTTTCTGTTTATGGGGATGTTGGGAAAGGTAGTTCAGAATGCGATCTGATGTGGATGGTTTTTGGTACCAATCTGTAAATAAAGTATCTTTGCTTCTTAGTACTAAAACATTTAAAAATGGGAGGCAATTATTGGATTCGGTTTCATGTGTAAATTTTATTTTAGGATGGTAACTATTTAAAGTGAGTAAAGTTTCATTAACTTTGTCTTTTGGGATAATTGCAAAAATGTCATCCACATACATATTTTTTAATTTCATTCCTTCCATAGTTTTAAGTCCAATTATTGTTATGTGACGTCGTATTTATTTATTGAAATGTACGTCCAGTGCTTTTACTTTATTAATTTATTTCGATCTCGTCAACATTGTTAACTTGTTCTTCATGTTAATATATAAACAAAAGTAAGTAAATTCAAATAATAATTGTTCAATTATAAAATCTTTTGGAGTTGGTCTAAAAATAACAATCTTATATTGTAATACATTTTCATTTGTGTTCCTTGAAAGTTTCCATAAAAAGGATAAGATCCAAAAAAGCTGAGATACATTTCAAACAAAACAATAATCACGGCAATACGTTTAGTCTTTAAAAGTAATGGCAATATTCCCACTCTATCATTTTCACTCATACATTGTACGACTAAAAACCCTTATTTTTAGGATATTTGCCCTCATTCATCTCTCAAAAAAACTGAGTTTTTTGCGACAGTGCACTCGCACGACGTAGAAACTTAGTTTATACGAGAAAGTGATGAATGAATCGATGACAAATGTGAGTGGCCCTTCGATGACATGTTTTTTTGCTCAAATTTTTTTGTCGTGAAAGCGGTTTTCCTTGTTAGGCAAAAAACGAAATGTTTATTTAAGAAGCCGTGCGAGACCTTTGTCTTTTGGAAACAAAAAAATTGAAACTGCAAATCTTAATGTGTAAAGTTTAATTCGAGTTTTTCTAATATCACCATCCGACACGACATTAGAAAATCCAAGAGATTCTGAAAATAGGTCTAAAGAAGATATCCGTGTGTTTACGCTTGTTAAACGGAAAATAATATTGTATGTAAAATGACTTATGCTACATTTACACGAATGACAAATTTGTCATTTTTTTCTTGTCATTATGTTAATTCCCGTGTAAATGGCATAATTTTTGTAATTTTTTCTGTCAGAAAATGTCAATCTCTCATAAAAGAATGAACTTGTCCATTCTTTTATGCCAGATTGTCATTCGTGCAAACGCAATATTAGTTATGACAACTTTAGTATTCAACTTTTGTCATAACTAATATTGCGTTTGCACGAATGACAATCTGGCATAAAAGAATGGACAAGTTCATTCTTTTATGAGAGATTGACATTTTCTGACAGAAAAAATTACAAAAATTATGCCATTTACACGGGAATTAACATAATGACAAGAAAAAAATGACAAATTTGTCATTCGTGTAAATGTAGCATTATACTACTGTGCCCAAAAAGTATAGGGATTGGTTCATTTAAGCTTCCCGGGGATTATGAAATCATGTTAATAATTTTTTTATTAGATTGGTAGTTTTTCACATCTACGCAAAATTTCATGACATTAGCTTGGTTACGCTTGAGATACGCTTGTTTTTCTGTATCAAAAAAAGTGCATTTGGCGATTTTCATAATGTTTGATGTTGTTTAATATTTCGGCAACAGGCACGTATAAAACGTTTGAAAAGCCATCGGTGACCATGTCGAGAACAAGAGTTTTTGATTGGTATAAACAGTTCTAGCAAGTCAGAGAACGCATAGAAGAATAATAGCGGCCCGAGCGACCATCAACGTCAATTAATGAGAACAACGTGAATCAAATCAAAGAACTTAATTTTAAGAACCTTCGATTAACATCTAGAGACCTTGTTGATAGGGTTGGCATTTCAAAAAAATCGGTCAGTACCATTCCCAAAGATGTATTATAAATGGAATACTATAAATTATGTAGCTTGAATGATTTTATTTCGCGCTTTAATAGAGCATTCTTCTGATGACGGCACCAGTTCCTTCATCAGAATTGGCATGAACAGAGAATACCATTAAGGTAAATAAGTGACATGACCTATCTTTTTCACATCAATGGCTTCGTGATGACTTTCTGAGCAGGGTTATTCAGGGTTATGACTGTGGTGTAGTCAGCTACACAATTTTTTTTATCAATTCCCCTTCAGTAAAAAGTTTAAAAAATATTTTTAATAATTTCTGTTCTTCCATACTTTCAGCGTTATATTTTTTCTTATGATCAATTTTATAATATCAAACACTGAAGATATGCAAGAGATTATTTTTTTTCTGTTTAGTGTATTTCTTTTAAATAAATTTTTTTTTTTAATTTTTTTTTCCTTTTTAGTCATTTTGTATTTCATTAGTATGACTAAAAATCCAAACTGACGCCTATCTTTCACCACACTTGTTTATACTTTTTAGTCTTCGAATACATATCCTTGCTTTTGAGATATTCTTAAGGGGTTTTTGTCTCCAAAACCGGATTCATCGATCCCAAAAACCTTCGAATTAGATTTTCTCCGGAAAAATTGCGGTTAAAGATAATCACGTTATCCTTACAGGATCCTTACAGACTTATTTATGTCAGAATCGGATTCAACTACCACAAAAACCCCCAGATGAGATTTTTTCCTGGAAAATTTTAGGAAAAGGATAATCACGTTATCCTTACAGGAATTTATCTTATCATTAAATGGACGAAGTAGTGAAAATATTGTATTGTCATCGGACTTACGAATGTGTACAAAATTTCAAGTCAATCGGATGAGTGGAAGTGGACCAAAATTAGTTTGCAAAATTTGACTCTGACAGACAGACAGACAAACAGATACGAAGGCAAGCTAAATAAAAGTAAAAAAAATTTAACTCGTAATAATTCGTAAATAGAAACAGTTTAGCGCAATTTTCTTGAAAACTGTGCATCGTATCAAAAAGTTTTCTAAAACAATAGTATTTAGAATAGAATTAAACATAATTCAATACAGTAAAATCTAATCGGACTACCTTGGTATGAAAAATTTTGCGCTATTCTCTCGAACATGGTGAGATGTCGTTTTCGACCAGTATTTCCCTAAAAAGACGAAATCAAATAACCGTTGGCCGGACGAATGGATTATATATTGCGAGTCTCTTAGCAATTTAAAATAGGTAATTGCCTGTAAACAGAAAATTAAACTATGTATAAAATATAAATGTGTAATATTTAAATTTCTTTTTACATATATCCACTATCAAAGCGACAGTTAACTAATGTGGCGACATTTGCACGACCGACCACTAATAACTATTGACTGTGACATCACAATTTGTTAGTTGTTGTAATATCACCACCTACCACCTTGACCACTATGAACAACTATGCAAGTGTGTGATGAACAATAAAAAAACCTTGTTTGTTTTTAGATAATTTTATTGTTAGGTTCTCAAATAATTACTGAAATCAAAAGTTACAAAAAATTCTGGGCAAGTTAAGTGAAATAGCAATATTAATGTAAAAGTAACGATGGTTTAACGAAATGAAAGAAACAATAGAAATGATTTGGAATGATAAATTCAATAATTTTAAAGTACAAACCCGTATTTAAAAAAACGTGTGAACTCCATACAAAGCAATTCATAAAGAGAGCCTCAAAATCCTCGATAATTTGAAGTTTTTTCTGCCCTCATGAGCATCGACATATCGAGGTGCGGCTGTATATTAATCAGACGCTTTTAAAAATTTCAAGAGATACAATGCGAAAAATATAAGCAATTCAAGAGATACAATGCGAAAAATATAATAGACGAGTTGGATTTGAGTAAAAAAGTTTTATTTAAGTTGAAGTTAAGAATTTATTGTGATGTCGTACAAAAATTATGTAAAAACAAATTATATTAATATAATATTTGCAATTTAATAGTATCTTGTCCAAATAATTAAACTTACAGAATATAGCATAAATTAGTAAATTGCGTGAAAATAAGCAAAATAAATTTGGGAGGCTGAAACAAAAACGTTTGAATTTATAGCTGTGGCATAGAATCAGGGTATGGAGATCATTCTTTTCAATGCGTTCGTTTAAGTCATATCTCTATTTCGTCACTTCCTGTATATGCCTGTATTTGGACGGTGCAATATTTCGGGAATGCTAGAAGATAATGATTTGCCATTAACGGCAAGAATTTAGAGAACTTCGAGTTAAGGACAAGAATTATTTGACAGTTTCAATTTTTATTTAAAAGAAACAAAAATACGGCAGTTGGGAGAAACAAGTTGAGTGAAGCGTTTCGCTCCCACTTTAGCGAAAATTTTATTTTTCTTATTCCCACATTCAACTGTTATTGTGTATAAAAGCTTCTATTTGTGAACTAAAATTGCCCTTAACCCTTTCACTCGGCATTTATTTCTAATAGCAAAAAAAATGTGTTGTTGCTTTTTTCAATAATAATATATAAAAAATATATATTATTATTGAAAATAAAACATTTTTTTTTTTTGCTTTTTTCAATAATAATATGTAGCAACACAATATATTTCAAAATTTAAAAACTTTAAATATCTTTTTAGAAGTCTCTTTTAGATAATGTACTCATTTGTATACATAACATGTCAATCATTGTCCCTCTCCCTTCTAATTCTCTTAGAAATGCGAGTTAAATATGATGTACACAATTGTGTACGCGCCGAGTGAAAGGGTTAAATGATTTTCCCACTGAAGCGGGGTCGACGCTATGATTTCAAATTAAAGTTTTTTTTCTGTTAGGCACGCCAAAACGAAATTAAACTATCGATTAATAGCAAAATAAGATACTAAGGAAATTTATATGATATTACACTATTTCTAAATGATTATTTTATATGCACAAAAAGTGTGAATCTTATGGTTTCTATTCATCGAAATCAATATCTGAGTCATCTGAATCATAGCCTTCCCCTCCGCGAATTGTCTTTTTTGGTTGTTGAATAAACGATTTTTTTGTTTGTCCAGGCGGTGTTAATAAATCTCCCTAAATTAATACAAAAATAATTTTTGTCAATCTTTTAAGTTTAGAAAACAACCTTGTAATCAATAGCCCCCGACTGAGCTATTCTCCACTCCAATAAATCAGTAGAAAAGTCGTCTCTATTTCCGACATCTGTGAATCCTACGATGTAGTCTTTTGTTTTGCTGTCCTTTACTAAAGCTATTGTTGGAATCACCTTAATTCTGAGTCTTTGGGTTAGGAATGGAGATTTCTCTGCATTCACTTTACAAAATCTTGCTTCTATATGTTTAACGGCTAGAATTTTCAGATGTTTGTCAACTATCCGGCAGCGCTCCGTACTGTCCCGGTAGAAATGACACACAATGTTGGGAGACTTTTTCGATACTTCAAAAAATTCCTTTTCGTCAGCTAATTCAGAATATACACCGTGTCCCTGCAGGGAAAACTTTTAAAATGTACCATTAACATACTTGCAGAATTGAATTTACGTTTCTTAGCCATTCCTCCCTTTGCTTTGCTTGGTTCTTCATTTCCTTGATTCGTTGTTCGCGAAGTGCTCTTAACTCATCGGAATCCATGTTATCAAGCATACCAATTTGATTGTCTAGCTGCTTCTCTAACTGCACAGCAGCAGTCACCAAATTATTCTGTATCATTTGATCCATATTGCCCAAATTTACTTTAAAAAACGAAAAATGTTAATAAAAAAATGTTGGGTTGAATTGTGTAGGCGCTTCTTAGGAAATGAGAGCTGAATTCCTTATGCTACACCTGTTTTTTCTACAGTTGTTTTCGAATAACTGTGATACTTACTACAAGTTTTAAAACTGGCCCGTAAAAAAACAACGATAAAAGAGAAAAACTTAATACTTCCTTGTGACTACACGTGCTGTAAATAACTATTTTTTTAGTTTTTAATGACGGCACACTCATAACGCCTTACCTTGCTCAGCTGTCACTGTGTCATTGTAGTATAAATTCTGGGTTTTTTCTTTCCATGGGGTAATTTACAACTCGGCCGTGGCGAATCTAGAGAGCCTTAATCATAGATTAAAGAGTTGCTATAGATAGAAACAAATTCGTTTTTTCATACCTACGGTAAAGAGCTGCGCCAGTGGAAGTTCAAATGATATACCAAAAAAACGAACACTTATCGTTTTTCCATTGTCGCTGAGTAAACCAAAAGCAAAGTTTTTCAACATAGAAATTGCAAAATTACTAGGTCTGTTCGATATAACTCTGAATTTGTTTTTATCGAACAACTTGGAGTAAGTTCATAGTAAGTCACTTTTGAACTGTCAAGGTTGAGGTTAAGTTTTACGTTTGTGTACAACATTTTTAAAATGAATATCAAGGAACTAATCATGTTTAATTTGATTTCTCTCCAGAATTATTTTCAACATAAATTTTCATAATTATACATTTTATAATTTTTTCTTGACTTCCAAACACTGTAAAAGAGAGGTTATATTTGACAAATATCAGCTGTCAAAAGTTTACTCCAACTAAAAGCAAGAGTAAGACCAGGACTGAAAAGATGAGTCCTGGACTTACACTTTTCTGTTCGATATGTGTTCGGAGTAAGTCCAGGACTCATATCGAACAGAAAAGAGTAAAAAATTTTACTCCGAGTAAGTGCAGGACTCATATCGAACAGACCTAATATATAGATAAAAGGTATCTTTTATACTTTTATATAGATAAAAGGTATCTTTTATACTTTTATATAGATAAAAGGTATCTTTTATATAATATATAGATATCGAAATAGTCCCTGAACCAAAACCGAACCTTTTTCAAAAAACATTTGGTTTGCATCTCTGCTAAATACTATAAGCTGTAAATTGCTGTTGTGTGGTATAGGTTCTGATTTTAGAGAAAAAAATCGAAATTTCTTTCTAACATCGTGTCTTCACTTGGGATTTTTCATCGCAGGGATTTTTGATTGACCAATCAGAGCTCGAGTTGACGGCGATAAAAAATCCCAGAGATAAATTTCATGAAATCTTGCAATTGCAAAATTTCATGAAATCTTGCAATTGCAAAATTTCATGGAATTTCCCGATTCAAGATGGCGGAATCTAAATTCTCCCGACAAGTAGTTGCGAAAATAACTAATTTTTACAAACAATACGATACAAAAAGCTTTGGAAGATAATAAAGGGTGGTTAAATTTTAAGGGCCGACGTACTTAGAAATGTCAACCAGGAGGTAATCAGGGCAGCCAACTAGAAATAAGCCAATTTGACTGAACAAATGTAAAAAAAAAATCCTACTTTTCAGCAGCCGAAAAAATCATGACAGTACGGAGATTTAAATCATGATGCAAGATTTTTTGAGTCTCCATTAGATTTTTTCGTGATTGGATTTAAATACAATCTGGAAAAAAGTCTAATGGAGTCGTGGAGTAATTCCCGAGAGCGTCTTTTCCTCAAAACCGGTTTTTTTGCACCCCTTTAACGTACCGTCTCGCATGGCCTATTGCGAGAGCGGAGACTATGGGCCTTATTATGGTTGTCAATTCACAATTGATAGTTGATACCTATCAACAAAATTGATAAATCGGTATTACGAATGTCAATCGGTGTCAACTTTATTGATAGCTGTGAACCAAAGTTGACAACGATTGACATTCGTAATACCGATTTATCAACTCAGTTGATATTTATCAACTATCAATTGTGAATTGACAGTTCATAATAAGGCCCTATGTGTTTTCTTTTCATCGCCATCTTGAGAAATAAAATTTCAAGAGATTTTCGGCCCAGCTGTCAAAAAAATCTCAAAAATCTCAATTTTTTCTATTTTGCTCAATCTTAAAGGCTTAACTATAATCGACATAAGAACGCATATGTAGCTGCATATGTCATTTCCAGAATAAGAAAGTCAGTGTTAATACCCACAATAGGCATATGTCAAGAGTGTTGCCACTTTCAAACCTTCGTTAAACATTCGTTAAGCATGAATAATTCGATACAAATGGAACTGGCATATGTAAATAGTGAACATAACCTAAAATTTTTCCAAAAAGGGACTCAAGCAGGACAACAGATAGTCAAAGATATTTGTGGTCATTCTCGTGTGAATAAAAAATTGATCCGGATCAAGCCTTTTTACTTTTAAGAAGGTGACTACGTAGTATCCGTGTGTTTTCCTGTCGCGATTGATTTCTCGTACATCACATGAACGCTTCTTTCTGCCGTATCCATCCAGTTCATCTTTCAGGTCACTTAATTCTTTTAAGCACTTCACAATTTCAAATATTTCTTTAATTTTTTTCAATTCACTCATTTTTTCCTTCAACTTTGTCAATTACTATCGAGAAGAATTTGACTTTACTTATGTCAGTCTATGCCTATTATGGTTAGCTTTTATGTTGACAGCTATGCATGTCAACATTCGTTGGGAATTTGACATTTGCATATGCGTTCTTATGTCGATTATAGTTAAGCCTTTTTGTTGAAGACGGATACATTACGGTGGTATTAAACAGAAGTTTCAATGGGTACTTGACCAATGTTAATATGGCTTAACAAAAGTTTCACTGGTTAAGCCATGTTCCACTTTTGTCAGCATTCAGCACACTTGATTTTGTCGCTTTGAAAAAGTAGGGGAAACGCGTAGAAGCTTGAAAATAAATTCAAAAATTTAAAACAAATTTTTGGAGTGGTTGTGAATTTTGCGGCAAAAGTCTTACTTTACTGGATTTAGTAGGCGTCTGATTAAGAAATTATACAAGCAAGGTGAGGATTTTTTGTTTTAGTGACATTAAAATTCGGTCTAATGATTTTGTCTTTATCTGGCCAATATAAAATGTACGCCGAATAGTCCAATTTTATCTCATTGTGTCCGAGAAGATAAGCGGCGTCTCGCGATAACCTTTGTATCAAAAACCAATTGGTTTAAATTTCGTAGTTACTGTTTAATAAATTTTGCCTTGAATCGTGCTATTCGGTATGCATTTGTTTACAAAATAATAAATAGACATAGGTTTCGCTTGAGACTTCTACTGCAATGGCTTCTCATGATGCCCCTGCACTTTTTTGCATTCCATTTGAGCCCGATTTCAGAAGGGCGCGCGGTGGCATTGGTACTTGTATGGTAGAGCAAGAATTGGATTTACAGGAGAGGTACTTGGTCACAAATAGAAACTGTGAGTTAATTCTTCTTCCCGCGCTATCCGCGCTCATATTCTTAAATTATAATTACAAGTTCTGCTTCGCCCCTTTTCGTTGAGGAGGCAGCGGCGGCTGCGAAAGTGTGCGTGCGATCTGCAACTCGACTGTGTGCGTACCAATAGAACAAAATAAACGATTAGATTGGGATGGGACTGTACTTGGAGAAATTGACTACCAAGCGCAATCGAAAAAAAGAGTGCTCAAGATATTTAGCGCGAAAGTTGTTTTCTAAACTATTTAAATCTTAAACGATTTATTCGTCTTTCTTGTATTTCTTTATTTTATTCCATTTCATCAATTAGAAATATTGTGAAGACAGAGCGAGTGTTGTGGAAATTCAACATTGCTGACTATGCTGCTATGTTAGTTTTTGAATCGGGGGATTTTATTTATTTGGTGTGCGGACTTGCTGACCAATGAACCTTGAAATTTTTTACTTTCTTCTACGGAGTATAATAAAGTATTGTATTCATGAAAAATTTCGACCTCTTAATTTTGCCTAAAAAACATTTCCCGATCACTCCTGAGTCGATTGGAGTCATATTTAAAACATAACAAAAGCTATAATTGCCAATCTGGCAATCATTGGAGACCCGTATGGTGATATTTATATCAAAATTCGAACAGTTGTACCAAAATTCCACTTTGAAGTCAAACTTTCCAATAAGAATTTTTAAAATTTATTCCAATCGGATTTTGATGTATGGGAGTTTTATGTAGAATCATATCCTAAATAACTTTTGTTCTTGCACTTTTTTGATAAGATGCACCGTTTTTGAGATATTCGCAAAAAACGTTTTCGTTCGTATGGGGGGTACCCCCCCTAATGGTCCATTTTTGCCCATTAACGAACTTAGCCTCGCATTTTACGAAAAACGGATCCACGCAAAATTTCAAGTCTCTAGCTCAATCCGTGCGCCCGCAATCCGCGCCACAGACAGACGGACAGACAGACAGACGGACGGACATGCAAAATTCAATTTTTTTTATCATTCTAAACACACTGGTGTAATTCATTTTTTTGTGTGATGACGGGATCTTGGCGTTACAAACGGTAAGGCAAAGTTAATATACCCTTTGGTTTCACCATACGGGTATAAAAATGTCTTTCTGTCTGTCAGTCTGTCAGTCAGTCTGTCTGTCAGTCTGTGTACAAGATTTCTCAAAAACTAATAGAGCTAGCGCCATGAAATTTTATAGGCATGTTGGGTCCTGAAATGGGACGATCCTATCAACTTTTGGTGGAAATCCGTTAACCGGAAGTATCCAAAATGGCGGTTTTTCAAAAATTGCAATTTTGTTTTTCTCGATTTACTCCCAAACTACGCGTTTTTTAGTGGCCTTAAGTATGACAAAACTTGGAGAAAATAAAATTTCCCACACTTTTGTCTTTAGCTATAACTCGATATCTCCACCTGTTATCGAGATAAACCGTTATTTCCAAAAAAACAGTTTTTTGCGATTATCTCGAAAACTAACGGGTTTTTGCTGACTGAATGTATGAAGTGAATTAATGAGAATGGCATTCTGCACAATTTTGTTTCTTACCGTTATCCGTTATCTTTTACCGTTATTGAGATATTTTCATTAATATGTAAAAAATCATATGTTTGCGAATAATTTGCAAACTAACGGTTTTTCGACAAATCAGTTAAAAGAATAATTAAAGATGTTAAAATTTTCTACATTTTTGCCATTTACCGTAAATTGATAGCTTTTACCGTTCTCAAGTTATCTCAAATTTTGTACGTTTTTGATATTTTTGAATAAACCAAGAATTTATTGGGCGGTCGTCTTAGGTTGACAACGCGACAGGGCTCTAGCGTAAATTGCGCAGGGTCGTAGATTTTGTATAAGAAAGTTTTGTGTTGACCACAACTGATATTTTTTATTTACTAGCCTTTAGGACAATAACGAGGTAAATAAGGTTGTAAAAGATCCGAATATATTTTAATGGGTAGATTTTTCTTGTGGGATTTTCTGTATTAAAAAGTTACTTTTACCAACTTTATAAATCGGTTACACCTTGTAGACAGCTTGTTTAAATGCAAAACACGTATAGCTGCATATAAAATTTGTGTCTCAAAGATTTTTCAGCATTCCTCATACAAATTTACACGGAGAAATGCAATACGGATAATTGCATCAAACGCATACATTTTCAAGTTCATAAATGTCAAAATTACATTTTATTTTACATGCACATTTACAAAAATGAAGTATAGTTGAATTGCAATTTTCGAAAAGGACTCATCTCCGAAATTTAAAATTTTTCAACCGACACAAAAAACTGAATTTGACGTGAGTTTTTCCCCCAAAATAACGATCATTTTCCCCCAGAAAATAGTATTCTTCAGATGGAGAAATCCAACTGATGGAGAAAATGATCGTTATATCCAATTTGATGGAGAAAATGATCGTTACATACAGTTTCCTGAGATAAGTCCATTTCGAAAAATTTTTATTAAAAATTCTCTGAGATCAAATTTATTTTCAACAGTGGAGCGCACAGTGAAACATTTATTGCGAAAATCGTGTATAAATTGTAATTAACCCGTTCGGTACATGTTTTTTTCTATGGGCGTTAAAGATTCTCTCTATACAAATTAATGATGTTTAAGCTATTAGTATTCATTGAAAACAAAAAAAAAAATCAAAAATTTTTATTTTTTTACAAATACGTCCACTGTAGTCTAGCTTTTTACTCAAAAAATAAAAATTGGATCACAAAGTGCATTTGGTGCACTGAATGAGAATAGACTGTTGAAAATAAATAAATAATAAGACAATTTAAATTTTTTAGCATGATGCCATATGGTATCAAAATACCGAATGGGTTAACAATTAATTTGTATGCATTATACGGGAAAATACACGTGGGTCATTTTATGACCCGCAACATTCTATTTGTGTGTATTTTTCAAACATAATAGAAAGGCAGAACACATTTTTGAAAAGAACAAATTACTAAAGTTTTTTCTACACTTCACTATATTTTTATGCCTTGTGATTATGTTAAAAATAGAAAAATATCTCTCCATAAAAAAATGTTTTAATTGAAAATCTTCGTCGTCCAGCTATGATGCATCGGTCGACCACTTTATACAAATTTCGTCTGTCTTCATAGAAATTTTGAAAAGTTTTTTTTATTTAACTTACTTTCGTATCTGTTTGTTTGTCAGGATTAAATCTTGCAATCTAATTTTGACCCACTTTCACTCATCCTCAAGTCAATCAGCAATATTGCACACATTAGGTACCTTCGACGACTCATTAAGTCGTCCTTGTAAGGACAAGGAAAGGTCCTGTAAGGGTAACGTGATTATCCTTTTCCTCAAATTTCTCGGGAAAAAAATCTTATCTGGGGATTTTTAGGATCGCTGAAACCGATTTTAGAGTCAAAAAGTCCGTGAGGATATCTTATCTGGGGATTTTTAGGATCGCTGAAACCGATTTTAGAGTCAAAAAGTCCGTGAGGATATCTCAAAGGCAAGTATATATATTCGAAGACTAAAAATTAGGTAATAAGCGAGGCGAGAGACAGACGTCATTTTGGGTTTTTAGTCATACTAATCAAATACGAAGACTAAAAAGAAAAATTTAAAAAAATCTTTTATTTAAAAAAAATGTACTAAAAAGGAAAATTAATTTTTTTTAATTGCTGTGTCAGAACTAAAAGCATAAAAAATAAAATAAATATTCATCTCGCTTTTATTACCAAAAAAACCATTTTATTCATTTTTAGTGCATTTTTGAAAAAAAAGCTATTATTAATTTTTTTTGTTAGGTAATGTTTATACCATATAGGTGAGATCATAAATAGGGTATTTGCTCTACCATTTGTAACGCATATAACTGTTCTGTGTAACAGTGAATTAAGTTTTTAAACTTTTTAGTTTAAAAACTAAAATTTGAAGTTGAAAATTTCACTTTTTTGTTTTTTCGGTTTAGCTTTTAAACTTTTTAGTTCAAAGACTAAACTATTTGTTTGCGAAATTTCATTTTTGAAAATTTCAACTTTTTTCTTTAAAATTTAAACTTTAAGTATAAAATTTAGCTTTTGAGGTTTAAATTTTCAACTAAGTTGGTTTGAGATGCACATTTCTAAATGTTGAAAAACTCAACCTAGAAGAAAAAAAGAAATTCTAGAAAAAATAAAACTTAAAAATTTAAGCTGAGCTTTGTTCTTAAGTGGTGAATTTTCTATTGCATCAACAGGTTCGGGAAAGCTTAAGTCGTAATATTGGACCTTAAACTAAATCACCACATTTCTAAGCTTAACGATTTAAGTTTTGTTTGACAGTCAGTAATATTTAAAGACAGAACAAAGACGAAAATTAATTCTATTAATATTTAGAAGTTATTGAGTTTAGTACTAGGGCTACCGCGAAGTGTGAATTTAATGACGAATTCGACTGGCAGATTCAAAGTAAGCTCTCTCGCAGAACAGAGCAAGGTAGATCTCAAGCGAATTTTGATAATTATTTCCTTAATTTGACACTGTCTTAATTCATTTGTGACCAAATGAAATTCTTCTTCAATAGATGAAAATATATCCAATATATCATAATTTTTACTTTCTTCTACGGAGTATAATAAAGTATTGTATTCATGAAAAATTTCGACCTCTTAATTTTGCCTAAAAACATTTCCCGATCACTCCTGAGTCGATTGGAGTCATATTTAAAAAATGTCTTTCTGTCTGTCAGTCTGTGTACAAGATTTCTCAAAAACTAATAGAGCTAGCGCCATGAAATTTTATAGGCATGTTGGGTCCTGAAATGGGACGATCCTATCAACTTTTGGTGGAAATCCGTTAACCGGAAGTATCCAAAATGGCGGTTTTTCAAAAATCGCAATTTCGTTTTTCTCGATTTACTCCCAAACTACGCGTTTTTTAGTGGCCTTAAGTATGACAAAACTTGGAGAAAATAAAATTTCCCACACTTTTGTCTTTAGCTGTAACTCGATATCTCCACCTGTTATCGAGATAAACCGTTATTTCCAAAAAAAACAGTTTTTTGCGATTATCTCGAAAACTAACGGGTTTTTGCTGACTGAATGTATGAAGTGAATTAATGAGAATGGAATTCTGCACAATTTTGTTTCTTACCGTTATCCGTTATCTTTTACCGTTATTGAGATATTTTCATTAATATGTAAAAAATCATATTTCTGCGAATAATTTGCAAACTAACGGTTTTTCGACAAATCAGTTAAAAGAATAATTAAAGATGTTAAAATTTTCTACATTTTTGCCATTTACCGTAAATTGATATCTTTTACCGTTCTCAAGTTATCTCAAATTTTGTACGTTTTTGATATTTTTGAAAAAACCAAGAATTTATTGGGAGGTCATCTTAGGTTGACAACGCGACAGGGCTCTAGCGTAAATTGCGCAGGGTCGTAGATTTTGTAGAAGAAAGTTTTGTGTTGACCACAACTGATATTTTCTTTTGGGTTCGACATGATTTTATTAGCATTAACCTAAAAAGAGCAATTCAAATTTCACTACGTTTGGCAGATCACAAAATTACTCCAAAACTGCTCTTTCCGTGCTCACACACAGTACCTTATGCTACATTTACACGAATGACAAATTTGTCATTTTTTTCTTGTCATTATGTTAATTCCCGTGTAAATGGCATAATTTTTGTAATTTTTTCTGTCAGAAAATGTCAATCTCTCATAAAAGAATGAACTTGTCCATTCTTTTATGCCAGATTGTCATTCGTACAAACGCAATATTATGCTACATTTACACGAATGACAAATTTGTCATTTTTTTCTTGTCATTATGTTAATTCCCGTGTAAATGGCATAATTTTTGTAATTTTTTCTGTCAGAAAATGTCAATCTCTCATAAAAGAATGAACTTGTCCATTCTTTTATGCCAGATTGTCATTCGTGCAAACGCAATATTAGTTATGACAAAAGTTGAATACTAAAGTTGTCATAACTAATATTGCGTTTGCACGAATGACAATCTGGCATAAAAGAATGGACAAGTTCATTCTTTTATGAGAGATTGACATTTTCTGACAGAAAAAATTACAAAAATTATGCCATTTACACGGGAATTAACATAATGACAAGAAAAAAATGACAAATTTGTCATTCGTGTAAATGTAGCATTAGTTATGACAAAAGTTGAATACTAAAGTTGTCATAACTAATATTGCGTTTGCACGAATGACAATCTGGCATAAAAGAATGGACAAGTTCATTCTTTTATGAGAGATTGACATTTTCTGACAGAAAAAATTACAAAAATTATGCCATTTACACGGGAATTAACATAATGACAAGAAAAAAATGACAAATTTGTCATTCGTGTAAATGTAGCATTAGTCACTCGACCACAATTATTTTTCGAACGATAAAAAAAGGAAATTTCTTTCAGCTTCTTAAAATGTTTGTCCTCTAGCTCAGCTTGGCTTTTACTTTTTTAGCACTAAAATTTTCAAAGTTATCTGCTAATGATATTCAAATTATATAAAACTAGAATTTGGACCTGGCTTGTATTTAACCTATGGACTCCATTAGACTTTTTTCCAGATAGGATTTAAATCCAATCACGAAAAAGTCTAATGGAGATTCAAACAATTTTGTATCATGATTTAAATCTCCGTACTGTCATGATTTTTTCGGCTACTGAAAAGTAGGATTTTTGTTTTGACATTTGTTCAGTCAAATTGCCTGATTTCTAGTTGGCTGCCCTAATTACCTCCTGGTTGACATTTCTAAGCACGCTATGGATACATAGTAAATATGAAAAATCATGACTGAAAATGCCCACGCGCTGATTTCACTATTCACCAAAATATAGAGTGGGGGAAAAAATCATGATTCTAAAAAGTCTAATGGAGTCGTAGTTTTTTTTTGCGATCCCTTTTGTGGCCAATTGGCGATTTAATTGGGCTGTAACAACTGAATGTTAATTTTTTTTTCTTGATTTATTTTAGAAATTATGTAACTTTTTTTTTAAATATTAAATTTTTTGTTTACAGGATGAGCGTGCAAATAGCGAAAACATCAAATTCTAATGCCAATCGCCGCGCCAACTTATCTCTGGGTGCCGCAAAAAATCCGAAGAGCAAGGACTCAACCGACAGTGATTCCCGCAGGTTATCATTAGACGGTAAAGGTGACAAGAAAGCGGAGAAAAATGAGGATTCACTTGACAAATCTAAGGCATCGGTTAATCCTGAAAATGAGTTGGGAGCCAAACTGAATGAAAAACCAGAAAAAGTTGAAAAAAATAAATCTGTTAACAAGGACGAGAAAAAGGATGAAGTATCTAAAAAAGAGAAAGAGCAAAACGGATCCGATATGAATAAAGAGAGTAAAAGCAATGGTCACAATAAGGACGACGGGAAGTCGAAACGGGTAGAATCAAAACGAATGGATGCACCACGAGATAAGAAGCCAGGTGAAGAGAAGGCGGATTTACCCGCTGACAAAACTGAAGAAAAAAAAGATGACAAACCAAAGTCAGATAGTAACGATGTCAAAACTGCTGAAGTTCAACAAAGCGCAAAGAAAATTGAAAAAGATCGAAAGAGCTTGGGTGCGGAGAAGTTGCAAAAGCCGTCAACAACACCGATAAAAGAAGGACACAGTACTACTGAAGCTCCTCAGGAAAATCCAGGAAAAGAGAGTCAAAAATCTACACCCACTCCAGTTAAAAAGTCGAAAATTGAACAATCTACCCCGGATAAAAAGAAAAATGCACCTGCTGCAAATTGCGAAGATATGGAATCCCTGACAATTGAGTCGGATACAGAGGACAACTCTCCAACGAAGGCCACTAAAATTCTTAAATTAAAGCAATCAATTATACAGCAGGCTGAAACCTCCCCTACTAGTAAATTTTCAATTGAAATAACTTCACCATCTGCTCATATTGAGCGTCCGTATACAACTTCACTACGGGGTATATCTGGTCGTAAAAGTTTCCGACCACTTCAAGAGTCCAGCTTCCAATATACTTACCGCGATTCATATCGAAAGATACGCACTGAATTTGATAATACTTCGGCGAGCCTTAATGTTACAGTCGGGTCGGAAATTCCAAATGAGACCAGTAGCAGTTTCTCATTTTTCGGACACGGTAGAAAACGCGAAAGAGCATCCCCGAAGAATGATCAGGACTTTGAATCTAATGATCGAGAGGTTAGCCCTAAAAGTTCAAAGCGCGCACGTCTTGATCTAAGCGGATTGTTTGGTATCGTTGCAAGTCCGGTTACGATGCTACGTGCCCGTTTCTCACGAGCGAGAATTCATTCGACTAGCACACCAAATAAAATGGCGGCAAAGGAGAATGAGGAAGGTGTGGAAAATGTCTCCGTGATTGAGACAGAGGATGCAATTGAGGTCGATGCTGATGAGGATAATGAGGTAAATGTAGAAACCAAAAGCGATTCGGGCATCGCTAAAGAAGCAAAGGAATTGCAAAGTGATGTCGAAATTGCCGATGATGAATCGGTCAAAGGGAACCAAGAAGGGATTATCGCTGATGTCAACAACAAAAGAAGAATGTGTAATGTCATGTAGAGTCCTTTATTTTCGTAAGGATTTTCAAAATATGATAGAAATAAGTTTTATAATAGTTTTTATTCAATTTTCAAAAGACAGTTTCGACGACAAGAACTTAGTGTAATCCACCTTGTAGAGTATTATTCATTTAAACGTTTTTGTTTTATATATATAAGTTCATATATATTTTAATTGGATAGACTTTTAATTTCACAATCACATTATAATTTTTTTATCAGTTTTCATTGCGAATAGGTAATATTCATTTCATTTGTTTAAATAATACTAACATTTGTCGCCATTAGCAACATTATTACACTAAAATAAATGTCTTGATGAAAACATAATGTAGAGACATTTTTATACAAAACTAAAATTGATTTGAAGAATACTTGTATGCATATATTTTATATATTCAATAAAAATACGTTATGTTAAATCCACCAAAGGGTTGTATTAATTTGATCATAAAATAAAACGCGTTTAGCTACAGAGATAATCGCTTATAACAGATATAAAAAAATAGTCACAACATTGATTTCAATTAAAAACAGCAGTGGATTTTTTAGTCAAGTCAAAAGTCTCACTTTAACGTATTAGCATCGCCAGCGTATATACACGCTTTTTGCATGGCCACTATCACCAAAACGTATCTATACGCACTCGCTTAGCTTTGATATTTTGACCTTAATGTTTTGCTGGTACGTTGGGGGGGGGGGGGGGGGGGGGGATAAATTGCTTTCCAAAACATATTTAAGATTATTTCGCTCTGCCAAAGAAGCCACAAATATTTCTAACCGCTATAAAATTGTTATTTTTCAATCGATTTTATATCTGTAAACGTGAAAAGACGTGCATGAATTTTTCTCTTTCGATGTCCGGCAGAACCACTACTCCCCCCACCACTACTCCACTTGAAAAATACACGAACGCCACTGTAAAAAAAAAATCGCTGAAATGCAGTTTTTCGCATTCTAAAAACGTTTTTTGAGTGATTCATATTTTGAGCCGCGCAACCCCCACCCACTAAAATGTATTTTAGTGGGTGGGGGTTGCTTACCCACCTACTAAAATGTACTTTTAAGTGTTCCGAGACACGTTTTGTATTGCCTCCGAATGTTTTCATTTCCGTGAAAATCTGTACTATTTTGTGTTACCATTGTAGATAGTTAAATTCCTCATATGCAATCAACAAGAATTGTGATTTTTTCACCGTTAATAAATAGTTGAAGTAATAGTTTTGCGTTTTCAATAATTCTACTTTGCGATAAAAAAAAATTGGTGGCAAGGATGACTTTTTCAAATGATGCAAATGGGTTAATACCCGTTAATGTTTTTTTAGGTAAAATTAAGAAATCAATTTTTTTTTATGAATTCAATACTCTATACTACGTGAAACAAAGTAAAAATCACGATTTTCTACTGATACGCTTATTATTATACAGGCTAGAAATTAGATAGAAGTCTTTATAGATATTATTTGCTTTTTGAGATATTTGTATTGACCAAAATTAGTCATGTTTGAAAATTGGTGAAAGGACAGTCCTTTATTTAAAAGCTCTGGGGTGGACTCGCGCCAGGTGACAAGTGATAATGACTGTCACCTATTATTTTTTTGGATTTTAATAAAATGACAACTATCCAATTTTTGGACAAAATTTTGTAATAAAAAGCGACAATTACAACAATATCATCACATTGTAATTCCATTTTTATCAAAATTTGTCAAATTTTTACACTACCGACTTAAAAAAATGATAGGTGAAAGTTTTTCATTCTTTACTTAATCCTGTTGGAAAAAGCAAGTTTTTCCTGTTGTAATAAATATTTTTATATATATGTGGCAATGCTAAGTATCTTTCATATTTTATTTTCAATAATGAAGCGCCTAGTTATACCCTGATTCATATTGGAAAAGACAATTTCTAGATATTGTAGACAATAATGGAAATTAATTTTGAGAGCCATTATGATGCTTTGTATTCTATTGAAGAGCTCTGGCAGGGTGGATTCTGTTCTCTCCATATTTGTGAGAACAATTAACAAAATAAGACGAAAGAGCAACGCTTGGAGCACAATGAACGCAACCAAGCAGCAACCATCACGCGTCCAAATGTCACTTACGAGTTTATTTCACAGAAATGCTTCATAAAGTTCATATAGTGAGGTTGGGGAAATGTCGTTCGAGGAAAAATTTATAGTCATTTGTGCAATAACATACAAATAACAAAGATAAAGACCAACAAATCAAATTACCGCTTCAAAATTATCAATTTTTTATTTATTTTTCTACTTTAGTTCAGTTTTAATTTTTCTGTGTTTGTCTCACAAGGCAACAGACGACGCTTCTATTGTGCTCAACCGCTCCTGAACTGCGTTGCGTGACAGTTCGAAGCGTCCTTAGTTGCGGCTTGGTTGCGTTCATTGTGCTCCAAGGGTAAAAAATAAAAACGTTGAATTTTTATTTGAAACTAGCTTGCATGTCTATGTTGGAGCTAAACTTCAGGCTAATCGGCTCGGTAGTTTCCCCGCGAAAGGGTAACATAGCGCAAACACTAAGTTTCGAAATCACTTTACCCCCTCCCCTTACTCCCCCACCCCTCGCGCTACTTTTCCGTATGCCTATGTTGGAATCAGAACTACCACAGACACTCATGCCAAATTTCAAGTCAATCGGTTCAGCCGTTTTTGCGTGAAAGAGGAACAGACAGACAGACAGACACCAACTCATTTTTATATATTAGTATATATTTTATATATTAGGAGGATTAAGATTTTGTGGTGAGTGCGACACTGTCTCGATTTTGGTTTTGTGTGCAATAGAGACCAAAAAATTCCCAATAGTCGTATTTCAACACATATAAATTGGGAATCTCTGGTTTACTGGGAGAAGTCGATCTTACAATTTTCGTTACATACGCACGAATACAGACACAGACATGTTGCGGGATCATTGAACAGATCGATGGATATGTCCCAGGGATGTCTCCGTTATGATTTCGAATTTTGAAGTGATTTTAATACCCTTCTAATTCGAGGTAAAAAACGCAATCTCCCATTTTGAAGTTATCGCGTCCCCGGACAGACAGACAGGCAGACATGCAAAGTCAACATTCCACAAGGCGTCCCAAATTCCAATTTGTTCAGGGTCCCTTGGAGCCTTAATTCGTCCCTGACTATATGTTGCTATTCTGTGTCTTAAACTTACTGTGTAGTTCTTTATAAATTTTTTATTTAACAAAATAAAATTACAATATTATTACTTACCTTTAAAAATTACTAAATGTTGGGTGATGTGAATAAAAATATAGCTTTTGCTAAAACTGATGTTTTTTAGTTAATGTAGACTGCATACAGCTAAAAAATACATTAGCTAAAAATATCTGTTTTAGCAAAAGCTTTTTTTTTTATTCACATCACCCATTGTACTAAATTATTGTAGCTAATATAGTTTATTAATAAAAATGTTTTCAGGCATTCTCATCTTTTTTTAAAATTTTTATTTACTTATATTTTTTTTTTAAATTATACATAATTTTTGCTTATGTAACGCACTGTTTCCAAGAAAATCGTCGAAAACCTTTTCATTTGCGTGAGTACTTTTAGAGGTCGCTGATCTCGAGTTTGATATTGGACTTTCAAAATTCGAAACGGAAGGTTTTGTAAGGACAACGCAAATATCCGTATTCCACCGTTTCCAGGAAAAATTACTTTTATTGGGTTTTTAAGTTTACGAATCTTATTTCGACATTTTAAAATTTGTACCCGAAAAGAAAAATCGAGTATTTTTGAAAAAGTACACAAACCATTTTAACCCAATGACGATGGGCCCAATTTCTAGCATTACGTTAAGAGACTTGGTATCTTGAAATATTCGATAATTCAAACTTTTGTCTGTCCCCTTCAAATTCGACTTATCGAGGTGCGATATGTATTTCACAGTTAATCAATTCCCACTTTTCCTGTAAAAAATTAAAAATGTTTTTTTCGTATTTTCCATTAGGGTGTGAATAAAAAATCGAATTTAATTGAAAACAAGTATAACAAAAAATTTATTAATTAAACAGTTAACATAATTATCTCTTTCGTATGCTGAAAAACTATATAAAAAAAATCTTCATCTAAAACACACTTTAACTACGTATCTTGTAGCGTTGTCTTAGAAACCATTACAAAAATTACAAAATCTCTAATATTAAAAAGAGGATATTAAAACAGTCTTAGTTAAAAAAAATGTCATTAGATATTTGTACTATTCCAAGTATTTTGAAAAGTAATAAAAAATTACCCATAGACGCATACGTTTTTATATTCGTAGTTTTATTAAGATACACGTAAAAGTTCGACTGTACAAATGTTCAGTTTATAATTTCTGCTATTATGGTTATTTTTTATATATAAACAAAATGTTTTATCAGTATTTATTTATGGAGTTGTTTCCTTTTTTAGCTGCCAATTGTTACTTGTGGATTCATTATTTGTATTATTGTTCGTGTGATTGCTGCTGTTATAGCTACCGATATTGAATTTAGTTCGATGGTAATCTTTGCGTAAATGTTGTCTAATTTCAGTGTGGCAATGTTCATTGTTGGTCACAATAATTTCTCCAGTATCTGTTGTTGTAACGCGGGCCTTGCAATTAAATTTCCGCGACAAATTGCATTGCCAATATTTTTTATCTTTTCTTATGTATTGAATTCCGAATGTATGACCGTCATGGACTAAAAGCGGTTTTCCACGTTGGCTTAACATAAATTCTAATTTTCCATGAAACCATCTTTCACCAGGAGCCACTAAATAAATATTTACATATATTTATGTCAATTAAAAAAAATCCCCATAGTATTATAATGAGATATGGTGAATATGTCGCATTAAATAATGGTTGTGATGTAATGTTTCTGATGTTTTATCTACTTTTTCAATTCAATCTTTTCATTCTCTACGGCTTAGGAAATAAATGAATTTTTTTTAAACATGGTATTTTTTCGATTTTGGTTCAAAACTTTTCGAAGAACATTGTATGTAACAAGTGTAATTAAAATGCGATGAAAATAATTCAGAATTTATCGATAATATAATCAATAACCAGAATATAGTTTGGATAACAAAATCGCAAAAAATCAATTTTGTGTCGAGTGGTTAACGTGAAATTTTCTTCATCTTCATCAGGAGAAATTCAGAATGTCGAAATTTTCTCACGAGATTTCAAAAAGGTGACATTAAATCAGTGACGTGCGGTTTTCCAAATTGATATACATCCTTTTTACACCTATTATAGAAATGGACATTTTTCAAGTTAAATAAATTGTATTTTCGTTACTCTTAAACGTAACGAAAATATCGTTTATTAATAAAGAAACCGAAAGGATTGTCGGATTCTCCGAAATTTCTAGTTATCCTTTTTTTAACTTCTCAGAAAATGTCCTTGCATTTCAACCTAAAAGCGAAACTTACGACAAGCCCTTCCTGTGATACAAATTTATAAAAAAAAATTTCGTTCATGTGGGAAAAAAATATTTAAATGAAAAATGAAGACAATAAAATTATCTACATTTTTGCCTTACACCGTCTCTTAACGATATCACCTGTGCTCAAGGCAATTTAAAGCAAACATAGGAAATCACGGCAGATTTACTGCTTCTGAGTTCGATTTGCTGCTCAACATTTAACTCGATAGGTTTCGCAATATGCACTGCGCCAACGGTCATTTAAAGCAGCCATAAAATTCAATGGACATTTACTGCTCCGAACATTTCACACATTAATTTCCCATTCGCACCAAGTATATCGCACAGCATTCAAGTAAATACGGCAACAAATACTATGGTAGGATACTATGAGATATTGGAGTTTATTTAACATTTTGTTCACAGCCGAATTTTGGGTGCATCTTTTTTCTCCACATTAATACTACAGGAAACTGTTTTCTTTTACTCTGTTCAAAATTATTGCTGTTTTTCAGTACGGATTGTTTATTGCGATTTTTATCACATTTTTTTTTCTTAGAACTTTATTTGCGACATTTATTTGTCTATTGCAGAATAAGTTTATTTAGCAAATTTTCACTGAATTCGAATTTTTCCGGTTATTTTCTATGAAAAACTATTTTTGACGTCGTTCAGGAATAAATTATAGAATTTTGTGTCGCAATGAATAAATTTCAGAATTTTGAAATAATTTTTGCTTCTCTCGAAACGAATTTTCTAGTCATTTGTACCGGATTTCTCCTGACGAATTTTTGAATTGAAACAAAGGAAGGGAAAATTGAAACAAAGGATATTGTAAAGGAAGCGTCAGTCAAGTTTCGGCCCTCATCAGAACAACTGCTACACTTCTGTTGTTGCTTTTTGTTATGAATACCATATGTTGACGATACGAAACGATTACGATCCATGGATTACAAAAAAAAACTCCAGAGCGGCAATTTTGGTTTTTTGGGGTTTTATTTTTGTGTGGATGTGTATGTAAATGAATAAAAATTGCCATGAAAATATGGAATGGATTTTTTGCGATCGTGATTTTACATCAAATAATTTTCTCATATTTCGGTATAAGAACATGTACTCATAACAAACCGTTCATAAGATACAAAACCATAAACTACATATTTCTGGCAAATCTGAGATCTTTCTGTTCAGACTAAGAGTTTTTGTAAAATTTGGGGGTTCGGTTGATATCTTAAAACAAGGGGGTTTTGCAGTTTGCTGATCACGAACCTGATGTGGGAATCTATAAAGTTTTTTATCAAATTAGAGGATTTTTTAACTTTCATTAGATTATCGGAATGTTATTCTTCATTCTACTAAAAGAAACTAAAAGGGTTTCTAGATTAAAGCCCTAGCATGTTGCGTTTATGCCTTCTTAGCATACTGCCTCTAATGCCGTAACTGAAAGCCATATTTATTTTTAATAAGAGAAAGATTCAGATTTTCAGGAAACAATGACTTAACGCAAATATGACTGGAAACTTTGAATTACTAATTATAATTTTAACCTATTGATGCATCTGGGCGTTAAAAAATCCAGAACATTTTTTTCTTGTTCGAGGCTAAAGTTTTTAGACTGTTGTGCAGAAGTCAATAGATAAGTTTCATTCAAAACACCAATTTACGACAAAAGGCCACAATTGTTTAAATTATATAAATTTAATTAATTGTTTATGAAATTTGAACGACCATATACTGGACAAATATTATAGAACATTTAAAAATAATTTCGATTCAATTTAAAAACTGTTCCAAATGAAACATTTTGACAGCTTCCCTACAAAAGACTTTATGTCAACCGTGACGTAAGCGGTCGCCATATCAGAGGACACATTTGAACCGCTAACGCCACGATTAGCATAAATGCTGATTACGAAGTTTCTTTCCTGTGTTATTACTGTATTGTTCTATATATTAATATATAGAATCCCAATTGAAATAATAAATCTTTTATTTTAAAATTAAGTTCCAAGTTCACGTCTTATATAATATAGTGACTATTTGATTTTTATCATTCGTGAATTTTATATTTTTGCAAAGGATAGGATTGACGTTATCATTTTTTTATTCAGTAAAAATCATTTCAATTCCATCGTAGGTAATAATTTATTTTATGCACTAAAAACAAAAAAAAAATAAAAAAATCAAATTGCATTTCCAATACATATTTCATTTTTGTCATTTTCCGTTTTGAAGTACGCACGCATTGATTGAAATTTCACATAATAATTTAAAGCTAAAAAGTACAAGTGATGATCGACTATGCCCATTCTTTTGATTTTAATTTGAATAATTTTGTTCCATTTTAAATGAGGGCTGTGTTGGAGATATCGTTATCGATGATATAATATTTGATTGATTTGAGTTGTTTGAATCTTGTGAACCACAATTATCGGCTGGCGAAGGTGCTGGTACTGAGACGATTGAGGATACTGTCGTTATATTCGGACCATTGCCACTATTTGTATTGCCCGCGGCACTCTGTGTTGGTGAAGTGATTGATGGTTGATGCAATCCAGGGGAATCTAATGAATTTTGTGTTTGACTATTACTTCGGTTGGATGGACTATGAATAGTTTGTGCTGTGTTTAGCACTGGTGTTATTTGCAAACTTGATGGCGGATGAATATTTGATAAACTAGAAGAATGATGTGGCAATTGATTTATCATTGGTGACATGCCAGTCAAATGCATTAGGTTATTTTGTGATATAACATTTTGCATCATATTTTGTATCACAGCTACATTACTAGTGGAATGTTGAGCATTTGACGCATTCGGCATACCGGAGGGGTGGTGTAATTGTTGTGAGGAGGATTGAAGAGGATGCGGCGAATGATGAGGAGATAAATGTTGCTGGTGGTGCTGTTGCTGTTGTTGTTGGTGATGTTGCGTCTGTTGTTGCTGTTGATGCTGCTGCTGATGTACACCAACACCATGTAAAATATTGGTGCCCTGAGATAATCGCATGCTTTGCGTGCCATTTACCGTATTATTGATATTTGAACCCATTAGATTTGCACCACTATTTAGGCCATGACTTCCAATATTAACGGAGTTTACAAATGCCGCGGGATAATCACTGTTAGATGATGACTTTATATGCGGCTGATGATTATGAACACCAGTTGCCGATATAACACGTCCTTGATGTGTTATGCATCGTGCCCGGCACATCGTTATTCGGTACGATTTACATAGCCAGTATGTTTTCATACCTTGCTGTGTTGCTACTGTATTGTTTCTATTGAATATACAATTTCCGTGTAGCAAAGATGTTGACGATAGCATTGTTATGTTGCTTCCTAATTTGAATTTTAATAGGATATATTTCAGAAAAAAGAGACATTTTGTATCAGCACTACATACAAATATTTAAATCATGGAAGGATTTATTTTTTATATAATACAAAAAAAAATTGTGCATTAAATTGGTTACTCGTGTGATTATTTTACACTTTGTATGTTTATATACAATAAGAATAGTAGTACTAAAGCAATTGGAAAGCAAAAGTTAAAGCAATAAATTTCAACAAAAATCATAACGTAAAACAGTAGAAAAATATATTACAAATTATAATGTTGTTATAGATTTCATAGAAGAAAAAAACTGACAAGTTTTTTTGTAAATAAAATTAATTCTGCGATGTTTTTTATAACTGTCTATTGGACGCAAAATAAATATGGCTGTTAAATCGTTTTAGATAAATTAGAAATAAATTATGCCTTTGTGATGTGCAGTAATAAATTAGTCTCTAAAAAAGTGATACATTAGTCGTGAATCCAAATTAATTTCCAACACCATACAGATTTGGCCCAAATACTTAAAAAGTGACCTAACATTTTAGTTTATGAACAGAATTTCGATTTCTGAACAGCTATAAATGGAATTTGGTACAGAACTTTAAAAAGAATAATCACTTGGTTTATGAAAAAATTATAAAGTCTGGGCACCATGTATTCCGACGCGTCTCTGTCTTTCGACTTCGACGCAACTTTTAACTCTTGAGTTCGCCATATCTGCAGCTTCAAATTTCGCGGAATCGTCAGTATGAATCAAAACGTGATTCTGAACTGTCATTCCGCGAAATTTCAAGCTGCAGATATGGCGAAGACAAGAGTTAAAAGCTGCGTCGAAGTCGAAAGGCAGAGACGCGTCGGGATACATGATTCCTGTCCTGGTTATCTTATTTTTTCCAAAAAATGGTAGGCAAGCTTCTGAAGCACTGGTACATTCAGTGTAAAAAATTATTTCAGTTTTCATTAAAAAAGATTTTAAGCCCTGTAGAAAAAATAGGCGAGGTTTTTCAAAATACCACCACCATGGTGGTAAACGGGGGTGGGTAATGGGTTGGTTTTTTCATTTGATTTTTCGCACCGACGAAAAACGCGGCCGAGTGGCCATCCACACTTGAATTTTGTAATGTCATTTGTTGTTTTCACCACGTTGTTCAAAAAACGTTTAGAAACGAAAAAAAATTTAAACCAACCTAAATTTAAAGAACAAACGTCATACAAATTACCGGAAAATATGAATCATAAGGCGTTTTGTCAACATCGAAGGCCAAAATAAATACGAATTATTGCATTGGTTTTTTACGAATTATCGGAATTTTTTCAAGGGACCGGCAAATTCATATGATTTCCCATTTATCGAAATTTTACGTATACAACCTTTCGTGTTTATCATTGCCAAAAATTACACTGGTGCTTTGAATGTGTATTGTCACCAAAAGCTATTGCGTTCCAATTGCTTGGACCGATGTTAACTGTGATTGAGGCTTACACACCTAATGATTTTTGACATCTGTTTCCAGGTTCGACAAGTTCAAACTTTGGCAATTTTAACCATGGAGAAATTAACAATCGAACAACGTGGTAAAGTTATTGAAGCCTATTACGAAAATGGTCGTTCAAACAAAAATGCATTTCACGCACTTCGTGATTCAATTGGCGAAGTCAGTTGGGCACCAAGATCGTGCGATTTAACGCCTTTGGATTTCTTCCTTTGGGATTTTCTCAAGGTCTATGCCAACAAGCCAACAACAATTCAACTGTCGATGGATGATATAATATAATAATAAGGCATAAATATTCTTGGGATTGAGGAGCAATTATGCAGAGGTGTCATCAAAAATTTTGACCATCGAGTGGAGGTGTGCACACAGAATTGTCATTTACCAAATAACATGAAAAAAATTTTAAAAAAATTAACAAATAACATGTCTTATTTTCTGTTAAAATCGTACATACAAGCATAGTTTAGAGATATATAGTTAGGAAACGCGTAAGAAATTTTTTTTCTGAAGAAGAGTACATTATCGTCTGTTTCATTTGCTTTGTAGACAGTAATTGCTTTTGGGTGAGAAATGCAAAACTCTCGGGATATTTCGTATTGTCGGCAGAAGATTCCGTAAAATGTTCCTTGCCAGGCATTTTTTCTGTTTAAGCAACGTAACAAGTGAAATAAAAGTGTTTTTTTTTGCTAAAAAATCCTATCGCCATTGACAGTTGAAGAAATTGTGAAAGGCCGCTGTCGGCCCTTGTGTATGTGGTGGTCCAATATTTTCGTTTGTTCTGTGCGAGTATTACAAAATGATTGTTTTCAACAAGTCCATTTGAGCTAAATGATAAAAAGAGAGAAATGATGCTGTCGACTACGGAATGATCGACTACTTCTTTCTACAGGCGGCAAACAGAAAACCACGTTTGTGTCTTATCTATAGTAAGTCTCTAATCTATGATACAAGTACATACAAATTTTTAACTATTAATTGAAATTGAACTGTCATTTCTATTTATGCTTTTGTGTAGCAAATTGAAAAGATATACATTTCATATACATATCGCGTATCTACGTTCGCGATCTACAACTTTTTAAAAACAGTAATTTTTTAACAATAAATTTTGTACTTTTTTGTGTTGCCAAAGATTTTACAATCTATTTAGGATAATATGACGTTGCTGAATCCGAATCTGGAAGTAGTTTGGCTGGATTCACTTTTTGAGATTTTATTGGATTTTCTTAACAAAAAAAAAATATTTTTTCCAAATCTGAAAAACTGGAACGAATTCATCCAAACAACATTTCCAAATTCGGGTTTATCGGTATCAAATTACCCTAAAATAATTGAAATATCCACGGCAATTACAAAAATAAAAATTTTCAGTTTGTATGGAATTCGTGCGAAAAATAAAATCTATTTTTCGGATTATTTCAAAAACTATAGCCAGTCTGGTCAAACCACTTGCAGATTCGAAATTACCGACGTCAAGCAAAGTGCCTGTTGTGCAGTATAATTATCTTCCATTTTGATTAAAAAACATGTAGCTACGGCAAGCTGAACACAAAAAAAATTTTGTAATACTAAAAATTCTGTCCCCAAACAAATATTTTAAAAATGTTTTTCAATTTTAGTACCAAAAAATTGCGGATAAATTGGAGGAATTACGAATTTTATGCTCAAATTTAAATTCGTAGACGGACATGAAAAAACAAGTCGATTCACCACTCTAAACATACTAGTAAAATATATTTTTGTCCGACGATTGATTCTTTGCGTTACAAATGGCAGAGCAGACCTATTATATCCTATATGGTGAAACCATTATACCCTGTGTTGGCAACACTATCGTTTAAGCCAACGATCAACTAAGCGCGGTATTACACACGGCAACTTTCGGGCTTACTTAAGCCGATTTTCGGGAGAAACGACTGAGGAGGGAAAAGTTGCCACTCGAAATCATGGTTTATCGACAATCTGCATACATGCAAAGCATGTGAACCGGTTTGGGAAAAGTAGTAGGCAGAAATCATTTTCGTTCTAACCGTCAGCAGGTAAAGATCTTGGGAAGTATATGAGCAGCAGCAATTTCAATGGTTTGAGTCCACACACACACATGTAAACTTGTGTAGCATATGCAAACAGGATTGGCTTATTTAAGCCACAAATGTAAGCACATTGGCTTATTAAGCCCAAAAGTTGCCGGCTTAAAAAAGCCAAGTGTAATACCGGACTAAGTCATGGGAGTCTTATTAACTCGCCAGTTGTAACTTGGCTCTTACTCTGTAACGTCGTTCCCATTTAATCAAATTGTAATGTATTAATAAAGCATATTGTAGATGTTAGCCAACTACGCGTGTTTCATTTCATAACTAAAGTGATAACACCCTGTATGGAGAAAAGAACGAAAAATGCAAGTTTTAAATGCTTTTATTTAGCTTGATATCACGTTCGTCTGTCAGGGTTAAATCTCGCACTCTAATTTTGACCCACTTCGACTCATCTGATTGACTTGAAATTTTGCACACATACGTAACCCCGATTGCCATATAATAT
The DNA here is from genome assembly GCA_964034945.1 of Chrysopilus asiliformis. NCBI lineage: Eukaryota > Metazoa > Arthropoda > Insecta > Diptera > Rhagionidae > Chrysopilus > Chrysopilus asiliformis. Next base: position 47,308,263 of record OZ035961.1, read on the forward strand.
TTTCACTACTTCCACCTTGTAAGGACAAGAGAAGGTCCTGTAAGGATAATGTGATTTTCCTTTTCCTTAATTTTTCCGGAAAAAACGCATCTGGGGGTTTTAGGCGTCGCGGAATCCGATTCTGACAATAAAAAATCCGTAAGAATAACGGAAGGCCCAGTTAGGATAACGTGATTATCCTGTCCCTAAAATTGCCCGGAAAAAATCTCATTTGGGGGTTTTTGGGGTCGTTGAATCCTCGTTTTACTTTTAGTTGTGATTGAAATTTCATGAAAGCTTGAAATGGAAAAGTCTGTTTGTTACAATTGGCTGTTTACTAAAGATCAGCTGATCATTTTTACATTCAAGTTTTTCGTGATGCCATTTAACCCAATGCCATTATGTTCTTGTTCTAATACCCCACTGCCAACATTTAGAAAAAAAAGCCAAAAAATCGTAAAACTATGAGAATTTACGTTTTTGAGATTGACATTCTCTATAAATATTTACACCTCGTGATAAAAATCGTTTAATTTGATTTTCACAGGCAAAACATTATAGAATTTGATGTTAATCAGCCACTTAAACATACCCTCAAGAGCGATTGAGTTGAGCGTTTAAACATAAGTTTAAATTGTTTATTAATAACCTAAACTCCGGTTTTGCTTAAACTGTTAAACTTAGCAAATATATATTAATAGGGCCCATCAAAAGAAAACTGAGGTTATATAACATGTCTCTATTATGTTTTCGGTTCAATTCAAAAACAACTGTGCAATCGCTTTACTTGATTTTCACCGACAAAAAATATAAAATTTGAGGTTAATCAGCCACTTCAAATTATTTTCGCCTAGTTTAAATTTAACATACACTTTAGCGCTTAAATGCAGGAATCAATTGTTTATGAATAGCTTAACACACAGTTAATCTTAAACAATGTTTAAACATAACAAAAGCTATAATTGCCAATCTGGCAATCATTGGAGACCCGTATGGTGATATTCGTATCAAAATTCGAACAGTTATACCAAAATTCCAATTTGAAGTCAAACTTTCCAATAAGATTTTTTAAAATTTATTCCAATCGGATTTTGATGTATAGGAGATTTATGTAGAATCATATCCTAAATAACTTTTGTTCTTGGACTTTTTTGATAAAATGCACCGTTTTTGAGATATTTACAAAAAACTTTTTCGTTCGTATGGGGGGTACCCCCCCTAATGGTCCATTTTTGCCCATTAACGAACTTAGCCTTGCATTTTACGAAAAACGGATCTGTGCAAACTTTCAAGTCTCTAGCTCAATCCGTGCGCCCGCAATCCGCGCCACAGACAGACAGACAGACAGACAGACAGACAGACAGACGGACAGACAGACGGACAGACGGACGGACATGCAAAAATTAAATATTTTTATCATTTTAAACACACTGGTGTAATTCATTTTTTTGTGCGATGACGGGATCTTGGCGTTACAAACGGTAAGGCAAAGTTAATATACCCTTTGGTTTCACCATACGGGTATAAAAAAGAACTATGAATAGCGCCCAAAGTGAACGATTCGAACTGTCCAAGTAAAAAATAGAAGGGAGACTACGTGTAAGGCGATATGATGGTACTATTTTTTGACACGTGAACTTGAATTTAGCTATCCCGCTCATTTTGCTAGTACATTCCATGTTCATTATGAACTCTTCAATTAAAACTTCAAATAAAATTTTATTCAATCGACTTTTCCTTGATACCTTATTTAAAAGGATATCCTTTAGTTAAAAACCTGCGCTTTCTCATTTCGTCCTGTTATCAAGAAAACGTCTTTAACTGTTATATTTTTAACAACTTCACTGTCCCATGAAGAATATACGAATCAAGGAACGTAAATTGTCCCATTATTTATACGCTTCTCTATGACATGTGATGCATAGAACGTGTATGAAAGGTGCTGAACTTGTTTTAACGAGCAACCAAAAATCTAATATTTTTTTTAAAAATCTAATATTACAACTCACTTTATTTTATAAAAATATTGGACGGGATACATTCCTGAAATTAATTAGTATAGTACCTATCATATATGGCTAATTTATAATATTCGGTATCCGTCTGCAATTATTATAAGCTAGAAAACCTCAACCAAAGGTAGAAAAAAAATGCTTACAGTTAATTTTTACAAAATATGAATTGACTTTGTAACAGAATCAAATAAATTTAAAATATTTTGATTAGATTGTAGAAAAATCAAGAAACGCTAAAAATTAAGATTGAAGCTGAAAATAGTAGTTGTAAAACTAATTGATGCAACCAAATCAAAATAGAAAAGTGCGGTGAATCATGAAATGTGCTGTACAAAAAATAAATGAATTGTGACTTCAAAATTATTTTGAGATTTTTTTGGTTAGAAATTTTTTTAATCGATTTCGCTAATTTTTTTCAAAATCTCATATTTACGTTAATATTAGTAATGATAAAAAATAAATAAAAATTTGCGAATAAAAACTACCTTGTGGAATATCCATATGGTTACCAGCACCCTTAGAGAATTCGTTGCCGACATGAAGTTCATTTGGATACTCAATTGCTTTATTCTGATATAAGTTATATTCAAAATTAAATGGTGGTGGTAGAGAGTTACGTAAGGATCCAGGACTCGATAGTGCGTCATGGGCTTCCTTCTTGACGTTATTCAAGTCAAATCTTGATTCAACCATGGATATTTGTGGAATTTGTGGCAGGAAAGCTTCTTCAGAACTAAGTATTGATTCATTGTTATCCAAGTCACCATTCTCTGAGCTACGTTTGAGAACTTTTTTCGGGTAAATTGAATGATGATCAAGGCTATAATCACGCTTTTGTGCATTTGATGCCGATGAGGATTGCATAGCATCCGATGATGTTTTACTATTTTGTGGAAATGTTGAGGAATTATGTTTCGATTCAGCAATATTCCCGCTTGATGACTGATTTTCCGATGTTTCACTTGTGCCACTTGTTTTCGAGTTATTTGAGTTAGTACTCTGTACTTGACTAGGAGATTTTTCCGTAGAAGATGTGGCTAGACCTTTTATCTGGAGTATTTGTGCTATTTTCATAAATGTTGACAGGTCATTATGCTTTACATTTACAACTCCTTGATACATAAACTGTAACAATTCTATCATAACAGAATAGCTCACATCTTTAAGTATTACTGAAAATCAAAAAAAATCTGTTATTTTTCAAACTTGTTTTCATTTGTGTTGAGTGTTAAAATACACAGCAAATTTTGACAATTATAATCTTAAAAATTAACTGTAATATTTTATTACTTTATATTTTTAAAAATATTTTAAATACTTTGTCAAAATTGATTTAAATTTTCTCATTCAGAATTTGTATTTCAATAAGTCTAGAGGAATATTTATTTGTTTTTAAATTTGTTTATATATAATTCAATTTTAAACAAAAACACTTTTATTATTGAATATTTAAGAAATGTTTATAAATATAAATCAACATAAGAAGATTGTATAAACATATCCACTTTATGAAAAGACTGAAATGTAAAAAGTGTAAAATTTTATTCATAATATTGAATATTGAACCAAAGATCATAAATACATAAAGATGTACGACGAAAGAAAGTTTCAGAAAATTCTGAGGAAAATCATTTTTCTAGTCACTCTTTTCCATGATTTTTTTTTTGTGAGATGGCAATTAACCAATTTTTTTGTGTGAAGATAATTGGTTGGTTAATTAGTTGTGGAAAGTTAACTGAGGGAAGGAGATCAAAGCTGAAATTTAAGCATTTGTAACTTCTAAACGGCAAACTATATTAAACATTTATGGAGATATAATCTGGAATTAAGGAGGTTAGTCTATAATCTGGAATTTTATTTTTTAACCCACAGGAATGTATTATTTTGTGAACCGTTCATTCAATTGGTATAGAGTATTCTAAGTTGAATAAAGAATCTTTCAGTGTTGACCCCATCCATTCCCTTTTAACCCCACCCCCCACTTTTCTTTTTGTATATGTTTTGATACAGTTTTAAATTTGGTCGCGACCGATAATTTTTCAGTCTTAAAAATTCAAATGCGAACTGAAGCGAATTAACAAAAAAGTTTTGGATTTGGTGATTAGATTACACAATTTTATTTAAAAATGGTTGAATTTTGATTCGAGTTGGCTATCATTTTTCAGTGGTTTTTGATTCGGTTCAAAAAACTGACCACTAGTCCTATATTATAAGCTACTATTTAATACCACGTCAAAATTAACAAATATTTAAAAGAGCGAATAAAGAGTAGTATTTATTAGGTATGTAAATAGTAATAATAGATTGTAGTATATTGTCCAGAAGGATGTATGATTGTTAAAAAGGACGAACTGAATTTTTAGTTTTTCTTGTTTCGTCTAATATTACAACTGGTTAGAGATTTCTCGATTTAAATTTTTATAATAATTATTTTTGTGTGAATCTGAAATTACTTTTGATAATTAGTATTATTATTATTCGTGTGACGAAGCTATCTATAATAAATACATAACCTGGTGAGTGTAGTGTCAATAGCTGTTTAAAATAAGAGTAAAAAAACATCAAATTTGACTTTGATATTCATCAATTTTGTATATACATATTCAAGATAATTTAAGAAATAGCAGCGCAACCCAACATCAATAATTGAAAAAAAAGTCACGGATTCTTGTGAAATGATTACGGCATCAATTCTTGAATTATTCTTTACAGATTTGAAGACAGTGACATACTTTAATTTAGTTAACGTTGTTTTTAAGATATTATTTGTCTAACTGAGTTCTTCCCTACGTAAACATTTAAATAAGCTAACAGTGACCTTTGAGTTCAGAAATGGCGCAATTGCACAATTCTGATACTAATAAATACTTCAATAATTATACGGACAGAATTTCTTAACCGAATAGTCTATAATAGCTATAGAATATCAAAAAGATAATTATAACACTAAATAAAAATAAAAAAAAGCAGATCGAAACCCAACATCTTATTCAAAATGTTCATATTCAACGAAGCGAAAAGTTGAAGAAGTCAGCAGCATGCTTTTTGTAAGATCTGTGTGTTACTGTGTTGTGATGCAAGTAAACAGAATTTCGATCGACAATATCGATAACCAGAATTTTTTCCAATAACATTTTGCTGACTTATGGAAAAATTTTATCTCTCGCTGTTGTTACTAAAGTAAAATGAATACGAGAATAAGACAAAATATAATGATAGAAAAAAATGGATCGAATTATGATTGCCAATTAAAGCAGCATAGTCAAAAGATAGAGGAGAAATAATACTAAGTACAAGTGTAATAAAATAGCGATGTGTCTTGTCTTAGGCATTTTTTCAATATTTTTCTCTTGATATACACGATTTTTTGTTGTATTTGAACCCAAAGTTTATCAATGGATTAACCTAAAATTTGAGGGCAAGAGAGATCCGGGCATGGGTAACCAAATGTTAAAGCAGATAAATGATAAACACTAATAGAGTGCCACTGATAACGATATTTTAAATATGTGAGAAATATTTTATAGCCTCTCAAGATCCTATTAATTAGATGAGAAAATACATTACAGAAAATAATGAGTTAAGTTTTGATAATTTTTTTTTGTAAATGTGTATGACGACTATTTGATCTATGGTCAACTCGATAGCGATTTTAACTTACTGATTGGATGTTTGCAAGGATTGGTAACAAACATTTCCTGAAAGTAAGGACTACAAATCGCCAAAACGATCTTATGGGCGTGCAGCAGTTTTCCATCTCCGCATGCCAAAGTCACATCCACCAGATCTCCTCGATCGTAAAGATTTTGGAACCCTGATGCGATGTTATCCTGGAAATTGTTCCAACACAGGGCAAATTCTTCATCCATTTCCCCAAGGTTTCCTTCTTCGCTGCTCGTGTGTATACAGGCTTCCGCTCTCGAAACGAGGCTTGCTCCAGACTTTTGTCCAAAAAACACTCTTCACTTCTGAATTTAGCAAAATTTAAATGTCGTCCGCTCCAACTCAACCACTATTGCACGAGTTTGTTTCAAAAATAATCGTATCCAACTTTGATACGTCTTCTTTTGAATGGGTTTTTGAAGTAGTGGACAGGAAGAACACTCGAATTACACTGTAGTTCAGCTGAGAGTCACAATATTCTCTAAAGTTTTCTGCGAAAATCCCCAGAAACTATGTAAGAAAATTCGTGAAAATTATGAACGACACATTTATTTATTATTTTTTATTTATTTATTGCACATAGGACAAGTCCCTTTACATAGTGCATTTAGAAATGTGGGATAATAGTAAAAAAGAAAAAAAAAACTAAATGAATTAACTTATAATTTAACCAGAAAAATATGTATTTCGACTTATTTTTTTCTGAAATATTGTGTAAAAATTCTGTATCAGGGTTTAAATTTGTTTGGCTGCCTTTGAAAATCATGCATTGCCATAAAGCAACGAGAAAAATAGACGCATTTTTTTTAAGCTATTTTTATTTTTTCTTGAGCTGTTGATCTTATGAAAAATCGCCCAGTGAATCTGTTAGGTATTCGTAATTAAGATCCGAATCCTTACCAGGAAAATTCAAAGCCTCTAAAAATGGGAGAGATAGTATTTCATCCTAACTTAAAGTCTTCTAAGTTAATATATGGCTCAGATGGGAAGGCAATGGATTTGGAACCGTAGAGGTCCGGTGAATATGTTATGTATGCGTCTTTAAGCCACGCGAAATACGATAGATGGCGTTGATGACGATTTAATAAGATTTGAAAAAAGGTGAATATGGAAACCTAAATCTTACGGATATTTCAATGCTGCATGTAATCAAAAAAGTGTATATTATATAAAAAAGGAGAAAAAAGCAAAGAAAAAATGAAAAGCAAAATGGTGGTTCCAAGCCCATAGTCTTCCCATCTGAGCTACACACTCACTTAAAAAACATTAAGTTAGGATGGATTACTTGCTTTCTCAGTTAATTTAACATGTTTTGAATTTCCTTCAGTTGTGAGATAATAGTTCAGATCTTAAAAAAATGAAACCATATTTTTTAGATTGAGATTTCGTAATTTTTTCTGTCTTCCTCATTCTTTATTAGACCGTATAAGTCTTTTTGCAGATTCAATTGGTTGTTCGTGGATTATTGGGTCATGTTGTCGCTTTTTCGGAAATTATATTTTTATCACGATACTGCCATTTCAATATGATTTTAAAAGTGGATTCCATCAATCGATTAAGCACCTCAAAAACGACAAATACTTCAGAACAATAGGTACTCAAGCGACAATATCCCAATGAAAACGGTTATTACTAATCTGGAAAATATTTAAACTTATTTGATTTAGGACATCCAAAATATGTCAGAACGTATACCAAATTAAGAACAACGTTCAAAAAGTATTCAAATGTCGACCTGTGTACTTCTCTATACCTACTCTCTAACCGTCTATTTCAAAGTGATTGATAGCCTCTTTTTTAGAATGCTCTCGTAAAATAGAACCTTATTTTTTTTTGAATAGACTCAGTTTTTGGGACTTTCAAATATCCTAACTGTCTGCGCTCACTGGCTTTTCACTCCAATTTGGGTTTTTGTCGATTTATTAAAGGATTTCTAGGCTATTTATTCGATTTCAAAATGTCTGTGAACAAATCTTCGGATAAGCCAGAGCTTATCGATTTGACAAAATTAAACCTTCAGCAGCTGCAACAATTAAAAATTGAGTTCGAGACGGTATGTGTTTTTCATCTACAACACCTTATTTGGACAATCGGTGAAGTCATCCGTAAACTAATTTTATTTTGCAGGAACTTAATATATTCCAAGAATCGCTTCAAACACTCTTAAAGTGTAAAAGTAAATACGCTACCTCAAAAGAGGCGCTAGAAGTGATAAAGCCGGATTGGCAAGACAAACAGATCCTCGTGCCTCTCACTGGCAGCATGTAATTTTTTTGAAATTTTTGGTTATCATCAAATTAAATAATTCTTTGACTAGGTATGTTCCAGGGGTTATAAAAGATGTTGATACATTTGTGATTGATATAGGAACCGGCTATTATGCTGAGAAGGTTTGTTGATAATTTGCCAAAATCCATATTTCTATAGCTCATGACTGCTACTAAAATGTAGCAATCCTTGAGACAAATAGTATATATCATTCCTCCTCGAAAATAGATTATATACAAAGAAGTCGAATGGTATTGGAATATGTTCGGCATAGCGGTTGAACTAGTTTGATAGCCTTTTTTGTTTATAGCGGATTTGCTGAGTTTTGGCCAGTTTTCATGAACGAAACTATTGGTTCAACTGAAACTTTGAACACGTTTCTATTGTACTTTGCATTCATTTCTGTTTTTTTTCCCAAAATAATTTGCTCCGAAAAAATGTCAGAATCGTGACATGAGTAAAACATTTATTTTTCGATGGTTATATCTTCCCGCCAAATTGTCGGAAATCATAAATTTTAACGTTGTTTTAATAGGAGTTTTTCTTTGTACACTCCGGAACGTCCAGGAGTAGATCGCCAAACGTATACAACGTTTGTTAAAGGTTAAATCGCTGTAAATTTCTTTTTTGTGCAATGATCGGTTGTAATTAATATCACAGTGTGATATATCACAAACGCAACCCTTGTTGAACGCAACTCCTCGGTTAACGCAACACCTAAAATTTTACACTGTTGAATCAATTAACGCAACTTTCAATTAAGTTTGACTCGATTAACGTAACTTTTTTATACTCTGGTTCTGTTTCGAAGAAAAAAGATAAAAATAGTTACAAGAAATATTTTACTGACTTTATTCTATGTTCCTTGTTTTTATTTATTAAATAAATTGCTGTTGCAAGACAAGTATGTGCCAATAAAAAACAAATAAAACATAACGAAAACTGCAATTCGCAGGCAACTGTACAATATCTTATATGGCGATATTATAAACTTAAATGAAAATTTTTGAATTGGATCATAATATAATAGTCTTGTTGAATTTTTTTGAGGTTGATCCTATTAAATTTCGATGTATGAAAGACTTATTGTAAATACTTTTGCAGTATTTACCATTTAATTAATATTTACAATTGTAAATACTTTTGCATTGTAAAAACTGCGTTACAAATGGTGGAGTTTTCTGTTTGTTTTACAACTTGTTTACAACTTTTGTTTCCTTTTTTGACAGATAATGTTGTGACTCGGTTATCGCAACTGACTCAGTTGTTGAAACTGGCTCTGTCTACTATAGTTGCGATTACCGAGGCCACACTGCATATACAATACATATGTACTACCATATAATTTATAAATAAGAAAATTTTCATTTAAATCGTCTTAAATTGTATCTTTTAGGATTTGGATGGAGCTAAAGATTATTTTAAAAGAAAAGTGGAATACGTACAGGAGCAAGTCGAGAAAATTGATATGCTACAAATGCAGAAAACCCGTTTTTTGAATGCAGTTCATGACGTAATTGAATTAAAATTAGCATCTATGCAACAAGCAAAGTTGGCAACGTAAAAATATCAATGCAATTTTATTAAAATTAATAAGTATAAGCAATGTGAGTCTGTTTTTTTTCGAAAATCCTCTATAATTATGTAAGATGTTGGAAGGATTTATATCAACTTCTTTTGCCAGGAAATTGGCTTTCAAACTGATACCAATATTATTTTAGAACACAAATCCTCAGTTTAATTTATTTTTAATTTTTATCCATTAGACTAAGTAACAAAAAATATCATCCATAGGAAATTATAACGGTATATCTATATTACAACCAAAACCTTCCAGCTACAAAGCGCCAAGTTCTCGACCCTTAAACAGACCAAAAAACGTGTTGATATATAAAAGAAAGGCAAGTCCGCAATTGCTTTGAAATTCTTTACCGGAAGCAATGGAGCTTCAAATACTCCCAAATTTTTTCATAAATAAGTTTTTGACGGTACTTAAAATCCGATAGCATATAACATTTTGTAAGTTGAATTAAAAACTTATTTTTCAACTAAAATTTCGGACTTTTGGGAGCTCCATTGAGCACTTTAGTAAAGAATATAAAAACCATTACGGACTTAGCCCCCTTTATATCTCAACACTTTTTTTTTTTGGTCAGTTTAAGGATTGAAAACTTGTTTAAGGATTGAGAATTTGGCGCACTTTTTAACTGGAAGGTTTTGGATGTAATTTCAATTATTTTTGTTTGATCAAGGGTTTCTAACACAGGGACTACATTGACTTTTATTTCTGGTGTACCAGCAAAACTGTTTGCTAAAAAGCCAGTGTGGACCAATCTGGTTTACCAGTTTTTCTGGTAAGGCAGTGCTGGTATACCATTTTCGTATACAACGCTGATATACCAGATTTTGACAGGCAACGAAATTAAAATGGCGGAAACTAAATTTTCGAGAAAAGATATATCGGAGCTTATCATTATTTTACGAGAAAAGGAATTTTGAATATTACAAGAGAGTCGATTTGAGAGGGCAAAGGGTAGATTAGTTCTTTTGTAGTCGTTTTAAAGCCAATATTTTGGCAACCATAATTTGTTGTTTCCTATTCACGAACATTTCGCCTACTGAACAGTTTTAGCAGAATTTGCCCACCAAACAAATTTCACAGATTGCGACTAAAAGCCTTACCAGCTGGTATACCAGAAATAAAAGTCAATGTAGTCCCTGTGTACATATTTTCGAATCTGTCATTATTAGCGAAAGAACATTCAAGGGCTATTGCGCATGTGTGTTTATTCTCCTATTTTTTAAGTGGGTTTGGCTTTGATTTTTAATTTACGACATGTTTCACCTTTCCTGTAACTTTCAAATGATCTTAACATTCAGAGCGAACTTTATAAACCTTTTTTGTTGGTGAAAAATTAGAGTTTTTCATTTTACTTTTTTGTACTCCCTGTCCATCCGTAACGTTTAACAAAGTTCAAACTCCCCCCGTTCCGCGTTCAAAAATGCTATTAGTCTTTTGTCGTTATTTGTGGTACTCCAAGTCTTAGAGGCGTATTCCTTATACTTTTTTGTCTTCGAATACATATCCTTGTTTTTGAGATATTCTTACGGGCTTTTTGATTTCAGAATTAGATTCAGTGATGTCAAAAACTCAATCAGATTTTTTCTTGGAATATTTAAGGAAAAATATAATCACGTTATCCTTACAGGACCTTCCGTTATCCGTACGGACTTTTTAATGCCAGAATTAAAGTCAGCGACCCCAAAAATCCCCTGGAGTTTTTCCCGGAAAATTTGAGAAAAAGGATAATCACGCTATGCTTTCAGGGCCTTGACAGATTTCTCAATGGCAAGATCGAATTCAGCGACCTCAAAAATCCCAGCGGGATTTTTTCCCGGATATTTTAAGGAAAAGGATAATGACGTTTTTCTTACAGGACCATCCCTTATCTTTACACGAAGTAGTGAAAATATGGTATTGTCATCGGACTTACGTATGTGTGCAAAACTTCAATTCAATCGGATGAGTGCAAGTAGGTCAAAATTGAATTGGAAGAGTTGACCTTGACAAACTAGATTTTCGAGATGACGATTTACAAAATTCTTCCGAAATTCAGAAGTAGTATTAAGTATCATTTTCAAGCGTTCAGCCGTAAAAATTGTCAGAGTATATTGTTTTTTATATCCATATCCGAAAATAGTTTCTTTTAATAGAAAAATACGTATACTATCATAATAAAAAATTAGTGAACAAATTTGATACAAACAAGCAAGTCAAACAAGTCATATTTATTGAAACGATATGTTATAGAAATTAGCCATTTAATGTTGAAATGAGTTCCCCCGATTGGACTAATTCTTTAATAATATCTAGCCCGCCTATAAGTTCGCCATTCACGTACACTTGTGGGTAAGTTGGCCAGTCTGAGAACTTTTTCAGGCCTTGTCTAACTTCTTCATCGCTTAAAATGTCGAACGTTTCATAATCAACCCTAAAAACATTCAAGTAAGAAAAATAAAGTAAGGATATTTGAAAAAAAAAATACTTGGTGTTGTTAAGAACTTCAATAAGCTGTTTCGAAAATCCACAAACCGGTCGCTCTCGATTACCCTTGATAAATGCCATTACTTTCGCTTTATGTATCAATGCCCTTAAGCGCGTTTCCAGTGATTCTTGTGACGCAGAACTGACACCGGCCAATTCTTTGCATTTTGCAGTTAAAGCAGCAATATCAACCCCATTAATTCGGTGGATATTTTTGCCGTTTTGGAAGAACACAACCGTGGGAACTGCTTCGACCTAAAATTTGGACATTGTTAGTTACAATAAAAACTATTTTTAAAGTACAAACGCCGTTCGCTATTGAGATCTCAGAAAATTCTTCGGCAGGGACATTTACAAATTTAGCTTTGTCCAATCCTTCGGTAATGGATAGATCCTTCATCACATCCAGAATCTGCTTGCATTGTTCTGCCCATTCCGCGGAAAATACTGCTACTGTCAAAGAATTTGACCTAAAATTTACATTATCAATCAAATCAGTAATGGCATGCGAATAACTAAGAATTGCGGCAAACAGAATCAACAGTACCCAAACAATAAAAATTCACACAATTTATGATTTTCGAAAAGATGACCACGATATATTTCAAAATGACAAATTTTACTTTTAGAATTACCTAGTTGTGTTACACAACTGCAATTATATAAGAATTGCATTACTTACTTTAATAGTTCGTTGAATTCAGCTTCCGATTTGATTTCAGCAACCATTTTGGTAAACACTGTCTATAGCACGGCAAAAGAAATGTGAAAATAAGAAAAGCCGAAAAGACTGACTGATTTCGCACAAATTTGACAGTAGCCGCACACCACGGGCTACTCTACATTCTTCATTTTTTTTTTTAAAATTTCATTTAGAGTACCTGTATCACAATCCAAAATGAAATAAGTCATGAATCGATGGCAATTATGTTCAACCTAAACACGCGGCGAGATATAAAAAAAAGCATGAAAATAAGAATTATGGCGTTTTCGAATGGCAGATTCAGAGCAAGCTCTGCCGCAGTGTAGAGCATGGTATTTTTGAACAAATCTTGAGCACCTCTACTTGGGAGTCTAGAAATGCTTAAAAAACAAGAAGCATAAAACAAATTAATATTAATTTCGGGGTTTTCCCCTTAACTTGACACTGCCAAAATATATTTGTGATCAAACGAAATTCTTCTTCTTCACTAGATGAAGAAGAATTCAAGAAATCAAACACATAAATATCTTTCATTTTTGATTCCACACGGTTTTGTTAATTTTAACGTCAAAAGAGCAATTCAAATATGACTACATTTGACAGCTTCTAAAAAAATTTATGTTTCCCGGTTCTTTAATGTCGTTCTTTTTAAATCAAATGCAAGATCAATTCAGTTCAATCTAAAAAAGCATATCCGTTCTCTTCAAGTACTGCATTTTTAGCTTGTTTGCCCGATATATTTTATGTTTTGGGGTGAATATGGATGTGAAAATATCCACAAAAATAATATAACATTTTGTTATATGATTTTTTTAAAGACCTGTGATCTAAGAAATTCCAATAGAAATCATTGTTTTATGAATAACGCATTGATAATACAATGTCGTCTCCTTTAGAATTGATTTTTCCTGTCGCACAAATCGATCACTAAACGCTCATTTTGATTAGAGAGACTATAATCTGGAAAGTGGACATCAGGGCGGTTATTCTCGGAACATTACGGATTTTTCCGAAACGTTTGTGGTGCGGTGGAAAAAGACCTCTATGTGGTGTACGTACTGCCTATATTGCTCCAAATGACGTCTCAAATATTACGAAGCAATTCACCACTTTATACGAAACCGTATTCTCGGACTTAGATTACGGAAATATCCGAAACATAACAAAACATTAAGCTAAAACCTGAATCGTACGTCGATGCGTCCGTCATGTGTCCGTCCGGTTGACAGTTCGATGCGGTGACAGTTGGGTGCGGCAACGAATCTGGAGTTAATTCATTGTTTTGCACTTCTTCTATTAGTTTATCGTTGAAACAATTACTTTCAATTTGTTCCATACTTAAATTGCTTGAATCGTAAACAAACTTTTTTGCGAAATGACACTTCCGTGCGTTGCCGCATGTAAAAGTAGAAATTCGACCTACTCTATACGGTTGCCGCATCGGAAAACGTATTAGGGGAGTACTCATAGCAGCCCGTTGATTTTACTTTGACCGCATCGAACTGTCAACCGGACGCACGCATGACTGACGCATCGACGTACGATTCAGGTTCTAGCTTTACGTTTCGGATCCATCCGAAACGTTCAAATGTTACTTTTCGAAACGTTTGTGTGCTGTGAGTTATCGTTTCGCGTCCGTTGTTTATTGTTATTCACATAATTTTAATCGTGTAATAAGCATAGCACGGAGCATAATTCTTTTTCATTCATTCATTTGCAAATGATTAGCACGAGCATTTTAGTTTTCATTAACTCACGAATTTTATTTTTCCATTCTCGTATTTTTAAAATTCTATTCGCGAATGGAATGGAAAATTTTAGGAATGGAAAAATAAAATTCGCTCACGAATTTATCGCAAAAGAATGATTCTGGAATGGAAATATTATATGAAGTAAAAGTAACACCATAACTTTCAAAAGGATTGAGCCAGAGACTTGAAATTTCGTACAGTTGTGTTTCTCGTAAACAGTAACGCTAAGTTCCAGTTATTGGACGGTGAAATCGGACCACTCCATTCAAATGAAACAGTTTTTTACAATTATCTCAAAAACGGTGCTTCATATCGAAAAATTTATAAATGTAAAATATGTTTAGAATACGATTTTACATAACTCTTCTATACATAAAAGAACGATAACAAACGTTAAAATACACAAATAAACAAAAAATACCCATAATACACTATTACTGACATTAAACACTAGTCAACTATTATTAACTATTATTGAAATTAGTAAAATATTACTCTAATATAAGTTAAACACTAGTTAATAAATATAAACAAAACAAAACTATTCAAATATTTCCGTTTTGACAGCTCTATTCTACGTACATTTCGGAATGAGGTGAATATGGTGAATATAATTCCGAAACATAAACGTTTCGTTACCAGAATACGATCTTTCAAAAGTTCCGGATTTAGATTACGGAAAAAAAATTTCGGCGAGATTCGTAATCAGTAACGTAACAAAAAATCCGAAACGTTCCGAGAATAGCCGCCCAGTAATTGATAGACCAATTAGGCCAGTTACACCGCGTCTTGATTTGGGATTTTTCATCGCAGAGATTTTTGATTGACCAATCAGAGCTCGAGTTGACGGCGATAAAAAATCCCAGAGATAAATTTCAAGAAATCTTGCAATTGCAAAATTTCTTGGAATTTCCTGATTCAAGATGGCGGAATCTAAATTCTCCCGACAAGTAGTTGTGAAAATAACTAATTTTTACAAACAATACGATACAAAAAGCTTTGGAAGAGAATATATAACATTAAGAGGTGTTTCTTTTCGTCTGTTCTTCTGTTTCAGCCTTTTCAATTTCACGTATTGCATTAATTGCGAAAGCGGCGACTAGGTGTTTTCTTTTCATTGCCATTTTGAGTACTAAAATTTCAAGAGATTTTCGGCCCAGCTGTCAAAAAAATCTCATTGCGGTGAGATATTTCTTGGGATGAAAAATTGTTAATCAAGACGCGGTGTTAGAACAGCCTATAAGCATTTTTTTCAATTTATTAAAACAACTACGACTTTCTAAATTTTTTTGATACCTCAGATATGAGTTTTTTACTTATATTAACCGATTTCAGATATTTTGCAATTATTTATAACAATCAATAAATCTTTTTCGCGCTCGTTTTTCAGCTCGGTGGCCATTTTTACGCGTCCCATTGTCCACTCTCTAGTTTATAGGCTCTCTAATTTTGATAAACATTTTTTTGTTATAGTGGGTAATGTCATTTTCGAAATACCCCTATTAGGCTCTCTAGATCAGAGGGTTCAGAATTTTCTAACCTAAAGAACTCACCGGTTGTTTGCAATGCGTTTGTTGCCTGTTTTCGTTTCCTAGTCGACGCAAAAAAAACATCTGAAAAAGCAGTCATTCGTTTTATTGCAATAACCTTTATCGCATCGTCAGAGGAATCTTTAAAAAATAAAAATGAAAATCGAAGAAGTTAAAAGTACGGTTCGAATGCAAAGAATCGCGGCTCACAGTCATGTGAAAGGGTTAGGGTTAGATGAATTTGGCGCTCCGAATCAAATGGGTGGTGGACTGGTGGGACAAAAACTAGCAAGAGAAGTAAGAAACCAAACCCATTGTATTGAGATTTATCACTAAACAGTTCTTTTCAGGCAGCAGGGATAGTTGTCGATTTGATTAAAATGAAGAAAATGGCCGGTCGAGCCTTACTATTAGCAGGACCTCCCGGCACAGGCAAAACTGCTATTGCTTTGGCAATAGCTCAGGAATTAGGCAACAAAGTTCCATTTTGTCCAATGGTGGGATCCGAAGTGTTTAGTAGTGAAATCAAAAAGACGGAGGTGTTAATGGAAAATTTTCGTCGGTCAATTGGCCTGCGAATTAGGGAAGCAAAGGAAGTTTACGAGGGAGAAGTTACGGAGCTTACACCAGTCGAAGCTGATAATCCTATGGTAGGATACGGCAAAACCATAAGCAACGTTATAATTGGACTTAAAACTGCGAAAGGAACGAAGCAACTGAAGCTAGATCCCAGCATCTATGAATCACTACAAAAAGAGAAGGTTGAAGTCGGCGATGTTATTTACATCGAAGCTAATAGTGGAGCGGTTAAAAGGCAAGGTCGAAGTGATAGCTATGCCACCGAATTTGATCTTGAAACCGAAGAATATGTGCCCTTGCCCAAGGGGGATGTTCACAAAAAAAAGGAAGTAATTCAAGATGTGACTTTACATGATCTGGATGTGGCTAATGCTAAGCCACAAGGTGGTCAGGATGTGCTTTCCATGATGGGGCAGTTGATCAAGCCCAAAAAGACAGAAATAACTGGTAATGGCACATTTTCATTCAATGAATCCGCAAACTTTATTTTATTTTTCAGATAAATTGAGAATTGAAATCAATAAAGTTGTCAATCGCTATATCGATCAAGGAATAGCCGAGCTTGTACCCGGTGTGCTTTTCATAGACGAGGTACATATGTTGGATTTGGAAACGTTCACATATTTACACAAATCATTGGAATCCCCGATTGCTCCGATTGTCATATTTGCTACAAATCGAGGAAGATGTATAATTCGGTAATATAATTTTGTGATATAGATCACATTTTTTGAAAACGATTTTGCTCCAACGTAATTAAATAAATAAAAAAATTTGAAAAGCTTTTATTAAAAAAATGTGCTAGAAAAGAAAAAAAATTTTTTTTAGTGATTTTGTATAAAAAAGCATGAGCCGTTATTTCTTTATGCTTTTATCTTTTATGATACAAAACAGCTAAAATTTTTTCCCCCTTTTCAGTAAATTTTTGTAATAAAATCGTAGTAGCAATTCCTTAAGGTCACAGGCGACTGTCGATTCGACGAACGACTTTTGAAGTTCATCGCCTTTTGGTGATGCTTCACGTAAAGGTTCGTTTAGACTATACAAATATTTTAGTCAAGTAGCAAGTAATTTAGTAACTAAACAGGTGTAACCACACCGGTTTAGTTTCAATAAAGTCAACTTGTTTAGTTAATCGACTAAATCACCTAAGTCCATTTTCTAATTTTTTAACCGTGTCGCACCAAATACTAAACAAGCCGTTTACAAATCTGAACGTGTGATTTTTAATTAAGTTCGTTAGCTGTCAAGTTCATTTGCCAGACAAGTCGTTTTGTTGGAGCGAAGTTTCAATTTTATTGTCGCCTTGGAAGGAAAAACAAATATCTTCATACCAGATTTAGCTGTAAAATTAATTAAATAAATAGCTAAACACCGAAAAACGCAATTTTATCATAAAAATTCGTTTTAATTCTTTCGTTTTAACACAAGTCTAAAGTAGCTCATCTCATGGCTGCTTACGGCGATGTGACTGAAATTAACTTTCAAATCGATTGTGTCGGGCGTTGTAGGTAGTTGATCGGAAAAAAGAGTCTAAATGGTTAATCTTTTGCTTCTTATGTTCATTTACTTTGCCTCACCTCGAAATTTGCACCAAAAGTAGTTATCATTTACGTAATTCATTTGTAAATTGCCTGAAAACACATTATTATTATTATTTATTTTTTTATTTCCAAAAATTTCTTACATATCGACGCCTCCGTGCACGACTATCGTAAGTCGAAAAATGCCAGTTTGTAGAAAATCGATTTTAGTTATTTTTCCACATTACATAATAAATACTCGAACAACATTGGATTTTAAAATTTTAAAGTTAAAGCTCTACAAAAGCTTGGATGAATTGGTATATATAGATATTATGAAATTTACAAATAGCAAAGTTGTTCCTCGAACCGTGAACGCACTTTTCCGCGGTTATTTCAAAAGTGAAAATATGCACACAATTGAAGCCCTCGGCGCAAAAAATTTCAGATTGATCGGACGGTTAATTTAAAATATATTCGAAGCGGGGGTTTGAGGTAACAATGTCAGAGGGCTAAAAAGTGTCTGGACATATGTATGTTAGTGCTTTATTGAGTGGTTTGTCAAGATGAGCGGAGTTCAACGCAAGAAAACAAAATCCCGATACGTCCATTGCATTCCGCAAATTATTATAAGCGGATTGATTTGCTTGCTTATTTTTATAGATTATTTTTACACAAACTTTAAAGTTGTTTCTTCGCTCCAAAGAAACGACATGTCGGCAAATGAATTTGACAGTTAATGAACTTGACTAAAAACCACACATTCAGATTTGTAAATGGCTTGCTTAGTACTTAGTGAGACAAAGTGGGGGTACCTACTTGACTGAAAAATTAGAATCAAATGCATTTAGATGATTTAGGCCCGTTTACGCGTATTATTCTTAAAAAATTAAGTTGTGGTTAGCCTACTTAAAACCGTAGAAATTCTTCGACTTACATTTTTTAAGTTGTACATGAGTTGCTAAGTTTTGTTGCACTTAGTGCCGTTTGCACCAACAAAACTTAGCAACTTATGTACAACTTAAAAAATTTAAGTCGAAGAATTTCTACGGTTTAAGTAGGCTAACCACAACTTAATTTTTTAAGAATAATACGCGCAAACGGGCCTTAGTCGATTAACTAAACTATTTGACTAAATTGATACTAAATTTGTATCACCACCAGTTTACTAAATTACTTGCTACTTGAATAAAATACTTATACAGTCAAAACCACCCTTTAAATTAAGTGATAATGATAACAGATACATTTTCCGACTTTAATATTCACACGATTTTTTATATTTTCAGTGGAACTGAAAATATTATGTCGCCTCATGGAGTACCATTGGATCTTTTAGACCGTCTATTGATTATTAGGACTATGCCATACAGCATTTCTGAAATTGAGCAGATTATACAATTAAGGGCTCAAACTGAAGGACTGCAGCTGGATGAAAATGCAATTGCTCACCTTAGTGAAATTGGAGCTACTTCAACCTTAAGATATGCAGTACAACTTCTTACTCCAGCGTATCAAATGACCAAAACAAATGGCAGAACGCAAATAAATAAAACTGACATTGAAGAAGTTCATGCATTATTTTTAGATGCGAAAAGATCATCAAGTTTTCTATCTGAAAAAAACACCAAATTTATGTTGTAATGTGTCGCCACATAATCTTTATATGTATGCATTTCTTAAAAAAATAAATTTAACATTTATCAACTCGAAAACTTTTTTTATGACTGTTATGCCAGGACAAATGTTTTAAATTTCTCGAAAACCGGTTTTTGTTTTACTTCTAACTGTAAATATGGGTCACACTCAAGCAATGTCCGGTCGAAACTGGATTTTTAGGCAGAAATCGAATTTTCGCCATAGAAATTGGTTTCGGGCGAAACCATAAAGTTCTTTTTATAGCAAGGTCTGTATGACTACAAAGTTTCAAAAAGTATAATTTGGTCAATGAAGTTAAATTTTGAATAAATAATTAAAATATTTTTGAAAAAAAGAAAATTTGTTTTCATAAATTACATGACAAACTTTTTCTTAAAATTAGAAGAGACGCTGGGAATGGTCCAACCCACTAATCGAAATTGCGATTTTTTTCGTTATTGTACCATTATTTAGAGTGCGGGTCTTTGGATATAAATATTTGAATAAGCGTTCAATGTGCATTCAAACATTTTTACTCGAAAACCCACACTCAATAATGGTACAATGACAAAAAGAAAATCAAATTTTCAAAACTATTATTTTGCTGGATTTGGGTGGATGTGGGCATAACGTTTCTGAAACAGTTTTATTAAAAATACCCTTCTTTCTGAAAATAACTCCCAATTTGGATAAATACATGAATGGCCAGTATTGATATTTTAAAACTTCATATTTTCTACAAAAATAGAAAACTGAATGTGTAATTTTTGGCCGACACTTTCGGTCCAACACTACTCACAAGAAAAACTACGGAAGTGTCACTCTCCGATTTTAATGAAACTTTCCACATTTGCAGAACTATGAAAAATATTCGACCCGTATGTTTTTATTTAGGTAGTAATTTGGTTTGAAAGGGTTCCCTCCTACGTTGCATTGGCAAGTATTCAGAATGGTGCCGAAGTGGCAATTTGAAGTTTGTACCTCTTACGAAAAATCTCGCTATTAGGTTAAGTGTCAAATATACATTTACTATTTGTCCGTATGATATGCCACCCCTGTTTTAAGAGCATCGTGAAACAAAACTACTTGTTCTTTTGATCCTAAAATGTAACTTGTCTGTTCTGATTACAAAAGCAAACTTTGGTTACCACTACATTATTCAATGTTTTCCGGCATCTAGAAACAGAAAAACAATTTTAACCCAAAACAAAAAACTGGAAGCTTTTTAACCTGTGTAATTAAAAAAGAATACGGTAATCCTGTATATAAGTACAAGTTATGTTTTTTTTAGGAAATATCGTCTTATATTAGATATTATGTTGAGTTGATATATCTACTTTGGTGAATATCGAACTTTGTTATTTCTAGATAAACAATTGGTGTAATAAGCTATTAAAATTCCAGCTCTGGAAGAATTGGTGGACAGGTACATACTAAATGTTTGTCACCATAAGCATCATCAATTCTACCTACAGTAGGCCACACTTTAGAATCAGGTTTTACAAATGGCTGAAAGAAAACAAACCATTATTTTAGAAAAAAAATTTTAAGTTGTTTTTACCGCTGGGAATGCAGCTTGTTCCCTACTATATGGTCGATTCCAATCACTATTTACAACTTGACGTTGAGTATGTGGTGCCATTTTCAATGGATTAATAGTTTTGTGCATTCGTCCGGATTCTAAGTCCTTTATTTCATTTCTTATGCATATCATTGCTTCACAAAATCGATCGAGTTCCTGTTTGTCTTCTGATTCTGTTGGTTCAATCATCAGAGTGCCTGCTACTGGCCACGACATTGTCGGTGCGTGAAATCCATAGTCCATTAATCTTTTCGCAATATCGACAGCCTCTATGTTTGCAGTTTTCTTAAATTCTCTCACATCCAAAATAAATTCGTGCGCAACAAGATTTGTCTTTTCATCTTTGAACATTGTGTTATAATGCCCTGCTAAACGGATGGACATATAATTTGCATTTAAAATTGCAACTTGTGTGGCTCGTCTCAGTCCTTTCGGCCCCATCAACTATATATATATATATAGACATAAATATATATATACTTACTAATTTCATTATTCTTGAAGTCAAGTTAAACAAACCTTTATATATGACCACGATATTGGTAGAATAGCAGAACTACCAAAAGGTGCTGCACTTACAACTCCAAAGCTCTTCGTGGCATCCTCCAATGGACTTATCACAGGGTGATCCGGCAAATGGGGAATAAGATGCTTTTTTACAGCGATTGGTCCCATTCCTGGACCGCCACCGCCGTGAGGAATGCAGAAAGTTTTATGCAAATTTAGATGAGAAACATCACTGCCGTAATCACCTGGTCGACAAAGTCCCACCTGGGCATTCATATTCGCGCCGTCAAGATACACCTGCCCACCATTATCATGAATAATTTTGCAAATATCGCTCACCGTTTCTTCAAAAACACCCATTGTAGATGGATAAGTAATCATTAAACATGACAAATTTTCATTATATTTTTCAACACTTTCCTTGAGATGGACCATATCGATGCTTCCGTCAATATTAATTCGAATTGGTTCAACCTTCATACCTGCCATTTGAGCTGACGCAGGATTTGTACCATGGGCACTGACTGGAATCAGGCAAATATTTCGCTTCTCGTCCCCCTTAGACTCATGATAGCTACGAATAGCACGGAGTCCAGCGTATTCGCCTTGAGCACCACTATTAGGTTGAAAAGAGATTTTATCATATCCGGTAATTTCACATAGATCCTTTTCTAATTCCAAAAATATTTGATGATATCCTTTGGCTTGGTTTAAAGGAGCAAATGGGTGTATTTCAGTGAAATGTCGGAATGAGCATGGAATCATTTCAGTAGTAGAGTTAAGTTTCATAGTACATGAACCTAATGGTATCATTCTGTGAACTAGTGACATATCTTTATTCTCTAGTTGCTTCATGTATCTAACAATACGAGATTCACTGTGATGTATATTGAACACCGGATGAGACAAATATGGGGATGAGCGGCGAAATTTCGAATTTTCAATAGCTTTGTCAAACAAGTTAGAATTATTTAGTATTTTTGATGTTGATTCACAATTAAAAATTTGTAAGATATCGTCTATATCAGGCATATTAACAGTTTCATCCAAGGAAATACCCACTGATGTAGCTGAAAAGTATCGGAAATTTATTTTCTTTTCTTCCGCCCTTTTCCGAATGATTTTTATCGTTAAATCTTTTGGAATAACGTGTACGGTATCAAAACATAATTGATTTGTTATTTCATGGCCAGCTGCTGCTAATCCTGTTTGAAGAATAAGTGTGTAGTAATGAATTCTTTTAGCAATATTTTTCAGTCCTTCAGGTCCATGGTAAATTGCAAACATTGCTGACATATTAGCTAAAAGTGCTTGAGCGGTACAAATATTGCTAGTAGCTTTATCTCGTCGAATATGCTGTTCTCGTGTTTGCAATGCCAGACGGTATGCATCACTACCATCCATGTCTCTTGTAACTCCAATCATTCTTCCAGGCATAAGTCGTACTAATTTTTGTTGGCAAGCAAAGAATCCCGCATGTGGACCGCCATAACCTAGAGGAACCCCGAATCTCTGGGAAGTACCAACAGCTATATCTACTCCAAACTCTGCTGGGGGTTGCAATAATGTTAATGCCAACAAGTCTGTAGCGTACACAGTTAATGTCTAAAAATTAGTTCAAGTATGATAGTTTCGAATAGACATTAATAATATCCAGCTTACTCCATTTTCTTTTGCTTCAGTTACAACAGAGGTAAAATCCGTAATATTTCCCAATGTATCGGGGTACTGGATCAGTATACCTGCATATTCGCGACTTTTAAGATCAGCTTCATATACTGAACCTATTGTAACTTCTAAGCCTAAGGCAAATGCTCTAGTTTGAACAATACTTAGTGTTTGGGGATGAACATTTTCGGAGAGATAGAGTTTTGTTCGTTTGTTGTATCTATTGAAAAAAAAATGTATTTTTGAATGTGTAGCATATAGTTATATACCTATAGCATAAACACATAGCTTCAGCAGCGGCAGTTCCTTCGTCTAGTAAGGATGCATTAGCCACATCTAATCCAGTCATTTCACACACTAAAGTTTGGTAATTAAGGAGAGATTCTAAGCGGCCTTGAGATATTTCTGGTTGGTATGGAGTATATTGTGTGGTCCTATATTTATAATTATATTAGAAATGGGCATATAGAAATTCAGCAGATACCTACCACCCGGGATTTTCAAAAATATTTCGAAGAATTGGGTGAGGAACATAGCAATTGTGATAACCCATGCCAATATATGACCTCCATATCTCATTTTTCTTCGCTATTGATCGTAGTTTTTCTATTAACTCATGCTCATCTAAAAAAAGCACATCAATATTTGTTGGGGGTATAAGAACAGTATAATTTTTTTGTTTTCATAAACTTTGACTTCTTCAATTAAACGTTATCATTTTTAATGTCTCACTGCCTGTTTACTTACTCAATGGATGGCTTAAAGAAAGAGATCTTCCAAGTTGAATATTTTTTGGAACAGCTTTGTTAGTTAGGTCATCTAAGGACTACAAAAGGCTAACTAAAAGGGTTTTTTTTACAATATTTACATTTCAATGTACCTTATATCCGACAACATCAAGCATCGTCACAACATCCGTTTTCCGAGGTCCAATATGACGGCTGGGAAAATTAGTTTTTGTAAACACATCTTCAACAGTTGTCTTATTTCTAACGAATCTTTGAACATTTTGTTGGAGGATTTTACGAACTTGTCGAGCATTAATTATAAACATTTTACGGATTAAAATCAAAATAATTCAACTGATCGACCGAGGGATATGACCACAAATTAACAAATGAAATACATTTGGAGTTTTTCCTCGCTGTTTTAGTAAAACAAATAGCTTTCTCTAATATGCTTATCAGTTAAATAGACTCAGCAAGACTGAATTTTAAACAAGAAAACGATAATAAAATGTCGAGCATGTAATACTTGAAAAGCCGCGATTTTTTTTAAAACAACTTTCGTATATTTTTCAGGAATGGCAAAAGAAAAAAATATTGTAATGTTATACATATCCATACGTAACGAAATCCTTCATTACGTTATTTCGTTTTTTAACGATAAACAAATTTATTTCTTTATGTTATAACGTTTCTATTTCGTTACTTTACAAAGTTTTTATTTCGTTACAAATCGTATTGGGTCCGAAAATTAAAAAATAAATGCACATTAATAATATTTAGTTTATTTATCACAAAGTTCAGTTCAATTTTCATAAAAATAAAAAAAATAAAAAAAGCTTTAACTTAATAAAATGTACTAAAAAGAAAAAAAAAATTTTTTGGCGCTATGTATCAGAAATAAAAATGAGACAAATATTTATTTTATTTTTTATGGTTCTATCTCGTTTTTATTTTTGATTCACAGCGGCGCCTAAAAAATTGTTTTTTTTTCCTTTTTTCGTACAAAATTTAGTCAATAAAAATTGTACAAAAGTGGAAAAGCTTCAAAAACTCGATTATGTGGCTTGGGCCACTTTTGCTTTCAACGCCTCATATATCCTTGCTTTTAAGTTATACCTACGAACTTTTTGACTCTATAATCGGATTCAGCGACCCCACAAACCCCCCGATGAGAAAAACGATAATCACGTTATTCCAACAGGGCCTCCGTCATCCTTATACACTTCTTAATATCAGAAAGAAGTTCAGATACTCCGATACCCTCAATTTATATTTTTATACCCGTATGGTGAAACCAAAGGGTATACTAACTTTGCCTTACCGTTTGTAACGCCAAGATACCGTCATCACACACAAAAAGGAATTACACCAGTGTGTTTAGAATGATAAAAAAAAAAATTTTGCATGTCCGTCCGTCTGTCCGTCTGTTTGTCCGTCTGCCTGTCCGTCTGTGGCGCGGATTGCGGGCGCACGGATTGAGCTAGAGACTTGAAATTTTGCGTGGATCCGTTTTTCGTAAAATGCGAGGCTAAGTTCGTTAATGGGCAAGAATGGACCATTAGGGGGGGTACCCCCCCATACGAACGAAAACGATTTTTGCGAATATCTCAAAAACGGTGCATCTTATCAAAAAAGTCCAAGAACAAAAGTTATTCAGGATATTATTCTACATAAAACCCCCATACATCGAAATCCGATTGGAACAAATTTAAAAAAATCTTTTTGGAAAGTTTGACTTCATATTGGAATTTTGATAAAACTGTTCGCCATTCACTTAAATCACCATACGGGTTTTCAATAATTGCCAGATTGGCAATTATAGCTTTTGTTATGTTTAATTATATTTTTAATCAATTAATTAGTCAATTGAAAATTTAATTGATTGATGCCCAACACTGCCTGCCGGCCGTTATAATTGAGCCTTAGCTCTCGGCGCTGACATGTAGTTGCAAAATTACCTTATTTGCAAATTAAATATTTACTTAAAACTAACCTTTTGGCCCTGTGGAATTTATTTCTGCTTTTCCTAAGCCCTTGTGCGCTTTCCATGCTATAGATTACAAAAATTGAATATAAATGCAAAACATAACAAAAGCTATAATTGCCAATCTGGCAATCATTGGAGACCCGTATGGTGATATTCGTATCAAAATTCGAACAGTTGTACCAAAATTCCACTTTGAAGTCAAACTTTCCAATAAGATTTTTTAAAATTTATTCCAATCGGATTTTGATGTATGGGAGTTTTATGTAGAATCATTTGATAAGATGCACCGTTTTTGAGATATTCGCGAAAAACATTTTCGTTCCTATGGGGGGTACCCCCCCCCCCCTAATGGTCCGTTTTTGCCCATTACCGAACTTAGCCTCGCATTTTACGAAAAACGGATCCACGCAAAATTTCAAGTCTCTAGCTCAATCCATGCGCCCGCAATCCGCGCCACAGACAGACAGACAGACGGACAGACAGACAGACAGACAGACAGACGGACGGACATGCAAAATTCAATTTTTTTTTATCATTCAAAACACACTGGTGTAATTCATTTTTTTGTGTGATGACGGGATCTTGGCGTTACAAACGGTAAGGCAAAGTTAATATACCCTTTGGTTTCACCATACGGGTATAAAAACACAATAAATAGAAAAACTTAATAGGTTCGAATCGAGACTTTTTTGAGAGTTTAAGTTTTAATCAATAGAGCGACTTTTTTTTAGAAAAAAAAACTTTTTAAACATATTTTTAAACATTTTTATCAATTGATTATTAACAAAACTTCAATATAATACATGTGTATATCATAAACTTTTATTGGGGAGCTGTCTTGCTGCTAATTTGTTACTCATCGCAACTACATCATTGCGACTTATGAGATTTGAATGTGCTTGGCAACCGTGAAACCTAATGTTATACAGTTTATTAAATATAGTGACGACTATGCATAGTTTTTAAACACAGGTTTTGTTTAATATGAGTTCAAACTGACAAAAATGTTTAACAAAATCTGTGTTTAAAGACGACTATGAACTCGCGCCATTGTATTAACCTCCTGCCTTCCAATACGTAGTACATAAAAAAAATGTGGCGTAAACCAATATTGGCACACAGATTTGCTACCGTTAAATTATTACTTCATCCACTATATAGTTTGATCTTTTGCTAAATGCAGTTTTTTCAATTTTTGAAAAAAATGTTTTTAGCAAATACTCAATTTTCGCGAGTATTTTCTAAAAACAGTTCTGTCAAAAAAAAACCAATGTTTTTATTTTAATTTTATTTTAGACCTAAGGAACCAACCTGGTGAGTTTCATTAATCTACCATACAAAAAAGGTTACCTGAAGGCAGGAGGTTAAAATACACATATGTACCTGCAAAGAGTCTGTAGTCCCGCTTTGTTTTTTCTTTTGATGAGCGCTGAATTCATTTTGCTGTGTACGAGTTACCAATTGCTGCCGCGAATTTATATCCCGTGGAATGAAATTAACATTTCGAATGCCTTTTTCCAACATTAACATATCTACAAATTATATAAGTTACAAAAATTACAAAGATCTAACAGTCATTACTTAGTTCGAGTAAAATTGAGTCGTGGTCTGCTGCTTCATTGATATTTTTCAATCGATCTGACAATTGTAATATCGCTGCAGATAAAAGTAATATTCGGCAAACTTCTTGAAGCCGAGAAAGGACCTTCGTCTGCCGTCTAACGATTAAAAATTTGGAAGTAATTTGTGAACGTACTTTTGTCGAAATTAATTGCAGTTGTCTTATATGATCATTTACAACACCTAGCGCACAAACTAAATTCCCAGCATGACTGGCTTGGGATAAGAGAGCTTGATGATCTTCCTTAATTTGCTGTTGAAATTTTGTTGTTATTGAAGCCAAAGATGATGCTAAAGCCACTGTTGCGCTACTATCAGCCTTACTTTGCATTTGTTGTATTTTTTCAACTGAAAGTAAATTTTTCTCCATTACATTTCATTTAGATTATTTCTTATCCTACTCTAAGAAAAACTTTATAAAGCATTTTATGAGCAAATTAATTCATTTCTAGTCTTTCCTTAACTATTGAACCACTCCGTTCGACAAAATCTTTTTTTTTTTTGACGAATGAGAAAATCTAACAAATTTTGAAAACAAGGCTATTTTTTTTATTTTGTTCTTTTTAGTCTTCGAATATATATCCTTACATTTGAGATGTCCTTACAGGCTTTTTAACTTGAGAATCGTATTCAGCGACCCCAAAAACCCCCAGAAATAATCACGTTATCCTTACAGGACCTTCCGTTATCCCTACTGACTTTTTAATGACAGATTCGGATTCAGCGACCCCAAAAACCCCCAGAATAGATTTTTTTCCGGAAAATTTGAAGAAAAGGATAATCACGTTATCCTTACAGGACCTTCCGTTATCCTTACTGACTTTTTAATGACAGATTCGGATTCAGCGACCCCAAAAACCCCCAGAATAGATTTTTTTCCGGAAAAACGTTATCCTAACAGGACCTTCCGTTATCCTTACAAGGACGAAGTAGTGAAAATATTGTATTGTCATCGGACTTATATAAGTGTGCAAAATTTCAAGTCAATCGGACAAGTGGAAGTGGGTCAAAATTTGATTGCAAGATTTGACCCCGACAAACAAACAAACAAACAAACAGACAAGATAGCGAGCTAAATAAAAGCTTTTAAAAAAGATACCCGTCTTCTAGTTGGACTCACAAATTCATTGACCTTCTAAGGATAAAAATTCGTGTATTTTTGTGTTTGATCGTCGTATACAAGCAAAAATGTTTATTCAGTTGTCATACAAATCTATGGATTTGTGAATCTAATTAATTTGACGTTCATTTCTGATGATAGTAATTGCTTTGCAATAAGCAATCGGACATTCGTTACTGGAAAAAATATTTCGTCTAACATTGGATCATTGAAAATTGATATAAACATCGAAAATTATGTTTTCAATACCTGTTAGTTGAGTCGACAAGTCATTGTGTTCAAAATATATATTTGACTTCAAATCCATTGTCATATATCCTGCTCTTTAAAAATTAAAACACCGTGATACGAGTCAATGATATTTTATGAAGAAAACATACCCTGCTTCCGTGTTTATGATAATGATAAATAAAAATAGAATGCTTTCGAGTTATTGAAAGCCACAATTACTCAGTTGGGTACATATTCTTCACGAAATTTAGTGTTGTGTAGCAAATAACTCTGCTAAGACTCATTTACATTATGCTGGAATTAAAGGCTGATATACCCGGCAGCTTCCGCGACAGCAAAAACTAGAATTCTGCCGTGTAGAATACATTAATTGATGACAGATTTTTTGCATTTCTTGTTTTCACTTAAATTTAATTTTTATTGATTTTTAAGGGTTGATTTCGTTAAAATTTGTCATTATTAGTTATGAATCGTTGAATTGATTCCAAATAGTGCCTCTTCTGTGAAACTAAAGCCACACAAAACTAGAGAGATTATAATCTAGTGAGTGGACATTAGAGGGCCTATAACCTAGAGTGGACAATGGAATGTGTGAAAATGGCCGCCAAACTGAAAAACAAGAGACAAAACTTTAAAAATTTGATTCGTTGTTACAAATATTTGCCAAAATAAATTAAATCGGGTCATATAAGGTAAAAACTCATATCTGAATTATCAAAAAGAAAATTGGAAAGTCGTTTTAATAAACTGAAAAAAATGTTTACAAACTGATCTAATCTGGTGAAAAAACTGTTCTAACTGATCTAATTGACTGTTCCAATTAAAGTTAATAGACTGTCCTAATATCTATTAAGTACTGATGTACATTCTCTAGATTATCTCTCTAGTGGACATCAGGAGTTAATAGACTGTCCTACCAGATTAGAATAGCCTGTAAACAATTTTTCAATTAAATTAAATAACTACGACTTTTCATTTTTTTTAAATCTTAGAAATGAGTTTTTTACTTAAATTAACCAGTGTCAGTTATTTATAAATATTTAAGAAATTGAAAAGATAGATGAACAATACTTGATGCTGGACTCACAGTATTTAGATATTGGCTACTAGAAAAGATTTTTATAGTGTTTTCAACCCATGGCCGAATTATACAAGGTCTGCTGGTTATTTTTTGACAGCCACCATTTTGCTACGTCATCGGCAAGAAATTCTTTGTCATGTTGATTGTGCGTACGGAGTTGTTTAGCTAGATGTTAGCTAGATTTGAGAATTAGGGAAAATTCCCATTCAGTCTTATAAGAATTTCTTGCCGATGACGTCAGAGCCAGAAGCAACTGAGCTGTCAAGCAGACCTTGTATAATTCGGCCATGTTTTCAACCGACATTTGCCTAACACAGCCAAATTAGGTTAGGAACTTAAGTAGAGTCATAATTCATCTAGTTTTAGAAAAGAACCACAAATGTACCCGGAGTTTACTACACACCCAACATAAATCGAATTACTTACATATCCAATCTAGATTGGATAACTTACGTAAGATTAAGGGAGATGTCCCACTGGCGCATCAGCTCCTGCAGCTGACTGATCCCGACATCAGGTCGCGCAGCTGCATGAACTGATTCGATCAGTTGACATGACACACTGAACTGGGATCAGCTGACCTCAAACGTCAAAATGTCGGACTCGGAGGAAGAACTTCTCCTTATTTCTCTGCTAAAAAAAACTGAATCTGTGCAATCGTACAAACATCTACCTTTTCCTACAGCTTGTACGATTCCTGTGTTTAATTTTTCCTATTCGATGGACATCGTATTTATTTTCACTTGTTCAAAAGTTTATTAGTTAAACAGACTTGTCAAAATTTTATGATGTCCCCAACTAGTAATTATTGTAAAGTCAACATTATATGAAGTAGAGAGCCTATAACCTAGAGAGAGGCCATGCTACCTTAATATACTGTGCCACTGATGACAATTATTACCGCCAGACGAAAAAAATATTGAAAATTATCCCTTTATTTTATTTAATCTAACAAAAATGACATTAGAAACTACCCGACATGTGCCTGATATCAGCACATTTAGGTCAGTTCAAAAAATTCAGCTTTGTGTCGCAGGCATGCAGCTGCACATTTTTTGCAGTGTGCCATGCGCCATTGGATTACATGTGCAACTGATATCGGGATCAGTAAGCTGCAGCAGCTGATGGCCAGTGGGACATATCGCTAAGCGATATGTCCCACTGGCCATCAGCGGCTGCAGCTGACTGATCCCGATATCAGTTGCACATGTAATCCAATGGCGCATGGCACACTGCAAAAAATGTGCAGCTTCATGTCTGCGACACAAAGCTGACTTTTTTGAACTGATCTAAATGTAGCTGATATCTGGAACATGTGGGGTAGTTTCTAATGTCATTTTTGTTAGATTAAATAAAATAAAATGATAATTTTCAATATTTTTTTCGTCTGGCGGTAATAATTGTCATCAGTGGCACAGTCTATAAAGGTAGCATGGCCACTCTCTAGGTTATAGGCTCTCTACTTCATATAATGTTGACTTTACAATAATTACTAGTTGGGGACATCATAAAATTTTGACAAGTCTGTTTAACTAATAAACTTTTGAACAAGTGGAAATAAATACGATGTCCATCGAATAGGAAAAATTAAACACAGGAATCGTACAAGCTGTAGGAAAAGGTAGATGTTTGTACGATTGCACAGATTCAGTTTTTTTAGCAGAGAAATAAGGAGAAATTCTTCCTCCGAGTTCGACATTTTGACGTTTGAGGTCAGCTGATCCCAGTTCAGTGTGTCATGTCAACTGATCGAAATAGTTCATGCAGCTGCGCGACCTGATGTCGGGATCAGTCAGCTGCAGGAGCTGATGCGCCAGTGGGACATCTCCCTAACAGAGTAACTTACAACTGACGAATTACACCATTGCGAATTATTATCCAGAAGTAAACACCAACCGCCTAAAAATTACTGGAGTTTTTGTGTTTCCGCAAGATTCAAATCGAAAGCCATTCGCGCCAAAGCGCCTCTTCTACTACGCCATCCACACCTGTCGGAAACATTGACAGAACTGTCATGACAAAATTTTGTTGGGACGTAGATGAGAATGACATTTCATTTTCAGATATGGCGTTGAACAGTAAACAACTGAGAGTAGTAAATATTTTAAAGTGCTTACAAGAACTAAAATTTCCGCACTAAAATTAAATTCGGCCTCCAGCTGCTCCTACGATGCCATTTTCAAATCCTTTCTTTTGTAAAGATTGCTTTTGATATTCTAGAGACACTCTTTTAAACGGTATTCGTCACCACTTCTGTTCGCAAATATGTCAACAATTTTGGCGGAGCGTAAACAGATTTTCGCAACATTGAAATACTTAATTTCGTAAACCGACAAAAACTATCGTAAATTTTTTTCTATATATTCACTTAACTGCAGTTCCGGTTGTAGCCACAAGCAAATATTTAAGATTCTTTTTGGTTTTTTGTTTTTTTCAGATTATCTGGAGAGACGCAAACATGTCAAACATCCAATGCCATTTGTTCACCCCTACTTTGTAGCTCTACTGCGCAATTTTTTTACATTTATGGCCTACACACGGCAACTTTAAATCGATACAAAATACAAAAAGTTGCTCGTTTGTGCTACACGTGGAGACAAGTTGCCGGAAACTTCTGTATATTACCACCGAACAACCATTATATAGAATGGAAAGTAAGGCCTTTCCTCATTAACTTCCACTAGAGTAAGCACTATACTATAGAAATCGGGTTTTTTATCTCACTTCCCCTTTCTGCTGTCATACACTCGACCAAAAAAAATCAAATAGAATTCCCTTTTACAATACATGCAGAAAAGTTCTGGCACTTTTGTTTACATTTTGCATGACATTTCATTGCAACATTGATTCATTTCATTGCAACGATTGATTTTGATGGATAATCACATTTTAGTGTGTTAACATTGCATAATTTCACATGAAAATGAATAAATCACAAATTCACCACTCTTTAGTGAAGGAATGTTCCGCTAATTCCATTAAAAACCCAAACAGAAAGTTTTTTCGAGTCCCATCAACAACAGAAAGGTAAAGTATAACGAAAGCTCGACAGAATTGCACATGAACGGGCCTTAACACAATTAAAAACTAAAACTAAATTAAATTTAACACCTTTCAACACATAAGAACATTACTAATTTAATTCTGTTTTGGAATTTCTCGGCTTACAGGTCAAAAAAAAATATAACAAAAAGTTATATTATTTTTGTGGATGTTTTCACATCCGATAAATTCCCCCCAACAGGTCGGGCATGTCTGCCCTGAAACCCATCAGGAGCCTGTTTCTAGTATGGAAGCTGGCTCACCGTCATCAGAGCCTGCTTTACCAGCTTCCACGCAGGCTTACAGGATTTTGGTGGGGAAAGACTCAACTCGAGTCTTATACCCCGATTGCCACAGACCCCACACGAATTATGAGGGAAGGCAAAATTAGCTCCATCAAGCCAGAGCAACTTTACTATTTTGTTTTAACCATTGAAACATTTCTGATTCATGGCTTTTACTCGACCTTATTAGCATTGAATTCAATTCCGAATTATGGAAAACCACTGGTTTTTGGAGTTTTTAGCTGAAGATGATGTTGTAACATTTCGTGATTTCACCTGGATGCGGCTAATAAATCTTTTTGTGTAACTTTCACCCCAAAACAATTAACAAAATCACAAAGTTTAGTTTAAAGGTTTTTATTTACTTTATTTATTAGATTTTTATTTTAATAAGTTTACAATGATTATTTCTTTCTCATTAATTCTTATTCATAACACAAATTTCTGTATTTAGGTAAGACAGTTACATTATTTCGACCGAGTAAATTTTTGTTGATCGTTTTTACGAATACTTGATACATTGATCAATTTAATGTGTATTGAAACTGATTTTAAATTCTATAAACGACTCGGTTATTATTTCAAAATGCACGGAATTAACTGATTTATGTTTTAAATTACACTCACTGTTTTAGGAACTACTATTATATTGTGATGACTTTTACCGACTCTCTAATTCATTTTTCAAAACCAACTCTCTTTTTCCAAAAAACCAACCATCCGTCTTCACCAACTGCTAACTGTTACTTTTTACTAACCAACTAACTAACTTAAAAAACCAACTGACTTCAAAAACCAACTACTCAAAAACCAACTAACTTCTTCAAAAACCAACTACTCAAAAACCAACTAACTTCTTCAAAAACCAACTAACTCCTTCACCGATCTGCACTTGCTTTTATAACATTCCTGACCTGGACAATCTTTTTCCGTTCAGGCAATTCCCTAATTCATGTTGAATGGGCGAAATTGCAACGTAAGTCAAAACTTCAATTCAAAGGTGAATTGTGAAATTAATTAATTGCACTGGTCGTGTGCCCTCATAATTATTTGGAAGAGTCAGCATATTGATCGGCTTGGTGAAGTTGTTTATGAAATAGGATCGACATACAACAAAACAATTGTTGTGAAATAAGATCGCGCTTGTCTTTATGAAATAAGATCGACATACAACAAAACAATTGTTGTGAAATAGGATCGCGTTTGTCGCGCGCCTTTGATAAACGTTTTTTGTACGTTTTGGGTTTATTGGTTTGTATGGCGGAAGTATTATGATGGAAGGTTTATAGCAGGTACAAAGTACAGTGACCGGAGTGCACTTTGTGCACTTTTGGCATATTTGATTGTAAAGTTTTATTGAATATTCATGGGTCAATGTTCTAAGTTGGGACTTTGTATCATTAGGTTTATTTGTTCAATTTAATTATCCATTATGTGGAATATTTTTATGGGTCAACGTTCTAAGTTGGAACTTTGGCTTAAGAAGGGTGATGTATTGCATGAAGTTTGGAAAAGGTTGAAATGCAATTCATCACATTCCTTACCCCCTGAAGAAAGAAAAATGTAATTTTTCTGAATGTCATCACAAATGAGTTTTTTTTTTTTTTTTTTCTTTTTGTTTTTTGGATTCAATAATTTTGTGCATTTTGTCTGTTTAGCCTCTTTTTTTTTTTTTTTTTTTTTTTATACATAATTTACTTATTTTTTGCTATTATTACATTTATAATAATTTTACTTAATTTTCTTCAACTAATTTACATAATTTTTGTTTTAATGATTTTCATTTAAGCTAGAGTAATTTTTATCTTAATCAAATTATAATAATTGGTTTCTCATAGTTTTACATTGTATTTTATTCCCTTTACCTAATATCATAATATTAGTTTACATTGTTCAAAATTTTTGATTTGCCAAGATAGTCAATGAGGTATGCCCTTTTTATTAGCAGTATCAAATTTTGGCAGATGCTAAAAATCTAGGGTTGGGTAATTTAGATTAGCTTTTCGCCACGGTATCGGTTCGTCCTGTACTTCGGGTAACGCGATTGAAATGTGCTCTTTGTTCGGAATAGGTTTAGACTTGTGCAATTCAGGGAGGGATAATGACATTGTTCCGTTTACGGGCATTGGGTCTCTTGTGAGGTTGCATTTTGATGTTGTTGGGACGTGTCATTTGGAATTTGTGTACCTTTAGGTGAGGAGTTTCCACTTGACTATTTTCGTGGATTTTTGGTTTTAGTGTTTCGAGTGGAAGGATTTTATCCGGTTGTTGTGCACCCTAACTAATTTCTTCCCAATTAGAATGACGGAATTTACAGGATTAGGGATATCTTTTATTTCATATGGACCTTTCCATATCGGATCTAGTTTCGATTTTCTAACCTCATTGCGAAGTAATACTCGATCTCCTATTTTATAAATTATGTTCGATGCAGTTCGATCATAATAAGGTTTTGATTTGTTTTTACTTGCCAAGATATTTTTACGCGCAATTTTATAGGCTGTTTGAAGTTTATATCGAAGAAGATAGTAATAATTTTCGTCATTATAAAGTGGTGCGGGTTCACGTTTGAGGTTGGTGGGGAGTTCGGTGGTAAAACCGAAAAGAAGATCCATAGGGGTATATTTAGTAGAGGAATGAATTGTATTGTTATGTACGTGGACTGCTTCTCTGAGCCATTGATCCCATGTCGTAGGGTGCTCGCTAACAAAGTTTCGAAGGTATTCTGCTAATGGACGATGAGTGCGTTCTAAGGTACCGTTGGATTGGGGATGATATGCCGTAGTACGTAATTTGTGAATTTTTAGTAGTTTACACACTTGTTTGAAAACGTTGCTCAAGAAATTTGTACCTTGGTCGGTCACCAGTTTCTTTGGAATTCGATACCTTGTAATGATTTGCTCGTAAAATGCCTTAGCGACGGTTTCTGCTTCGCAGTTATCTAGGGGAACGCAATCGAAGAAACGAGTTAGATCGTCCTCGAAAGTTAGGATATATTTGTTTCCTAAATTAGTGGTGGGTAATGGTCCTACAATATCCAAATATACTTTGTCAAAGGGCATGGACGCAGTGTCCGTGATTACCATAGGTAACCGAAAATGTTTTGACTGCTTATTCTTCTGACATTGAGGGCAATTTTTTATAAATTTTTCAATGTCGCGAAGCATGTTTTTCCATCTGAAATATGTTCTGATCCGACTATAGGTCTTGTATACCCCTTGATGACCTCCCAAAGGGGCATTGTGATATGTTTTCAAGACAGTTTCTATTTCTTTAGGGTCGGTTAAGAACTCATATGTGTTTCCTTGACCTAGAATTTCTTCTTCCAATGATGTTGAATCGCTTGGCTCAGCATTTTCGATTGTTCCTATTTCAGAGTTGTTTTCGTTTACCTTGAACGGTGAATGTTTTGAAATTTGAGAATCACTTAATCCGTTTGTTTGATTTTCTTCCACAATACTTTTTGCCGCTTGTCTTTTTTGCGAGCGGGTGACGACACCAACGTTTGTTGTTGTTGTTTCTTTGGAGGTATTTTGATTCGGGTTTTCTAAGTAAGTGATTTTTCCATTTTTGCTATAATCAACCATAACATTCTGACGGCTTTCGTCGTGCGCTGTTTTCTTAACATTTTGTTGTTGTAAATCTGTGTCGTTAGTATTGTTAGGGTGTTGATCGTAGGGAATTCTACTTAATGCATCAGCGGCGGTATTATGTTTACCTGCCTTGTATTCGATTACATATTCATAGTCTGATAATTTATGCCTAAACCTGGTTAATCTTGAGGTCGTATCTTTGATATTAAAAACTCCTTTTAAAGGACGGTGGTCCGAATATACAATAAACTTTCTACCTAATAAATAACATCGGAAATGTTTAGTAGCCCAAACTATTGCCAGCAATTCTTTCTCTATTGTTGAATATCGGCGTTCAGCCTCATTCAAGGTTCGGCTAGCGTAGGCTACTGGCCTTTCGTCCTGCGATAGTATGGCTCCAAGTGCTTCTCCACTAGCATCTGTGGTTAACGCAAATGGTTTAGAAAAATCTGGGTATACCAGAAGAGGTGGAGATGTTAAGGCTTCTTTTAGTGTTTCGAATGCCTTTTCACATGATTCATTCCACGCAAATTTACTACCCTTTCGAAGTAATTTCGTAAGAGGTAAGGCCTTTTGGGCAAAATCTTCAATAAATTTTCTATAATAATTGGCAAGACCTAAGAAACTTTGAATTTGTCGAATAGTTTTTGGACGTGGGAAATTTTTTACACAAATAATATTTTGAGGATCGGGGAGAGCGCCTTCTTTCGTACATTTGTGTCCTAAATAAATTACTTCCTTTTTGAGAAAGTGACACTTCTCGGGTTGGAGTTTAAAATTGTGGATCCTGAGACGTTCGAAAATATCCATCAATTTTTGGTTATGGTCATCTAGGGTTTTCCCGTAAATGACCAAATCGTCGATGTAGATGAAACACTTGATTCCTTGAAGTCCTGTCAAGGCGTGATTCATAGCTCTCTGGAATGTGGCAGGAGCCGATTTTAATCCAAACGGCATCCTTGTAAATTCGAAGTGACCAAAAGGAGTGCTAAAAGCTGTTTTTTCACGATCGTTTGGCTCCACTTGAATTTGATGATAGCCGCTAGCTAAGTCCAGTGTGGTGAAATAAGTAGAGTTTCCCAACTGGTCCAGAATCTCCTCGATTCTAGGCAGTGGAAAAGCGTCTCCAATAGTGACGTCATTCAGTTTCCTGAAATCCACCACTACTCTCCACTTCTTTTCGCCGTTTGCTCCCGCTTTCTTAGGTACTACTAAGAGAGGGGAGTTCCAGGGACTTTTGCTAGGTTGGACTATTCCTTCTTCCACCATTTTATTAACTTGTTCGTTAATAACTTTGCGGTGGGTTTCGGCCAAACGATAATTCTTTAAATTTAGAGCACCTTGGTCCTGACGTATTGGTATTTTATGGGTTAATACCGTCGAATGGGTTAATTTATCATTGGATAAATGAAAGAGATCGTGAAATTGAGAGCAAATGTTTATTATTGATTGTTTTTCTTCGTGGTTTGCCTCGGGGTCCATCTGAATTGATTCGATAATTTCTCGAATTCTTTTGTACGGTGGCGATTTAAATCTGCTGTTTTGCTTTAAATTTTCTTGGCAAAAAATTCTGAATTTCTTTACTTTAGCGATTTTTAGGGGTACCTTGTTCATATTTATTTGATGTGTATTTGAATTTAGAATGCTAACCGTAATCTTTCCATTACGGGGCCGGACTAGAGTATTAGCCATGTAGACACCATTGGCGATTTCTCCGGACATACAAATTAGATCGCTTGTTTCGTTTTCGATAGGTAATTCTATTATTTTTTCAGTGCGTGGAGGAATTACTACATCAGTTTGGCAGTAATAGAGTTTTTGGGAATGTTGTTGTTTATTTGGAATATTGTAATTGTTGTTCGGATAAACATTTGAATTTGGATTAATGTCCGTATGTGCGGTTTTGTTTTCCGCGGACGGCTTAAAAATTTGAATACTGAGTTCCTTTTCCAAAGATTTGCACAAATTTCTAACATCATCTATAGTTTTGATAGAATTCCCTGTTTGGTTAGAGGGAAAGTTAATTGTTTGTATTTGAGTTGTATTTTTTGGTTTGTTTAGATTATTAGTGGATTCAGTTGATGTGCTAGTAGTGCTTTTTATTGGAACTGATTCAAATGGGTTAGGTTTTGACCATGCTGCCTTCTCGAGTCGTCCTGTACGACTGGGTTGTGAAATTTTTACTATCTCTGCCAGTGACGTGGCGTGCTGCTTTCAGTAGGGTGTTCAATATTAAGTTTCTGTTAAATGATAAGACGTCTACTCTTAGTTCTATCCAGGATCACGTCTGGGACGTGATAGACGAAGATCCAATTTTTCCTCGATATTTAATTGAGAAAATGGTTTCTCAAACAATTTTTCGATTGCGCATCCGCATTCACAAGCCATAATATTAAATTAATTATTTCTCATACACAAAAGCCAACTGAACACCTGTAAAATCAGAAACCGACTGAGCTGATGAGCAAGCAATATTGCTGTTTTGCTT
Source organism: Chrysopilus asiliformis (assembly GCA_964034945.1). Taxonomy (NCBI): domain Eukaryota; kingdom Metazoa; phylum Arthropoda; class Insecta; order Diptera; family Rhagionidae; genus Chrysopilus; species Chrysopilus asiliformis. The sequence goes on from OZ035961.1 coordinate 47,347,887, forward strand.
GGCACACACACCCACACGCATCAGCACGTCAGCCGAACGGCCATACGATGGTCGGTTTTCTATTGTCGGGTTTCGCAGCATCACGGCCAGCAGCAAGCAACATCGCATCGGTTCGCCGTGCGGCTTTTTCTGGAGCACCCAAATTCATCATTGTGTGCGGTTATTTCTTGTGAACTTTGTGTGCGGTGAAACGTTTTTTATTATAGACTTTTACTTAGTCATATGTGTTTTTACTTCGCTTTGGTGCGCTGTAAATTGGAGAACACTCGAGTCGGTCGAATGACCGAAAGAGTCGGTATTGCGTTTCGAGTGTGTTTCGCTAAGGGGCGAGTAGGAAAGAAGGCAACAAGCAAATTTTACTTTGGTTCGCTGTAAAGTGGAGAACACTTGGTTGCTCGAAAGATCGAAAGATAAAGAAACAGGTTGGTAATGTAGGGTGCGGGTGCTTTAGGCAACCATTGCCATTGGTAAATTGTCGAAAGAATTGGCACAAAAAAAAGAAATTTTTTAACAATACATATTGGATTTCCGATACATATTGGATTTCAGTAGGGTGTGCAGTGAACACCCTCGCACCTTAGAAGAAACGTCACTGATCTCTGCGTAAGATTTGGATGATTGGGCCACGACATTTTTTGCACGTGGATCCGAACCTACGGTAGATAGATCACAAGTGACTAGGTTATTCCATGTACCTGACCTTGATAATACCTTCTGAGTCGTGATCTCAGATTTGGTTGTTTTGTTCAAGGGGTCATTGGAATTTTCTAGCTGATTCACTTGTATTGGTTTTGGATTTTCAGAAGTTTGATAAATCGGTTTATGATTTTCGACCTGTCCATTTTCAGTATGAGCTTTCGATATTTGGACCAAACCCTTCTTTGAGCTTGGATTCGAATTTGCATTTACCTGAGTTTGAGCCGTTTTACTGTTATATCGACCTGTCCTTAGCATCACTTTCTGAGTCGCGATTTCAGATTTTGTGATTTCGTGCAAGGAGTCATCTATAAAGTCAAATTTAAACTCGTGCTCTGATTGCAGCGCTTCTATTGCTGGAAAATGGAGTCGTTTCATAATACAATCGATTCTACTTCTATTCCATAAAATATCCCTTCCTATGATACCATCGCAAGGAACCGATTCATTATCGTTGACTACGTGAAATTGACAAGTCAACGCTTCTTTATTTGGGTCTCGCATTACAGCCGTCATTTTGGCTTCACAGATGCCTATCGATCGTTCAGATGCACCGTATAAACCAGTCAGAACTACTAGTCTATTTCCGTTAATCGGAGTACCGGGTTTCAAGATCGATCGTCTAATTAGACTTACATCTGCTCCTGTATCCACCAAAAATTGAACTGGCCTTTTACAAGCGATGTCAACATCCGCGGTTATTACTGCCTCACGATAAAGTTTCTGGTATGGGATGATTATTTCATTAGTAGGCATGGGGTCGATTTTCGTTTGGGAGTTGTTCAGTTTTTTGAGAGTTTCATTGGATTTTTGGGACCTCATCGCAATAGGTTTTTTGTTTTTGAGAATGGTTTCGGAGTTTTGAGTTTTCCAGGGAGAGTTTTGAGAGTTCTTTGCAATGGGTTCATTGATGTTGGGAGTTTTATTTTGGGATTTGGATTGTTTGAGAGATACTTTAGCTTTTTCCTGTTTCGTAGCATTGGTTGCAATTTCAGGTTTACACCCCTTTTTGGCTTGGTCTGAAGATGGGTGTGGAGCTTCAAACCCTATTGGTTTCCCTGTGTCGATGGGTTGGAAGTTGAGTTGGCTATATTAGTTCTCTGTTCCCATTTTTGTTTAGCAGGACACTGATTTATATTATGGGTGTCTAGATCACACCAATCACAATGTTGAGGATTTGAGGAGTTATTTCTGTTATTAATATTTAAATTTATATGTGCCTGATTGCGTTTTGGGGTAGATGTTTGGAAATTTGAATTATTTGTTTGTTTCCAGCAACGATCTGCACTGTGGCCGTTAGTTTGGCAGTTATTACAGAAGTATTGCCTTGTTCGGCAATCTTGGTATTCGTGACCTAATCGCTTACAAAAGCTGCACGTGGTAATTTTGCTGTAATTTCTTTGTACATTTGTAGGATAGTTAGTAGGTGGTGTGTTTCTAGAAAAATTTCCTTTTGGATTTCTACTTGAGTTTGGAAGGAATCTTTGATTTGAAAAATTATTATTTGAGACATTGGAGTTATAACTACGTTGTGTTGAATTATTATTATTTCTAGAGTAGTTATTAGATTTATTTAATGTTTGGTTTGTGAAAGAATTGGTGAAATTATTTGTGCCGTTTAATCTTCGACTTGAGTCGGGGTTAAAATTTGGAAAATTGTTATGCGATAAATTTTGATAAGAATTTAATTCATGGTCGAAAAGTCTGCTTGACCGGTTTTGAGAGTAAACCCTTTCTTCCGATCTTTCGATTTCTTCGGCCAGATTCATTAATGCCAATAACGTTTTATCTGTGTGTCCCAATATGGCTTGTCGTATTGTAGGACTAAGAATACCTGACTTGAATGTGAATTTCGTTTCCTCTTCGACTTCTCGTAATAACGCGTCATTAGCCGAAGGGTATTTTTTTGTAACTGCCAAACGTAATTCCTTGTATTGTTTGACCAATCTGCACCCGTATGCCATTACTCCTTCGCCTGGCCTTTGTACGCATTTTCGTACGCTGGCGAACAGGTCGTTAATACTTTTAGAAGGGGCATAGTTTACAGATAACATTTCAGAAAAATTTTGAAAGTTTTCGAATTGGTGATTTCTCATCAAGTCATATGCGTCTCCCCTTAGCCTTGTTTTTATCAGAGAGAGAAACAGAGGACATTCTTCTTGGTTAAGATTGTCATAAATTTGTTGGGCACTATCTAAAAATATTTGTAAATCTATTCTAACTGTATCTCGATTTTCACCCGAAAATAACGGAACAATTTCATTAATTAATTTAGCGGTATCTAGGAAATTCATTTTGGAAACTGGGATTGGATTATACTGACTTGGACTATATAATTCTAGGACGAATCGATCAATTGATTCTATAAATTCGTTTACCGTATAGGGTAAATTATTTTCTTCCGCGAAAGTTTCTTCGTTAAGGGATGATATTTCACCGAATTGACTATCTTGCCAAAACAATTTCAAATTTTTATCACTAGTAGTTAAATACTTATTCCTAAAATCTACTATTTCTTGAATTTTTTCACTTACAAGCTTTTCCTGTGATGAATTTGATGCTAATTTGCTTCTTGGGTAAACTCATCCTTCTCTAAGCGGCACGTCGCTGTATCTCGTTGCCTTGCTCGGTCCTGGTTGTGGTGTAGATGTGTTGAATTGTCTGGTTGTTTTCGGTGTTCCCTGGATTCCTTCTATTTGTTCCGTTTGTTCGTTGATCCTCAGTTGAATTTCTCCTAATAAGTCGTACAACGTATCTGTCGTCTCCAAAAGTTGTGGTGTTACGGTAACAGTCTGCTTTTCTGGTGTTCGTCCTTCGGTGTCTAATTTTTGTGATGTGGTAGAGGCTTGTTCTTCATTCGTGGTGATCGGTGATTTCGATGTTGATTTCTTCTTAACTTTCCTGTCGGGATTCACTCGGAGAACCGTTTTCAACAGTTTTGACATTTATTTAGTCGCACTATGCCGGGTTCACGTCACTGTTACTGTTTGTGATACTAGTTCTGATTAACTAATATAAGTACACAAACTAAATGTTCGAATGTTCGCGATAGCAATAGTAAAATGTTCACTTTCCGCTGGCTTCTTTCGTTTGTGATAATAGCACTTGTTACTATTATAAATTACACAAATTTAGAGTTTAAATGTGCGTGATAATGAATTATTTCACTTTACTTCACTAATTTTTCTGCAAACATCCTACCAACTGCGCCAAATGTAACATTTCGTGATTTCACCTGGATGCGGCTAATAAATCTTTTTGTGTAACTTTCACCCCAAAACAATTAACAAAATCACAAAGTTTAGTTTAAAGGTTTTTATTTACTTTATTTATTAGATTTTTATTTTAATAAGTTTACAATGATTATTTCTTTCTCATTAATTCTTATTCATAACACAAATTTCTGTATTTAGGTAAGACAGTTACATTATTTCGACCGAGTAAATTTTTGTTGATCGTTTTTACGAATACTTGATACATTGATCAATTTAATGTGTATTGAAACTGATTTTAAATTCTATAAACGACTCGGTTATTATTTCAAAATGCACGGAATTAACTGATTTATGTTTTAAATTACACTCACTGTTTTAGGAACTACTATTATATTGTGATGACTTTTACCGACTCTCTAATTCATTTTTCAAAACCAACTCTCTTTTTCCAAAAAACCAACCATCCGTCTTCACCAACTGCTAACTGTTACTTTTTACTAACCAACTAACTAACTTAAAAAACCAACTGACTTCAAAAACCAACTACTCAAAAACCAACTAACTTCTTCAAAAACCAACTACTCAAAAACCAACTAACTTCTTCAAAAACCAACTAACTCCTTCACCGATCTGCACTTGCTTTTATAACATTCCTGACCTGGACAATCTTTTTCCGTTCAGGCAATTCCCTAATTCATGTTGAATGGGCGAAATTGCAACGTAAGTCAAAACTTCAATTCAAAGGTGAATTGTGAAATTAATTAATTGCACTGGTCGTGTGCCCTCATAATTATTTGGAAGAGTCAGCATATTGATCGGCTTGGTGAAGTTGTTTATGAAATAGGATCGACATACAACAAAACAATTGTTGTGAAATAAGATCGCGCTTGTCTTTATGAAATAAGATCGACATACAACAAAACAATTGTTGTGAAATAGGATCGCGTTTGTCGCGCGCCTTTGATAAACGTTTTTTGTACGTTTTGGGTTTATTGGTTTGTATGGCGGAAGTATTATGATGGAAGGTTTATAGCAGGTACAAAGTACAGTGACCGGAGTGCACTTTGTGCACTTTTGGCATATTTGATTGTAAAGTTTTATTGAATATTCATGGGTCAATGTTCTAAGTTGGGACTTTGTATCATTAGGTTTATTTGTTCAATTTAATTATCCATTATGTGGAATATTTTTATGGGTCAACGTTCTAAGTTGGAACTTTGGCTTAAGAAGGGTGATGTATTGCATGAAGTTTGGAAAAGGTTAAAATGCAATTCATCACAATGTTACCACAAACATTGCAACAGATTCCTGATTTAGTGCAAACATTTTTATTTGCGCATGAAATATTTAAAGGCCGTGAATCGGTGAAAGTGCGGAATGAAAAATTTCTTCAAACGATTGGAAATATTTCCACCTCTTGTAAACTAATAAAATGCAACTTATCAGTTTGTAATCTGTGATGCACCTCCGGAGTTTCGAAAATATTATGTTCCATATCATTTAATTTGTAAATTTGATCCAGAAAAGCCATTCTGTTTCGCAAATATTTTGTTCTTCGAAAAAACGCCAGCTGTTATCTGTCAAAATACTCAATCCATCGGTTGAGCAGAAAAGTATCGCAGTAATTTTCCGATACAAAAAATGGCGTCCGATCAGTGGTTATGATGAGTAAATCTCTCAACTGTTGAGCAAATCTCTCAACCGTTGAGTACCGTGAATGCGCCCAATGTTAAATAATAACGAATATATGATATTGTTTTTGAGGGAGGCGTATAGTCTATTTCGATACGATTCACGACCTCAAATAAATTCAGCCACTCTAATTTGGAAGGGTTATCGTTTAACGAATTGTTGGTGCTTGTATCTAATCTGGTAATGTTAAACTGGGTGTTATGCTAATATATAAGGTTGAGTTGCGGAAAATTAAGGGAAATATGAAGTAAAAAATAAATTTATTAGCCACTGAAGGTTTTTAATGTGTTTGAAAATATTCCTGTGGATTGTATTTTATATGTGGACTGATTAAATTAAAGGAAAATAACCAAGTTTGGAGTTTTTAACGAGAATTCATCAGATTTAAGATTTTATGATTTAGGTATGTAAATATATGTGATTTAAATAAAGATTGTTTCTTGCGCTGACTCGAACAGCCTAATATAAAGTTCTGTTATGAGATGAAAACGCCCACGGCATTGAGTTCATATTTTGTTGTAATTTCACTCGGTGATCTACAATTTCTTGAATTTTTACAGGACTGTCAAAAGATTGGGTATATTCAGATTTTTTCTACATTATTTTTTCTAATTTAATATAAAGAGTATGATTCATTTATACGTTAACCTACTGGATGTTTTACTAGAGTTTAAAAATAAGTGGTGCGCTACTAGATGGGTGTGATAGGTCAACGTCGAAAATTCTCGAAAAAGTATTGAAAGTACTCAAATCAGAAAAGTAATATTAAGCTAGATATCAAAAAATATACTGTTTTTTTTACAGAACAGACCCTCTAATTGCAGAAAAGTCACAACTTCCAAATGGAATTTATTCCGAAACTAGTTTTATAACCCCTTGACCTCCAATGCTTATATATAAATGCTATAACATCTTAAGTGGAATTTCAGTTCAATCCAAATTGTTTTATCTGCAAATGCAAATACCGATCACATCGGATTTGTCTGCAAATCGACTTCAGGTGGAATGGTTTCTTTTTACGGACACGTCCCCGCATCATAGCCGGACACCAGCCCCCATAGGTAGACAATTCCTTTAAATGGACTCATTTCCTATGACTAAATTCTCATTTCCAGTATTAAAAGTTTAGTGATTAAAGCATACCTCCCATAACTGGATAGAGATCTTGAGCCCGTGAGTGTTCGCTTATGGTAGGGTCACGATAAAAAATCGGGTCATTTTTTTGTGATAATGACCTGAAAAAAAAAAAACCGTTTGGATGTGATTGGCCGATTTCAGACCTTTCATCAACCGGGTGGATTTGCACCAGTTTGGAGACAATTAAGCCGGCCATACATTATGAGATTTGTTGTACAACTTGGTTCGGTTGTAGGCAATGTTGGATCGTATATGGGCCGGTTGTAGTACCAAATTTAAGTTCGACAAACGGTTGGATAAAATCAAAACTTGGAGGAAACGCACACATAAACAAGTGTGGACAGACAGGTGGAGAAAATTTTGGAATGAACGATGACTCATTATGCGTTTGACCTGGAGGGCGACAGTATCTAAAAGAAAAATTCAAAATGTAGTTAAGGCTACTGCGGCAGCATGCTTCTTTCTTTGTATTTCTTGATGTTTTGATGTTACCTTTTCAACAGTTCACTTGCGAATGAGAAACATTTTCCTAGGTGACACACACATACATTGAAATGAGGTGTATAGATATTCCTTTGAAGAACAAAGCAAACAAGAACAATGGGAACGCGAGGGCATGGATCAACCCATTTGACGAAGCTAAAATAGGACAAGTGGGAAACCGGCCAATGTATGGCCGGCTTTATGGAAATGCGCCACTCGAAAGCTTTGAAGAAACGCTCACAAAAACAAGTGTGGAAAGACAGGTTGAGAAAATTTTGGAATAAACGATGACTCATTATACGTTTGACCTGCAGGTCGACAACATCTAAAAGGAGAATTCGGAAGGTACACAGGCTACTGCGGCAGCATGCTTCTATCTTGACGTTTCCCTTTCAACAGTTTACTTACGAATGAGAAAAAAATTCCTAGGTGACACACACACGGAGCATAAATATTCTTTTAAAAAACGGTGCAAAGAGGAAAAATGTGAACGTGAGGGTATGGATCTACCCGATTGAAGCTGGGTAAAGATGAAAGGTGTGAAATAGGCCATTTTCTACTTCTGCTTTTGGACCACATATTTTTCTGATTAGAATTTGGTGTCTGGTATAAATATTGTCAAACATAATAACAGGTTAGAAAAATCGACCAACAGTTAAATAATAGCAATCACTGCACAAAAACGCGGCCCTTGAATCAAAATATATATTGTAAACATCAAAGACACAACAGTGTCATCATGCTTAGATACTTTAACTACAACAATGTGTGAATGCACTAAATCAGGCCTCGGCACCATGTATGTAGTGATTTACTACTACTCGAAAAAATTTTATGTTTCTTCATATACTATAACACAAAATGAGAAAACGCATCATTTTCATTTTTTACGCTCTTTCGCTTTTGATGGAGACGTTTAGGAACAGTGAACTACACAATTTATCATTATGCAATTTCAGAATCATTTGTTCCGCCTACAGGAAATTTCTCTAAAAAAACTTTCTTTGAGTTGTGAACCTGTCTTACTCTTTCTACTTCATTGCATCGGGCAAAATCGAACTTATGACAGCTGTTGTAATGGCGTTTTAGATTGAATTTTTTATTCGACATGTAACTGCAAACTAGACATTGACGGTTATCATTATTTGTGGTTATTAAATATTTGTTTTCCCAATCCCACGACATAGTATTTGAATTTGAATATGAGCGCTTCATAATGGAAAAGGAAAACTAAAAAAATCAAATTTCTGAAAAAATTTCGTACATCAGTGTTCTTTGGGAAGCAATTATAATTTTGGAGAGCAAATGTATACACCCGTACGCATCAACAGCAGAAATCATACTGAATGACTGTCGTAGGCTCGCTCCATCGATTGTTAGTCAATCGTTTGATTTCGGCTGCCGAAGTGGCCGTCGTCAACCAACACGTATCATTGCGTTGGAGAGTCGAGTAAAAACGTTCATACATTGATTGTAATCTCGTAAAATTTGAATAAAAATGTTATCGTATTGAGGAGCCAGACGAGCCAAGCAGTGCCGACCTCTGCACTAAATCATTCTCTGATCGCGACCCATTAAATCCTTTTTTGCATAGTTCAATGGGTTGCAGTCTACAAGTCATTATAAATTATATTTTATTGCCTCTATACTGGCAATCGAAGGAAAAATTCTGAAATTGAATTGAGGGCCATAAACGGTTTTTTGTAAGTATATGTAATGAATAAACTAAAATGTAGGTTTCATGAAACTAAAACTTGTTAAGATGGAGCTTGTGTCCGAAAACAGGGGCAAATGGCTATCCCCAAGATCCTGTTGGGGACACCGAGACAATCGGCTTGAAACTGTGACAATCCCGATTAATCGGGACGGATGGCATACCTAGCGTATGGGAGCTTTCAGTGTATTTCAGTTACTTTTAGTTGTTTTTTTTTCTTTCTTCTTTTATCCCTGGTCTTCACTCTTCTCGATTGTAGTCTCGGCTGCCAGGTTGGGCGCTTTTTTGTAAATTGAATCCAATTTTTTGTCTGAAAATTCCTGTTTACGATATAAAATTTTTACTTCATCGTCGCAAACTGAGTTTTCGCTCCAGTTTGCGATATTTGCGATGCTTGCGAAGGTTTTGCGAAGTGAAGTGAATAGTGTCCGATCGAAGCTCAGGCCTTTTTCTTAGTATTCGGGCGAAAGCATGAAAGTTTAGATAATTGTTTACCATAAGGGCAAAGTAGTTGCGGTTCTATTAAAATATTCTGTCGTTAAAAATAATAGAAACATTTGAAAATTTACGAAACCAAAGCCTAAATAATTCCCATCAATAAAAAAGGAAAATTTTGTTAACATTGTGGAAGTTTTTTTTGAAGGAAAAAGTAATTTTCTGCAATTTTTCTTTATTTAGGTCTTTCTTTATTGATACATAAATTTCGCATATTTGGACATGACCATCGTGGGACAGCATTTTCCAAGACATTTCTAATTTCTTGGACAGAAATCTGTCTGTAATGTCATTTTAATCGAGACGAAATCTTAATGTGAAAAATATTTTCAATTGTGGAGGAAATTTTACTGGCAAATAAATAATTTCCTATGATAAGCCGCCGACCACCGAACACAGATTTTTGGGAAACTTGAATTAAAAAAAAAATACGATAAGCCATGAATACGATAAGCCTTTGTTTTCGACCTAATTTTGGTCGAATGTGGCCGAAGCCAGAAGGTAATATCCTAATATCGTCAACCGAAGTTTTAAGCTGGATAAATGGAAAACCCGTATTTCGCCCAACCAGGTAGCGGATGCTGTGAGTTGCCTACATTTTGAGAGAGTGTAGAACAGGTATTACATTCGTGGTATTAAAATTGCGACTTTATTTGCATTATTCAGTCTTGGATAATACCTTAAGAAAAGCACGTCTAGAGAGAGATTGGACAAGAAGTGCTGTCCCAGTAAACAAACTGCAGTCGAACCTCGATTATTCAAACATTTTTGAATCCGCATAGACTTCCGCATATAACATTTTTCAATTCGCATCTTACTCCAAGGTATTTTACCTCGACAACTCGGAAGTAATGCTCGATAAGTCGAAGTTTAGCCATATTCTGGATACAGATAATGTATAGAATAGACATCACAATAACGAAATTCAGACAATTTAAGGAGGCCCTCCACTACCATGATTTTTCCTAACTACAAAAAAATGGAGATAAATTTATAAGATACCTTGGCGAGAAAGGGAGAAAATAATCAACTGCAAACATTTTTTGGCAACTGCAAAATAATTTTCCCTTATGATTTTATTACGATTTTAAAAGTTGAAGTCCGTCAACTGTATATAGCTGTTTGCCCTTAAAACAGTGGACGGACTTCAACTTTTTTACAGTGATTTCAAGTAGAAACACACACTGTCACTGTAAGCGAATAGTACGCACGGACCCATTCAAAGTGTTATTAGCGTAGTTTTAAGGTTGTGCTCAAGTGTCATATCGTCCGTTGAAAATTATACGATCCTACAGCTTTATTGCTATGGCAATTTGAATCTTACATGCATAGCTCAAGGTTTCATATGATTGTTATAAAATTGTAAAACTGGAAGAGATTAGCGTTATACTTGTATTCATTCATTCCTATTTATATCTACAAAAATCTATTTAGCTCTAGTTTTCTGTATTTTTGTCCAGTTACAGAAGTCATGATATGAACATTAAATGTTTGTGATTCGATCCAAAAATTATTTACTATCCGATCCAAAAAAAATATACAAGTGCATGTGTTGTCCATAGAAAGATTACAACAATGATAAACTGGATAAGGTCGCTTTTATGTGTTTGCAACAACATAAATCTATTATAAATCTATTGTACTATCTATGGTATGTTTTATTTGTTGCTTATTGCGACTCCAACTCGAACGTCAATATGTTTCTTATCGATTCCCGATGTTCTTTCGACTTCCGTTTAATGAAAATTTTGCAATAACGATTTTTACGTTTCTCTTAATGTTCTCAATATATTTCAAAAAATTAAGTTTTATGAAAATTTCTCGGAAATTATGCGCTTTTGTTAAAAAATGCAACCAAATTCAAAGAAAATAAAATCTCCCGCAGTTTTCCGTTTTTGTATCTTTAACGGTTCTTGAGATATTTGAAAATATATTATTTAAAAAAATATATATACACAACATCTTTTAGTAAAAAGCTTCCTAAACCACAAGGTAGGTGTATATCGAGAAAGGTTTTTCCAGTTTTTATTTTTCATCTTCTTGCAAGATTTTTTAATATATTTATATACCTTTTGTAAGTCTTATTTTTTTATAATTTTTTTGTAATTTTTAATTTTTATTTTTTTTGCTCTCGGTCAATTGCTCTATTAGGTGTTATGCGTGAAAATAATTGTCTAACTCTTTCAAAATCCAAAGAAAAATCAAGGAAAAAACCACTCACCCAGGAAATGCTAAACAAAAACCCAAAGTATCCTATACTGTAAAAAGCAAATGACTGCATTAGTATGGAATTGACACTCAAAAGCAACATCGTGCTCAATTTACATACTCGTTTGTCTCTTTTTCATGCAACTGAATATAAATATATGAAAGATAGATAGAAGATTGAGTTCTTTAGATATTATGCTATGATATCTATTAATTGAAAAACAATGCCAAAAATGTTTATCTTTTTCGGTTTAGTTAAAGAAAAATTAAAGTTTTTTTTTTTGCCAATTCCAGTAGGGGCCAAGTGTCGTCCCTACTAAAAGAGTAGTCGCTAGTGAATTTTCAACTAAGATTTTCTTAAAAAAAATTTTTTTTGTTGGTGTAAGCATAATATACAGGTTTTATCGATTGCAACAAAATTGACAGATTTCGACTTGAGTCAATAATTATTGATACGCACGTTCGTCGACCCCGTCGCGTTTGTCACCGCTTTACTCCGTAAAATATAGTTCTTCAAACAGCAATCAAAATTATCTGATTTTTCGCACCAGCGAAAAACGCGACCGAGTTGCCATCCACCTTTGACTTTTGTAACGTCGTTCGTTGATTTCACACACGCGAAGTAATTCGGGGATCGTGTTTAGCTAGCATAACGGAAACCAAAAAATTGTAAACTAACCTAAATTGAAAGAGAAAACAATTGTACGAATTAGCGAGAGTTTTTATCTCAAAATACGGATTATAAGACGTTTTGTCGACATAAAATGCAAAAATAAATATGAATCATTCAAGGGACCGAAATGCATTGTTTTTTTTTACGAATTATCGGGATTTTTTTAAGAGACCGGTAAATTTATATGAATTAGCGGGATATACGAATTATCGGGCTACGATTTACTGGGTTTCTACTGTACTTGAAAATGCTTTGTCTAAATTTTTTTGTAAAGTAGTTTCAAAACATTACTTTGTGCGTTGAACATGAAAATCAAAAGAAAAACTCAAAATAGAACCACTGTACTTGAAAAACTTCCAGAAAAGCACTTTTCTGGCAGAGTAGTCTAAAAGGATGATATCGGTAACACCAAGCGGCAACTATCACTACTCATTTCGATAAGCTTGAATGACAGCGTCCCACCTCGTCCTAAATGCTTTACCATTTGGGCCACACTGGCTGTTTTACTTTGTTTTTTAATATGGAAACTCAGTAGGGCATCTAATCCAGAATACAATTTCTATTAAAATCTATAAGACATTTCTATAAGACAAGAAATGTTAGATAAGAAATTTCTTCAGAATATAGAGGTTAGACCGTTCGACCGAAACGATAACCAAATAAGTGCCCATTGATAAATTGCATATGGTCATTCGCAAACTATGTTGCAATTTTATATTTTTTAAATTATTGTTCATATATATATAGTCAGGCATATCTCTTGGCGTTGTCTTATATATCTCCATGAGTACGCCTAACATTGGTTGGGAAACTCTGTACTAGTTCTGAATCTACATATTTATATATTCGTTTAAGTTATTTTCTAAGTGTTTGTACATGTGTGTAGAAAAAAATTACTAGATGGCCACAGTTAAAGAATATAAAAGTCTTGTTAGGATAGATTCAATTATTATGCATATTATGTTTATATTAATTCTTAAATCGATATTTCTGACTGATTATTTTTTTCGAATAATACAATCCCTTAAAGATATAAGTATTTATAATTTTATGTTTTTTTTTTCTAAATTTAATTGATTTTAGTTGTTTTAATAAAATCAAACACATTTATAACGAGATATTACATATGGGGCAATAAGAAGTTTTGCAATGACTTTTTATACAGCATATTAAGACATATTCGACCAGAAGGAACACACATTCAAAAAGAATTCCGAAAATAACACATTCCCTTTCTTATCTATTTTTGGATATTGGAATTAAAATTTTCGCTACGCATTTTAATTTAAAATGTTAAAAGTTCACGTCTTTACAATATCTAAAATAATTTTTTTCGTTATTACCGGTCAAACTTAGTTATTTTATACAAAAGTAATTAATTTGTCATCTATATATGTTCAAATTTCGCAAGTGGAAAGTAAAATTGTCTTAATTGTGGCATGAAGAAATAAAGTTCGGGAGGTAGATACATCGTTTGCATAAATATGTGTTACATGTAGTGTTCATCGATACAAATACTGAGAAACATAAAAGTAAATGTTCCTTTTAAAATTGCAATTTTCATTTTCAGAAAAAATATGGAAATTAAATAAGTGCAAATGAAAACATCAGCAAGTTCTGTCGATAAAGGAAATTTAATTTTTAATTACATCGGCAAAATATCGAAAAATATCCTAAAAATGATTCTAATTTAACATAAGACACAATAGTCTCAGCTAATTTTTTTTTGGTAATAAAATGGCTAAATAAAAAAAAATCCATTCAATGTGGTACTAATATTTTTGTGCTAAAATTTTTATTAGTTTTCGGGTAACAATTCTTTAAAATTTCTAGTCATACGCTCTGCCGCCTTGCAGTAGTGGCTCTATTTTGTTTACCGGTCATAATATGTGGCTTATAACGGTGTGTTTATCTTATTACTATTTTATAGCCTTAAGGCGAAAGCACATTATAGCGGTCGAAAAACAGAACCGTTTATCGCGATTTTTTTGTATAACCTAATAAAGTATCTAAGGCCTGTGAATTGGTTAGTGATGATGCTTTCAACTATATTTGACCAAATTTTTATTTAAAAAAAACTAACGGTTTATTAGTTATTCGTTGATGGCCTTTTCACAAGTATGTGGATACGGATATTTTAAAAAATTTGAGCCTTTTCTCCAAATAGCACGGTACTTTTCATTAATGTTGTCCACATCTGTTATTAATTTTATCATTCTCACATTTATAAATGTGTAGGGCCTGCAGTAGGGCCTTTTGTAACAATACTGTGGCAAAAACAATACTTTGGCAAAAGCTTTAAACTTAAGCCGATTTTCAGGCGAAGCTAAAGGGATCTGTATTTTCATTTCCAGACAGATTTTTATGGAAATAAAAATCCACCACAGTTGAAAACGTTCATTATTCGAAGTTAAATATTCCCCTGATTCCGGTTTCTTAAGAGATGTAACTTTCGTTGTGAATTTTTTTTAATGGTTTTGCGAATCTGAAAACCAAGTTAGCAGATGGTTCTAACATGAAAAACCTCTTAACTTAAGAAGACCTCGACCAATTCCTCTTACGATCTCGTTTGAAACTTGCAAAATTTGATTATTTGATTTTCTCTACCATATGAAATTTTTAATATTATTTGATAATTTTCGGGCTATAGGTCATATTGGAATATTTTTACTTCTATCGAAACGATTTCTATTCAAGTACCTGATTTCTCATGACCATCATTGAATAATACAATGAAATTGAATTTAAATGGAAACAATGAGGAATCGGAAAATATTTTTTTGTAAAGAAATATCAAGTTATGTTGAAAAGGGCTTCTTGCTCAAATCAAACAAAATTTGTTGTTAATATCAAATTTCTTTAATTTCCCAAGGTTTCGTCTGGTTTCGCAAGATGGCTCTAGGGGCTGTGTAAACATAATTGTCTTCATTACAACAATAATATTTGTATTATTTACTTACAATTTTTCTCTATTTAATTATCACCGTATTTCATATTTCACAAATCGATTGAGTCTTCCAATCAAATTAGAATGTTTAGGAAAGTTATAGTACTGTTTTCGATCAAATTCACCGTTTTGAAGAAAATCGCGAGAAAAGTTGGATTTACTTAGCGGAAAAGAAAAATTCGAAACTTCAACAGTTTTTATGTATGTATAACTCATTAAAATTTGTATCTGCTTTTCAATTGGGAATCAATAATGCCACTAAAAACAAATCTACGATTTCATTAATTTTATGTCTGCAACATTTAATTTTCATATGAATATAATTCATTGATTAAATCCTAATTCCATTTGTTTATAATTGAAATTAAACAAAAATTTTTTAAAATAAGGTAAGTGTACATAATTCGGATCGCTCTATGACTCTATGATGTTAAGAGATTAAAGTCCGTCAACTGGCCGGCAAGTAGCTCGTGGGCACACACGATTTATGTGTGCGTTCACTTGCCGCGAAGTTGGAAGTCGGTTTAGTTGCTCAGCCAGTGAGAAAAAATATACTCTCATCAACTAGTCTAAACATTCAGCTGGGCAGCTGTATGCGAGTTTGGCACTTGCTGTTAAATAAAAAAAAATTCTGGTTGTCACTTTATACTGAATAAAGGAATTTTTCGAGTCAGCTTTTCAACTAAGTGTCATATTACTGTCTGGCAAGTGCCGAGTACGTGTAGATGACTGGCCTACTGAATTTCCATATACTTGCCGATCAGTAGACAGTAACTTGCCTTTAAATTTAAACTGTAAATTAACCATGAAAATTTTGAAACATTTTTACAGTTTGTCATTTAGATAAAGTGCTTAGTTATCGAAAACATACATTTTTCGTGAAATTTCTACGTGAAATTCGCACAATTTCAATAAAAACGGATTGTTCCAAATGTTCATAATTTTCATAAACAAATTTCCTTTGTTTTTTCTTCAGAGTTTAAAAACGAATTCGTTAACTTAATGCGCATACCCGTCGTTTCCGGGTTAAGCTTTTTGTCTAAGTTTTAGAATACGAAGAAAACCGGAAAGAACTTAAAAACTTTTTAATGGGTCTATGTTGGGGCTGGACCCCCGACGAACATCTATGCCAAATTTCAGGCCAATCGGTTCAGTAGTTTCCCCCCGAAAGAGTAACATAGCGCAAAAACTAAGTTTCGAAATCACTTTACCCCCTCCCCTTACTTCCCCACCCCTCGCGCTACTTTTCCGTATGCCTATGTTGGAACCAGAACTACCACAGACACTCATGCCAAATTTCAAGACAATCGGTTCAGCCATTTTTGCGTGAAAGAGGAACAGAAAGACACCAACTCATTTTTATATGATTGCCGAAAATCTAATGCTGTGTTTTGGCATGAAAAAAAAACTTATATGCATCAAATACACGAAGTTTGCTTGTCAAATGTCAAGAACTGAGTGGTCCGTAATTCCCCGACAAAAGTGGTCCACAATTCCTCGAACGCTCTTTATACCCGTATGGTGAAACCAAAGGGTATATTAACTTTGCCTTACCGTTTGTAACGCCAAGATCCCGTCATCACACATAAAAATGAATTACACCAGTGTGTTTAGAATGATAAAAAAAGTTGAATTTTGCATGTCCGTCTGTCTGTCCGTCTGTCTGTCTGTGGCGCGGATTGCGGGCGCACGGATTGAGCTAGAGACTTGAAATTTTGCGCAGATCCGTTTTTTGTAAAATCCGAGGCCAAGTTCGTTAATGGGCAAAATTGGACCATTAGGGGGGGTACCCCCCATACAAACGAAATCGTTTTTTCTCAAAAACAGTGCATCTTATCAAAAAAGTGCAAGAACAAAAGTTATTTAGGATATGATTCTACATAAAACTCCCATACATCAAAATCCGGTCCATTTTTGCCCATTAACGAACTTAGCCTCGCATTTTACGAAAAACGGATTTGCGCAAAATTTCAAGTCTCTAGCTCAATCCGTGCGCCCGCAATCCGCGCCACAGACGGACAGACAGACGGACATGCAGAAATTAATTATTTTTATCATTCTAAACACACTGGTGTAATTCATTTTTATGTGTGATGACGGGATCTTGGCGTTACAAACGGTAAGGCAAAGTTAATATACCCTTTGGTTTCACCATACGGGTATAAAAATATGACGCTGGTCCGCAATTCGCCGTGGTCCACAACACCCCAGTCACCCCTACTAAAAATGATAAGAGTGACGCTACAAATTTTTCCTATATAGAGGGGGGGGGGGGGGGGGGGGGAGGATCCCCTATCCAAAATGGGTATTTTTAGCCGTCGTTCAGCCCCTTGCCCCCTCCAGGGGTCCAAAAAACTTTGTATGAAACTTTTTTCTGGGGGGTGGTAGGGCGGTGTGTGGTACCTCAAATGAAAGGCATTGAAGAGTACATTCGAATAGCATGATACCAAAAATATACAGCAGGTTCCCCCCCTTACCCTTCGATTTATACCACATCGAACAAAGTGGAATTCGTGAAACGAGGGGAAAGACGGTTTTTTATACCCGTATGGTGAAACCAAAGGGTATATTAACTTTGCCTTATCGTTTGTAACGCCAAGATCCCGTCATCACACACAAAAATGAATTACACCAGTGTGTTTAGAATGATAAAAATAATTAATTTCTGCATGTCCGTCCGTCTGTCTGTCCGTCTGTCTGTCCGTCTGTCTGTCCGTCTGTCCGTCTGTCCGTCTGTCTGTCTGTCCGTCTGTCCGTCTGTCTGTCTGTCCGTCTATCTGTCTGTCTGTCTGTGGCGTGGATTGCGGGCGCACGGATTGAGCTAGAGACTTGAAATTTTGCGCAGATCCATTTTTCGTAAAATGCGAGGCTAAGTTCGTTAATGGGCAAAAATGGACCATTAGGGGGGGGGGGTACCCCCCATACGAACGAAAACGGTTTTTGTGAATATCTCAAAAACGGTGCATCTTATCAAAAAAGTGCAAGAACAAAAGTTATTTAGGATATGATTCTACATAAAACATCATAAGATTTTTTAAAATTTATTCCAATCGGAATACATCAAAATCCGATTGGAATAAATTTTAAAAAATCTTATTGGAAAGTTTGACTTCAAAGTGGAATTTTGGTACAACTGTTCGAATTTTGATACGAATATCACCATACGGGTCTCCAATGATTGCCAGATTGGCAATTATAGCTTTTGTTATGTTTTTTACCAAAAACTGCGCTCAATACTCCTGATAATAAAATGCAAAGAATCATAGAAATATCTCAATCCGTTTTCAAACTACATCAAAAAGTGTGAGGACAGTTTTCGCGGGAAAAATCAAAAAAACGAGACGGCGGGGGTAGGAAAAAGCGGGGTGTGGCTGAAAAGTTTGTCCGCTCCCGCCTCATAAAAGTGGTTTGAAATAACTGCTGACCAAACCTCATAAAAGTGGTTTGAAATGACTGCTGACCAAGTAAAATGGGTCAGCAGTCATTTCAAACCACTTTTATGAGGTTTGCGACCCGAAATTGCGGTATTCAAAGTAGTTTTGTTGCAAAATTCCACTTTTTTCGATGGGGCATAAATCGAAGAGTGTAGGGGGAAACCCTACCATGCTATATATTTTTGGAATGCACTCATCATTACATTTGAGGTATTACACACCCCCGTACCAAACCCCAGAAAAAAGTTTCATACAAAGTTTGCATAGTTAAATATATGATTTTAATATATAAGCACTGGGGGGTCTATTATGGAATACGAGCGTAATCGTAACGATTGGGATTTGCCTGTTGTTGTTAGTGTTTTCTACTAACAACAACAGGCAAATGCCAATCGTTATGATTACGATCGTATTCCATAATAGGCCACCAGTATTCTACATATATCTAAATATTGATATACATACAGAATATCAACTGTTATTTTTATCAGATTAATTGCAATACCATGAAAGGTTAATGGACTCTAATTAACATTTCTTTTTTATGTATTTTCATTATTTTTTTAAATTATATTTTCATTTAATTGTTGTATGGTAATGCCGTCAATTCTCGTTTATTATTGAAAGCTTTATTATTATTGAAAATATTTTCAGATTTTTGCATTGTTTGTATCATTTTTATATTCTTGTACAACACAAGAATATAAAAATGATATAAAAATGACTGATATCAATATCCTTCTAGTTAACACCCAGATTGTCTTTTAATTTTATACCAAGTGTTTATGCCTGTATGGTGAAACCAAATATTTTCAGATTTTTGCATTGTTTGTATCATTTTTATATTCTTGTACAACACAGGAAACATCAGCTTAGCTATGTTCGCAGATAAACTATACATTTTCTGCACAAACACAAGATCCCCTTGCTTCGCACCTCTTTTTACCATCTGTTTCCTGAACAGTGGACAAAGTGGGTCGGGAGCAAGAGAAATTGTCAAGTAGCGATTTCAGGGTTGTGTGAAAATTTTAGTACACGCATATATTTACTTTCTCGTACAACAACGCGTGTAATGTAAAAATTACAATAAATGTTCATGACGATTCCTTTAAAAAAATTACTTGTGCCATTAAAGAGAGCTGGGATTTCACTCTAAACTACGGTCAAAAACATGCTAAAAGTATACAAATTTAATAAATTTGCCTGATATATTCTTGATTTGGACTTCCAGTTAACATGCCATATCGTAAAATCCAATTTGAAAGCACTCCCTTTATTGCAATTTCCACCTAAAACACATTAATTTGAATCGCGTTAACGAAAAACGATCTAACGGTAAAAGTAAAGAGTTTCTTCATATAAAATGAAACAATATTTTAAGTTTATTTGATAAGCATGACATTTTTTTTTAAAATAACAAAAGACTCAAAAAAATGCCTTTATAGCAATTTCTGGCACTGTAGTGTTAGGTGGGCAGTATTTATTATTTAAAAAAAATCATCAATGCTTAGTGTCTTATTTAAAACCTCTCTCTATAAGATATTTTTTGTGTTAATTTTAATATAATATTTTTCGTTTTAGTATATCAAAAATGGTGATTGGAGACACGAACATGCCAGATACGGCCGCAATGAATCATCCGTCTGGATTACCTCAGGAAAAAATAGACAACATCATGGGCAGTATAAGTAATACCGGAACTGTTAAAATGAACAACCATAGAAAAAAATTAAGGCAAAGGTAATATGCGTTACTCTCTTTATTTATATTCTTGACTTGTAGATTTGTGCTTTTGAATTCATCGTCTTTATATTGGTAATATGGTAATATGTCTTAGAATATCTGTGTGAGCCGTGTAGATAAAATGGGGAAACAAATATTCTCATTGGTCTTAAAGAATCTTTGAGTTTGATGTTTAAATTATCAATTTTAGATTTTAAATCAGCAACTTTAAAGAAATTTTGTTTGTTGCTTTTCCTGACAAAAAAAATTACAAGGAATATTCGCGTTATTCTTTAACGATCTATGCTAATACCGACCCTGAACACTATCTGGCCCCGATGATCAATTCCATCTGCCGAAATTCAATAACGATCTAGCAAAAACTACTCAAAGTTGTCCGGAAAATCGGTCCATTCCTTCCACTTCCCCGATACAAATGGCAAGTTTTCTATTCGGTCTGTTTTTATATGGAGTATTTCATGTCTGATATCAATATCCTTCTAGTTAACACCCAGATTGACCTTTAATTTTATACCAAGTGTTTATACCCGTATGGTGAAACCGTTTGTAACGCCAGGACCCCGTCATTACACACAAAAATGAATTACACCATTGTGTTTAGAATGATAAAAAATTTGAATTTTGCATGTCCGGACGGATGACCGTCCGTCCGTCCGTTATGTATGACTAAAGTTTAAGGCAGTTTATATATGTATGTAAGTTCACTGAAGATTTTCTACACTTTTGTCTTTTACTAGAACTCGATATCTTAAGACGGTATCGAGATATATATCCCAAAAAACTCAGTTTTTTTCTTTTGAAAACTAACCGATTTTCTGTGGATCAATGATGAGATGAATTGATAAGAATAATATCTCCCAAAATTTTGTCGTTTACCGTCATCCACTATCTTTTATCTTTATAGAGATTATGGCACATTTCGTAAAAAAATATTTTTTTGTTTTGCGAGTTATTAGGAACGCAGATTTTGTATAAGAAAGTCATGTGCAGTTCACATCAGATATCTTTAAGAGTGATTCGGTATATGGTTTGTTTGATGTTCACTAAAATTTCAATGGTTCAGTGTTTTTTGGTTCGGTTGAAAAAAAACCGGTTTGTATCTCTGTAAAAAAAACTCCCTTAAATATGAATAAAAATTTGTTGCCTAGTAAAAATGGTGTAATAGAAAATTATTTTTTAGATTCACTAACTTGGGTTACAACGGGTTAAAAAAATGTTTTAGTATTAAAACGTTAATAAGCTGAAAATATTTCAATATTTTATAGTAAGCATATGATTTGGTCTCTTTTTTAGATTTGACATCATAAAAAAATTAGGTCAAGGAACCTATGGAAAAGTGCAATTAGGTATCAACAAAGAAAGTGGTCAGGAAGTGGCTATTAAAACGATTAAGAAGTGTAAAATAGAAGCTGAGGCTGATTTAATACGTATTCGACGAGAGGTGCAGATAATGAGTTCAGTGCAGCATCCTAACATTATACATATTTATGAAGGTGAATTCACAATACAAATTGAATTGCATCAACTTACTCTTTTGTCATTCATAGTTTTTGAAAATCGAGAAAAAATGGTTTTAGTTATGGAATTTGCAGCGGGTGGGGAATTATATGACTATCTATCTGAGAGAAAAGTTTTGTCTGAAGATGAAGCACGCCGAATATTTCGTCAAGTTTCTACGGCTGTTTACTATTGTCATAAGCATAAAATTTGCCATAGAGATTTGAAGCTCGAAAACATACTTCTTGATGAACACGGAAATGCTAAGGTAAGAAATTTTAAAATATGGTACTAAATTTATTTATTAGTTAACAGTATTCAAGTAAGACTTTTTAAATGTCCAGAAAAAAAAGCATTACACCGCATAATTACGGTAAAGTTAACATAAAAAATAGGCATAAAGCAATTTTTTTAAACATACACAGTTTCTAAATGCACTCAAAAATAAAAAATAATTTTGTTTCGTATATTTAAAAAAAGTGTTTCGTCTACGTATAAAATGTTGCACTATATATTTGTTTAGTTGCATGATTGTGTAACTGGGCAGTAAAACATTAGCGAAAACAATAAACCGAAAATTTATCCATGTAGGCCACACATATTTTTTTTAAATACGAGCATGTTCGGAAATTAAAACGAAAAAAAAAATATTTTATTCTTTTGAGTGCATTTAGAACAGGCCTCGGCACCATGTATGTAGTGATTTACTACTACTCGAAAAAATTTTATGTTTCTTCATATACTATAACACAAAATGAGAAAACGCATCATTTTCATTTTTTACGCTCTTTCGCTTTTGATGGAGACGTTTAGGAACAGTGAACTACACAATTTATCATTATGCAATTTCAGAATCATTTGTTCCGCCTAAAGGAAATTTCTCTAAAAAAACTTTCTTTAAGTTGTCAACCTGTCTTACTCTTTCTACTTAATTGAATCGGGCAAAATCGAACTTATGACAGCTGTTGTAATGGCGTTTTAGATTGAATTTTTTATTCGACATGTAACTGCAAACTAGACATTGACGGTTATCATTATTTGTGGTTATTAAATATTTGTTTTCCCAATCCCACGACATAGTATTTGAATTTGAATATGAGCGCTTCATAATGGAAAAAGAAAACTAAAAAAATCAAATTTCTGAAAAAATTTCGTACATCAGTGTTCTTTGGGAAGCAATTATAATTTTGGAGAGCAAATGTATACACCCGTACGCATCAACAGCAGAAATCATACTGAATGACTGTCGTAGGCTCGCTCCATCGATTGTTAGTCAATCGTTTGATTTCGGCTGCCGAAGTGGCCGTCGTCAACCAACACGTATCATTGCGTTGGAGAGTCGAGTAAAAACGTTCATACATTGATTGTAATCTCGTAAAATTTGAATAAAAATGTTATCGTATTGAGGAGCCAGACGAGCCAAGCAGTGCCGAGGCTTGATTTAGAAAGTGTTCTTTTGAGTGCATTTAGAAAGTGTTTTTTTGAGTGCATTTGTTTTTTATCTTTATAACTATTTAATATGAATTTAATTTTAACATAAGATTGATTTATACATAAAAAATCCAGAGGCAAGAAAAAATAAAATCCTGTTTTCATCTAAGCTTTTTTTGTATCAATTTTCAGGGACAACAAAGAAAAAATATTTTTTTAGGTTTAATTTTTTTTTATTATTATATTAATACAGTGGTGGTTCGATAATTCGGACAATTTCAAACCGGACGTTGTGCGAATTATCGATTTGTCCGAATTACTAAAACCTATATATTTCCATCTTAATTTTTGATTTAAACATAACAAAAGCTATAATTGCAAATCTGGCAATTGTTGAAAATCCATATGGTGATATGGCATTGTTCGAAGTTTAATTGAACAGCGAACAGTTGTATCAAAATTCCACTTTGAAGTCAAACTTTTCAACAAGATTTTTTAAAATTTATTCCAATCGGATTTTGATGTATGGGAGTTTTATGTAGAATCATATCCTAAATAACTTTTGTTCTTACACTTTTTTGATAAGATGCACGTTTTTTAGATATTCGCAAAAAACGTTTTTGTTCATATGGGAATAACCCCCCTAATGGCCCGTTTTTGCTCATTAACAAACTTAGCCTTGCGTTTTACGAGAAATAATCCGCGTAAAATTCCAAGTTTCTAGCTCAATCCGTGCGCCCGCAATCGGCGCCACAGATGGACAGACGGACGGACTGACGGATGGAGGGACTTCTAACGCTATTGCCTTTCTTTAATTAATTTAAAATTTCAAGTTTTTGTTAGGCAGTTGTGTTTAATTTTATTAATTAGAGCCATAGTTAGTTTTTTAAACTAATTAGAGCCATAGTTAGTTTTTGAAAAAACAACTTTCTCTGAACAAGAATATGAAGGAAACTGAATAAACATAACCAAGTTCTACCTACATACGTATTTGTATTCGTATTATACCGTTAATTGGGAGAAGTCTTTGTTGAACATATGTGACAGGTTCAAACACGATTTTTTATCTAGTGTCTGGATTACTGAGTCAGACTTTTTGTCTTTTGTCCGAATTAATATTAAAAAGTTTCTGCCCGGATTACTGAGGTGTCCGAATTACCAAGTGTCCGAATTATCGAGCCACCACTGTATTTTGAATTTTTATTAGGAAAGTTCATAGAAAATTATGTTAAATTATGTTTTTCTGTCTTATGTTTCCAAAACATGCTTATTTAAGCCACTTAAATAGTAATAAGTAGCCAAATGTCACAATTTGGATGCTACTGTATGTGAAATTTAATGTGTCACGGCCTTAATTCCCCTGCCTTGCATCTCTCTGAATTGAGCTTTTAAAAGAACTCCCCATTTTGTTTATCACGAAAAAAGACTGGAAAATTATTATCTTTTGTACCAAAATCGATATACAGAATTCTAACATTATAAAAAGCATCTATTATTAAAGTGAATATGTTTTAATAATAATATTTAGCACTGAAAATTACTGATGTAAGCTTTTTATTAGATTGCAGATTTTGGCTTGTCAAATGTGTTCGATGATCAAAAACTGCTTGCAACATTTTGTGGTTCTCCTTTGTATGCCTCGCCAGAAATTGTAAAAGGTACACCATATCAAGGTCCTGAAGTTGATTGCTGGTCCTTGGGAGTTCTATTATATACTCTTGTCTATGGCGCAATGCCTTTCGACGGATCGAATTTCAAGAGATTGGTCAAACAAATAAGTCAAGGTGATTATTATGAACCGAAAAAACCGTCATCTGCTTCTCCTTTGATTAGAGAAATGTTAACTGTTTGTCCTCAACGTCGAGCAACAATTGAACAAATATGTAGTCATTGGTATTTATTATAGTCATATGTATCTTCTTTGTATTGCATATAATTTTTTAGGTGGGTGAATGAAGGATATGGAGACTCGTGTTTAGATTTAGCTGAAGAATTAGCAAATCAAACTCCTGTACGCCTTGATGTGTTATTATCGTTAACACCAGCTTCCATAACTGCTGATCAGCTTGTTGTCCCTTCTTTAGAAGATTCCAAGACAAATGATCGTGTTTTAAGAAGTCATTCTGTTGGATCAATTAGAGATGTTGGAAATACGGAAGCAGAACAAAGGATTTTAGATATGGTTGCAGCTGGAGGGGAGGCTGCAATCATGCCATCACCGACTCGCACAATTACTCCAACGCAAAGTCCTATTCAACCCAAAAGAAAATTAGAAAATACTATTTCCACAGAAAATGTTACCGGTCGAGTTAAAAAAAGAGAAAGACCAACTGAAAGTTTAAGAACTAATTTATCGAAATTAGCAATATCTGAACTAGACAATGAAGAATATACCAATCAGGATGCGGTTACTGAAAAATTGGGCTACGAAAAAGAATCAGGGGAAAAAATGGCAATGGAATGTTCCTCAGATGATGCTGTAATGAAAAATGAAAGACCGAATGCAAAATCAGATAATAAAGAAAGTGAAGATGGTACAAAAGTTGTAAAACCAGCAAAAGTTATAAAGAAATTTGTGGACAAGCACAAAACGGCCGATCTAGTAGCCTCTATAAATCAGATTCCCGAATCAAATGACGAAACTTTAGATAAAAAAATGCTACGAAAAAATAGTTTACCAGATAACAACCTCAAGTGTCCGGAACGTAGACGATCACGTGTTATAGAAGCCGTTGAACGGTTACAAAATACGGAGGATGTTAATACAGAAAAAAATCAAAAACCAGTGTGTTCTCAAGTAAGTGATTATGGTTTTTGAACAAAACCAAAAAATATATTTTTATCGATTTCTCAGGATAACGCATTAGGTAAGCCAATAGAAAAACTCGCAGAGCGTCAAAAAGACACTATCAGAAATGAATCGTGTACTTCATTCACAAATCCGCTAACACCTAGATTTAATGAGATTGGCTCAGAATTAAATGATTCTAAGTCGTCCTTACTAGATTTCTCATTAGAAGAAGCGCGACGATCTATGGAAAATTCTATCGCCTTATTAAATCAAGCTAAGTGCGAGTCGAATAATGTTGCTGAACCAGTATATCCAGGGGTGACAAACAAGGTGATGGAAAGAGAGAAAAAATTGAAAAACGCTCGAGAAATTATAGGGAATGCAATTCAACCTGGAGTGGGTAGACTGTGCTCTGGTAAATTTTTAGTTAAATAGTTTGAAGTAGATACTGTTTATAAAAAAAATTAGGTGCTCGAAAGCCTCCCGTTCCATTTGGATTAAACGGGCGCTCTATATCTGGTAGCGTCGTTTCTCCTAGCAACTTAGAAAAGAGAATTATGCGTCAACATAGTGAATCCACTGGAACTTGCTCGTTTTCACTACCATCACCACCGACAACAGAAACGAAATTTTCCATCAAAGATAGGCCTAAAAAAGGTGAGAATTAATATTTTTACTCATATGTGGTCCCTTACTTTAAAAACAAGAATTTATAAATTTATAATGATAAACTATTTTAAGATTATGGTTAAAAAAATTTAAAACGGGGTCGAATAATCTAATATCGAATTTTGGTAATCAAAAATCTATAACTATTGAGCGGATGGTTGAATTTTAAAAATTAAAATCTTAGAAAGCTTAGACAATGAACTTTAAGAAAAACTAGAGTATATAAACTAGTCTCTAAATTCCCATCTTTGTACAATGTTTTCAAGTCCATACATTCAACCCTATAACTTTGGAATGGTAAATCGCATACAGTTGAAATTTTAATTTCGTTCATAACAATAAAATAAAAACATAACAAAAGCTATAATTGCCTATCTGGCAATCATTGGAGACCCGTATGGTGATATTCGTATCAAAATTGGAACAGTTGTACCAAAATTCCACTTTGAAGTCAAACTTTCCAATAAGATTTTTTAAAATTTATTCCAATTGGATTTTGATGTATGGGAGTTTTATGTAGAATCCTATCCTAAATAACTTTTGTTCTTGGACTTTTTTGATAAGATGCACCGTTTTTGAGATATTCGCAAAAATCGTTTTCGTTCGTATGGGGGGTACCCCCCCCCCTAATGGTCCATTTTTGCCCATTAACGAACTTAGCCTCGCATTTTACGAAAAACGGATTTGCGCAAAATTTCAAGTCTCTAGCTCAATCCGTGCGCCCGCAATCCGCGCCACAGACAGACAGACGGACGGACGGACAGACAGACAGACAGACGGACGGACATGCAAAATTCAATTTTTTTTATCATTCTAAACACACTGGTGTAATTCATTTTTGTGTGTGATGACGGGATCTTGGCGTTACAAACGGTAAGGCAAAGTTAATATACCCTTTGGTTTCACCATACGGGTATAATAAAAAAGTGTTTTGAAGAGAACACATTTTTTGATATCTTAAAATAATAAAGAACCATAAATTCGGTAATTTTTAATATTATTGATTATTTTAAAACTGTGTTTTTAATTAAATTTTTAACACTTTTTTTATAATGTTCACTCATTTATTTTTTTAGGGATCTTGAATTTTTTGAATTGAAAATTTCACGTTAAATTTAAATAAATCTAATTTTTCTTCTTTATTATCTTCGTCAAAAATTTTGTCTCTTACATTCGTCCAATTATCAGAGCCGTATTAACAAGTTTGAGCGCCCTGGGCTAAATAAAATTTTGCACCCTTACATAGTTTTATTGTAAAAATTCAATTTTATTTTTTAAAATATTCTTTAATTCAAAACTTAAATATATATTTACGCAAAATAAAATTCAAATTTTTTTATAAATATGTGAATTAAATATTAATTGGCGCCCCTGGGTTGTATGGCGCCCCTGGGCTGTAGCCCAATTAGCCCTATGGTTAATTGGGCCTTGCCAATTATATTGTTAAGAAGATAAATAAGGATCTGTGGATTAACACATTGCAGCACAATGAACGCAACCAAGCCGCAACCATCACGCATCCAAATGTCACTTACGAGTTTATTTCACAGAAATGCTTTTGAGTGAGCACAGTGAACGCATTGAACGCAATCATCGACGGAAAAGTTGCCAAACTTTGAACTTTAACGCAACAAGTCTGCGTTGACAGTTCATAAAGTGAGGTTGGGGAAATGTCGTTCGAGGAAAAATTGATAGCCTTAGTGCAATCTATATATATAAACATAACAAAAGCTATAATTGCCAATCTGGCAATTATTGAAAACCCGTATGGTGATTTAAGTGAACAGCGAACAGTTGTATCAAAATTCCACTTTGAAGTCAAATTTTCCAATAAGATTTTTTAAAATTTATTCCAATCGGATTTTCATGTATGGGAGTTTTATGTAGAATCATATCCTAAATAACTTTTGTTCTTGGACTTTTTTTGATAAAATTCACCGTTTTTGAGATATTCATAAAAAAAGTTTTCGTTCGTATGGGGGGTACCCCCCCTAATGGTCCATTTTTGCCCATTCACGAACTTAGCCTCACATTTTACGAAAAACGGATTCACGCAAAATTTCAAGTCTCTAGCTCAATCCCTGCGCCCGCAATCCGCGCCACAGACAGACGGACGGACATGCAAAATTCAATTTTTTTTACCATTCTAAATACACTGGTGTAATTCATTTTTGTGTGTGATGACGGGATCTTGGCGTTACAAACGGTAAGGCAAAGTTAATATACCCTTTGGTTTCACCATACGGGTATAAAAATGGATGTTTGTCTGTTGGTTTGTCTGTCCGTTTGAGATTACAAAACTTAAAAACTACTGGACCGATTTTGACTCGGTTTTTTGCAAAATGATCTGCGTTGCCAGGAGCAGGTTTTTAGCTATGTTAGATTTTAAAATTCGAAACCGAAGGTCCTTTAAGGATAACGGAAGTATCCTTTTTTCCATTTTCTCCGGAAAAATTGCCATTATGGGGTTTTTGGGGTCGCTGATCACGAATCCGGTGTTGGAATTTCAAAATTCTAACCGTAAAGTCCTGTAAGGATAACGCAAATGTCCTTTTTCCAATTTTCTCCGGAGAAATTGGTATTATGGGGTTTTTGGAGTCGCTGATCACGAATCCGGTATTAGATTTTCAAAAATTCGAAACGGAAGGTCCTGCAAGGATAACGCAAATATCGTTTTTCCCGTTTTTCCCCGGAAAAATCGGCATAAGGGGGTTTTTTGGGGTCGCTGATCACGAATCCGGTGTTGGAATTTCAAAATTCGAAACGGAAGGTCCTGTAAGGAAAACGCAAATATCCGTTTTCTAATTTTGTCTCCGAAAAACTGGCTGTAGGGTGTTTCCGTGGTCGCTGATCACGAGCTGGCTGTTGGAATTTGAAAATTCTACACGGAAAGTCCTGAGGCCCTATCGCCGAACACGATACGATTGGTTCGAATCGTAAATTCAATGTTGTTGTTAGTGTTTTACACGAACAACAACATGGAGTTTACGACTCGAACCAATCGTATCGTGTTCGGCGATACGGCCTCTGGAAGAATAACGCAAATTTCCTTTTTCCTATTTTCCCCGGAAAATTGACATTATAGGGTATTTGGGGTCACTAATTACGAATCTGGTGTTGGAATTTCAAAATTCGAATCACTAATCGAGATTCCGGTGAAAATTTTAGTGTTGCATAGTGTTATTAATGTTAATTTCCCGTATTCACTTACGTTGGTTCATCATTTTCAAATTAAAGTCGCCTGCCCAACTGCTAAACTGAATTTTATTTCAAGTTCATGGAAAAAATGAAGAAAAAGAAAATATATAAAAATCTTTCTAGAGAACGGCGATCTAGGTTGGTGCAGCTGGAATAAGACTTCTGATACCTGAAGACCCGTGCTTCAATATTCAATTTGTGTTAGTTGGTTCAAGGACGTTTCAAACTTTTCCAATTAAAAGCATGCCATTTTTCAGAAATATTATACATTTTTACTTGATTACAGGATATAAAAGGATGAACAAATTAGGTTCAATTTTTTTCAAGAATTACTTTAATTTTCTTTCCGTACGTATACTTTTTCTACAGTAGCTTCACTACTTCTGTGCAAATGAGCTTTTTGCACAGATTTTTTTTTTCACAAATTCTGAAAATTCCAAAAAATGCAGCTCAAGTTTGATATTCCTTTCCATATTGACTATACGTTTTTAAAGGCTGTCCTTTTGGATTTTTGTCGCGGGCGAATGCGCACCTTTATATATAGGGAACATTTATTAAGATTAATTGTGAAGAATAAAAACAAATATTTGAAGATATCACCCATCATGCACTCATAATGGCGGACAATCGCAGAATATTCGCATCTTTATAGGGGGACTCCTCAGGGAGGAATACTCTCAACCCATGGAGTTCCCCGTGAGTCCATTACCGAGTTCGTGAAGTCTAAAGTGCCGGCTCTATATTTAGAAAGCGATTTGCAGCCGTAGTCCTACTTGGAGGCCAATATTTGCAAAAGTATTGATCTCCGATATTGATTGAAGTATTGCTCTTCGGTTAAATGTACCAAACGCAAATTTTTACTTTTTCAATTAATGATGGGGAATTGGGTTTTGGTTCAACCTATTTCAAACGCACCAGGTCCTAGAGTTCAAGTGCTTTTGGTAGCCGAGAAAACCACTATGAAAGAACCGTTAGTTTGCGAAAAAATATTCTAAAATGAATTTTAGATATCTGGAGAATGGATAAAGATAGTAATTGACGGATAAAAACAGATATCCAAATCAATTCTCATACAACTTCGTGACCCAAGTTTTATCACGATTATGATTTGAGCTCTTATCCGAAAACTGAAAAATCTAGCCGCGAAAAACGGAAGCTTACTATTATAAGTGGTATTTGTATAGGTTTTTGCGATCTATACGGGGTATATACGGCGTATTAACATAATTAAATGATCAATCGGCCCTATTCCAGGATCCGTCGTAGCTACGATTTTCGGAGAATTCGTGAAAATGGATTCCACGATCCGAAGGAATGAAATTAATCTTGAAAACATTACGAATCGGAATATCTGGAGCGCGTTCGTCGTTGAAAAATAGTCAGCTATAGTTGACTATTTGTGACTATCGGTCGTTTGTGAACGCCGTAGCTGACTACGTAGCTACAGCTCTGGTCGTTCGTGGATGCCAATAGTCGACTACGGTAGTTGACTATTTCTGACTATGCTCGGTGAGCAGAGTTAGAAATAGTCAAGCGTAGCTAACACACACATAGACAGTGTGTAAATCATGATTGATATATAAATGTCAAAATTCCCGCCTGAGTTCAGTTTTTAGGAACAGAAAAAGGAAAATGGACATGAAATTTTTTACGCAGATGAAAATTAATAACGATATGTTTTAAAAAATTGGGGTTTTTTGTTCATTCTTCAGTGTGTGTGTGAGCTGTCAAACGAAAAGCAACTACGACTATGGTCGTTCGTGGTGCACATGACTATAGTTAACTACGGCGAGCTATGACAGATTGACGTCATTAGCTATTGCTAGCTACGACTACGACTATCAATGCGTCGACGAACGCGCTCCTGGTATCATAGAATCCGACGGAATCGATCTTTTGACAGCTAAACCTACGAAAAATTTTCGCTTCGTAGATCGAGTAGCAACTTCATTTTCTTATTATTTTAGCTCAATTTATGGCCTGAATTGTACAACAAAAAGCAATTTTAATATTTTTATTTGTTTATTTAGTAGTGTAACTTTTAACAAATTAAGAGCAATTATTTTAGAAAAAAGAGCAATGTGAGTATTCCTAAGTATCCGTTATTTGTTGTCGTTTTCGTTTCACTATTAAAGTCCTTCGCTTGGATAAATCTTCTTCCAGACACAAAGTTGCAAACGCTGCAGAATCCATTATTAATAACAATTTTCGTTTTAAGTCAAGAAAGTGACATTTTTCACGAAACTATTTCATGTCAGAAATCTATTCCTTATGAGTTTTGCATAGGGACATTTTTACAAAGACATTCATTTTTCGAAATTAGATTTTAATCAGGCACCACTAAGTTCAATTCCGTTCGGATCGTGGAATACTGATTTCTTCGTATTCGTAACGTAAATAGTTCTTCGTAATAAAGCTACGACGGATTCTGGAATCGGGCCGCATATAGATCTCTTAATAGCATCATTACAAAACAGATAATAAAATTTCTTACATATTTTGGTTTTTAGTGGAACTTGATATCTTCAAATATTTATTTTTATTCTTCAAAATAAATTTAATAAATGTACCCTATAACAGTTTTTTCTTAATAATAATCGAAAACTCCATTTTCGTATGGCGTTGGTTTCCTAAAACCAGATTTCTTAAAACAAAACTGTCGTGTTGTAGGCGGTCTAGCTGTGCTGAAAATTTAATGTGGTGCAGCGTGGAGTTTAACTTATACTCACGATTTTTATTCTTTACTAACTTCAGAAATAGTTTTAAGTTGTTTTTATTAACTATTTCATACCTAGCAATAAATCCTCTGAAATCTAAACATTTTAAAACATTGATATATCTTGTTTTACAGCAATACCTCCTAATGAATTGCCAGCTCCAACTGTGAAAACGTCAAGGGCTGAGATCACATTAAAGTCTGCAACCCTTCCACGGCGAAAAAATAATAAAGCTGAAGTACAGTTAGAGATTAAACCAAATGTTGAAGAACCCAAAATTCGATTTTCAACAGAAATGCAACATATAGTTCCAGACATAAAAAGTGCTCCAGTTAAAGATACATTCTCAGCTTATAGTCCATTATCATTGCATCAACGAGCATCTAGTCTAGAGCCTACACTCAAGGAGCATGTTATCCCTATTCAGAGGCCTCCAGTGTATATAAGGTGAAAAATTGAATACTTTGGCAATAACAATTTTAAAGTTGTATAGACGTTTTAATATTTCTCACATCTAAGAAAGGTAATAAAGTTATTCGAAAAATCGAACTCAGAAAGGTACTCCACAGGACCTTACGACATTTGCCGGTTGATTCATAAATGTCGGTGTTATGTCTGCGTATATACCGTATGTATGCATGTGACGGAAAATTCTAATGTCTCGTTATCATCAAAATTTTGCGCGTTTAATAATAACTTAAAACCCCCAAAAATAAACAAAATTGCCGAATCTGTTACGAGAGTGAGCTGGCAGAAATTTAATGTAAATTCGCAGAGATTTTTGCAGAATTGTTTAAAATGGGCGAGAAAATATTTTTATGCGAGTCTCGCATACCTATCTATCTATCTATACTCGTATATATTGGGTATTAAACTTAATTAATGGGGGGTTTTTTTTTCTTTATTTCATTTAAAAAATCAATGTGTTGCCCAGTGCTATACACTTCTTTTCCCACCTCTCTAGCAAAGGCAGGATTTCGCCTCATAAGAAAGACTTCTCGTTTGAGGATATCCACAAATCAAGCCCGTTTTCGACTTCATCAAAAGAATTGAAGTGCTGGTCAGATAGGCAATGCGCCATCGACCGAAACAAGTGATAACCCGCAGGCGAAATGTCTGGTGAATACAATGGGTGGGGTAGGACTTGAAATGCTTCCAAATAGTTTTTTGACCCGCTTCACAAAATGTGGCCGATTATTGTCATGTGGAAAAATTATTTTATCGTGTTTTTCCTTGTATTCTTTTTTAATGCTAGGCACAAATGCATTACAGTCGATTCCCAGTAGTAGCTTCATTAGGATTCAACAACTCATAATACACCATACCTCTCTGATCCCACTAAATTCGGAGCATTACCTTTGAACCATGAACATTCGGAGCGTAAATTGAGCGTGACACAGTCTGAGCGTGAAGTGCATTTTGTTTGCGCATTCCGACAAAAGTTATCAAATTTTTGAGTTCTTCATCATGGATCGGTCGTCGAATTGAGACAAATTATAGTATTTTATACGATCTTAATCAAATACTTTCGAGTATTATCTGTATGCTGAAGAATATATATATATAATACTAAAATTTAGAGCCGCTTTAAGACGGGTAACCGCAATCTTGGTAGGAACTTCGTAAGGTTTCAGACGACTATCGATTGACGACTTTCAAGTTGATCGCCTTAAGTGAAGCGATCAACGTAAAAAGCTGATGCGGACAAGGAAGAGAGTTCAAATTTCTCTATATAAGTTAATCGAATTAAGTTTTCTATTCGTAAATCATACTATAGAGTAGTGTCGTCCAACTTTGGCTCACTAAGTTCCTTACATGCTTAAAATTTTTATTCACAGTGACAGGGTATTTTACGCAATTATGACCAATATCGTCAAAATTTAGATTCGAAATAGTTTCGAGGGTGACAAATATTCCGGATGATCAGTAAAACTTAAATAATTTTCATATGACATTTTTGACTGGCTCTAAAGTTGTTAGCCCCGAGAACTCGTGTCCTACTGGCTTTTTTTATCGCTCGAAAAAGAGTCGCGTGTTCGAGTGACAGGTTCGAGTGACAGGTACTTGATTTGTTGGCTTCCTCTTCATCTAGTGAAGAAGAATTTTATTTGATTACAAACATATTAGGGCAGTGTCAAACTAATGGGAAAATTTCAAAAATAATTTTCCCAAGTAGAGGTGCTCGAGATCTGCTCGAGAATACCTTACTCTACTCTGCGGCAGAGCTTGCTCTGAATGCCAGTCGAAAACGCCAATAGTATATCGGCGCCGTCGCATAAACGGGTTTTATCGCTATAAATTAAGACTATTCGTATATACAAAATTAACTTGCATATCCGTCGTCGTTTTTGAGAGAGGAATCCACATATATATATATATATATATATACGGTTTATGCTGTGTAAGAGAATATATATGTTTTTTTAAAAGATTTTGTAAACTGGATTATATTAATGGTTAAATAATTGCTTTTTGTCGGTATAAGGACAGTTGCTGCCTAAACTGTTGACAGGAAGATAAAAAATCCACACAAAAAAAGTTTAATAAATGGTTCTCATATTTCAGATCTGGGTCATTGTCTCGACAATCAACGTATGAATCGGATACCGACACTGCACCAGGTCAGTCATATTCAACACTGTCTACATCTTCGCAACCGATCAAAAAGAGTCCACGAGAGTTTATAATACCTATTGCTGTTGAAGGTGGTGGAATTGTTACACCTAGAGCTGGAAGTAGTGAGCCTCCAGATTTTAGCTATGCAACGAATAATTCATTTAATCGTTTTGGAAGATTTCGACGTGTTGGGTAATTATTTTTATTTCATATTATTAATGAATACAAACATATATGCTCAAATCTTTATTCCTTGATATCTCAAGTTTTTATCAATTTCTTTAATCTATACAGTGAAATTGTTATATAACAAAATTATTCTTATAACTTAATTATCCTTATAACTTAGTAAGCTACAAATTTCGTATGGCGACCTTGATTTGTTCGACTTTTGCTCTCCATACAACCAAGTTGTTCAAATGGCTCAAATTGACTGATATTAATTTTTAAAATGTTTGAGGAATGATGTGTCAATTTCTACAAATTAACCAGTTAGCTACGTTGCCCTCTAAATGGTTTGTACCTTAATTGTTTTGCAAAAATGAAACGATGATGAGTATACTTGTCATACTTGTCTTATATAGAGACTAAGAATGAGCGAAAAACATCTGAACAAATTCAAAAAGCGATTATACACTTATTTAAAATAATTGATATCAACTAGTTTCTCTTGAGTTTCGCGAACAAATTATTTTCTTTGAAAAACTATTTGTTTAATCTGAAAAATAGGGGTCCAATTTAATTGTGATGTATGGAAGACTTACAGGTTGATTCCCTGAGACGCGTTAACACAAATTATAATTCTTCATACAAAACAACAGATATAACAGGCAATTTCGAATCACGCCAAGTGACGCCTAAGAGAATGGACTTTTTAGTAAAATCAGATTGTATAATCGAATTGGATTCAAATTTCAGTCACTCTGTCCAGACAATCGATTGGTATTCAGTTTTAAGTATGGGTATTTTTTTACTTTCAATAAATGAATTGTTGCCGGTTTATTAGCGTACACTTGTGACTTCAAGTAACCTCGCAGAAATTAATCCAGCAGTATTTAATCCCATGAACGAGGCGGCTAATTGACTTGACCATTTCTTGAAAGTATTGAATTGTTGAATTGTTCTTTCAATAAATTGATGGATTCGGTTGATGGTTTCGGGCCATTTTATTGAAACCACACCGTTGCCCTGCACATATTTGAAAACATATTTGGATGTATATTTGGAAACGAAAAATGATTTATCATCCTTCTGTGACGTGCGCCATTGACGGTGCATTTCTCCACACAATTCAGTTAAAGAGAAAGAAGTTTAAACATCAAAAAAATTGTAGGCCATTATTGTCAGATGCGAACGCTGAGGAAGATCCGGGGCTGCAGAAGTTCCGAAAAAATTCGACGCTTTCCAAGGTATCCGATGTAGATGAACCTTTGCCAAATATGCACAGACTGCGGTAATACTAGTTTTTGTTTCTTAATTTGTATTTAATAAAACACGTTGATCAATTATTAGAAGTTCAAAGCCGGTGAAAAAATCGATTGACGATGGTAATGACTCACAAAGCTCTGGAGAGGATGATGATGAGGATGGATTTGAGATTCTGACGGCTGAAAATTTATTTTCGACTTTATTACATAGAGTAAAAATTCTACTAAAACGATATAGAATAAAAATTCAATTGATATTTCTTTAAAGGTTCGTGCTTTGACTAATCGTCTTCACGTAAACAACGATTTGACATCTGGATTTTCCAATCCACAATTTTTCACTAATATACGGCAGCCTCAAAGTGCGTTTTGGCAACATGAACCATTTGGAAGGTAAAATAACATAAGTAGTCATTTATATATATGTAACACTATGCTTTTTACTAACTATGAAAACTAAAAATTTAGGTCTGAATTTAGATATTCTTATAAGTATGAAACTATAGAAAAGTCTAAGAGGTAAATATTTTGTTTGGCTTTTTTTATAGTGAGAAATTTTTTTAATTGATAGGAAGTAATACAATATTTTAAAAAACTCCAATACTAGCTACATTCGCAACAAAAATAGGCAAAATTTTACTTTAGGGGCGCGGTTGACTAGGATCTTCATATTTTTTTCCTAGCTTTATGGGGTCAAATGGATTTAAAAAATAAAAAAAAATTTAGTCGCTCGGCCATAGGGGGGAGCCGGGAGCCCCCCAAAGTTTGTTCGCAAAAACTACAAACGGCTATGATTTGTTTGTTTTTTGACCGATTTTAAAACTGTAAACGCCAAAAGGTGTCCCTCAAAGAGTTCTTTCCAAAAAGTTTTTGTTTGCCCCCACCCAATACAAAATACGCCTACGGCACTGAAAACAAAAAAAATCTCTAAAATGTATTTTTTTGGACTCCGGAGCTCTCAAAATGCATTTTGAGCCGCATTTTGAGCTCCGCTTCGCTACGCGGAACGCCCCAGCCATCGCCGCCCGCCGGCCCCTCCCCCCCCCCCCCCCCCCGCCGCCCTTGGGGGTGGTAGTCGGAGCACCGGGACCTACATTATATAAAAATCATCCAAAACGGCTTTTTATGAGTTCCTAAATCCAAAGAAATACATTTTAGACAATTTTTTTGTTTTCAGTTCCGTAGGCGTATTTTGTATTGGGTGGGGGAAAACAAAAACTTTTTGGAAAGAACTCTTTGAGAGATACCTTTTGGCGTTTACAGTTTTAAAATCGGTCAAAAAACAAACAAATCATAGCCGTTTGTAGTTTTTGCGAACAAATTTTGGGGGGCTTTTGGCTCCCCCCTATGGCCGAGCGACTAAATTTTTTTTTATTTTTTAAATCCATTTGATCCCATAAAACTAGGAAAAAATTATGAAGATCCTAGTCAGCCGCGCCCCTAAAGTAAACTTTAGCCTAAAAATATCTGTTAAACTAAAATCCAACCAAAATGTTCTTGATAGTTGAATAATTTAAAATCGCTGTTACGCAGATTGTCCTTGACAAATAATGTAAAAGTATTTTCTCAAACCGGATAGCTTTTTTCCAATGATAGATTCTTTGAATATAGAAGCTATGGAAGAAGCATAACCGTATATGTACTCGAAAATGCTGAATTTTTTGATATTTCGGTTAATCTTCGGCAGTACCCCCCTTTTTCTGATATTTTTGCCGCCGCTACTGTGAACGGTTTTTACTAATACAAATATAAAAAATTCATCAATTTTTTAATATGCACACACAGAGAAAAAATCAAATTTTACTATTTTACAGGGTACGGAGAATCATTGTTTTCGATTCGTTCATATGCGAATAATTCTCGTGCGAATTTTATTTTTGATTCGTTCGCAAATTTTAGTTTTTGTGTTTAAAGAATTCCATTCGCAAACCGAATCGAAAAATTCACGAATCAAATTATTGTATGAAGTATTTAAAACGAAAATATGTCATGAAGTTGAACAGGCAACGGGTCAGTCGAGAGGGAATTATGGTGTGGAAAGGTGAAAGGGAGTGGGGAATTCTTTGGAAATGGATCAATTGGTGTGGGGTTAAAATGTAGTGGGGTTAAAATGTAGTGTGGGGGAGGAGACTGAATTCTGAGGGTAAAGTTGAGAAGGGTGGAAGGGAGTTGGCGATGGGTAAGGAGATTGTGAGGGGTGGGTAAATGGTGAGTTTAATGGTTGGGGATGGAGGTGCTGAAATTTATAAGAACTATAAGTGGTTAGGGGATAAACGAATGTTCCAATTCTAGCTCTAGGAAAACAAAACGGAAAAAACAATTCGATTCTTTTTCACTCGCAAATCGAAAAGAAAATTTTCAAAGGTTTCGATTCGCTCGCGAAAGAATTAAACAACTAAAAATCGGTTTAAATTCATTCGCAAGCGTATCGAAAAAATTAAATTCTCTGTGAAAAGAATCATTCGAAAATTATTATTTTTTCGGTTCACGAACGATTCAAATGCAAAAGAATTTTATTTTCGAGTCGCGAACCGAATTTTTCTGTACCCTGCTATTTTATGATGGGGAATCGGGACTATTATCAGGCATGGATTTCTCTTGACCGCACCCTCCGAAATATTTTCCATTCGCACGAGCACAACATAATTTTCACAAATATTTTGTATGAACTGAAACTACTTGGATTACCTATACTTGGCTTAGTGTTGACAATGTCGAAATAAAAAGTAGTTAAAAAAACCAGTCGATGGACAACTCTTATTAGAAAAATAAATCAAAGTAAATATATTTGAAATAAGTGGGAACCGGTTTTTAGTCAGCAAGCTTTTTCTGAATCGATTATTTGGTTATGACGTTAATTACCTAATCTAACTAATCTCGCCTCACTAATCGAAAACTTGTCAAAAAATTCTTTTGGAACTGAAATGTTTAATAATCCAAATCCATGTTCAATCACACAGGTCCCCATTTTCCATTTTACCAAAACTGTTTTTCCTAAACATATCAAATATGATATATCATGCAGTAAGGAAGTTATTAGTTAGTACATCATATTTGATCTTCTCCATCATATTTGATATACTATGCTTTGAAAATTTGAATTTTTGAAAAATTCACAATCTGTAAATCAAAAAAAGAACATTTTAGCTTGTTTCTAGATACATAGTGGAACCTCGGTTTACCAGCACTTAGGTTTGCGAAAAACAGAAACGGGTTAACTAATTTTAAGTGGGTTTTAGAAACGGGTTAACTCATTAACGACAAACGGGAGTGAAAATTTGTAGAAACCTAAAAGTCGTGACCATATTGAGTTCAAAAAATTTCAGTAGTGACCATTATGGTGACGTGGAATAGTAAGAAACCTCCTTTTTTTCTGCTCCAAGCGAGAGTAGGGTATTTTTTCGCATTCTATTGTGTAAACTTTTTGTTATGGGCTACAGCCCAAATGAGTGGGCTGAATTTCATGAACTGGTGACAACAATAATTAATAGTATTGTAAAATGGAATTTCTACCTGTCAATCTGTTCAAAAACGACTTAAAATTTTGCAGGAATATTTGAACCTCGATGGGACGGTCCTATCAACATTTGGTGAAATATTATTACCCGAAGTGAACAATATGGCGACTCTCTAGGAATTTCAATTAGTTTTTCGAAATTCACTCCGAAATTGATCGCTTTTTAATGGCCTTAAGTATGAAAAATGTTGATATGGTGCGGGGTGTTTACGGCAACCATTGGTGAATTATTAAAAAAATTGGACCAAAAATATAATTTATAATTCGATTTGAGTCGAGTGTACACTTTATAAGAAACGCGACTGGTCTTATTGAGCGGCCGACTGAAAACTCAACTTTTCTTATACCATTGCTGGTTATTAAAATTGAGAAAACCCACTAACTAGTTACACACATTTTTGTCTTTTTTAGCAATCGGGTTACACACATTTTTGTCTTTTTTAGTTGTGCATTTATTTAAAATGCGAAATGGTGATCTACTGTGCTTCAAATGACTAACATTTGTTTTGTTTTGCTTTGCCTTTATCAGCTGTGAAGTTTTCGTCACTCTCCTGAGCCCGAAACAACATGATCCACACTTTCATAACACAATTCACTGGACCTACGCAGGTTGACACAAAAACTTCCCGACTGATAACGACAAACCAAAACAAAACAAATGTTAATTTAGTTAAAATATGTTGATACTTTTTAGATAAATAGTTTTAGTTATTAGTTTTTAATAATTTAAGTTCCTATATTTCATTAGTGTAATAAGTTCTTAAGTGATAGTAGATGTAAACTAAGGAATTAAATTTATTTTAACATATATAATAATTTCGAATATTAATTTTTCAGTAGTCGTCTTAACAATTCGGGAAGTGCTTGGAGGCATAGTATATCTCGTGATATTGGTTCAGATATTGATTCGATGTTTTCTCGTACAGGAGCAACTTTACCCAGAGGTGAATATCATAAGATTAAAACAAAATTTATTTAATTACATTGTTTGATCATAATAGTGTTAAATTGTTAATTTTAGAATTGTAAATGAAAATAATTTTTGAACATTTTTGCTTTTTGAATTCTTCATTTTTGTGTTAATTGTTGCTATAGACACATCAATTGTAAAAGGTTATATGTTTATTTTCAACAATGAAAATTTTCAAATTAAAAAAAATGCATTAACATTATTTTATATAAAATGTTCATATAGATTGAAAATATTGGCGATTTCGCTTGATACTTGTTAGTATTTTTAGACTTATTGTTAGAAAAATTTTCGTATTCAAAGTTTTTATTGTTCATTATTTAGTTGAAACTTTTGTTAAAAGTAACAAAATTTACTAAACAATCAAACTATCAATTATGATAATGAAATAAATTTTGTGTTTACATAAATAAGATTTGTTTCTTTTAATATGTAGTGAACCAAAGTTAAGAAGATGCTCAACTTAAATTATATAACATTTTATTGCCGCACAAAGTAAATTTTCTTAAAAAAAAAACTCCATACTTTATTTTTTTTTTGCTAAAAATGCATGATTGTGTTACTTTAAATAACTAAAAATCCAAACTCTATTAATCATAATATAACAGCAAGAAAATTTTACAAATTTTCTAAATAATTCAGCAAAATATTATTCTAGTATATAATATCTATAAGTAGAAATTTATATATTTAGGTTTTTATTTTTGTTTTCCTGTCAAACGATGGTGTAAAGACATAACATCTTTCACAAAATAAATGTATATATTTATTCAGTGCAAATTTTTCAAATTATAAATTTTAAGTATTTGCTCAAAACATTTTAATATTTGTATAATTTAAAAAAAAGCTGAAATAGATATTTTACAATTTTTTCATTAATAATTGATATTTAAATTTAATTTTACATATAATACAAATGTTGCGACAGTTCATTGTATAAAAAGAAAGTAAAACAACATTTTGCATTTTAGACGGTCAAGTTCTCACGAAAAAAAATTGCAATTGATTATTATTAAAAGGTGGTCTAAAATTAAATACTAGTAATTGGTTATTTATTATACGTAGTATCAAAAATATTGTATACGTATTGTATTCCTGAAAAAAATCTACTATCTCATTTTGCATTTCCCGAATACTCGCGAATTGATTGGAGCCATGTTACATAATAGATTTTCGGCCTGTCAATCTGTTCAAAAACTACGTAAAATTTGGCAGAAATGTTTGATCCTGGATGGGACGATCCTATCAACATTTGGTTAAATACCATTACCCGAAGTGAACAATATGGCGACTTTCTAAAAAATAAAATACGTTAAGCTAGTTTTCAGCCATTCGAATCTCCTACTCTCCTTCGCAATTTTTTGTATGGCATTTAGTACCACTGTCACGTATCCAGACCCCCTCTACCGCAAGAATGTAACTTATTTGAAGGACAACCCCGAAATCAATTGTTTAACCACACCAAATCAATTTTTTCGCCAAGATAAAATCTGAGCCCATTGAAAAGATGAAAAAACGTAAGGGAGGAGCTTCAATTAAGACCACAAGGGGAGATATATGAAAAGACCTTCCCTCTGAATACAATACCTAAAATTTCATTTCGATATCTCTAACGATGTAGAATTTAGCAGGGAAGGAGGTATGATGGGTTAGCGCCACAGGAGGAAAACTTATATCGGCTACAAGTCAAAAAAAGAATGACCAAATTCGGTAAACCTAGTAAAAAGTAATACGTTAACATACATTAAAAAATACATAGTGGAATTGGGAACTTTTCATTACATATAACAAATAGGCTTTTATAAGTTTACAATATTCTAAAAAATGTTTAAAATATTCTTTAGATTTATGAAATTAAGAATAATTGCCTGTCGTTATCTTAGTATAGATCAATTAAAAAAAAATCCGAGATCAAATTATACTGTGTAAGGCATATTGAAGGAAACAACACCTCCTATAACTCGATATTGAACTATCGTTTCACAAAAATTTACGGAAAATTTTCCCAAGAAATAATATTTTCAATTAAACACTCAAGGAAAAAATAACTAGGCGCATTTGTGCATGGTAATATTAAACATGCATAATAATCTCTACTTAAGATTTTAATTTTTTTCCTGTGCATTGTGAATCAGTTTTGGTATTATTTGTGCTGATGTTTGGCTTTTACATGTACTTGAAACTATGT
Organism: Chrysopilus asiliformis; assembly: GCA_964034945.1. Classification (NCBI taxonomy): domain Eukaryota; kingdom Metazoa; phylum Arthropoda; class Insecta; order Diptera; family Rhagionidae; genus Chrysopilus; species Chrysopilus asiliformis. The sequence goes on from OZ035961.1 coordinate 47,391,345, forward strand.
TGGGGGTACGAATTATTTGTAAATATATTTCTAATTTGATTTATCACTCATATAATAAAACTGCTTTCCCAGGAATTGTGCTTTATAATAGATGATATAATCAAAAAATATTTAAAGAATATTCATTTTTTTAGTACATTCCGTCGGGCTACAGAAGAAATCAACAAAATCACTTTTTTAGGGTTTTGAGTTATTATAACTACGTGAACGAGCTTCCTTGTTTTATTTTGCTGAAACTCCCGAAGTCCTGCGAAATCAGCCTGCCCCGCAATTCTTTTTTTAAATTTTTTTGGAACTAAGTCCAAAATTACATACATTTTTTGCACACATAAAATGTTCAAACTCGATTTTCTCGAAACTAACATTTTTGACTTAGATGATTTCTGCTGTTACCCGACGATTAGTTATAATCTTTCTTTGTCGTAATTTTGTGGCTGTAAGCGGCTTCATTAACCAATTTACCACTAAGCCGTCAATAACAAAAAGTAATACGCTTTTAAAAATATCCAAGTTTTGATAAATCGTAGAAAAAATATGGTCACCAATTAGAATGCTCGATAAGTACGTTAAGCGGTTAACTGTCGCTTTTTGTAATTAAGTCAATATACAAAAAAGCTCTTGTCGGCAGTAAAAAGAAATCCAGCATTTTTAAAAGAAACTGGATTCGAAAGAAATATGTAAAAAAAATTTGTAATTAGCTTAGGTTACCAATAAGCTAAGAAATGATCAATAAGCCTTTAGTTTCAAAATATTGAAAAATTTATAGTCAACGACATTTGATTTTAAATGGATCCTTGAATGAAACCCTAAATTATAAGTTTTCAAAAAATTTGCATTTTTGTTCTTTGCTATACTGAGTATATATGGTAGGGCTGTTGAAAGCCGTGATTTTCTGGAACCAGGTATCCGAGTTGTTAGGAACAGGGTACCCGGAGAACTGGGTACCTGGTGGTTCCAAGTCCAGGAATCGAGAACGATTTGAGAACCGCGGAACACAAAAAACTGGGTATCCGGGTACCTTTTTTCGCAGAACCGGTTTCTGGAAATTTTCGGAACCAAGTACCTGGTTCTTTTCAACAGCCCTACTATCTGGCAATTAGTAAATTTTTTTCGCGTAACATAGGTTTTTTTTCGTGCAATATAGGTTGAGAGAGAGTAAATTCTTACTGAAGGGGAAACCAGTGCAGGTGTCATCTTGATGCCGGAGCTAATATTTGAACGCCATAAGAACCAATAGCGATAAACACATGCGGCATTTGACCAATGTTTACCTTTAACTTGTAATGACAGCTGCGGCATGGATTTTGTATGACACTGCACCACTTTGATTTGTATTTCAACTGAACACAGTTTTCATTGGCGTGTAAACATCGTTAGGAATCTGGCATTTTACATTGTTAGCAATTAAATATTGTTGTTAAACTTGAAACAGTGCATGAAAACATTATTAACAAAGACATAAGAAGGAAAAAAATGGTGTGGGATTTTGTCGATAAAGTGAAATTTGATGCTGATGCCGGCATTAAAATGTCCCGTTAAGATGTTATGTGCATTGGTTCTATTTTCATCTTAACGGTATCAGAAATATGATGATGAATTGGGAGCGTTAAGAGTTGACGAAAACATTGATGTGTCGATTAAAATTTCATCAATTGAAACCGCCAATGTTCTTGACAATAATATTCATAGTTTCCGCGGCACTTAAGGGTGGTGAAGTTATGGGTCTACATATGAACTGATATAACTTGTGATGAGATATCTGAAAAGATATCTTTTCAGATTAAAGCACATTTATTAGACTTTCAGTGTAACTAGAATTCGAGTGAAACACGCATTGGTATTTGCTTTAGGGGGTGGGGCAACATCCTGCATAGTTCTTTATGCAACATTAAATACATGGCGATTCTGATAGACTTCACATTTGATCAAGTTTCGACTGTAAGCATTTCTGATAGGCTAGTGATATAAAACTAATTTGAAGTGGTAAAAGGTTAGCATCACTAACATTTCCCCTTCAAACATTTAATCGTGAAAATTATGAATTGACGCGAGAATTTTACCACAAGATTTTCCTGCTCCAGCAGTTCTGATCAGCATTTTTCACTAAAAACTGGTCTGATTGTTATAATATTGTCCAAATATTGGTAAATAAAGTGACGAAAACCAAACGTAATTTTAATGTTCGACTCCAAAACATCAAAGCATCACTTCGGTCGACTATTATCGTTAGATTCGACTATCAGAATTCGAGCCCGTTCCTGGTACATTTGCCCTGTCATTTCAGTCGAAAAGTCTATTAGAATCGCCATGACAATGACGCTTAGATAATGACATTTTCAAACAATAAAAGCTTCACATCAGTGAAATTATCTTTTTTGGTAGTTCTAATGCTAAAAAAGTTGTTTTGAAATAGATTTTAAGCACTACCAAAATAAAAATTTTATAGTAATTCATCTCTTGACATTTCAAAAATATTGTTTTTTATTTGTTTATTAAAAAAAAGACCTGTTGAAATACATTAATTGACCCCTAGCACATCTTTTTTCATAATTTCGAATATCAGTTAACTGACTTTTTATACAGCTTCACATGGTTATACACGATTATTTAATTTCTTTCAATATCGACATTTACTACATTCAGTTGTAAACGTACGATTGTAGAAAATTTTCTGGCAAATTTTCAAAAAAAAAAAAAAAAAATAAGTAAGACTTTTTATTTAATGTAAGCAGCTATATAAAAATTTATTCAGATTTATATAACATACTGTTTTTTTTTAAAAAAAGGGAAAAAAACTATTTTGGTAACTTTGAATACGAAATTTAAAAAAAATTGATGTTTCTTGATTTCCAAATAATTAAACTAACTTTAATACAAGCATAGTAATAGCGTTTGTGTAAAACTGTTAAGAATTTATAAAAGCATTGATACAAAGTGATATTTGTTTTTTTGTTTTCCTAGTAGTATGACTTAAATTTTTATGTTATACTTATTACTAAAACGACTAATGGTAATGATCATAATTAATTAAAATTCTGATTGTTGCTTGTTTTTTTAAGATGCTTGCAGTGGGATTTCGCGCGGTCTTTCAAAGAGCAAATAATCCGAGTTCTATAAATTTTATTAATTTTAAACCAGATACAAATATTTTTAATATGATTAAATTTATTTGAGTCATTGACACTACAAAACGATAAAAAAATAAAGAAATTACAGGTTTTTACTAATTTCTACTGCGAGCAAAAAATTACTTGATTTTGTTGTTTTAATTGGGTTTTGATCATGTTTTACATGTTTTAAGAAATTAAAAATTTTATATATAATAAGATTTTACGATTACTATGATACTTACCTTATACGATTCTCGTATTTTAAATTTAAGTTTTTCTTGTTTGTATATGTTATTTCTGTTTTACCAATTTATTTTACTTGAATAACTTCATGTTAAGCTACGAGACATTCACGTTTAACCACATATAACCACGTATTTATCATTATGACATATACAAAAAAAAAGAGAAAAAACGCGTTTTTCATTGAACTGATCAACATTTTTTGTTAAAGGTTTATTAAAAGGTCAAATAGAGGCCCCAGCTTAAAATATTGAAGATACTTTAAAATTCACTTCCTAAAATGCGATTTTCCATTTTTTTTACTCAACTGAAAGGTAAGGGAGGGTATCGTACCTTACGCCGATTGTATCTCAGTCCGAGGGCTATTAAGAATAAACTGCAACACTTCTGGGAAAACACTCCTCTATGAATTTTAGAGCATTAGAGCTCATCCTATTTATGACCGTCCGCAAGTGCATTAGTGTCCCCACACTCGCAAACAATTTTTTTTATCAATCCAATAGCTTTATCTGAATAGTAACTCTAAATTTAGTTGTAATATTTTCGTAAATAGGCATGGTGATTCATCAGTTTTATGGGCTTTAATTTATTCTTGGATCGATTTAATGCATAATTAGGCAAAAAAAAGTTCTTATCAATAATTAAAAAGTTTTCGAACATTAAATGTTCTTGTTTTTAAAATTTAGAGTAACAAATGTAATTCTTTCTCCAGAAAAATGTTCTGAGGCTACACCTCAGAGGACTATCTAACCTTTCTATTATGTTCAAAAAATACACACAAATAGAATGTTTGGGGTCATAAAATGACCCACGTGTATTTCCTCGTAAATTGTTTGGTATGCATTATACATGATCTTCGCAATAAGTGTTTGACTGTGTGTTCCACTGTTCAGAAGAAATTTGAACTCATAGGCCCTTACCAATGAGTTGTTACTAACTTAGTAACAATTTAAGGCATGTGCGAAAAGGTTTAATTGCATGCTATTTCTAGTGCGTTTTCATTCATTTATTACAGCGAACTGGAAACTTTCCAATAAAAATTAGAATTTGAACCGAAATTAGCAAGCAATTAGCCCATTTCGCACACGCCAAAAGTTGGTACTAATTTAGTTACAGTTCATTGGTAAGGGCCCTAGAATTTTTAATAACGAAAATTTTAGTTCAAATTTCTTTGGGTCATGAAATGACCGGAACATAATAAAAGGGTTAAAGGAAGGAGAAAATAAGATATACTGCTATATTTTCGTGTTGATCCAAGGCACAGGCCGGGGTTGTATCTTGGATCAAGGAAGGTTAAGTTACTTAATTTAATTGTAAAGAAAGGTTGTTTTTTTTAGATACACAAGTTATTAGAGCCTCTTTTTAGAAAAGAGGCATAAATTCTTTGATACCGATCGAAAAAATGCATCGATTTTTTTTTATACCGATCGAAAAATAAATTTCAGTCCGAGGTACGAGCCTTTCCCCTACTGAGTGAAATTACAACACATTAAAAAATTGAAAATTAAAAAAATATGATCCATTCATTAAAAATATCCTTGTATTTCTTTTTTTACATATAAGAAAAGTATTAAAATCACTTCGAAACTCGAAATCATAACGGAGTCCCGCACGTCCGCGGGACATGTAACCATCGGCTTAGTATGTATGTATGTTCGTGTTACCCTGGAGGTAAAGATCTCCTATGTAAAACCAGCAGCACAACACCAGAATGAAATGAAGCGCTTCAGGACCACTTATTTAGCGCGTCTCAGAAGCTTGAAGTGCTTCCTTTCTTATACCCTATTCATGTATTTTTTTTTAACATTGCACGTCATTGTAGGCAAACGCCCTCGAGCTGCCTTTTTAGCACTTCTGAAGCGCTCGCATGGCTATATGTCGGAAGCTCAAAAAGGGTTTTTTGGAATTCTCATTCGAACTTTCCAATCAATATTATCTGTACTTGTGAGAAAAATGTTAGGATATGAATCGCGTTCCACCTTTCCTTGAAGAAAAAAATGCAAGAAGATATAGAGCATTTGTTAATTTAGCTTTTTTTTTATTCAATTTTCCAAAACAATTTTACAACCAATTAGTCGTCTTAAAATCTCCGAAGTAGCAGAAGTTGTTTTAAGTTTTGAAGTGTTTTTTTATGTATCGTTAAAATTCAAGTACTCCGTGAATTTAGATATGCTTCTACTATTAAATGATGTTATGGTTTCATTAGCTTTAAGTGCCTAAAAATGTATACGACTGTTTCTTTTTACGCACTTCTTCTGGTATTCCAGAGATTTTTATGCTATCTTTAGAATAGACTTGGTATCGTCAACGGGTGCTATCTCTGTGAGCTATACTGTAATTCAAAAATCCTAATATATATTTTTTTTTAATATTTACTTTTTTATTCATTTCACCAAGTGCAGAGCACTATCTAAATAAGGCACAACATTTTTTTTTGAAATGTGCATGAAATTCAAAAAATCATTATTTCATTGATTGGTTACACTGTAGAACAGTGTTTTTGTTATTGATATTCTGTTAATCAATTTGATAGAATATTTTGAGCTGAAAAACATTGCTGAACAATGTATGTCTACATCGTCAAATTTTTTAGTAATAGATTCTTAAAGTTTTCAAGGATTTTTATAAGCTTTCAGCTTATTTTAAAGGTAATGAGCTCTATCTATCATTTAAAAATACTATCATAAATATTTTCCCCAAAAAGGACTAAAAAGATAATGGAAATGTATTTTCTCGATTTCTAGTTCTTGAATTAATGAAAATATTTAACTTGCTCAATAACATTGGAGAACCAAGCGAAACAGAACAGCGAATACTTCACGCCTCATCCGTAGCAGTGTAAAATGTTTAATAGTTTGAGTCTTATATCATAAGGTGGCAGTAATTGGCTATTGTTCCACGGCAAGTTCCGAAGAGTAAACCTTAACAAAACGTTTTTTAATGAATTCCCATGTTATTGAGTAAGTGAGGCAGACCTTCATTCTTGTTTACAAAATATTTTGATGTGAATTAATAAGTTACTCGATCCATGTAAAGAATTTAGCGAAATCGGTGGAGTCGTTTTTGCATAACGTTGAAAGAAATATTTAGCCATAGATAAACAAGTCTCTGAACAAGTCTCTACTATCATTATAGCTTCCGTACGATTTCAATCTTGTTGTACTTTTATATGTAAGTTTTGTAACTTATTTTCATAAGGGAATTCATAGATTTTCATAAAAAATATAAAATAGATTTATAGTTATCTGTTAAATATTTATTCTAGTAGGAAAAAAGTGACGAAAAAATTTGTTGTTTTCGGTCAACTCGCATAAAATGACATGTTTGTATGGGAGAGATGGAGAAGAGTGATTCGATTGAATTAAGATGTATGGAAGAGTTAAGTAAAATCACATACTAAACACAATATTTTTAATTCAAATTGTATGGGAGCGGGTAGCAGTAGTCTTTTGAAAAAATATTTCCCAGAAGTGGATACGACTGGCCCAAAGTAGCAATTGATCGAAAACTTGAGAAGAAGCTTATTAAGGACCTGCAGAAGAAGTTGTCATTGTCGGTAAGAGATTTGGCCAGATATACAGGAATCAATTGTGCAAAAAATTAAAGGCAGAAAAGGCTTCATTACTCGGAAGAAGAAAATCACACCAAAACGCACCAAAAATCAATTTAACACAGCTGTGCGACGGGAAAAGCGACTTTACTTGTTGCTTTGCAAAATGAAAAATGCGTGCATTTTAATGGACGACGAAACGTATGTTTAAAAAGATTTAGATTCTTTTTATTCAAGTGCATATCAGCACAGAAAAATATACTTAAATAGAACTTTTGCTCAGAACTAAATTTTTGAAATATTTCCCCTAAAATGAGGGGAAAGTCGCGCTATCTCTTCTTTGCAGCGCGAGCAACGGCCTCTCGCTTCGCATTTGAGAGGGAATGAGAAAAGATATGTCATGTTTATAAATGTTGAGAACCAATATTGCCAGATATACATATATTAATGTTTAGTACAAGGAAAAAAATATTTTTGCAATCCGTAAAACATAACAAAAGCTATAATTGCCAATCTGGCAATCATTGGAGACCCGTATGGTGATATTCGTATCAAACTTCGAACAGTTATACCAAAATTCCAATTTGAAGTCAAACTTTCCAATAAGATTTTTTAAAATTTATTCCAATCGGATTTTGATGTATGGGAGTTTTATGTAGAATCATATCCTAAATAACTTTTGTTCTTGGACTTTTTTGATAAGATGCACCGTTTTTGAGATATTCACAAAAAACGATTTCGTTCGTATGGGGGGTACCCCCCCTAATGGTCCGTTTTTGCCCATTAACGAACTTAGCCTCGCATTTTACGAAAAACGGATCTGCGCAAAATTTCAAGTCTCTAGCTTAATCCGTGCGCCCGCAATCCGCGCCACAGACAGACAGACAGACAGACGGACGGACAGACGGACGGACATGCAAAAATTAAATATTTTTATCATTCTAAACACACTGGTGTAATTCATTTTTTTGTGCGATGACGGGATCTTGGCGTTACAAACGGTAAGGCAAAGTTAATATACCCTTTGGTTTCACCATACGGGTATAAAAAAGATAACGCACGTTTAGCGTTATGCTCACTGCACTTTGATAGCAGTGCTTTTGAAAATTAGTTAAAATTGACGCTTTTGAACAAAAAAAAAAGAAATAAATTCTAAGACGAGGAAGTAAGTATATTTCATTTTATTTATTGAAATAAGTGCACTCAATCAAAACTGTTCTCAATGGAGATATTTTTCTCATTTTTTCTTTGATTTTGTCCTGATTAATACGAGTAAATATGCTAAACTTCGTGTTAACATTCAATGCAAGCAATTTAATCAAAAACTGAAGGAACAGAAAATACTGAAAAGAAAGCGTAGAGCGGACGAAGATTTTCGTCAATCTAAATTAAGGAAACTTAATCAATAATGTACTAAAAAAAATACAAATAAAAAATACTTTCCATTCAAACTAACTCTATTTTAATATATACATATTGTATATACTCTTTAATTCGATCTATTTGTACGTTATATTAAAACATCTAAACAAAAAAAAATATATTAACATCACAAATCTAAGTAATCGGATAAATCTCCCATAAGAAACTACAGGCACTATCGATTCTGTTTGCGGTTGTGACGTCACACATGCAATATTTGATAGTAGTGGACGGGAGTACTCCACCTCTCTAGTTGATACACCTTGGCTCAAGTCATACTTTATTTAATATTATCCTAACAATGAAATTAGTTTGCAGAAGGGTAATAGGAGTTTAGTTTCAGTTATTTTTTTTAGGTACGCCATTTTGAAGGTATAAAAGGAGTATAACAAATGTTAGGTTGTATTTTAGAATAGGGTATACAAAAACATCCATAAATTTTAAATTTGGCGCTATTTTTAGTTTAAGTACAAATAAAAGTCAATACCATCTATTTGACAGTTCTCGTGTTTATAATTGAAGCCAGTTTTCACGTTTCGGTTTTCATCGAATTTTGTTTAATTTACTGACTTAATTCGCGCAAACTAAATTAATTTCGATGCAAAACTCACCGCTTATTAATGATAAAAACATAAAATAACGTGACATGCTGTGGAAATGTGAAAAAATGTGACTTTTTGGACGGTAAAATCTCTTTGGGGGATAAATCAGAAATCTCTTTGGGGGCTATTCAGAAAAAATGCTTCACTCACGGACACTGTAGATGTGCAGATTCTGTCTTCCTGTTATTCTTATTCGTAGGATAAGATACTGAAACATAAACAAATAGTTCAAAACAAAAAATCCGCTTGCCTCTCACCTCAACTTGCCGTTTATGTTCTGGTACAAATGACAAAGGGGGTCGGGTGTAAGAGAAAATGTCAAATAGAAATTTCAGGGATGTGTAAAGTTTTAGTACACGCATGCATTTGCATTTTAGTACAACAAAACAATTTAAGTGCAATTTTTCCATTGTAATTCAATTTTTTCCCATTAAGAATCTTTAGTAAAATTCTTTTCACTATAAACATGACTAAAAAAACACTTAAACAGTTAAAACCATATTATAAAATTTTGTTTTGCTCCATACTTTAGAGAAATTTTTAACGTTTAGAATATAGCTGACTAACCCTGATTGCTTGCTTTTAGCACAATTTTTAATGCTTCCTATCTGATGAATGTGGTAAAGAGAGAAAGTATATAAAATTCCTAAGTTCATCCCGCTTCCTCTTACACTGGTATATGGAAAACCCCTGAAGCGACAGTTCTATTTAAGTATATTTTTCTATGATATCAGTGACAGCGAAAAGTGTATTGGGATTGAGAAATTTGGCGAGAAATTCCGGTTTGGCAAGCAATATGCTCTTGTGGCGCTCGCAGCGATTTCTTTTGGCAACCAGTAAAATAAATGGTGAAATATACAGAAATGAGTGTTTGAAAAACGGCTTTTTCCTTCCGAAAGCATGATGTGCACATTTTGTTTTGGCTTGATCTTGCCAGGGCTCATTTTGGAAAGGGCACTCTGGCATGTCTTCAAAATCAAAATATCCTTTTTGTGGCAAAAAATGACAATCCGCCAAACTGTCCGAAGCTCCGTCCGATAGAGCGATATTGGGCATATGTCAAGGAGAACTTGAGAAAGGGTGCACAACTAGCATTTTCCTAAACTGATTTTGAGAAAAGGTGGAGAAATTTCTCTAATAAAGTGTCTAAGAACAATGTGCAAAATTTGAGGAACGGAATCAAAAGGAAAGTTCGCGTTTTCAGCCGACAGATTTTGAAAAAATGGGTATATATTAGAACTGTCAAATGAAGTAAAAATGATCATTGTTATGATTAAAACAAAATATAGGATCGATCGTCAAAATATACTGACAGAAAGAGAATTTTATATATATACATATATATTATGTATACTATTTAGTGTTTAACCATTGAACCATTTCTGATTCATGGTTTATATTCGACCTTTTAGCATTGAATCCTATTGGAATTTCTCGGCTTATAAGGTCTGCAAAAACAACAAAATTATATTATTTTTGCAGATGTTTTCACATCCAAATCTCCCCCATGTCCGACCTGTTGGGGGGAAATTTGGATGTGAAAACATCCGCAAAAGTAATATAATTTTGTTGTTTTTGCAGACCTTATAGTAATTCTAAACTTTAAATGGTTTTGTGAAAAAATCTATTGGACACGGCAAAATTTTAACAAAACAAAAATTAGTGCTTTGCAACAATATAATGCTCATTTATGTTGTCTCTGTATTTTGGGAAATTTTCGAGATAAGTTTTCTTAAAAAAAATTGATAGCGGAAATATCAATATCTTAAGCGAGTTAAGATTTTTTTACACTTACCACGTTGAGCATAGATAACCCATCGTAGTTCACTTGTAAGTCACATAAGCTAATTTTCCCTTTGCAGGTTGCTATCAATTGGACTTGAGAAATTTGGTTTTCTTAAGATAACTTTAGGTTTTTGAGAATATTGCAACAGCATTTTGACAGGTAGAAGTTGTTAAGCTGAATTCAAATTCAATGAAAAATGCAAATTTACTTGCCGTATATATATATATATATATATATATATATATATATATATAACTCCGTTTATTTGAAAACTTCACTTATATGAACTCAAGGTGTTTTGATTAGTTCATATAAACGCTTGTCTACTATATTCTTCTATATATAAATATAAAAATGGATGTTTGTCTGTTGGTCGGTCTGTTTGATATTACAAAATTTGATATATATATATTATATTATATATATATATATATTCAAGTTTACAGGCGCAGAATCGCCAAGGTAGTTGATCGTGATTATCAACAGTCGATTGTTTAGTCCTCGGCAGTGAGAAAGTTTTTAAAATTTCAACAATAAAGCAATCGCAATGTAGTGATCCTCTGGTACCTCCCGCTTTTCATTTGAAATCTTGGACTAGAAATTGTATAGTTGTCATCTTATCAAAGCCCAATAATATAATAGATATAGTTATTTCCATCAACTATCACTGTAAGCGATTCCATCTCAGCACATCAATAAAACCAAATTCCAGCCGTTCATATAATACGATGTTCATATAAACGCGCGTCTACTGTATATATACAAAGTTTACCCTGGTAAATAATACTCAAAACCGTAATAGAATCCGTTTAGTAGTTTAGGAGATACAAGGAGAATTCGCATCATGCGGTCGGTCTGTGTATTCAAATCCATTCAGTCATTCTCATTATGCTGGTGTAAGAGGCGAAAATTTTTCTTGACGGACGGTTTGCCCATCACTGAAAACTGTATTTAAATCCCTCCAGTGTTTCAGAAGATAACAGGCGAGAGGGTGAAAGAGGAGCCGATATCTGAACCACACCTATTTATAAACCATTCTCGCAACCTAACTAACATAATATGTATTTACAACATATTATGTTGTAAATAGCAAGTCAATTGGTCGAGTGGTTTGGCTGTGATGCGGATTTACACATACACATCAAAGATTTTATACTCACATACACACCCGATTCTTTTTGAAACAAAAGACATTTTGTAGATATTAACATAACAAAAGCTATAATTGCCAATCTGTCAATTATTGAAAACCCGTATGGTGATTTAAGTGAACGGCGAACAGTTCTATCAAAATTCCACTTTGAAGTCAAACTTTCCAATAAGATTTTTTTAAAACTTGTTTCAATTGGATTTTGATGTATGGAACTTTAATGTAGAATCATGTCCTAAACAACATTTGTTCTTACACTTTTTTGAAAAGATGCACCGTTTTTGAGATATTCGCAAAAAACATTTTCGTTCGTATGGGGGGTACCCCCCCTAATGGTCCATTTTTGGCCATTAACGAACTTAGCCTCGCATTTTACGAAAAACGGACCTGTGCCAAATTTCAAGTCTGTAGCTCAATCCGTGCGCCTGCAATCCGCGCCACAGACGGACGGACAGACAGACAGACAGACGGACAGACGGACGGACATGCTAAATTCAACTTTTTTCATCATTCTAAACACACTGGTGTAATTCATTTTTTTGTGCGATGACGGGATCTTGGCGTTACAAACGGTAAGGCAAAGTTAATATACCCTTTGGTTTCACCATACGGGTATAAAAATAGGTGATTGGTTTCATATTCTTAAAACCTGTAAAAATAGGTAAAATAAAATGATTTGCCTTTCCGTTTGGTGAATTTCGGCATCTTGTACCTAAAAATCAAATTTCACTTGCAACACAACGAACAAATGTTTATTTCTAAAATATTATAGGGCATTTTCATAAATATACTCGGAAGTTGCGCAAATTGCACAAAACATTTTCTTCCATCTCCCCGTAATACTTAGTTGTTCAGTAATTTGCGAAAGTAAACTAACTAAACGAATAACATATAACTGGGTTTATTATTATGAAAATCTTTTGTGTTATTTGCAGAACTTGTGTTCATGAAAACGCCCATAGATGAAAAACAAATAAAAATCAAAATAAAATAAAAACATAACAAAAGCTATAATTGCCAATCTGGCAATTATTCAAGACCCGTATGGTGATATTCGTATCAAAATTCGAACAGTTGTATCAAAATTCCACTTTGAAGGCAAACTTTCCAATAAGATTTTTTAAAACTTATTCCAATCGGATTTTGATGTATGGGAGTTTTATGTAGAATCATATCCTAAATAACTTTTGTTCTTGAACTTTTTTGATAACATTTACCGTTTTTGAGATATTCGCAAAAAACGTTTTCGTTCGTATGGGGGGTACCCCCCCCTAATGGTCTATTTTTGCCCATTAACGAACTTAGCCTCGCATTTTACGAAAAACGAATCTGCGCAAAATTTCAAGTCTCTAGCTCAATCCGTACGCCCGCAATCCGCGCCACAGACAGACAGACAGACGGACAGACGGACAGACGGACGGACGGACAGACGGACGGACGGACGGACAGACGGACGGACATGGAAAATTCAATTTTTTTTATCATTCTAAACACACTGGTGTAATTCATTTTTGTGTGTGATGACGGGATCTTGGCGTTACAAACGGTAAAGCAAAGTTAATATACCCTTTGGTTTCACCATACGGGTATAATTACACGATAAAAACAACAAAGCAATTTCAATTTACAGCAACTAAAATCTTAAACACAATCCGCCTGCTCACACAAATCGTATACAGAAATTAAAGGAAACACTGGGCAATCAAGAGAAACAATCAAGTAAAATTAATTTCCAGAACCAGAACCACCCATATAGAGAAGAAAAACAATCAAGAGTAAAAGCTTTCACTCAACCTCAACATACTTCGTCGTGTTCTCTTTCCTGTGCCTCTTCCAAATATTCAATACCACAAAGGAAACATAAAAAGAGTATAAATGTGAAATCTGTACTACAAGCAGCAAACACAGCATAACAGCGGCAGTAAAAATTTAGATTTTGATTCTTAAAAATGTAATTGAACATAGTTTAACATAACAAAATATCCTAAACAATGCTTTAATGTAGGCCGGACAAATTATCGAGTATCATTGATTGCAAATTTGTTATCATGGCAGCAAGCCGATTTTCTAATTTGTACCCCCATAACCAAAATCCAAGACGTATCCACGTCAAAACTATTAGTGAAAACAAAAAGTGCAAAGTTTTACATGTAAACAAACATCGTGTAAAGAGAAGATTGGGTGTATATACATATAAGAAAAAGAATAGTTCTCTTCGTCTAACATGCAATTATAACCCGACAAATAATATACATACATTCAACTCTCATTTTACCCGGTATGTTTTTCACGATTTGCGAGGAAACTATCTACCGTGTAAAAAGAGTTGTGTGTGATAAAAAGGGCGTTCTATGCTATCCAAAAATCATAGTAAGATGAAATAAAGAACTTTAATTAGACAAATCGTGAAAAACTGATCGTAAAAGAGAGTTGTGTGTATAGTGTTACGAAATCTAAAATATCTGGATTATGGCAAAAGATATCAATTTTAATTCTTTTTTTTTTAATTTTTTTCGAATAACCGGTTTGCGTGCAATCCGCAAAAATTTAATTTTACTCTTTTTAATGAAAATACAGTGGTATCGCGGTTCGTGAATTTAATCGTTCCTGAAGAGTGTTCGCAAACCGAAATGTTCAGGAACCGAAACAAAATTTCCCATATAAATACATAAAAATGAATTAATGCGATCTTGCATCTCGAAAAATTGACTTCTTGAAATTTTTATTATAGCACTGTTTACATAAAATGACATACTGGAAATTCATAAAATCCTGGAAAATAAATAAACTCAATTCGTGGATAAAATATCCACGTAATCCCTCCAACGGTACAGTAATCCCTCCAACTGTATTTTACCTTGACAGAGAAGAGTTAATATTGTCAACGGTGAAGAAAGAAAAGTGTAAAGATGTTATTGTGAAGAAAATAAAGAAATCATCCAATGTAATTTTTTTTCCAAAGCACGTTCACGAACCGAAACATTGTTCACGAACCGAAACATTGTTCACGATCCGAGGTACTACTGTATGTCCATAACAGATATTAATATATCCATAAATTGTGAGAAATGTATTCTCTTTAAATCATCTCGTTGCGATTTTTTAAATGAAGCCAAAATGAAGCCAACGATAGGATCGTTCTAGGATCGCATATGCCTGTAAAATTTCATGGCTTTAAGTCCAGTAGTTTATGAAAAATCTTTTACATAGAGTAACAGAAAGATATTTTTGCAATACGATTGTAATCGATTTAGGAGTGCTCGGGAAATGCTTTTATGCAAAATTAAGATATCGATTACAATACTTTCTTATGTTTTACACTACATACTTCGTGTAAGAAAATAAAAACTGTTTCAGTTTCTGAACGCTCTTCAGGGATGGCCTAAGTTTACGAACCGATGTTTCATCACTACCTCTCATACCATTCGTTATGAAAATTCGTTTTGGAAGGATCAGTGTAGCAGTGTCATAGGTTATTTGATTGGAAGCGTTGGAAGCGAGAAACAAATACAATCCCAGTTCATATCACTAGTGAAAACGTTAAAGCTCTAATTCATATTTATGGATAGCGAATTTCGTTAGAAACGAACGTCTTTATCTGTGCCACAAATAAGATCTCCCTTTTTTGGCTTGGCTTGCTTACTCTGCTTTCTGTATATCAACTTTTTTGAATGTATTATGAGTAGGTATTTTCAAATAACAGGTTTATGAACATGGAAAGCAATTCAGCACAATGATGGAGCTAAGACATTAAAAAAGTAAGAAAAGGTAAGACAGTGATGAAAATATCTTCTCCAGCTTATTCTAAATTGACCAGAGTATGCTTAATTAATTAGATCATATCGTTTGTTTGACACATAGTTTAACCCACCTCGCGATCTTTGATATCATTCTTACGCAATTGATTTTTACATCATGGGATCATGGGAGACTAGGTGTTACAGGCAAATCTCGATTATTTGAACACCTTTTGTTTGAACTCCGAGTTATTTGAACCAATTTTTTCGTTCATTATCTCCAATATTTGAATTTATGTTCTATTATTTGAACTTTTATAAAATAAAAGCCGCCCAAATCAAACCGAAAAGAAAATAGAAAAATTTCTCAGAATTCATAATTACGCCATATATGAATGAAATGTGGAAATCACCGGTTATCGGTAAAAACTTAAATAAAGCAGTATTTGATTACTTAAGTACATGTTGTTAGAAGATTTTTTTGTTGCAATTATTTGAAAATTTCAATTTATTGAACTTCACTTGCAAACATTAGTTTAGATAATCGAGATTTGCCTGTACATTAAAATTTATTTCACAAAAATATTTACTTGAAAAGATCCTGTAATATAATACGAGCAATAATTGTAAACGACACCATAGATTTTGATGAAATTTGGATACTTATAGTTTTCGCGGACAATAATGCGATTGACCTGGGTCCCATCTTCAGGAAAATTGGCTAAGGTGCTGTAGGTTAGGTTAGGTTAAGAAGACCGCGCGCGCCCAGGCGTAACGAGAGGTGCTGTAACGAGAATATCTTATTTTTACGGGAAAATTTACATTACAGTATTTTTTAGGTCACCGATGCCGAATCTTATGTGAGTTTTTTAAAATTCGAATCGGAAGGACAACGCGAATATGCTTTTTATCATTTTTGCTTGAGAAAAATATCATTGGGGGTCTTTGGGAGTGCGAATCTCGAATCTGAGGAAAGATCCTGTAAGGATGGCCCGAATATCCTGTTTTGTAAGTTTTTAGTTTTCGGGTACATCAAAGAGGTTTTCTAGGCCGCTAGAAAGGGTTTTCTATCTTGAATTTGATGATAAAATTTCGAAAATCGAAATGAAAGACCCTGCGGTGGAAACAATAATATTCTTTTTTCCTTTTTTCTCCAGAAAAAGAGCAGAGAGGGTTTTTGGATCGGGGATTCCAAACGTCAGAAAAGGTACTGTAAAGATAACGTGAATCTACTTTTTTCTCCAAAAAATCAACAAAAAGAGGATTTTGAGGTCGTTGAGCATGGCTCAGTTTCCTATGAGTTAATACTAACTTAAGATTTCTGACATGTTGGAATTTTATTAAGATTATATTACGTATATAAGTATGCAAACGCGGATATTTCTTTGCCTCCTTTACATGGCTTTGATTTATTGCATTTTTCTCGAAAACTGTATATATATATACATATAGTTCGTCTCATTATATCTTCACAAAATACCATAGGGCGATAAAGTAATCGAATACGGAGTATTTTCCTCCTGTAAGTAGCACCGTCGTTTATTGAATGATGAAATGAAGTGATGACGATTGCAGCGCCATCTACAAAGATTCGAAAAAAACATTTAAAGCAAAAGTTTTTTATTTTTTCAGTTAGAATAAGAGAGGTTCCTTTTTAAAATTTCAAAGTTGCTTTCCGTTCCATCTAAAACGGGTTGATTGGGGCGACTTGATTTCAGTACAACTGGGCTCCTCTCTTGATAATACTAAACTTTTATTTTTGTCGCTTTTTGATCGGAAGTGTATTTCTCGAGATATTTTACCGGTTTGATCTTTTTTATACCCGGTATAAATATATACATACAACAGGGTGAGTTTTTTTTAGGAAATGCCAGGCATTTTTCTCGAAAACGTTGCAGGATAGAAGAAAATCACATTCTCAATATATTTTATAAATCACATTCTATTTTATTTATTTATTTAATAAGTATTCAATATATCCACCATTTAATTCTAAACACTGTCACTGATTTTTGAAACGTTGTTTTGAGACACCAGGTGAGGGTTATCGAGGAGAGGGAAAAGTCAGGTTTGTAGTAGAAAAATCGAAAGCCCTTAGCCCCCTTAGTAATACTGTAAAGTTTCAATAAGATCGGACCACCCAGTTCGAAGATACCAGGCGAGGGGTATCGAGGGGAGGGAAAAGTCAGGTTTGTAGTGGTAAAATTGAAAGCCCTTAGCCCCCTTAGTAATACTGTATAGTTTCATTAAGATCGGACCACCCAGTTCGAAGATACCAAGCGAGGGGTATCGAGGGGAATTTTCTCAGGGGTGAGACCTATCTAGATCGATTCCTTATGATTTTCTTCCAATTTTGCTCAAAGGAAGAATATTGCTCATATACTGAAATCATGTTCCAATCATTCTTGATGTAAAGAAATTTGGTAAGGATGATATTTGCTTTTTCTTAGAACACGAGATACCGTCGATTGAGATATGCCTATATATCGTGCAATATTTTGTGTCGAAGGATGAGGACCTTGGGAAACTGCAGCTAACACATGGATCAATAAGTCCCGAGACTAACCCAGAGATGACGCTCGTAGTAAACCAGTAACCACGTCTTTCTAGAGTACTAACCTTTGCTTGAAACGTGTCAAAATTTTAAGTCTATCGGACCAGAAACAGCTGAGTTATCGAGGTTGGAGTAAAGTCGTTTTGTAGTTTGTTTAAAAAATGGAAAAAACCGAGTTTCGTGTTCTGATAAAACATTGTTTTTTAATGGGTAAAAACACCGTGCAAGCGAAACAATGGATTGAAAAATGTTACCCGGACTCTTGTCCATCAAAAGCAACGATTTGTCGGTGGTTTGCCGAGTTTAAACGTGGTCGTACCGACACAAATGACGCGGAACGCTCGGGTAGACCTGTGGAAGCCGTTACACCGGAAAATGTGAGTGAAGTGACAAAAATTATAATGAAAGATCGTAAAGTGAAGCTCCGTGAGATTGCTGAGATAACACAGATATCATATGGAAGTGCATTTACTATCCTTCATGAAAAATTGAGCATGAAAAAGGTTTTTTCCAAGTGGGTGCCGCGATTGCTTTCGATGAAACAAAAACAGCAACGAGTCGATGATTCAGAAAGCTGTTTATCGCTATTTACTCGCAATAAAAAAGATTTCTTGCGTCGTTACGTGACCATGGACGAAACATGGATACATCACTACACTCCAGAGTCGAAGCGGCAGTCATCTGAGTGGCGCACAGCTGGCGAAAGCCGTCCGAAGCGTCCGAAAACGCAGCAGTCAGCTGGCAAAGTCATGGCGTCAGTTTTTTGGGATACGCATGGCGTGACGATTGTATCACCCTAAAAGGTGATTATATTGATGAATAAAAAAAAATTTTGCAAAAAAAAATGTTGTTTTCATTGTTAGTCTCGGGACTTATTGATCCATGTGTTAGTACATCTACTACAACTTCTGCAGAAATCTCACAATTTATCCTTCTACAATCTATTGATCCGGTTGTGCGAAGTCTATTTGCTAAACGCGGAAACATTCTTATTCCAAAATGGCACCGATCTGGGAATCATTCCGTGTACAATCTAACCACCTCGCATTCATTTTGGTGGCATTCACCGTAAATCATCATCACGTCAAAAGCTTCTTGATTTGTATACAGCATTTTCACAAATAAATTTTTTTTAATCCCTTTATTTTTCTCGCAATTTTCAATCAAGACTGATTTTTTAAATGTGCATGCAACTATTTGCATTGTTATCATAGCGGTTATTGTATTAAAAATTTGAATAAATAAAAACAAACAATTGATATTTTATTGTGAACTAGAAACGGTTCATTTGAATTCAAAAAGCGAATAAAAAAGTGTTTAAAAATAAATGGTGGACATATTGAACATTTATTATATATAGAATTCCATAAAAAAATGTCGTTGAATCTTTTTTGATTAACTGCTCTATGTTTTTTTAAAAATTTTCCTGAAGTAAAAAAACGGTTTTTAACTGCTCTATCAAATGGTGGATTCAAAAATAGGGCTTCCAATTTAAAAAAAAAGTAATTTTAGCTTATATCTCCTAAAATAACGTGTTTCAAGGTCATTCAATGTCATTACTAGAATGCCCTATGGATACTTAACAACTCGTATAAAAAGGAAATTAATCAATAAAGTTCTGTGGCACAACCTACAGTCTTTTCCACAGATGAGTCTTTCTATTTGTCACTATTCTACAATTTTAAGACCAAATCATCTTAGGTGTGATAGGGCTTTAAAGGGCATAGTCGGGTAACAATATTAAAATTACGCGTAGTTCAGACTTCCACTACGCAAACTACTTCGCTGGCATCGCTGAAACTCACATATACACACTTTCGGCGCTATACAGTGTAGAATCGGTGTTTGCAAAAGTGTAGTATTTTGTGGACATAAATGTGTAAGTGCCAATTGCATACAACTGATGGCATACATTTATTTAAATATCGCCGCGTAGTTTAGCTCAAGTGTGCAACGATGTGAGCTAACCCAGCTAAGCTATGTAACTATAGCTAGCCTCGCTCACATAGCTTAGCTGTAGTGTGCCACGGGAGTAACCCTTGGCTCCAAAATGAAAACTTTTTCGCACGCTTAGTACTCCTTAGTACTAGAAATAATTGTGTTTTAGCTCTCTGGACTAAACAACCAAGTCACTTGTAGTTAGTATATGTTATAGATGTTATACTTTAGGAGTATTATTGCATTTTTTTTTTCGGGGGATTCAGGGGTGCTGCACCTACATATCTTTTAAGAAATTGTTATTTAGAGCTGTACAACATATAATTGTATGGGGGAGTTGTCAAATAAAGTTTTTATTTCTTAGATAAAAAAAGTTCATTCAAACTACAAAAGGAAAAAGGGTAAGTTTTATTTTAACTCATTGAAATTCTTCTAAATTTTTAAACATTTTCCAAGAAAAATTTAAATTTTTCCAACACGCGCTAGAACTTAAAAATTCTTTAGATAAATTGAACTAAATACTTAGGTTTTTTTAATGTTTTTCATTAACTTCCTCTTTTAACAACAAAATAATAAAAAAATAAAAAAACGTGATGAAAAGTATAAAGTAATACGTATAATCTCAAAAACTATAGTGAATCCACCCAAACTGCTTCCAGATTCGGATTCAGCGATGTCAACTTATCCTAAAACGATTAAAAAAAAATAAAATTTTTCAGTTTATATTTTTGAAAAAAAAGATCTTTGGGTTTTGCTTAAAAACTAGAGCCAATTTGGCCAAACCACTTGTAGATTCAGAATCATCAATGTCAAATTATCCTAAAAAGATTATAAAAACTTTGGCAACACAAAAAAAGTTGATTTTGTCGAGTGGTGTAATTAACCGTTTATCATTAACTTTTTGTTTGATTAAGTTCATGAGATGCACAAAAACAGCTGGAGCATTAGTTAAACCAAATGGTATCTTTTTATATTGGTAATGCCCTTCGGCAGTTATAAATGGGATAAAACGTTGACTTTCGCTCGGACTGGAATTTGATGATAACCGCTCATAAAGTCAAAACTAGTGAAAACTTTAATTCTGGATAATGAATTTATAGACTCCTCAAAGTTAGGAGTAGGAAATGTTTCTTCACGAGTTATTTAAACAAATAAAATTCGACTGGCAAATTCAGAAGTAGAATTTTCAATAATATCATTGACTTTCAGATCATTAATATCTCTCAAAGCCACAAGATGATGGTAAGGAACACGATGTGGTAAGGAATACGAATAGGAGTTTCATGAGTTTAAGAAATATTTGTGTCGATCCAATCTGTTGTTCCTAAATCAGATGTTTTGATTGGGAAACAATCACGATATTCCTTAACTAACTCTGTAAAATAAGAAATGTGAAAAAACCAAGTCACTTGTAGTTAATATGTGCTATAGATGTTATACATTAGGAGTATTATTGCAATTTGCTCCACTGAATCCAGTTAAAGTACGCTACTGGTCATTTGGATTTTCCACCCTTGAGCTATACAGTTCGAACGTCTTATAGTATAACAGTCACTTCCAAGATCTATACAAGCATTAATAGCGATATTGACAACCAAAATAAGTTGATTTAAATTATTCTATGGAATTGTTATTTTGGGATCCAGCTGTGTATTGGAAGTTTTTGTTCTTAATAGACGTTTAGCTGCCATATGTCCCTACAATAAAAAGATGAGCCTTTGAAAACTTGGGACCCACTCGAATGATTGAACCGAAAAGGATTTTGATTTCGAAAAGAACAATGCACGAAAATGCCCTTTGACTAACTCATGGACATGAGCTCTTTTTGGCGGGGAATTGTAGGGGAATTATCAGCTGCTATCTTAGACCCACAGATTTTTCCATACAGTTTTTGACGTTTATACAGTTTCCGACGTCTGTGCTCAAAACAAAAATATTAATAGAAGTAACTTTTTTTCAAAATTTGGTTGTCGCCATTTTCTTTTTCAGATTGCGCGTACCCCATGGAACCAGTCAATGTAACCTTAGGGGTACCTAAAGGATCTTTTGAATTGCGTCTCCCAACTTTTTTTCGTTTTAAAAAGTTTTTCAATGTTCGCAAGCAAGTCCAAGTACGGATTATAGTCCCGCTTAAACAACTCCGAAAGTATGACTGAGATATATATTACTCAAAATTTGGGTGAAGTTACGTATTAATTTTCATGGAGCTCAAGTTGTGATCAGGGTCAGGTTGTGCAGTTGACAGCTCTTTATAAATTTCTTAGAGGCGAATCTGTATTTTTGAAAAATCTGTAGTTAGATCTGTATAGTGATTTTTGCACAAAAGATGATAGGTTATAAAATCCGGGATAAACGTACAGGCACAAACAAATTTAAATTTCTATATGGCCACCCTGCTCTTTTTATCATATTTAGCTGTCAACTACACACTGAGTTGTTAATTAGTTATTTTCGCTCTAACAATTTTTCATTTAAATATGACCGCGTTAGAAAGCCAGGTAAATTTTCGTGTTTTCGGGGTATGATTCCCCTACCTTGTGTCTATCTGAATTGAGATTTGAAAAACTTCCATTTCGTTTACCATGGTTAGACAATCTTGATCACACTGCTGCATGCTGCATGATCTGAGGCAGTTCTAAAAAACGCAAATTCTAAAAAGCAAATAACGTTTTCATTTTTGTCATATAGGAATCTAAAAATTGATCAATTTTATTAAATAACACCGATAGGCTAATGCCAAAGAGTTCCTGGCGGATATTTAGGAACATAGGAAGAGAATTTGCCGATGATGTATATGAAGCACCATGTGGAGAATTGCCATTGCAAAACACACTCCATTTCGGAGATTGCTTGGAATTAAATTATTATTCCTCTCATCAGTTTTTTTTGCAGCCGCCTTGGTTTTATGGACTAGTGCAATGCGGACGGTACCATTCTTAAAATTGGCCGTATAACCAAATGGTGGACGGTTTCGACATTGTCTAGGTCCGCTTGACCGAACTTCTTTCCAAACGATTCTTTGGTGCAATAACTCTTTAATGTTTTTTTTTATTTCAACGTTATTTCCATTTTTGATCAAAACTAGTAACATAAAATCTTACAACTTTCTCGACACCGACCATCGGTGCTCTGATCTTCAAGGATCTCCTGTGGTTCATAACTATTGTAAATACCTTTAACCCATTTAAACCTGAAACTATTTTTCTTATAAAAACCCTGATTCCGGAGTAATTGCTGCATATATGGCCAAATTATAATTAAAAATTCATTTTTTTAAAATATTTCTGCAAGTTTGTCGTCCTTTTTAAAGGACGGTAGGACTATATGGTACTAAAAAAATTAAAAAAAAGACAATTTGCAAAAATTACTTCATATTAGAAATATTTGTTCATCTGATCTTTACAAGCATAAAAAAATTTAATTTGTATGGTAAATTATAGCATTCAGCACCGAGACAATTTTAAGGAACCGGGTTTCGGTGCTAGAATCTTCGAGAACCGGGTACCCGGTTCTGGAACCGGTGCTGAAAATGTAAATAAAAAATAAGAAATTACCAAAAAAAAAAAAAAAAAAAGTAATTTTTTACAAAATTTTTTGCGTTGAAAGCGTACATCCGAAAATTACAGTTAAAAAATTCACCTTTTGAATTACTCTGTGGCATTATAAAAAAACATCATATTTGATTTTTTTCATCGAGTGTGTGACAGCAGAAAGGGGAAGTAAGACAACAAAACCAATTTCTATAGTGTAGTGCTTACTCTAGTGGAAGTTAATGAGGAAAGGTCTTATTTTCCATTCTATATTATAGTTGTTCCCTGCCTATACAAAAAAAAACCATTTTAACTTTACAGGAAATTTAATACTTTCTGTGAGCGCATATAAATCTATTATATTGTCGTTGTTTTAACTCTTTCAGACCCGGTGGTTACATTTGTACACATTAAAGTTTTTCCCAAATATAACAATTTCATAAGATTATTTCGTATTTGCGAACGTTTGTACACATTACAAGCCATCGAAAACAGTAATAGATCTTGGATTTTTTTTTTCAATATTTTCTTACTCTTATTTACCCACTTTATCAACACAAATTTTATCACAACCAAATTTTAAAAAAAAATAATTCAGGTCTGAAAGTGTTAAAGAGACTTTGTAAAGAAAATGTAATCGGATGGCTTAATTTTGCATTAATCTTTTAATTTACAGTTATTATTAACAGAAATATGTACTTACAAATATGTATTTCGTATATATTCAGCAGCGAACGAACAGTATTTTGATATTTTAGCATGTAAGAAATTGCTTGCTTTCAGCACCGAAAACCGGGTAATTTTACCCAATTCAAACCCGGTTTTCGGTTCCAGAAAATGGCCGGGATTCCCGGAAACCGGGTTTCGGGTACCCGGTATTGAATGCTCTAATGGTAATATTTATGAAACAATCTTTTGGATGCAAACCTATATTACATTTCTTGTATATGAAATTAGCTTTCTTTTGGCATACGGCACATCTTCGTTAGTTTTTTTGGTCATCATTGCAAAGTCCTAGTGTCCTTTTAAAAGGACACCAAATTTTTAGGGAAAAATTTTCTCTAACTTTCCTTAAACTTTACATTTTTCGAACTAGAAACATCGTCGAACATATATACTTGCCCAAATCACTCATTTTTAACAACTCTGAACCGAAGCAAATGAATGCACTGATGAAATTGAATAGATTATTAGACATACACAAAACACTTGTTCAAATGATGCACTAACAACAAAAGATTTATTAAACATATTTCAAACGGATTCCTTAAGTGTATTTTTTTAAATATAGCGGTATTTTTGCCAAGTCCTTCTAAAACGACGGTAGGTTTAAACGCGTTAAGCATGATGGTTTTATTATGAAGTTCCTTGGAAGTAAAAGTATAGGTATCAATATTTAACTCCTTAAAGAGATCAATCAGATCATAGTGAGTTATCAGAGTTCGAATGATTATTTTTCCATTTGATTGTCAACTGACTGGTCCTGTTGCGGAAATTGATGTAAAGTTGACAATACTGATCTGCATGGTGTAGTATTTGGCGTTGGTATGGACTTAGGATGATTTTTGTCTAACAGAGTCATGGTGTGCTGCGTTGGCTTGTCAAGAAAACAGGAGCTCTAAAGACAGCTCTAAAAAAACATGTCTTTACTATTCGGTTGATCACAATGGTTCTGTTTGATAACTTCGTCAAACGTGCGAAATTTTTGTACGGCAAAAGATTACTAACTGGGACGGTCCCTCTGGCTTGTGGACGGAGTTTTACCCGATGATGACCAAAGCAGACGGGCATAATGAACTTCGACGAAGGCGAAAACGAAGTGAAGAAGTCTTCGAACAAAATGTTTTCGTAATGTAAGAAGTTGCATCTTCGGGCGGTGTTGACGAAGAAAATGTGATCCAGTATATTTTCCAGGGTGTTCCGGATTCAGGCCCGTAAAGAATAACCTCAAATATTTTAACTGCGATTGTCGCAATCTAGCGATTTTTGCAAATAACTTAAAGACTATGTGAAATCGGTCCCTACTCCGACTTGGCTGGAATTGTTTTTGGAAGTAGCTTATCATGAATCGTAAGCCGAGAAAAAAAATCTGTTTTTTCCCAAAATGATTTTGTTTTTTCGCTATTTTTCCTTTATTTTATTTTTTTATTATTTTAGTTTTTTTATTTTTTTTTTGTGAAAAGTTGATCAAGTATAGGGAGTACAAATCCTACCTGGTCAAAAATGTCAGATCAGAAACGTCAAATGATAAGCTAGGCATCTGGCAACCACTCCTTATCATTAAATTTGTGAATTTTTATCGGCGTCATATATTTTTTTTGTGCCTGAAAATGTCGAAATTTCAGTCAAATAAGCGTCATTTAAGGGAAGTTTTGCTTTTTGCCTTCAATTCGGTGCTTACAGCCCAGTCTGCAATAATAAAGTTGTTTTGTTTCGAGCAATGTCCTTTTTTCACATTGCGCTCTTGAATTTTTAAATCAAGTTGACCTTTGCTTTAAAGCTTTTGGTGTATTGTAATTGTTCTGCGCAAAAAAATGTCAGAGTTTAGTGTGTACAAAAATAATGTGTCCTTTTTGAATTATGATGTTTACTAAAAATATGAAAAATCATATAACGACGCACTGCTTTCAAGAAAATTTCAAAAAACCTTTTCATTTTTACTTTCTTCTACGGAGTATAATAAAGTATTGTATTCATGAAAAATTTCGACCTCTTAATTTTGCCTAAAAAACATTTCCCGATCACTCCTGAGTCGATTGGAGTCATATTTAAAAAATGTCTCTGTCTGTCAGTCTGTCAGTCTGTCAGTCTGTCAGTCTGTCAGTCTGTCAGTCTGTCAGTCTGTCAGTCTGTCAGTCTGTCGGTCTGTCTGTCTGTCTGTCAGTCTGTCTGTCAGTCTGTGTACAAGATTTCTCAAAAACTAATAGAGCTAGCGCCATGAAATTTTATAGGCATGTTGGGTCCCGAAATGGGAC
The DNA here is from genome assembly GCA_964034945.1 of Chrysopilus asiliformis. Taxonomy (NCBI): domain Eukaryota; kingdom Metazoa; phylum Arthropoda; class Insecta; order Diptera; family Rhagionidae; genus Chrysopilus; species Chrysopilus asiliformis. Next base: position 47,417,942 of record OZ035961.1, read on the forward strand.
GATCCTATCAACTTTTGGTGGAAATCCGTTAACCGGAAGTATCCAAAATGGCGGTTTTTCAAAAATCGCAATTTCGTTTTTCTCGATTTACTCCCAAACTACGCATTTTTTAGTGGCCTTAAGTATGACAAAACTTGGAGAAAATAAAATTTCCCACACTTTTGTCTTTAGCTATAACTCGATATCTCAACCTGTTATCGAGATAAACCGTTATTTCCAAAAAAACAGTTTTTTGCGATTATCTCGAAAACTAACGGGTTTTTGCTGACTGAATGTATGAAGTGAATTAATGAGAATGGCATTCTGCACAATTTTGTCTTTTACCCGTATCCGTTATCTTTTACCGTTATTCAGATATTTTCATTAATATGTAAAAAATCATATTTTTGCGAATAATTTGCAAACTAACGGTTTTTCGACAAATCACTTCAAAGAATAATTAAAGATGTTAACATTTTCTACATTTTTGCCATTTACCGTAAATTGATATCTTTTACCGTTCTCAAGTTATCTCAAATTTTGTACGTTTTTGATATTTTTGGATGAACCAACAATTTATTGGGAGGTCGTCTTAGGTTGACAACGCGACAGGGCTCTAGCGTAAATTGCACAGGGTCGTAGATTTTGTAGAAGAAAGTTTTGTGTTGACCACAACTGATATTTATTAAAGTATTCGTAATCAGTTCTTTTGGATTAAGGAAAAAAAAGAAACCATGGTAAAACAAAAAGTATTAATTTATTTCCTAGCGTAATTGAAACCGAAATCCAAATCTAAATTTATAAATTATTTTTTTCTATAGCAATAATTGTTATTTGGTTTCTGTTTTCAGATGGCATCAATAAAGCAAGAAAACCAAAACTTACTAGTTCTGTTGCAAATAATGATTTTACAAAAAGTGGAAATCAGAGTACTATAGATTTGAATGATTTAGATTTATCACGTCTTCAGTTGACAAAAAAAGATATCGAAACTTTGTCATTCATAACTCCTGGACTACCAAAATGCTTTCAAGATCAACTACTGGCTAAGCTACCTCCGCATCATGCTCGAAAATTATCAAGAACATTATCAATGCAAAATTATGCGCAAAATCTTACACCGCCAACATTTATGCGTAGCCTTAGTAGTGGAGACAAAAAAATTCAAACAGGAAAAGATTACACTGACTTGAAACAAATGAGTGAAAAAGAAAAGCGTCATGATTGTCCGGAAAGTGAGACGCCAGTTTCAAAGAGAAAATTGCACAAAAATACAGCTTCAAATTTATGTCGCCCGAATTCATGTAGAAATACTGATATTTATAATAACCGTCCTCTTGATTCTTCATATCACTGTGATGTTAATAGCGAATATCGCTATTATTCTCCAATTCAAAAAAATCATAAGGAAACCAAAGAATTTCTGGAACCAGTTCAATCTAATGAATTGAGTTTGACTTCTTTGCACAGTCCAAATAAAGATAAAAAATTAAATCCAGCTGTATCTGTCTCATCCAAAAACAGTCACAGCAACTGTAATAAACCTCGAAATTCTCCCCGTAATTTAAATGACTACAAACATAGTGAACCTAAGAACCAAGAATCAGAGATGGAGTCTTTATTATTAAATATAAGGGGAAAGAGGCGGGATCGTAGTTGTAGTGAAAAACCAGAATTTTCAAATATCACGGATCTGCCTTGTTGTTCAGGTGGAGATCAATGCCAAATGGATTTTACAGAATATAATAAAAATTTACGCCTGCAACGCTTTAGTGAACCGAGAGATGTGAACAGCGAAATTACGAGTCATCAAGAGTGTTTGACAAAGCCACAAAAATTGTATGCGCAAAAATCATCAGTAGACATACAACAAATATTACAAGATATCGATAACATATCATTTAATAAAATTAATAGTTTATCACAATCACAAACAAAAAGTACAAAATCAAAATGCGATCCGAAAAAGATAACTAAAAAAACTATTACCGATGCGAATTCTTCAAAAAAAACCTCCAATGATTCAAAAGACAATAACTTTTGCGACAAAAATAACAGTTCAAAATGTTATGTAGATCATTTTGATAATAATAAAGTTACTGACACTTTAGATATCATTGAGAAAAAGTCAAAATTAGTTAGGCCAAAATCTTATCCATATAGAAGTCTGGATATATTAAAAAACACCTCAACAGATGTTGAAACCAGAAAAGATAGACTGATTTCGGATTCGCTAAGAGATAAGGAATGGAAAACAGAAACAAGTGATCATTTTTCCAAGCAACGTTCTGACGATTCTATAAAAAATCCCGTAATGCTACCGGATAAGGAAATTGATATAAATAAACCAGAAGACTTTAAAGAGTACAAAGTCAAAATTAAAAAAATTATTAAAGTACCGAAAAAGAAAGGTGAACGAAGCCTGCACAACGAAACTAAAATTAATGACGCTATAAGAACGGAAAGTAAAATGAACACAGGAATTTTACACAAATTTGGTCAAAACTCAGTTAAATTAAATGGAAATTCCAAAAGTGAGGAATTAATACAAGAAAATGAAAATTCGAACAAGAAACCGCCAGATGAAAAGAAAGAAAAACGGATTTCGAAAATTTCTTCCGAAGTTTGTAACAGTTCTGAGAAAGATAGTTCTGAGAAACAAAATAAAGCATCCCGAATTAACGTTATGATAAGAGCATTACGCGAGCGTTCAGTTCCTCGTTTGACATTTTTAACAGAATCTGGTTTAATAAAACGGGCTGTAAGTGTTGAAAATATTTCAGAAACTCAAAATAAGAAAAAGGGTAATATTGTTATTAATTTATTTAAAAAATTTGGAAAACCAGATTTAGAAAAAAAAAATCCAAGTCCTCAATCAATAAGTGACTTAGAGATTAATTCCAAAAGCAAAGCGAGTGCCGATTGCTCAAATTCAAACGATTTTGATTTGTTGCAGAACAATCAATTAAATAAAGATAAGGAAAATCAAATTTCTCATATAAAGAAAATAAATAATTCTAACTCAAGTTTCCCAACTGATGTAAGTACCAACACGAGCAACGACACACTAAAAAAAGCCGAAATTGATAGTGATATTTCTAATAATAATAATAATATCCAAAAAAGCAATTATAGTAATACGACTTCGGGCAATAAAAATATGATCAAAAATGATAATTTTAGCAAAAACGATACTAATACTTCAAGAGAAAAATTGAACTGTCACATTTCAGATGATAACGATGCTTCACTTCTTTCTAATGATGACTGTGATTCTACGTCAACTTTAGTCTCCCCAACAGATGAACCAGACTCATATTTTGAAAATTGGTCGGTATGCTCTGAAGATAATTTTCGAGATGACTTACCTCTTAGATCATCGGATATTACCAGAAGATCCTTTTTTTCACCTGTTTCAATAAACGATAATCAAACGGAAAGTGTTATTGATCGCATTAAGCGCCGAAGCTTTTACTGTCGTTTCAATGAAAAGAAGCCTAGAAGACAAAGTAACATTGTGGGACCTGCTTCCCGAGACTATTATAGGGAGTCTGTAGGTAAATCTCGATGGCGCCAGTCTGAGAATCTCCCGACTGAATTTAATTATCAAACACCAACAAGATGCTTTGATATAAAAACCACAAATAATAATCTGAATAAGCCTGCATTGTTATCAACAAAATTTCCTAAGGATTCCAACATATCAACATTAAGAAGAAGTCCTATAGCAAATTATAGCTCTACAACTGATTTCAGAAGTACTCTGGTGCCTCGACGCTATGCTGATAGTGGACTTCATCTCACACACACTCTCACAAATTCAAAACTCCATGCAAACCCGAGTACTCTATACAATCCAATCTCACGATTCTCAACAATGCATCAAAATAATCCAACTGTTAGTAATATATCTAGCTATGCGACTTTGGGACGCTCTATTCTTCCATATTATAGTAGGAGTATTTCATCATTTGATTCAAGTGTAGCAAGAAAGTCTCCGTCAGTTGAGGCTTCGAAAGATAACAGATCATCGGAAAATGAAGTGAAAAATGAAAGGTAATTAAAACGAAAGGTAATTGGTAATTGAAACAATTTCATATTTTTAAGGTCAAAATACTTACGAAGAGCATCATCAACTCCTAAAGGCCCACCAGAAATATAACCAAATTTTTTACATCTGATTTGTATTAATTTTAAACTTTTCTTATATTCTAAATTTATAATTCAATTTAAATAAAATCAAAATTTTCCGGTAAAAACATTAAAAGATATAAAACACAGAATAAATTGACGTTTATTTTATGATGTCTCTACAGTTGCCATTTTGTTGGCAAAGATTTTACAATCTCTTTATGATCACACAGGGCAACATTGATTCTGCGGCATGGGATTTATTAGTCAATTTTAGATAATTTTGGTCTACTGAATACGAAAATAATAATAGATTTGTTGAATTGACTCTACTTTTTGAGATAAACACAATCCATTTATACTGGAAATTAACCCTCTAGCCGGAATGCCCGCCTTAAGGCGGGCTTCAGGGAATTCGCTTGTTTATAACGGGTAACAATTTTAATCGCCGGAACGTGTTACACTGACTTTTGTAAGTTATCGCTTTACATGCTGGAAAATAATTAGCCTCGTACGTTGTCTTGGTTACGGTCTGTCGCAAGTTGAAAGTCATATTTTAGTGAATTTTTTCGGAAATATTCCGGTTAGAGGGTTAAATTTTAAAAAAAGAGGAGAATATTTTTTAAAACGTTTATTTTAAACTTATCAAATGACTTCAAATGAACAAAGTGATATAAATGATACAAAAAATAATAAAATTAATCACAAAAAACAAAAACATATCAACAGGAGTTAAGAAAAACGTTTTGTATGGGATTTTCTATGGTATTTTTTGGTCCGGACAGTCTCTTTGTAAGTTCCAGCAGTAGTCTGCCATTATATGGCGATCCCACCGGCCTTGATAACTTTCCTCCATAATCTTGATGCCCTGGTGGAATCGTTCCCCTTGTTCTTCGCTATAATCACCCAGGTTGTCAGGAAATTTATCTAAATGATCGTGCAAATAATGCAATTTGATACTCATATTAGCTCCTAGTTTTTGAAAGTTCTGGGACATTTTGTCTACTATTTCGGAATAATTTTCAGCTTTGTGATTCCCCAGAAAAAAAATTTACAACTGATACAAGGTTTGTCCATGCTTCCAATTCAACCTAAGTCATGCGATTTGTGAAATCATCCTTGTTTATAAGAGTACGTATTTGTGGCCCATCAAAAATGCCTGCTTTGAACTTTTCTATACTAAGACCAGGAAATGATTTACAAATATATTTGAATCAATCACCATTCCTATCTAAAATTTTCACAAATTGTTTTATAAGCCCAAGTTTTCTCGACTGATCAATGGTTCATGAATGATGTTAGCTTCTCCTACACTCATATTCCCCTGTGTAATTTAACGTCGAGCGCAATAAGTTTCCACGCATAAGTCGAGGGAACCTACGGGATACGAAGAATCGTTTTGATATACCGAAGAAACAATTCACCACACTGTATCGTTTTCGTAAAATCATACGGTTCAACAGGGAAGATGAATTATCTCATTTCGAGCTTTGGAGGGCTTCCCCGCTCTGCTTTCAAAACGGGAATATGCGAAATCTTGATTTTTACATATAAAATCTATAACAGCTTCGGATACATTAGATAGATAAGTAGCGAAAAAGAAAATTGGTAACCATATTATAGAATTAGAATTTTACTGAAACAAAAATATACATCACATATCATCATAATATCCTGGATTAAAATATAGCTTTTTATGAAATCCATAAGTGATGTAATTTGATGTTTGTAATTTGTCATCTGGAGTGGTTATTTTTTGCGTTTTACTTCCTACCAGTTTTTGTAAATCGTCAATATGAGTATCATGAGCATGTTCTGCCCAAACTTGACACAGAATTTGTATGTACCATGAGCCTTTGTCAGGATCTCTATGGGTTCTGAATCCTGAAACAAATTTTTAAGATATGTATAAATCAGAAAAAAGTGTGGGTACCTGGAATTGACGCATAGCATATTAGAATATCGGAATAGCTAGGACGAGATTCTCCTGCAAAAGAGTCTGTCTCAACTTGTTTCTGCCGTATATTACTTTTGTTCTCGCTGTTGTAGCGAATAGCTCGATCAGACACATTCCCCCTATATTCAGATAATTGTATCCAATAAATGTATACTAAGTTTACAAAATTTCATAAATACCTGCAGAATGGAAATATGAATATTTTTGGTTTGTCCATTAAATTTTTACAATTGTTATTGCTAAATTTGTCTAAAATGTCTTTAACTTCTGTAACCGCTCCATCATGAAACTCAACGCGTTGTTTGCCGTCATCCATTCCACCATGTGTCATCAGAGCCATAATAAAGCATTCGGTTTCCTTAGTGTAATTCGAATGTATAAGTTCGTCCAACAATTGATTAAATTCCTGAAGACTTATATTTTCATAATAGAAAACATTAAATCCAAAGTTTCTGAACAAATAAATTAAGTTGTCGCGATCTATACTGGCACCATTTCGATGATCTTTATCGCGGAAGTCAATTATATTTACTATGAAAGCTACACCTCTTTTTCTTGTTTTCATTGTATAATGCATTGATCGATCAAATTTAGCATCAAAATGAATTTTTTTAGAGTGTTCAACTATAAAAGGCGCATTCAATTCAGTTTCTGCATTATATACTTTTAACTTAATCGCATTGTGATCACTTGAAGAAATTACGTTCTCTGAAAGGCTGTTAGAAATTTCGTGTTGATCTTTTACAGAATGTTTTATATACGAATTTTGTTTCAATCCGTTAATACTTTTAAAAAGTCCAGTATTTTTTTCTTTATTACATATCATTCTTAATGCCTTTGTGCAATCTAATTCCTGAAGCACCAAGATTAACTTGTCAAAGGCATCCGGTCCTCTAGTAGTAATTTTATGAAAAAGTCTTTTGTGGCTAGTTTGTACATCAGATCCGCATTGTGCCTGCAATAAAAATTTCAGTTTGTTAAACAAACATTTCTGTACAATAATGATAATAGTTTGGGGTTTTTTTGTATCGTATAAAAAAATTGGAAAAAATTAAGTGATAGCGACGTGATACTTCGTTCGTCCTATTTCGAAACCATAACTGCACTTCTTCCACTAATTCAACTAAAAATAACGCAACTTTTCATCTAAAAAATAAAAAAAATATTTTTATAAATTTTTTTGCAGAAATTCTTATATGTAACATTTTTTGCATATAAGAAATTCGACAACACCGGTTGAGTAAAGGGCAATTATTTTCACTCCGAACTTTCTTTTATCATAATAAAAGTAATAATAATATTTTCACTGCTACACCCGTATCATAGTGCTGTTTAGTGTGCATAGAACTAGAGCTTCGAACCGGATATTTTTTCGCTTCCGGATATGTTCGGTTTTCAAAAAACAGATACCGTTCCGAAAGTTCGGAAACGGCTCTTTGCAGTTTAAAATTTATGAAATTTGTAACATTAGTAAACACTACTTTTTACACAGTAGATCCATTTCTAAAATTTCTAGACAGCATGGACAAAAAATATATTTTTCACAACCTAAAAAGTACAAAATTATTACATAGGAAGAATAAATATTACTATTATCACATTTTCAATAGTTTTTGTGTCCTTTTTGACTAAGTTCTATTTATGCTCTGTACCCTGACGCTTTTTAACTGGTAAATTCCAGACAACATGACGGGAAGGGGTGAAAGTTAGGTTAGGCTAAGATCACGCGTGCTCAGGTGTGCACACAGCGCTTTACCCGGCCCATTTCAAAACAAAAATAATTCTACGTGTGGAAAGGCGAAATAAAAGTTAACACGCAAAAACTCTTAACGCTTTTATGTTGCTTTTATACCGTTTTTAACGCGTCGAACAAATCGTTGGATGGTGTGAATTATGAATGACGATTATTCGCTTGCATCTAGGATAAACAACTATTCCACAACAAAGAAGTATGGGTAACCCTTTGTCTATGGATGTGGACAACATGTAGTTCCAACAGGACGTTGCCACTTGCCACCGCAACAATGGCTCTATTGCAAGAAAAGTTCGATGGTTGCGGTATTTTCCGTAGTGGTGACACCAACTGTGTTATTTGACATCGTTAGACTTCTTTCTCTGGCGCTTTTTGAAGTCTAAGGTGTACGTCAACAATCCAAACACCAATCAAGAACTAAAGGACGAGATAATTCGATACAACAGCATTGAGCAGCAGTTATGCGCCTCCGTAATTGAAAATTTAGACAAGCGGATGGAGGTCTGTCGCTGGAACCGTGGTGAACATTTGGGTGACATTTTGTTTCATACAAAATTGTAATGTTATCATGTTAAAAAATTCAATTCTGTCAAAACTGGGCATTTTATTCACATTTTACATGGTGGAATCCTTTATTGGGACACCCTTTAGTTTTGTGGAAAATTTCACAAAAAAATAATATGAAATAAAACAAGGCCAAAATAAATGAATACCGAAATAACGAAATATTTGTTTTTGATTTTCGTTATGGTTTTCGTCATTTTAACGGAATTGAACTTTTATAACGTTATAAGTTATAACGCAATTTTGAAGAAAAAGCTGGAAAATCATTTCGTTACGATATAATAATGTTTCCCATCACAATTTAGCTATGGCCGTTTATCAATATTTAAAACTAAATTTACGATATTACGTACAAGTAAAATAATTTTAGAAACATTTATGTTTGTCAAATAAAATCAAAAATTAAAAAAAAGTTTACCTGTATGTTACTTTTCATAATATCAGTAATTATACCGTGCGACACACATTTTGTTATCAAATCGTCGTAATTAGTATGTGATATAAGTTGATCAATATTTTCAATAATGATATTTCTTTTAGAAGGATCCATATCTGAAAAATAAATTGTAGGGTTTAAAGTATCGATCAAACAATTATATTTAGGCTGTCAATAAATAGCCTTGGTCTAGACAAATTATGTTTTATTTAGTGCGTAATTATCTATATTTTTTTGTGTGTTGAAAACAAAAAAATATAGATAATTACATTTAATATTGAAAAAAATTAACATAGCTATGTTTGAAAATTTTCGATTATTTAAAATCAAAAATAACGAAATATTTATGCGTAAAACATATACTAAATCATGTAAAAAATATTTTTTTTTGGTTTTTTTCATATAGTAGTTGATTTACATATGCATCATTGCGCACTGTAGGGTTAAATTACATATGAGGTGTTCAGAACAAAAAGGATTCAACACACAGTTGAGATTTTGGGATTTTTAGCTTTAATACATAGCTTTAATGCTTATATACAATATTTAGTGTAAAAACATAAGAAAAGATACAATTTGCAGGGGCCAATCGTCAAATACTCTATTTAATTCCTTGCAGAGTTGTGGTGGTTATCGACGGACGGATAGGCGGAAAATAAATGCTCGAATTTTAAATTCTTTTTTAATATTTTCACCTTTTGTCTTTTTTTGACGAACTTAATCAAAAAGAGGAGAAAAGCTGAAAATATTAAAAACTATACTGGGTGTTCTTTATGGCCTCGAAAAGAGGACATATCCTGGTAAAAGAGAACGTCTGGTCTCCCTACTCATATACGGATTAGTTTTTGTTATATTTTTACTTCCACAATATAGAAATTTACCAAAAATCGGCGACCAATAAAATACCGTTGAAAAGTAGCAGAGGAAAGGCCTTGAAACGTGAATGTCAATACCTCTCTGCCTATAATATCCTTTCAACGATTGCTTTAAATCAGCGGGCTTCGGCCATGTGCACCAAGGGCATTTTCGAGGCTCAAATTGCCCTGCTATCCATCGATTCTTCATGCTACCCGTTTCATTCTGGCTTGTACGAAAACTGCATATATACGCATATGAAAAAAATAATCTGTTTCACCTTGCATATAACCCGTTCTGCTTCCACTTGTGCATTTTACATACCATGGAGCTTTGCTGAGCTCTAAGTAAGGCCATTTATGCGAGAGATTTTTATTAGCTCCAGTTGTCATTAGGACATTGACTGAAGCAGTGGTGTATTTCATACTGCTGAAAATCATGAAAAATTTAACACTGCTGAAAATCATGAAGCGTTCTGTCTCAAAAGACGACACGAATTTTGGACATGATTGTTTTCTTATTCGGTGTGATAACACAATGCAATGTTTACTATGATTTCAGGAAATTAAAACAATAAAAAAATACAATTTATATAGGCATTTTCAGTCGTTTCATAAAATATCAATTGATCAAATTAATGTTTCTGGTTTTATGAAATTATTTTTATTTTCCGATTGTAATTCGGAAATTTCATATAAACATTTTTCATTATCAAAACTTTTTTTAACGTAAAGTAAAACAATTAACAGTGTGTCAAAACCAAAAATAATGAAAAAGAACTTTCAACAAAGTTTGAACTAGGCTCGGAGAGCAAGCCATATAAACAAGTAAATCGCTTGTCAGTGGTAGTGGATGCCCGAGAACTTTCAAAGCTTTCCTGGCCCTGCTTTAAATGATCGTGATAAGTAACCACATAAAACGAAAACAGAATATTTTACAAAAAACCTAATTACACTTTTTTCTAAGTGCACCTAATATTGAAATTGCACTTCAATTTATTATTGTACTTCGCGACACAATCAAATTCACGTCAAAATACTATCAGATGACATTTACATAAAACACGAGTTGGCAACTTTTCATTTCTCATGTGATAAAAAAGGCGATTGGTAAAATAAAGAAATATCAAGATATGTGTTTGGCATAAAAAACAGCTGGCTGCTGCTGCAGGGGCTCTCAACTTTAACTTTCAAGTGTGGCATTTGCGTTTTGCACTGATTTTTTTTCGAATTTTTCAAGAACCAAATTTGCATACTAGATTTACCAAGTAAAGATCATCTGTGTAAATTTTTTTTGATGTGAACATCACTGCAAGTGAATTGACATAAAATTGATGTAATACAAAACGTTTACGAGTACAATTAGGTTGGGGGCTACTGAATCCCCAAGTCAAAACTGCTGCCATGCTATTTTTTGGTTCGTATGCTCTGTCCTGTAGCACATAAGTCAGTGATTATACTTCTTACCAATTCCCCCGCGCCCACTCAACGAAAAACCAACTTACACCCGCCCCCTTCCAACTTTACACCCCCCGCCCGCAATAGCTTTAACCCTCCAAATTTAGCCCCCTTTAACCTCCCACCCAATTACCCTACCCCACTCCAAACAATTCCCCTCCCCCTCTTCCACCACCCATCAACCGATCCGTCCTTTTTCTCCACCATAGTTCTAAATAATTCATACAATAATTTGATTCGTGAATCATTCTTTTACGATAAATTCGCGATTGAATCATATTTTCAGTTGTGAAATTTTCAATCCGATTCATGAATGGAATTTTTTAAAAACGAGAATCAAAAAAAAAACTACCGAACGAATTAACCCTCTAACCGGAATGCCCGCCTTAAGGCGGGCTTCAGGGAATTCGCTTGTTTATAACGGGTAACAATTTTAATCGCCGGAAATCGCCGGAACGTCTTACACTGACTTTTGTAAGTTATCGCTTTACATGCTGGAAAAAATTTAGCCCTGTACGTTGTCTTGGTTACGGTCTGTCGCAAGTTGAAAGTCATATTTTAGTGATTTTTTCTCGGAAATATTCCGGTTAGAGGGTTAAACATAATAAAAGCTATAATTGCCAATCTGGCAATTATTGAAAACTCGTATGGTGATTTAAGTGAACTGCGAACAGTTTTATAAAAATTCCACTTTGAAGTCAAATTTTCCAATAAGATTTTTTAAAATTTATTCCAATCGGATTTTGATGTATGGAAGTTTTATGTTTAATCATATCCTAAATAATTTTTGTTCTTGGACTTTTTTGATAAGATGCACCTTTGGTATAAAATTTAAATTCGCGTGAGAATTATTCGAACGAATCGAAAAGAATGATTCTCTGTACCTGTTGGAACCCTTAATACAGTAGAGTACGCTTAAATGTATAACACAGATAATTATTGCAAGTTGCGACAAAAATAGTTGTGCATTTAAGCGTGTTCTACTGTAGTTCAACTTCGGGAACAAAGGATGTTTCACAATTTTAGTTACATATAAATTGCGTTTTATTGCAATTTATATAAACTTTTCCATACTTATGTATTTAGTTTAAGACGAGCAGTTAAAGCACTTTGTTTGTTAGATTCTTTAATCTCAAATTACACTATTAAATACACATTTCACAAATCTCACAATCTCAGTAGCAAAAACAATATCGAGAATCAAAATAGCAATGATTTGACAGCTGGATGTCTTCATTCTGTCTAACTTCTATGTTTCGTTCATTCTTCGTCAAGTGATTAAAGCGACATGTAAAGTACGTTTACACTAGAGTGACTATATAAAACTAGAATGTGGTCATCGTAAACCTCTGTTTTTCCCCGCTAGATTTTTGCAGTTTTCGAATAATAGCCGGAATGTGATGGTTAATAGTATTCAATTTCCACACACCTATGAAAGCAAAAGCGGAAACTGAGATACAAACCAAGGGAAATTTTTGTTTCCCAAGGAACCCAATCAGATTAGGATCCCGATAAAACTTAGATTAGGAATTTGTATGAGAATTGATATAAATGATGCAATTATCTTGAAAATGGTTCATTTAAAAAAATTGTTGAGGTTAAAAGTGTTTAGAATGTGAATTTACACAATTTTCCCACAAATCAAAGCCCAATTAGTGATCAATTCGATTGAATTGCCTGACTTCAATTAGATTTTTTTCAAAATCGCTGTCAATAGTGACGTGACATTTTTAATGCTTCGAACTTAATCAAAAAGTGCTCAAGAAGTAAGAAAATTAATCTACTCTCATCGTCGTGTAGAGGTAAAGCGGCCCCGGGAAAATAGTATATTACGCAACAAGGGGCGAAAGTCAACGATTTCAAGAGTGTGAAGTTAGCTGCACGAGCGAAGCGAGGGCAGATATCACACGAGTGAAATCGGTGACTCCGCTCCGAGTTGCGTATACAATTTTTCATAACAAATTCATTGAAAATATGACTTGAGATGCCATTTAAGCGCGATTTTGGTTTTGAAGAGTAATGCAAAAGGGGGTTTGGGGGGCGAAGCCCCACATGCGGGGTCCAGGGGCGGAGCCCCGGTCAGGGGGTTCGGGGGGCGAAGCCCCCTGATTTCAGCAGAAGTGAATTTTTAAAAGAAACAAAACAACTATATTCTATAAATTCGTTTTATTACTATGAAATGTTGGTCAAAACAGATTTTAATTTTTAAATTTCTTTCCTTTGAAATAAAAAATCAACATAACAAAAAATGGAAATCGGTAATGCTTAACTAAATCACACGCAAAATACAATGTGAAATGCAAAAGTGCTGATCAGCTGTTTCAGTTTTTCTCCCCACTGAAATGAAAAATCAACATAACAAAAAATGGAAATCGACAGTGCGCAACTATTGTAAATCACACTGCGCTCGTATAGCTATAACTTCACTCGTTCAGTTTCATTCATAAACGTCGCGAAAACACAGTTTCGTCCTGCTAATCGCACTTTCGCCCCTAGGGCCGAAAACGCAACTTTCGACCCGCTACGGAGGCATCGAAAGGCATATTTTCGATGCATGTGTTATGAAAAATACTTTTTCCAAACATAAATTAATATAAACAAAATTTAGAAAACCCAGTCAGAAGCGGTTTTGACGGCTTTTATAGCATTCTTGTTTTTGATGTTGACAGCTTGCCGTGATTGCAATTCTTGCTTTATCTTTTTTATCGATGGTATCGCTTAGGTTTAAAAAACTAATCTGGCAATGCCTTTTGTATTACAGCGGGCGTTAGACGAAACTTGCAATATAATTGCATAAATATAGGCAAGGTTTGGAAATTCCATAAATGTGGACAATTTTTATTAAATTAGAAGTATAAAAACATTCGTCAAAAGCATATATTGAAAATGTCAATTCTTAAGTGAGAGTTATAAAATTGACAAAGTTAAAACGAATAGAAATGGAAAGCCAAATAAAAGTTACTGAAGGTATGACTCAAAAACATGACAAAAATTGAATCTTTTAGGTTTTTTTTGAAGGTCACATGTTGTTATCAAGTTATATAATGGTTTCAGCAGTTTGTATTTTGAAAATGTTATATTTTCGGTAAATAACCTTTTTTGTATTATTTTCTTGGAGCATTGCTATTAGAAAATTTGATTCCATTGATAAAAATATCATTTGAGGTTAAAGATTCGAAATAATTGTTACAAACTTTGTTTCTATATTTTAAAGATTAGCTAGAGCTTAAAACATTTTTTTTGCCAAGTTAGAAAAAATAAAGTTAGAACTAAAATATTAAAAATTTGAAACATGAAAAAATCGATAAATGGCGATAACTTAATGGTTATAGACACCTAATTTTTTATTGTATATGTTTCCTTTTTTTTCGCGAGGGAACCTTTTTTGAGTAACACTTAAATACCATGGCAGTTATTTACGAAGCGTAGATTTTTGTTTCTATTTGTCATATGTGTTCTATACTTATTTAGTTCAGCAAACAGTTTCGAACGCACAGAACAAACCTTTGGGCGAAAAACGATTTTTGAAGAATACTGTAGACTTTAGAAAGACGATCACCCAGAAGTTCACGAGATTCCTAGAACTTTTGGGATTTTCGCCTTTTTAGATTTTTACCTTTCTTGTGTAGAATATATCAATAAAAATGTGAAATCGTATTGGCTGTGATTCCAAATCGCCTTCTCCGGCAATTAATTCAAAACTCATATATAATGGCACCTTGGGTCATGCCAAGAAACGCTATTTGAGTTATTGGTCCCACGATTTCCGTATAAGGGCAAAGCTGCAAAACTTCGAAATTTAAGTGTGCATTTTTCAAAAAATAGTTTTTATTTTGATATAATTTTGATATTAAGCTAAAGGTTATAATATTAGCTTCAAAATAAGATACTATTAATTTCTGCCTACTAGTTTTAGATATAACGGTTTTTCTAAAACAAATGTGTCTTGAAAACTACCGTTGTTTAATAAATTTTTTTTACTATATTTTCACACCTGATGATCGTACCTATAATATAATGAATGTATATATCTGTGTTGACAATCAATAGTTGACATGATTTCGAGTAGGGTAAGATGCCTCGGTGAGATAGTTGCCCCGAAGCGTGAATCTGCCAAACTAAATAATCTAGAAGGGATACAAATTATTGAGAAAAAAAACACAAACCGCCCTTATATGTTTACAAAATTACAAACAAGAACAATGCCCATGAACTTTATGGTGGGATTTAAAGGGCGTTGTTTACTGTGAGCTCTTGACACCATCGGTGGCGAAGTCTATCTACGTCAACTGATACATTTGAAGACGAAAAACGTCCGGAATGGGCCGATGGGCATGACAAGTTGATTTTACTCCGCGATGACGGAACCATTGCGAAGCAAAACATACATACCTAGAAGGAATTAACTGGGAAGTCCTATCCCACGCCCATACTCCCCAGACATTGCCCCTTCTGATTATCCTTTGTTTAGATTGACTCAATCAGGTCTTACTAGAATACGGTTCCATTTATATGAGTAGGTGACAAATGGATACATGACTCGATCAGCGCGAAAGAGCAGGCCCTCTTCACTCAAGGAATCCGCCTTTTGCCTGAAAGATGTGCTAAGGTTATAGTTTCCAATGGAACATACTTTGAATAAAATCCATTTGTAATTTGAAGCAAAAATAAAGAAGATTTTTCACAAAACAAAATAAACTACACTCTGGTCATTAATTCGCTCTACTGAAAAGTTGATGGCGAGACAGCGGAATTTTTGTTAACTAATTTCGTGTGTGATTGCGAACTTTTATCCCATTTCTGGAATTCGACCATTTTTAATACTTTTTGTATTAAATTTCAATCCTCCCAAACTGTTAATCTACATTTTTAATCAATTTTATATTATTTTTCAATATTTCTTGCGTTATAACTCGCATATGGTTTGCAACATCCGAGTATATAAGACAAAAGAGAAGTATTAAAAAACTGAGGTTTTAGAAAAGCTTTGTTTTTTAATAATTCCCTATTTTAATAAAAAAAAGTTTTAATAACAATCATGCCTATTCTGGAATCCGCAGTTGCGTTAAGTTTGTTCGATTTTCCCTCAATTTGTGTTCTTGAATCCGCTGCGTTTCAAAATTTATTTGGATTAGATTTCAATAAAAAAAGATTAAAAAATAATAATCTATTGCGAGACTTTCAATCTATTTTTGGTGTAAAAACTGTATACAATTCCAACCAATTTAGTGATTTCACCGAGTGGGTACTTCGAAATAAACGTGGTCTAGATTAAAAAATATTTTATGTGAACAGTACATGACTTTCTCATACAAAATATCATATAAAAAATTCGAAGTCTAAAATATCTTATAAAAAATATGTTTTTTTACAAAATCTAAAATATCTTAATAAATCGAGATATCGATTTGCGACAAAAGGTAAAAATTTTTAAAACAAAAATTTTTTTTACAATTGGCAAAAATCTATTTTTTGTTTACTTTTAATGAAAATATCTCAATAATAGTAAGAGATAGTGAAAAAGACAAAATTATAAGCAATTGGTTTCTTCATTTCACTTCATAATATTGAACCACAGAAAAACCATTTGCTTTCGAGATAATCGCAAAAAACTAAATAATATGACTCTATTTTATAAATCGGTCTATAGCTAATATAAACATATTTTAGATATTGATCTAAATTTTTAAAATTAAATTTAAAAAATGAATACAGTTTAATATATTACAGAAAACTATAAACGAAGAGAACTGCCATGTGAGATCGATCCGGAAGGTGCTTGCGCACCTTCTGACTTTAATCAGTGGGTTGAGGCAATGAAAATGGTGGCCTGCTTACCTGGAGGAATGCCTCCAGAATTTCGGAAGAAAGTAATTGAAAGCAATTTTCGTTTAATTACTTATTGTTGTGTTTTAAAAAATTTTAGCTGTGGTTAGCACTGGCTGAAAAATATTTAGAAACAGCACAAGTCGATTGGGAGAAAGAAGAACAAATATGTTTTAGCGAAGAATCAAGAAAAATTGATGAAGAATTAGATGAACAGATTGTGAAGGTGATTCATTTAATTCGCATAAACTTTTAATATATCAATTATATTTAGGATTTGCACCGTACTGGATCCAGTCTTTGTTCAGGACCAGCTGGTTCCATAAATCAAGGAAAACTTAAACGTATTCTCTTAGGATATGCTCGATGGAATCCAGAAGTTGGTTACTGCCAGGTAAAAATAAATATTATTTTACAAACTCCTTAATTTTGATAGTTTGTAAGAGATGGGCATTTCCCGACATTTTTTCGTACTCGAGAAATCGGGATTTTTTTTTTGGCCGAACTCGAGAAATACTTATTTTGATTCGCGGACAATTTATCGTGAACAATTTATCGTAAAACAATTTATCGTGAACAATTTATCGTAAAATAATTTATCGTAAGAACAATTTATCGTAAGAACAGTTTATCGTAAGAACAATTTATTGTAAGACAATTTATCGTAATAACAATTTATCGTAAGACAATTTATCGTAAGACAATTTATCGTAAGACAATTTATCGTAAACCTGTTCGAGGGGTGCTCGGTGTAAGTTTAGAACTCATATCGAATAGAAAAGTGTAACATTTTTTAGTCGTTGTGCCCGGACAGCCATTAACCTGGTATGTAACTGGGCTGAGGGTAACGGTCTAAAGGTTAATCCGTCCGTGCAAAACCGAGCTCTGTCTTTCCATAAAGAAAAACAAATTACCAAGATTGACCACACCAAGGATTGATTTCATCAGTTTAGAACTGAAAGACAAGGTCAAATACTTGGGGGTCATACTGGACAGACGGCTCACCTGGACACCTCATTTACAGGTCAGGGCGAGCGGAGCATATCGAGCCTTTGGAAAGTGCAAGAGGGCTGTAGGAGGGAATTGCGGCCTGCAACCAAAAATGGTCAAATGGCTATATACGGTGGTAATCCGCCCGATTTTAACCTATGGCTCTCTTATATGGTCGAAGGCACCGGAATCGGCATCAAAGTGGAAAATACTGGAAAGAGTGCAGCGACAGTGCTGTTTGAGCACATTGGGCGTATTAAGATCCACCTCTACAAGAGCAATGGAGGTTGTGTTGAATCTTCCCCCTATAGAGCTGCACGTAAAACACATGGCGGCGCGGGCGGCCATAAGGCAACACCTCGCCGGAACTTGGACTCATGCGGGACAAGGAGTTCCACATGAGTCCATTATCGATTTCATGAAGTCTAAAGTACCCGCTCTATCTTTAGAAAGCGACTTGCGACCGGAGTCCTACCTGGAGGCCAATGTTTGCAAAAGTATTGATCTCCGGGAGAAGTGGGAGACAGGAGATGTCACACCACCAGAAATGGAAATATCGGTATACACAGACGGTTCCAAAATGGTGAACCTGACTGGCGCTGAACTGTCCTGCGAGGAGCGATCGTTCAAATTGGACAACCTCGCTACAGTTTTTCAAGCCGAAATAATGGCAATCAAGAAAGTGAGTCTGCTTCTGTTGGACCTTGCAGTAACTGAAAAGGATATCTGCATCTGCTCAGACAGTCAAGCAGCCATCAAAGCGATTTCTTTACACACTGCTTGTGCAGTCATGTAAGGAAGATGTAAGGAAGACCTAAAGAGACTCTCCGAAACCAACCACCTTAAAATGGTTTGAGTTTCTGGGCATAGTAATATTCCTGGAAATGAGAAGGCAGATGAACTCGTAAGGGTACATGTATGGACAGTCAACCCATTTCTGTTGGGTTTCAAAACCTCAAACTGCAACTTAAGCAGTGGGTGGACCAACAACTTTGGTCCACGTGCCAGATCGGCACTACAACAAAGGAATTATGGGGTGGCTTAATTGCGAACCTTACTAAGAGCCTCTTAAATCTGGAACATAATCACCTTCGTCTAACGTTTTACATTATTTTAACGTAATCCCACTTCTGAAAATGTAGGATGGCTCTTAAACAAATATTGATTCTTTGAACATAACATATTTATATGACTAAACCGTTTTCCAAAATATTTTAGAATGACAAAAAATGAAAATAAATTAACGCAATGATTTTAAATCCTACTACGTTCACAGGATATTTTACAAGTATGTTTTCAAAGTAACTAATAGTAATTATACAATTCTTACAGTTACCTAGAATCGGGCGGTTAACTTGGTTACATGATACCAATTCTGTTTCACTTTTCTTAATGCCAATTAAAAATTTGATAGATGTCAAAGTTTCATCTAGGATTGGGGCGAATTGGTTATATTAATCATTAGAATTGAGCAATATAATTCCACAAGACGAAAAGTAATAAGCTATTTTTGCTTCGCTGCAAATTTATTTTCCTAAAAAAATAACGCATTAAATAGAGAGATACATATGGTGTTATGGTTTAGGTTGTGGACTAAATAACATGAAAGGCAGAGAACTAACATATTAACAAATCTTTGATTGTGTCTTCTAAGAGCCAAAACCAGCAGACTCAATGGGTGTTGAGCTTTTGAGCTACTAATTCAATGATGGACCAAAAATATATTCCAACAAATAACTATCAAGTTTTTCTAAAATATTTAAAAAATGTTTTAAAATGTTTAAAAAGTATCTAAAATTAAAAAAAAATACGGGTATAAATATATAAGGAGGCAATGTAAAATTATGGTATCTTTTACTTCATTTTATACTCTAATCTCACCTTTACCTAAATCGTCTAAATTTAAATGCAAACAATATATGCCTTAATAAATAATAACTCTTTATTTTACAGGGTTTTAACATGCTTGGAGCACTAATTTTGCAAGTGATGGATAAAAATGAATCAAACTCAATCAAAGTAATGATTTTTCTTATTGAGGGCGTATTACCTCAAGGGTACTTTTCTGGATCTTTAAGTGGACTACAAGCTGATATGGCTGTATTCAGAGAGCTTCTTACATCCAATCTGCCTGAATTGTCAAAACATCTGCAAAAATTGCAAGGTTCGCTTAAAGAAGGATCATTGGAACCTCCTTTAATAAATGTGTTCACGATGCAATGGTTTCTCACACTATTTAGTACATGCTTACCTATTAATTGTGTTTTACGTGTGTGGGACTTAATTCTTATAGAAGGAAGTGACGTGCTTTTACGAACAGCCCTAGCGTTGTGGAGTTTATTAGAAAGGTAATTGAAAACCATATAAATGCAATTCCAGTACATACAGCTAAAGCTCCGTTCAGAATCTTGGCAGGAATAATCCCCGATTTGGGCACAATGTTTTGTAGGGGCTGAAGAAATGTACTGCTCACACTACTGTGACAATCTGGTAGGCAATGGTATTCGTGGGGTCCAGTGTTTCATGGCTGAATTCGGTCCTGCTTCATTCTAAGTTTTCGCACATTGCCAAGACACCTCCTCTGCAAAGACTAACTAGAAAGAAACCCTTAATTTCTTTTTTGATGACGATATAGCTATTTAGCTTTTCATCAGTCCTATTGGAATTTCTCGGCTTTTAAGGTCTGCTTTTCATCAGTCTTATTACGGTAATGTAAAAAAAACCCTTTTGCTGTTAGTGCAAGGATTGTGTTTTGCCCCCCAATGTCCTCATGAATTCGTCAGGTATCTCCGATAAGGAAATCGACATTCATGCAAATCTCCCATACGGGAGTAAAACTGTTCGAAGCAGAAAGCCACCATGTATCTATGTATCATATTAGCAACTAGAAAACAATTGAGCTATTCATCCCTCGACATATAGTTTTCCACCTTAGATTGGGGACTTATCTTAAAGATTTACTCCTTTGGTACAATTGCGAATTGCAACAAAGCAACTCTCTGCTACAACGATCGACTTTTCCAATTTTGCCTGAAATATGTCCGGCACAGTGAAGGAAAACTTGTTACAGGCTACGGGGCCAATACTACAATTTCAGGCCATTTCTCCCCTAAATCCGGGTTTTTTTTTTGCAAAACCGACCGGGATGTACATGATGTTAGTTATGTGATACCCTCGCTTATATGGCAGACCCCTAAAATTGTACAAGTCAAATAATCGCGAGTATATTGTAATAAATTTTTATGCGTTTGATTTGTTACAGGAAAATTTTTAATTGTAAAACGGCTGATGATTTTTATTGCAAAATGGGGAAATTATGCGGCGAACTTTTAAATGGACACTTAATTGATTCGAATGGTTTGATTGAAAGAGTCGTTAAACTCGGCCGTATAGCTGATCTGCCAAAATTGAGAGATAAGCATCTTTGCAGCCTAAAAACTTGGGATGAAAACAAGGAGCTACGGTAACCCTTTAAATATTCAAATTTACTAACAATTTTATTAATATTCAATTCAGTATATTTTATTCTGACGAGGAAGCTGATTCTGATGATGATTGGCATTTACACAATAAGGAGCCTCCAAGTAGACCAACATCCAAAAGAAAATTGTCGGATCATAAAGACCGTTTAGCTTTGGATATATCACTCTTGAAAAAACAATATGAAAGATTGCGGGAAAGACAACGCCAAGCCCACATTATATTAACTAGTGCTGTGGCTAGGCAAGGTAAAAATCAATCGTCTACATCAAGTGTTCAAGTCAATCAACTTCTCTTAGGCCGCAATGCCATTCTTATAAATAAAGGTAGGCGGATAGGTCCACCAAAGGGTTCTGTTCCACCTGTACGAAAAGCAAGCATTATAAAAAATACAACTATTCCAAGCAAGCATGAAGAAGATAGAAGAAAAAATTTCGAAAAAGAACCTAAAAGACACAAAACTATTAAAAACGCAACAGAATTCTTGCCAAAAACGAAATCTATCTCTAATATCAATTCTGCAAAAGAAAACCTTAAGGATGAAAGAGATAGGGAACAATTCCCATCTAGTGTGAGAGTAAGGACGAAAAGTGAATCATCATCCTACAGTGAAGAAAGTGACATAACTTCAAGCACAAGTACTAGCTTATGCGACGAAGATGAGATGGACAATAATTTCTCATCTTCAGAATCAAGCCCGCTCCGATTGCAGCAAATACATCCATGTGAAGTGCCTAAAGACATGGCTGAAAACCTCAGTTCTAAAGAAAATGGAAGCCAACAGTTGACAATAAAATCTGATAAAAATCAATGTGATATCTATCCTAATTCAACGTTGCAAGATGAATTGCGCCCATTATCCATAGAAATAATCGATGCAAATTCCATTGTTGTAGCTCTTGAGGATAATTTAGAAAGTCCGGCAGCTCTTTCGGAAATAACTAGTACAAGTCAGTTATCTCCCATTGCAGATATAAGTACTTATCTGATTAGAGCTAGTATTAGTCCTCTTAAAACGCCATCTAGCTATTGTGAATTCTCTGACTTAACTAGTCCTATTGAAACGACAGAAATTGACATACCACATAATTATTTCGAAATTACCGATGAAGGTGTAACAAATGAATATTTCGAACGAGTCAATGTAGTTGAACTCCCAAAAAAAATAGATATTACAAATCTACAAGACAATATTGATGAAAGCAACTATTCAAGAACACAAGAAAATTTTAAAAATGATTTAACTTCAAATACTTTTAATTATGTGATACCTGAATATCTGGATATTGATTTTCCTAGCACTAATGATTTCCAGAAATCATCAGAAACTGACTTAAGTCATAATGAAACTTCGGTTGAGGTAAATGACCCAGAAATGGAACATAATGATTTATTTAATGAAAACAAATCTATGTTATTAGATAAGAGTAATGAAGATTATGAAAAAGATTTATATTCTATCGTTAGTAATAAGTCAATTCCAAGAGATATATCTTTTTCACTGGAGCAAGAAAATGTTCAAACTTTGTCATGTACATGTAGTGAAAATGAAAACATTGGCAGCGATCATTCTGATAAAGTTTTAAAAATTATACAAGAAAATTCACAAATTTTGCATAAAATTCTGCAAAAAAATGTAAACGATTCTGATGAGAATTTCGCAATAAAGAAAACAGAATATTTAAATATAGAAGCTGAATATGGGTCAACAGATTTTTCTTTAAAAAATAATTTTACAAATTTTGAATTAAAAGAGCCAAATAATTCGTATGAAAAATTATTTAATAATAAATCGGATGAAAAAACATATTCTGCAGTGAAAAATAGATCTCTTACTTTTAAATCCGAAGATAATATTGCTGATAGATTGGCATCAATTAAGAATACAATAAAATCTATTGATTCGTTATGTGATGATCGAGGTTCATACAAAAATGACAAGTTCCAAAAGTACATTGACTCCTTATTTGTTAAGACTGACATAAAAAATAATGAATGTGATAGCGCTAAGTCTAACATAGATAGAGTACAAGATTTCACACATTGCTTTGACAAAAAAGAATCCACTTTATTCTGTAATCAGCGGTGTACAAAAAATAACGCGATATATAATGCAAATTCAAAACTGGATTGCAGAAATTTAAAATTAAATCTTGATTCTACGAATTTCGAAGAAAAAGAATGCTTGGTTTTGCGGGAAACTGAACAATGTGAAAGACAAAGAAATCTTAACTTTTTAGAAAATGAAAATAAAGTTTCAAATTTATTACCATTTTCTGTTCTTGAAAATACTGGGAAATCCAAGAATTATTTTCTACAAAATGATAAAAATTTAGAAGATACCGGCCAAAACCGGTCCTCACCTGAAATAACTAAAGACTACTTAGAGTCATTAAAACCAAATTCATCGAAAGATAAAAGTGAAAAAAGCAAATTAGCCAAAGAAACTTCAACAGAATATTGGGTAGAGGAGTCTATCAATTGTTCAATAGAAAATGATTCTTGTAATGTTTTTGATAATACCCATGTAAAAAAATTGAACTCAAACACTAGTTCCGATACCAAAGATACTATGCAACAGTTTAATGATAAATTTGTTGTTTTTAAGAATTAATCTATAAAATTCAAAAACTATATTGATATAAAAATATTGTATTATAGATAGATAAACGTTAAGTTATATTTGCTTTTTCTATTTGTAAAAAATAATATAATTCCAATAATGTGAAGTTGTAATATATTGTACCAATGTGTTATACTTACCTTTTCTCGGATTAAAATATCTGATTATTTCATTAATTAATTAATTTGTTTTCACGTTTCGCTTGCCGCTATGCATTTTTAATAATTGAATCTTTAACAGCAAGAACAACACCAGTGATGTAGTAAATCGACAAAAAAGGAAGTAAAAATTTTTAGACACAAAATACTAAAAAGACTACAAACCAATAATGTTGTCATATACCCAAATGTGACTGAACGGTTAAAAATATCAATAACTTTTTTTGTTTTTATAAATTTTCGTATTTTTCTTTTTGTGATTTATAACACATTTTTTGCAGATATATTATGGCTACTTACAATGTGCAGCAACGAGTTAAAATTATAGTTTTTTTATTCTTCGGTCTATAGTTTTAACTCAACGAAAATACCGCCATCATTTTTATGTCAGAACAGCTCCTAGTCCTGTATGCACTGAATCACCTGTCGAGGTTGTACGGCAAAGTGTAAACGAAGACCCATCTGCCTCCATTCGTCGTCGTTCTACCCAATTGGACATCTCAAGAACATCCCTACAAAGAATTTTGAAACTGGATCTTGAAACTGAAACTGGATTGAAACTGTTACAGTAGCAGCCACTATGGAGTTTCTTCGGGAACTGTTTAATGGCCGAATAATTCCAAAAAATTCCGATTTTGCTTGGTCTCCTCGTTCACCAGCTTCTGATTTGTTTATGGGACTATTTTAAAAAATCGAATGGCTTTTTTTTCGTTTTAATATGAATTAAGTTTTATTTTCTATATAAGATTTGTTGCTCATCTTGTTCCGGATTTGCCACAAAGAAAGTATGGTCACCGTACCCATAAAAAAACGTGTCACCCTTCCTTCCATGGAAAATTTTCTGAGGACGCTCATGCTAGACAGCATAAACAGAGTATGGTCAACAAATATTATTTACATTCTGAAAAGTACAAATTTATTGAGTAGTGAATAACTTTAAATATCTCTACCTTGTTTCCAACAAAGAAAACTACTTCGGAAACGATACGGGCTGCTGGTAAGATCTGGGTACCCGGTTCCGAAAACTTTCAGAAACCGGTTCTGCGAAAAACGGGTACTCGGTTCCGAGGCTAAAAATCGAGTATAGTTTTGCAAATATTGAAAAAAGCACTTTTTATACCCGTATGGTGAAACCGAAGGGTATATTAACTTTGCCTTACCGTTTGTAATGCCAAGATCCCGTCATCAAACACAAAAATGAATTACACCAGTGTGTTTAGAACGATAAAAATAATTAAGTTTTGCATGTCCGTACGTCCGTCTGTCCGTGGCGCGGATAGCGGCCGCACGGATTGAGCTACAGACTTGAAATTTTGCGCAGATCGGTTTTTCGTAAAATGCGAAGCTAAGTTCGTTAATGAGCAAAAATGGACCATTAAAAATGGACCAAACGAACGAAAACGTTTTTTGTGAATATCTCAAAAACGGCGCATCTTATCAAAAAAGTGCAAGATCAAAAGTTATTTAGGATATGATTCTACATAAAACTTGCATACGTCAAAATCCAATTGGAATACATTTTAAAAAATCTTATTGAAAAGTTTGCCTTCATAGTAGAATTTTGATACAACTGTTCTCTGTTCAATCAAACTTCGAGCAATGCCATATCACTATACGGGTTTTCAATAATCGCCAGATTGGCAAATATAGCTTTTGTTATGTTTAATTTTGTCCTTAATAAAATACGTCTTACATTAACCAGAACAACACATTACACCCCGGTTCTTGGTTCCTAACCAGACGGGTACCCAGTTTGATAAAATGACGGTTCTCAACAACCCTAGTTCTCATATAGAGTATAAAAACGCTATTAAAGTATTTTATCGGAACGTCCTGTACTGTTGAAAACAAACAAACATGGAAGGCTTTTGGAAGCGTGTTCCAGAATTCCCGCTCCAGATCTGTCAGGACCAGGTTTGGCTCTATCTTCCTGGCTACGGCCCTGACGCCCTATCTTAATTCAGTGGAAAACTGGCAATACTTGATGCATTTCGAGGAGTAATTCTCGAAGTGTTTCTCTGTTCGCAGGTATTATTCCCAAGCTAAAACTCTGAGCAGAAAATTTTGTGCGGTCTTTACTTATCAAGCAAGTTGAGATAACCTAACTTTTCACATTAAATTTTGAAAAGAAAAATTATTTGAAAAAATATGAACCGCAAAATGAACAGAAAATCAATTTAATGAAATTTGCTGAACGTCTAATAGTAATACTAAAGAATATTTAAACTGTAAAATCATTTTTAATAAAGTCTGAAACAAAAGTGGAAGTTAAATATTGTTTTATTAACGCGTTTTGTTGCTTTTACACCTATTTTTCGGTCCAAAAATATATTTTGGTTTGCACCTCGAATAAACACTGTATTCGTACTTTAAGCGAAGTACATACGGTATAAAATGGCACAGACCATTTCTTAAATGTCAAAAACTCCAAGATTACCAACTTTCCAAAATTTTACGAATTTTAATTTTAATCCTTATGTGAAATACATATGTATAGTATTCTTAAATTGACATCTATACTGAGTCGCTCTTTCTGAGCATAGTTTGCTTCCATATGAATTAGCAAATGGCGGTATGTAATTGTATATATCCGTGGCTGGGATAGTCCAGAATTTAGACATGTTGTACCTGCATTCAGGAATCTAATTTTTTTTGTCCCGGATAATTCGATTTATTTTTGAAACGGAAAATTTTTCCTGCGGCACGGTTTTTTCATAGGTTTTTTCATAAGTTAATGTTTTTGAAATCATGTTTTTTAGAAAACAAACATTTTTAAAGCCTTGAGTTGGAATATGATCCCAAAAAGGTTGCACAACGTACAATTAAAGCCTCAAATTGTTATGGGGGCCTTAAATTTTTCCTGCGCCCAGGGCCTCAGATTCTCTAAATCCGCCACTGGGCAAACTATTGTAAAATTTGGGCTTGCGTACTTTTGCAACTCAAGAAAAGGTATTGATTTTTTCAGTCTTTTGGAGTTGTGCATGAATAAGTCCGAATATGACTTTAAAGTTATTTAACACAATTTTTATTTAACATAGTTACAATAATGGGATATCGAATACTTTTAATAGTTTTATTATTAAAATCACATTCTATCTTGCAAGTTACTTCAAAACGTGGACCACATCATCCTCGAAGCGAACTATCTTCATCAAAAGGAAATTTTAATTCACAATTAGTAGCTGATGAACAGTAAGTAGGTGGCAAAAAATAGTGATATTTTCGCAATATTTTATAACAAATGTGTAACATGGGCCATGGCGTTTACACGTAATACGAAAAATTGGATGCGATTCCACCTCTACGTTTCTTTTATTTGACAGGGCTTGTGATATGCTGTGCTGTCTTATTGACTACCATGCGACTTCGGTCGGAATATTTTAAAAAGCGCCTCACAAAAAGGAAAAATTTTATCATCGAAGTGAATCTACTGAAAGATATTCTCTGGGAAAAAAGAGCCACTTTAAAACTTTTGCCGGCATTTGCCTGGGCCTGGCGCTCCAAATCATTTCGGCGATATAATTACGGTGAGGTGTTCCATAAACACTCATTTTCTCTGTATAGATTCACCAATTATCAAATTAGTTGCAATTTAATGTAGTCTTTCCATTCACGAAAATGGATTTGCAGTACTGGGAAAATGAGTAGGATGCTAGATTTCTTATGAAAAAATCATCAAATGCGAAAAGAACCAAAAAAAAAAAACGCAGCAAAAATTTACTGCAAATTTTCTACGAGTGTAGCGAGAAACACAATTGATGCAGTATAGACGACGCACGCATGCATCATGTATTCTTATCGCTGCAGACACAATTTATATTGCAGCAGCAACGCATGCGTCTGCATCGACGCAGCGTTTTGAAAAATTAAAACGCTGCTGCATGGTGCAATAATGCTTTTCCACATATGTGTGTCTTCTTTGAAGATTGAAGTGTGCGCATGATTAACGAATTTATGATTCCGCAATAAATTCGTTAATCATAAATTCGTTTCAAATGACATTTGACACTGCACTGCAGCGCTGCATCAATTGCGTCATCAACCTGCGTCAATTATGTTTCTCGCCCGTGTTGGTCGATGCTGCCATAATACTGCCATAATTTTTGGATCCGATCCAAAAGTTATGCCAATATTATGGTAGTAACAACAACAAATACATGTCGTCGCTGATAGTGCAATACCGCGTATGAGCATGTTGTAAATACCGCGTATCTACAAAAGTAGCAATTTTGAGATTTCGGGGCTAAATGTTCGAAGTGATGAATTGCGTACTTTAGGAGTCATGCCATCTGAATTATTCAATAGGTAACCGCTATTTGGCTAACGAAACTCCCCACTTCCTCGTCTTGCCAGTAATGGAGGACACCCCACTTCCTCGTCTTGCCAGTAATTTTGACAGTTTCGTTCATGGCCTGGCGCCTGGATCGGCTAATCTAAACAGCATCTACGACTTGAGTTGCAATTTATCCTGCTTTCATGCGACTGGCGTTTATAGGGAGTCGGTAGATTTTCATGAGGCAAAAAGTTTATCGTCTGAACTTCAGGGTTTCAACATAGTTTAACTAGTTAGGAAACGTAGGGCTTTTTACGTGTACCTACGTTGGAGTAAAGATAACCGATATACTCTGGACGCGGTTTTTCTTTCTTTCCTATGCGTAAATTACCAACAAAACACAACACATGTAAAACCTAGCCATATTTTCATACACCACCAACACATGCAATTTTCCGACAGCGGGAGATTGCATGTGTTGGTGGTGTATGAAAATATGGCTAGGTTTTACATGTGTTGTGTTTTGTTGGTAATTTACGCATAGGAAAGAAAGAAAAACCGCGTCCAGAGTATATCGGTTATCTTTACTCCAATGTAGGTACACGTAAAAAGCCCTACGTTTCCTAACTAGTATAAACTATGGTTTCAAACTTGGGGGTTTTGGCATAGAAAAATATACTTAAATAGAACTGTCGCTTCAGGGGTTTTCCATATACCAGTGTAAGAGGAAGCGGGATGAACTTAGGAATTTTATATACTTTCTCTCTTTACCACATTCATCAGATAGGAAGCATAAAAAAATGTGCTAAAAGCAAGCAATCAGGGTTAGTCAGCTATATTCTAAACGTTAAAAATTTCTCTAAAGTATGGAGCAAAACAAAAATTTTTAGTATGGTTTTAACTGTTTAAGTGTTTTTTAGTCATGTTTATGGTGAAAGGAATTTTACTAAAGATTCTTAATGCGGAAAAAATTGAATTACAATGGAAAAATTGCACTTAAACTGTTTTGTTGTACTAAAATGCAAATTCATGCGTGTACTAAAACTTTGCACATCCCTGAAATTTCTATTTGACATTTTCTCTTACACCCGACCCCCTTTGTCATTTGTACCAGAACATACAAGGCAAGTTGAGGTGAGACGCAAGCGGATTTTTTGTTTTGAACTATTTGTCATGTTTCAGTATCTTATCCTATGAATAAGAATAACAGGAAGACAGAATCTGCACATCTACAGTGTCCGTGAGTGAAGCATTTTTTCTGAATAGCCCATATTAATAATAAAATATTCTGATTTATCCCCCAAAGAGATTTTACCGTCCGAAAAGTCACATTTAGTCACATTTTTTCACATTTCCACAGCATGACACGTTATTTTATGGTTTTATCATTAATAAGCGGTGAGTTTTGCATCGAAATTAATTTAGTTTGCGCGAATTAAGTCAGTAAATTAAACAAAATTCGATGAAAACCGAAACGTGAAAACTGGCTTCAATTATAAACACGAGAACTGTCAAATAGATGGTATTGCCATATAACTTTTATTTGTACTAAACTAAAAATAGCGCCAAATTTAAAATTTATGGATGTTTTTGTATACCCTATTCTAAAATACAACCTAACATTTGTTATACTCCTTTTATACCTTCAAAATGGCGTACCTAAAAAAAAATAACTGAAACTAAACTCCTATTACCCTTCTGCAAACTAATTTCATTGTTAGGATAATATTAAATAAAGTATGACTTGAGCAGAAAACATTTTTTTTCGCTCTTATTCAACTTAACAAAACACAAATCATGAACAAAAAATAACCAAACGTTAATATTTCTTTTCCATTCTTGCAAAGAGCATTATAGAGAAGTTGAAAATTCTCTATAATGCTCTTTATTTTAACTGAAAACCAGCGTTTTTTAAACTATTTGTACAGGGGTTTGGATGGAAAAAATAGTTACAAACAAAAGTGTATTGAAGAGTTTTACTAAATTTCGTTATGTTAACACTACAGTGATCCCCCGCGGACGCTCGTTTATCGGAAATTCGAAGTTACGGACATGACTAATATAGGAACAAATTCGCTATACGGATAAAAAAAATCGCTATTACGGACAAATAAAAATTTTTTTTTTGAATCATAGAAAAAAATCAAGAAAAAGTCCTCCATAATTATGTTGTATTTATTGTAAATGTACATACCTAATTTCTCCGAAATTTCTGACACATTTTGTGTATACACAAAACAGAATTAAAAAAAGGCAATAAAAAACTGCAGTGCGGTGTATTTTTAAAAAATCTATTTGCTATTCTTAAGCGAGAACTCCAATTGGGCAGAGGCAGCAGCAGAAGCAGAATCTGCTTTCTGTCCCACAATGAAATTTGAATTCTGACGAAACTAGCAGAAACCTACGTAGAAACAGCTACGTTTTACTGATGAATATGTGATTTAATATAAAATTATTATTTATTTATAATATTTAATTTGAAATGATTTATAGTTTAAATTAAAATGAACTTGTTTTTATTTAAAATAAATATTTTTTTTCTATAATTATATAGTTTTCTCATTATTCTAGTGGTTAAATAATCATTTTAATATATTATACTAATCTGTTTCGTATTACGGATTTTTTTGGTACGCATCTATCTATTTTTAATACGATCTCATACTAAAATAGGTTTCTTTTTACGGACATTTCTATTGATTGGAACACATCTATTTATTCCCAGTACAATCTCATACTAAAATAGGTTTCGTTTTACGGATTTTCGATATACGGACAGTTTCCGTAGAACGCATCCCGTCCGTAAAGCGGGGGATTACTGTATTTATAAATAAAAAGTCTGAAAACATTTACTTCATTTACGGATTGCAAAAATATTTTTTTCCTTGTACTAAATATTAATATATGTATATCTGGCAATATTGGTTCTCAACATTTATAAACATGGCATATATTTTCTCATTCCCTCTCAAATGCGAAGCGAGAGGCCGTTGCTCGCGCTGCAAAGAAGAGATAGCGCGACTTTCCCCTCATTTTAGGGGAAATATTTCAAAAATTTAGTTCTGAGCAAAAGTTCTATTTAAGTATATTTTTCTATGGTTTTGGCCATTCATTTAGGGCGATAATATATGAAAAGGTGGCAAATTTCATTAGGAATTTTTTAGGAGCCAACAAAATTGATATTGAAATTGAACTATTCTAAATTCAACTCTCAAGATGCGCATAGCCCATTCCTCTTAATAAATTAATCTTATTATTTTTCATTTTTCTTTTCAAATTCCATAAATGGAATTTGGAAAAGAAAGTCAATTCTTAATTATCCACATTTTAGACTTCGATTTTGCATTTACTTTATTTGTTTTTGAAAGCCCCTAAAAAATGGAAATCTGCACTAGCTTTAACGAAAACTTAATAGTACATTTTGCTGTTCCTGTATGTTTAACACATGGATCAATAAGTCCCGAGACTAACCCAGAGATGACGCTCGTAGTAAACCAGTAACCACGTCTTTCTAGAGTACTAACCTTTGCTTGAAACGTGTCAAAATTTTAAGTCGATCGGACCAGAAACAGCTGAGTTATCGAGGTTGGAGTAAAGTCGTTTTGTAGTTTGTTTAAAAAATGGAAAAAACCGAGTTTCGTGTTCTGATAAAACATTGTTTTTTAATGGGTAAAAACACCGTGCAAGCGAAACAATGGATTGAAAAATGTTACCCGGACTCTTGTCCATCAAAAGCAACGATTTGTCGGTGGTTTGCCGAGTTTAAACGTGGTCGTACCGACACAAATGACGCGGAACGCTCGGGTAGACCTGTGGAAGCCGTTACACCGGAAAATGTGAAGTGACAAAAATTATAATGAAAGATCGTAAAGTGAAGCTCCGT
This sequence comes from Chrysopilus asiliformis, assembly GCA_964034945.1. Classification (NCBI taxonomy): domain Eukaryota; kingdom Metazoa; phylum Arthropoda; class Insecta; order Diptera; family Rhagionidae; genus Chrysopilus; species Chrysopilus asiliformis. Next base: position 47,450,307 of record OZ035961.1, read on the forward strand.
GAGATTGCTGAGATAACACAGATATCATATGGAAGTGCATTTACTATCCTTCATGAAAAATTGAGCATGAAAAAGGTTTTTTCCAAGTGGGTGCCGCGATTGCTTTCGATGGAACAAAAACAGCAACGAGTCGATGATTCAGAAAGCTGTTTATCGCTATTTACTCGCAATAAAAAAGATTTCTTGCGTCGTTACGTGTCCATGGACGAAACATGGATACATCACTACACTCCAGAGTCGAAGCGGCAGTCATCTGAGTGGCGCACAGCTGGCGAAAGCCGTCCGAAGCGTCCGAAAACGCAGCAGTCAGCTGGCAAAGTCATGGCGTCAGTTTTTTGGGATACGCATGGCGTGATTTTCATTGACTACCTCGAAAAAGGTAAATCGATCAACAGTGATTATTATATTGACTTGCTGGTGCGTTTGAAGGAGGAAATCGCAAAAAAACGACCGCACATGCAGAGAAAAAAAATCCTTTTTCACCAAGACAATGCACCCTGCCACAAGTCGATGAAAACAATGGCAAAATTGAACGAATTGGGCTTTCATCTGCTTCCCCACCCCCCATACTCGCCAGATTTAGCCCCCAGTGACTACTGGCTCTTTGCTGATCTTAAAAAAATGCTCCAGGGAAAAAGATTTGGCTCAAATGAGGAGGTCATCGCTGAAACTGAAGCTTATTTTGAAGCGAAAGATAATTTTTTTTATAAACATGGTATTGAAAAATTGGAAAAGCGTTGGAACGATTGTATCACCCTAAAAGGTGATTATATTGATGAATAAAAAAAAATTTGGCAAAAAAAATGTTGTTTTCATTGTTAGTCTCGGGACTTATTGATCCATGTGTTAGTACTCAATTGTCTGGTTTGAGATTTCGTTATAACATATCACCAAATTCCAGTTCATCTGTTAGATATTAAGAAAACTGTACTCCATTCGGTTTATTTCAATGTTTGTTAGAATGATCTTTGTGCCTCGAAATGCTGCTAAAGTATTCCAATGTTTTTTATACCCGTATGGTGAAATCAAAGGGTATATTAACTATGCCTTACCGTTTGTAAAGCCAAGATCCAAAATTTCATGCGAGGCTAAGTTCGTTCATGGGCAAAAATGGACCATTAAAAATGGACCAAACGAACGAAAACGTTTTTTGTGAATATCTCAAAAACGGTGCATCTTATCACAAAAGTTCAAGAACAAAAGTTATTTAGGATATGATTCTGCATACATCAAAATCCGATTGGAATAAATTTTAAAAAATCTTATTGACTTCAAAGTGGAATTCAGATTGGCAATTATAGCTTTTGTTATGTTTTTAAGAAGATTTTTTTCTACAAAAGGTTTTTTTTCTCGGGCATCACCAATTAAAAAACCTATCAAATTTGAATTTTTAAAAATTAGTTTTTCTATGCTATATTTTTTCTCTTATTAATTAATAATATTATTAATTCTCTATTTCAGTCATATAGAAAACGACCTACAACACATAGGTGTAAGTGTTAATCTGGATGAAATGACTGACGAAGAAAAACACTTCTATTATTTTAAAGTAATTTTTGTCAAATTTATTTCAATTATGGATTAAAACTGATTACTTACTTTAAGGTACATGATAGTGATAGTAATAACGCTTTAGATGGATTAGAAATTCTCCAAGCTGCATTACATCAAAATGGAGAAATTGGAAAAATAGATCGTGATTCTTATTTACAAAATAAAACTCAAGAGTTCCAGCAACTAATAGGTATCCATTTTAAATATCTTAAGATTGAACATATTTACATTAACACATATTCCAGGTGCAATTGATGATTTTATTAAAGTAGCGGATCTTAATATGGATGGGTTTCTCCATTATCCTGAATATGTTAAAGGAATAAATAAATATCTTCCCGAAGAACGCTAATGAAAAAAAGAATCTGGAATAGGCTGACAATGAAAATTTCAGTTTTAATTGCGAAATTTTCGTGCTTATAATTTGTCTTTAAAAGTACATATGAAATTAAGAGGTAAAGAATTATATACAATAGTTCGAACGAAGACGATAAACAAAAATTTTCACATCATTTATCAAAGCTTCAAAAATTAGAACAGAAAACAACGATCGTCCAACTCGCAGAAACAAAGCATTTTAATTCTTACGAAGCCCCAAATGTGATTTAGTCAAAATGAATTTCATTGTTTTGCATACAGTTTATTTTACTAGAATTTTAGCTACAATAAATCTTTAGTTTCAATATCGTGTTTGAACGTACAAAACATCAATAATAAAAAGTTTTAATTTACTTTAAAATTTATCGTTTTCTTTACTTTACCTTCATACTGTAACATTTTTTCCAAGCTTCAGAATTTTCAATCTTCGAAAAATTATTGCTTTCATGAGGTAATTATCTGCTACGTGTTTATTGCAGACTTCAGTCGTTTAAGTTAAAGGCCAACACGAGAGTTTCAACAGTGTAAGATCTTTCTTGACACTGGGTAACAAGTCAATTTAATTTCACGAAAGAACAACACCTCGATTGGACAATTTATACAGAATTGGTGTCGGATCATTAAGTACTAGGGTGTATTAAGTATCAAAGATCTAATTAACAACTTAAAAACCTGCATAGGCGAATATAACTTTTACATAGTAGACCCCCAGAGAGATCGATTAACTGAAACCAAGTTACTTCTGATGAAGTGCATTACTTTACTACCAAGTAGTAGACTTTTTAGAAAAGAAAAAATGGATTTCTATATCTATCAGCTTAAAAGTACAAAGGGTTGAAGATTGTGCTGAAGAGCATTGACCACATCGTCGATCCAGAAGACATCAAACGCGATCTTCACAGGGTTTTTAAAATTAAAACAGTCAGCAATATCTACAATCACAAATTAAGTTCCTGAGCCCATGTTCAAAACTGAACTCAAACCAGAGATAAACAAAACAACAACAACTAAAGGGCAATCCTACCCCATATACAACATCCAGTATATATTACAAATAAAAATCACAATAGATAAATCCCATAAACTCAGACAATCTTTACGGAAACAAATCAACAAAACTATTGTAGAAGAAGTAACACAGTAGAACAATGGAACTTTTTAGTAATCTCCAAAGGAGCTATAAGAAATCCATAAGCAACTTTAAAATAAATCACCGGAAAAAAATTTCCGGAGAAGTCCAACCAGGCCCTGGCCAAGAACCATACCAACAAACCAACTACTTTCCCGACCGAGTCATGAATTTACACGTCAAGTGATAGGGAGGCAGCTACACACCTCCTTGGTACACATTATTCTTTCCGAGATAATTCTAGTTCATTCCAATTAGACACAGTTACAGCTGATTGGTCGACAGTCAACAAAGTTGTTACTAGTGAAAAAATTATATGGGCTATCAACCGTTTTGCCTCGTTAAAATCCCCAGGCGCATATAAAATCTATCCTACAGCCATGCAGAAGGCTATTAATGCAATACTCATACCCCACTATGCAACGGGCTTTATCCCAAGTTCATGGAGCAAGGTAAGAGTAATTTTCATTCTAATACCTGGTAAGCAATCCTACTGTTTAGCCAAATCGTATAGGCCGATAAATCTCATGAGTTTTCTGCTAAAAACCATAGACTGGTAGAAATTCATCTGCGAAACGAGCTTCAACCAAATCTGATTCTACATACAAGGCTTGCTTATCAAAAGGTCAAATCGACTGAAGCTGGTGTTCATCAATTGGTACATCATATAGAAAGGGATATGTCCTGTAATGACTTTGTGTTAAGCACCTTTATTGCCATTGAAGGTGCTTTTCACAATATTTCTTTTCTAGCCATAAGAGAAGTACATATTTCCAAAGGTCAAACCATTGCAATATGGATCTACAATATGATGTGTGGCAAACAAATACAGACGCAATTTGGTGACTATGAGGTATCTATCTCGACTGTCAAAGGTTGTCCTCAGGGTGGAGTTTTATTCTGTATATACACAGCTGTAATCAGACCATTGGTATCCTATGGTGCTATAATCTGGTGGAAAAGAACAACTCTCTCTTCTGTCAAAGACGAGCTCATTAAGCTGCAAAGACTAGCATGTATTCGCATTACTGGTGCGATGAGTTCTTGCCCAACAGCTTCAATGGAAGTTATCTTAAATTTACTGCCATTGGATTTATTCATCAAGGAGCAAGCCATCTGCGCTTTTAGACCCAGAATAACTGGTCAAAGGAATTCCAGCAACATGTCTATCTGGAATGACCTAACGAAGAAGATACCAGCGTAAAAACGCACTTTGGAAAGGAATTCAAGGTGATTTTTTCAACCAGAGAAGAATGGCATCTGAACAGTCACATGATCCCTCTCACAGGCAACTGCTGGTTTATTGATAGATCACTCAAGAACGATGTGGTGGGTGCCAGTGTTTTTCACCCTGATACTGGATGGCAAATTTACAAAGACACAGCTTCACAGTTTGATGGTTACATACTCAGTGGTGATTTTGTTTTGATAGATATGAGAAAGTCTATATTGTCTACATCAACTCTATTGTCTACGCTATATTGTTTACTCTAAAGTATTGAAAATTAGAGTTTACGCATAGAGGATTACCATTGCCTGTGTGTTCTCTTCGGATTAGGAAGATTTCTCGACTTAGGATTATTCCACAATTTCCAATAGTTGATAAAATTATCACGCGGACGTATAACATACATACCTTTTCATAGAGAATTTACGATAGAGAATTTACGATAATTTTATAAGCTTTTTTTATTGTTACAGTGATTTGCATCAAAGTTAACAGTTAGATTGCATTCATCATTATATGCAAAAGGAAAAAAATTGGTTTGGTTTTTTCCCTAGTTTCCTGCTTAAATGTTTTTTTGACGGATCTTTTCAAACATTCATGAAACATGTGTTTATTTTGGCGCCTCTTTCTGAATGCGCCTTGTGCTTCTGGACTTTTGTACATATGGCACGGCCGGCGCTGCTTCCACGTTTCCCAGATCAGTCTTCCATACTCCGTTTCCGACGACGTGACTTAAATACTTCAGTTTTTTTTTTGCAAGAATTTTGATTTTGAGGTCTGTTAACTCGGATGAAATGACATGATCTTATCCATGAGTCTGCATATTCGTTATGGCGCGTTGGTCAACCCAAACGGCATCACTGTAAACTGGTAAGAAGGCCGACTTGATCTCAAGAGGAATTGACCAGTATTCGTCCTTGAGATTTCATCTATTCGATCTAACAAACCATCGACGAGGACAAACGACTTTCACTGTAACCCCGTTGTTTACTTAAACAATATGACAATATTTGCATGATTTGCAAATTGAAAAGGTTTTTAAGAAGAATCTCTTGACACTATAAGCGAATTGACCAGATGTCTCCATTCTCAGGGCTCCTAGCAATCAATACTTAAAAAAAATCGAGCCTCTGGGTTGAAAGAATTCCAAACAAAATTAAATATATAGATAATTTGAAACAATACTTGAAACTCGATAAATATTTATTTAGACAATATCATGTAAATAGTAAACAAATGTCATTTTATAATATATGTTTATGTAAGTATGTGTATTTTACAAATATTTTTAGTTATATTTAAGAACTTTTAGTGATTTATAGCTATTATTGTAACAGTTCTAATTTTCATTTTTTTAAGTTTTTACATACTACAAGTACATATGGTATTATAGAATTAAAAACATATACGTACATTTATTTGTGTTATTAATTTTAGTTGAATATAGCGAAATCCCTCGAAAAAAATCTAAATTATATATGCAATTTAACCTGAATAAGCTACCAAAACGAGTTTTTAAAATATTTTGTCATCTCTGAATAGTGGCTTCACTGATCCAGCTGAATTTTTATGACGCTTCATAGTCTAAAGCTCCTATAATAAATAGTGAATCGCGGTTCTATATCTTTCTGCTACATCTAGCTAAGTGCCCTCGCTTGTAATCCAAAGAGCGAATATTCGAATTCCAATAAATTCGATTTGAATATTTGGAACTTCTCTGCTCTTGAATCAAAACACGAAGTGGTTTAGTCGTTGCCCCCCGCCGCCTGAATATTCCGCCAAGCTTTGTACCTTGATGGTCGATCCAACAGTCGATGTAGTCCAAGCATGAAGTGTGTGAATGAAATGTATAAGTGTTTGCAGTGGCGTAGTGAAGGGAGGGGGCGAAGAAGATGGAAAGGTCACCTCGGACGACACGATTTTGAGGACTAGAAATTTTCTGTCCATCATATATAAAAGTCAATATTAAAAATTGATGAAAAGTGTGTTGATTGAAGTTTAATTTAGTTTTGAGAGAGTGTCGTTATTGAAATTCCAATTTCCGCCCCGGGCGGCATTAAACCTTGATACGCGAGTAGTTGAATGAAAGCTTGAATGAATGACGACTAAGCTGCTGACGAAAGACTAAAAACCAAACATCTGTCAAAAAAACACTTTAGTTTTTTTCTCGTGAACATGTGAAAAACAACTAATCTGATCACACTGACAAATTCTGTGGTTAGAATTTTTAGGATCATATAAAGATCCAAAAACAATTTTAAATTATGTATAAAAAGTTGCATCAAAACAAATTGATGATCTATGCTTCAAATCTCCTGATTATTACTTTCCTCTACGTAGCTATTCAAGGAAAGTATTGTTTTCGAGACGGTTACCGGCTCGAGAACGGGAGCAGATAGAACTTTCTGATCAAAACGAAATCCTTGTCAGGAAAAATGATGAGGATATCCATGCATCTGCATGTCGATCTGTCCGATGCGCGTATATCAAAAATCTCGAGAACTTCAAAAACTCGAGTGCGTTGAGCCTGGATGGGTTTTTACCAAAATCGTAGTTTTCGATCAACTTTGGAAAAGTAACGTTGACTATAACGTGTACCTCCCACACAATTAAAAAAAATACTGTTTTTTGAAAATTTCTCTGTAGCCACAAGTATTATGTCGATTTTCATATGATGCTAAAATATTCTTTTTGCAGATTCAAATACGGGTTATATTGAAATTTAACTCAACTCGATTTACATTGAAATTCAACTCATCTCGCCACAGAAATATCACGGAAAAAATGTACGTGTTTGTGTTACTTCAAGTCCCACTTTTATATAAAATTTACAAATATTGGAAAATCTATTTTTTATTGCCCGGTTTTTAAGTAAATAATTGTAATGCTTATTTTTAAAAGAAAATTAATTGGCACTTATAGTACGATAGAAATTATATACAAATTATTTAAACATTGAGGTGAGCTATTTAAATATTTTTTCTTGACCCATATAAATATTTTTCATTGTTAATAAGCTTACAGTAAGGGGCCGTTATTGTTAAGTCTACAACACTTCAATACAAATGTGGCTATTAGCCGCTTTTTAAGTGCAATTTACAAATGTCGTTATAAACAACACAATTGGTGTTTGCACCAACGAAATACAGCAATTCATGTTGCGCTCAAATTAACCTTAAGACTCAAATTTGTTTGGATTACAGGCTTAAATTATATGTGCAGTATTTCTTAAATCCTGTTAAAAAATTGAGCTAATAACAATTATAGTCCCTTATAATGGAGGTAATTTAATGCAACACATTTTTTTTTAAATTATGTAGTATATATGTATAAATCAATTAACTTAATACTAGATAATTAACGTTATATATAGTTGTTTTTTTATATTGTCGTGTTAATTTCAAGAAAATTAACCAAGCCTGATATGCAAATTATAAACTTTAACAACAATTTTAATCTCTTATTTTTTTTTAAATTTTATTTAACACGTGAATTATTATTATAATTACCATTATTGTTTTGTTAATTAATATTGTTTAATTATATATTTTAACACGCATAACAGGCTATCTATTAATATCAAAATATTGCATAAGGTTAATGTTTATATGTATTTAGGTGTTTAAAAATTTACGTTCCAAAGCAAATCTTTTCATTTGGAGCAATTGTGCTTAACGAATAACGTCATACTTATCTACACATTAAATATCTTTGAAACTCGGCATTTAAACGCCCCAGCTTATGAATGTATCGGTCTATGAACAACTTCTAGTATCGGATTTTGTACATAAACCAAGGTCCAAACGTATTTACAAGTAAGGATCGTTTTTTTTAGTTCTGATGTTTTATAGAACTTTCGGCATATTATAAGGTGTGTTGTCGAATTTGAAAATTTTTTTAATTTAATGTTTAAATTTTTTCCCTGAGTACATATTTAACCCAATTTAATATGTTTGCGCCAAGAAAAAAGTATAAGGATTATTTAAAAAAATTAGTTACGAGCATTGTTAGATAGAACACAGCACATGAAATGGAATTGTGAGGACAGCGTCAAAAAGTATTAAAACTTTACCGAAATAGAAATGCTCAAAAGGTCCCGCATATTTTAACAGGTAACATAATACAATTTACCGTATATTGATCCAACACATAGCTCCAGAGAAAAGTGACCGCAAGTGATTTTGTGTTCATGTCCAAGACTTGTATGAAAAGTATTGTTAAAATTTACCAAAGGAATCACGCATGCATCGAATAACCCCAAATTTAAAATAAAATTGATAAAAGATTCTGACGGTGGGCCAGCTTCCGTGCCAGAAACAGGCTCCTAATAAGGTTTCAGAGCAAACATGCCTGATCTGTTGAGGGGAATTTTGGATGTGAAAACATCCACAAAAATAATATAACATTTTATTATATATTTTTTTTAATGACCCTTAAACCGAGAAATTCCAATAAAATATTATTGTATTTATTCTGCAAAATCTGATAGTTTACTAATTATTTAAAAAAAAAAAAATCGGAATCTTATTGTGCAACAAATTGCATATTTTTAGATTTTTTAAAATTCTTTTTTTTTCGATCTATTAGCCCATTAATGGCCATGAGAAAACCACTGAATATTTTTAACACACAAACTAATTTATTCTTATATAACTGTGGAAACAAGTTAAAGTAGCTTAAGTCGAGTTTCAGGCGAATCCAAAATGATGTGTTTGTTAATGCAAATACAGATCAGTTTGGTTTCAACTGAAAATCGACTTAAACTACTTTAACTTATTACCACAGATATATCTAGTGTAGTCGTTTGAGTGTTAATGGGTTAAGCACTAATTTTTTATATCGGATGCTGAATATGGGATATTTCGTGCACTTTTTGCAATAAACAAACAAAATTGACATTTTTAATGTTATTTAGACTGTTTTTTAAACACATCTGAATACTAAAGTTGTTCATTTTTATACTCGTCGTTAAAATGTTAAGTTAAGCTGACGCCAGATTTTTCTGTTATCGCTTTCCCGTTTCGTCCTCAACCCGCTTTCTCGAAAATAGTTTGTAAAGGTGTAACTTGTTAAAAGTCACTTCGATTAAAATACTCTTTCGATACGATACACCATTTTCAAGAAATCGTAAAAAATGTCTTTATTTGCATGGGGCAAGTGGTGCGATTGAATTTTGACGAATTTAATAGTAATATAATTGTAATGAAAAACTTTTTCAACAGTATTTTAAACAGAAAATCGTAAAGAAACTGTTTTTTTTTGTTGCCTATGTTGCCTGAAAAAAAACTACGATATTTTGTTTTCGGGTATATCACTAACTTAACTGCTAAGTTTAAATAAGTTCCATCCAGCCATTTCACGTGACGCGGTAACGTAGAAACAGGCAAAAATTAAACTAAACCCATTTTTGGTCATGACTGATTCAGATCGGTGTCACAACGAAATATGAGGGAAAAATTTTAATAGTACAGAAAAAAATGAATTTTATAATGAGAAAGATTAGCCCTTCAATGCCCGACTTTTTATATTTGGCTGAAAATTCGTTTTCTGAGGGAAAACCACCTTCAAAATTCGGAAAAAAATATTTTAAAAAAATGTGGCGTCTAAAACATCGAAGTTATGAATGGATTTTGAGATTTGTCATCAATGCTAAACTATGCCATAACAAGAAAATGCGTAGATAGAAACAGAGGTTATTTCTGTTATTTGTTTATTTCTTTAGTTTACACCGCTAAAAGTTATAATTATTTACCAGTTTTTATTAGTGAAAAAACGCAATATTCAAAACCAGTGTTTTTTCAAAATGGCTGCCATTTTGGCGATTTTGAAATATTTGCCATAATATAAAAGTTAGCAAATTTTTTCATCAGGACTATCTTTTTTATTGTGTTAATATTATCAATGAAGAGTTTCTTGCTTAGCTAAAACTTGAACGGTGTAAATATTATAACGAAAAATCATGAATGTATCATAAGTGATACCCTTTGGAACTCATCCAACCAGTCGCCAGACAAAAAAACGAACTACACCAGGATGTTTGGGGTTACAAAAGATTTTGATTTCTGCATCCGTCCGTCCGTCTATCCATGAACACGACGACTCTCAAGGGAATTAAGTAGATAATTGAAATTTTGCACAGATAAGTTTCTCGAAAAAGGCAAGATTAAGTTTTTAAGCGAGGAAAATCGGACCATTACTTCTTCTCTGCCCATTACAAATAAAAAAGCTTTTCCCGATTTTCTTAACAAAATGTGTTTAGGATATAATTTTACATAACAATTACATATTTCAAAAATCAATCGGATCACTCCTGATCCCTCGCCCCTGCAAATGGAAACTTTTTTTTAACAAAAATTTGGTTTGATATCATATAGAATCAAAAATGGAGTGTTTTGGAACATTACTGTTTTTGTATAATTTCAAGTAAATTGGCGTGCAAAGGTTAAATAGAACCTTTAGCATTTTTTTACTTTATGTGTTTGGTAAATAAAATCAAAAACGACCAAAAAGCACGTCAAATTTGCTATTATTGTTAGGGGGATATAAATTTTCGGAAGATCTACTTTAAATCTAAATCATTTTCATCGATGGCATTCTTATCTATTGAAGATGTTTGTCTCAATAAATTGGAGTTAGGTGATTCAAAAATATCCATATCATGTTCTTTATTATCCGATAGTAGGGATGTGATAGTAGATGTTTTAGAATCTTGTTCATTTCCACTGTTAGAAGATCCAAATATTATATCTGCGTCAGAAAATGAAGCACTTGAACTGGATAATAAAGTATTACTCCTGACCGATGTTTTGTTGAATGTTGGTTTTTCATTTTGCGATCCCAGACAATCAGAAGTAGGCTTTTTGGTTTCTATTTCTGAAGAATCTAGTATATTTTGCAATGTAGTAGTTTTTCTATCATTATCTGAAGATACCGATAAACTACGCGAAGAAAATAAGGAATGTGCCGACTTATGTTCTTTATCAAATGGATTAATGCGTTCTTGAACTTTGGTTACCGTATTTTGGGGACCACTACTATTAAAAGCATCCAAATCCGAGGCTTTATTATTAGTTAGATTTTTTGAAGAGATTGATTGAAATTTTGTATCTTGATCGGATATTTGAGTTGCAGCGTTGTTTATTTCAGTCGAATTTGGTGCTGGCACTTTGACGTTGGCATCCTTCTCATATTTATTTAAATTTTCTTCATCTGTACTACGACGAAATGGCCCGAAATTCATAGCGTTTTTACTCCGCTTTTTATTCGCTAAATCCTACATGTCACCGAATATTCCCGCAAAAGTTTTCCTTAGATTCTTCATAGTGTCCTCCGCATCTTCTACTACGGAAGCTTGTGCTTGTGGTGGTCTTTGCGCTGTGCGAGAACTGGCAGAAACATTGGATGCCTGCGAAGTTTGTGAATCTCGACGTCCCACTGCATTTAAAGCGCTGGAGGCGGGATCTTCAGTAGCATCTGATAAACTGCTTCGACTACTGAGACGGCCAATAGAACCGACAGCCGGTGAAGATCGCTCTGGTATCGGTGGCGGTCCTCCCATTGGCGCGGGGCGCGGTCCGGTCGGTATCGGTGGGTTTTCTTCAGTTGGACTTCCACCTTTTGAAGATATTGAAGATCTCGATGTTGTTTTCGACATTGGAGGGCGGCATACATTCTAAGTCAAAAGAATTTTAAAGAAAATCATAAAAACATCGAATAACACATGCATACCTGCATCCGTACTGTTACAATTTCCGCAATTTGTCGCCGATCATCCTCTTGGGTATCTCCGATTAACGCAAATGTACTATCCGAAGCACTAAGGATATGCTCTTTTCCATCTTTTCCTACAATTACGGAGAGGCCACAAACTTCCATTCCACCAAAAAGTTCAGATACCTAGAAATTTAAGAAAAAATGTGAATTTGAATTTTTGGCAAAAATCAATTTTCGAAAATACGAGTTGATGAATCAAAAAAGTTTCCAGTGTCAAAATACCCCTAAGCTGTCAGACATTACTAACAAAGGGAGATTTTGGCGCGCTGAATTTTTTGCTGTAATTCGAAGACCTCAATTTACAATTCCAAAAATTTGTGAAACGGATTTTCAGTCGGTAAATTTAGACAGAAAGCTAGTAACATATACCCAAATAGCATTTAAGCAGCCGTGTCCTTTTTTTACATATTTCGTCACCATGCGTGGATGGCTCAGTCAGCTTAGTGCTTACCTCGTAATCCAATGAGCAGTGGTTCAAATCCCACTCAGGGTAAAATAATTCGATTCGAATTTAGAACTTTTCTGTGCATGGACTTTAAAACACGGACCAGTTTGGTCTTCGCCTCCCGGCGCCTGAATGCTCCTTTAAGCACTCTAACTTGACACAATGATCGATAAGGCCATGTACTGTCGGCCAAGTCTTGGTTGCAGTGGGATGAGGGGGTATTCAGTGTGTGAATGATTGTATGAATGAATGTCTTGAGCTGTGCTTCGGCATTAGAAGCAATTTGCCTAAGCTCCTGGCATATATTATTAAAAAAAATGCAAATCGTGACGATAAGCAATTTTTTCAATGGTTTGCCACAACGTAAAAATCCTTACAGCAGACCTAACAAAATCGTACACCTTATCGAAGCACCAGCTAATATATTGGTGTGTGATAAAATAGCGGGAGTTTCTTCAAAATGTGTGCAGGATTAATTATGATTCATCCGCAATTTAGAACAAATCATTTGAACATTAACAGCAATCAAGATATAATAAAAGTTGTTTTGACGCGCGCCACAAAACATCGACGAAAAATATCGTTACAACCTCAGGCGTAAACAATTTCGTGGCCCCTTACGGGGTGGCTAAAGTTTTTAAAACGATAGATATCTAGAAAGTTTTGTTACTGTTCTGCAGTTAACTAGGATACCTTATAAAGGCGTTTGTACTCCAGAAAATATGTGACCAATTTATATAAAATGTTTTAACGGAATTTTATTGACACCCCAAGCGGTTAACCCTGGACCCGTGTACTATAAAACTTCCATTTATCGTGTACTTGGGCACTCAGTGCCCAGATGTAATTCCAATAAAAAATGTATGGCTGGTTTGTTTAAAAATCATAAAAATTGGTTTATTCGTTAAACAAGTAGAAATACAATGGGAAAATATAATTTGCAAAAAGCGACTGAGAATATAGACCACCTCGTAAGCTCGCGAATCTGGTACTCGATTTCTCCAACAAATCATGTACTCCACGAAAGAAAATGCAATACATGACAACAATACAATATAAATATTATAATATAAATAATATAACAATACAATATAATATCTGCATACAAGAAAAATCATAAAAGAGGAAAAACCCAAAGCTGTAATCAAAATAAAAACAAAATTCATACAAAATGTACTGACTTGGGCACTGAGTGCCCAAGTACACGATATCACGCTTTTTTTTTTGACAGCTTCCACAACCCCCCCGAAGATATGCAATTTGGATTTTTTTTTTGTTTTTGTACTCTAAATTTCAGTATCTTTCAGAAATATATTGCATTTCATCATATTCTTTATTAAAAATATGGTTAATTTCGGTTCGAAAATCGTTCTGGGCACTCAGTGCCCAGTACACGGGTCCAGGGTTAATAGACAGACGGAAGAAAGCTTGAATATAAATCTTTTAGGATAAAGAAAACTGTCATTGACAAAGATTTTAAAATAATTACCTCATGCATTTATATAGGAATAAATATTCCATGATTTCAGGATGATCTCGTAGAGTGTGTGATATTAATAACTAGTTTAAATGTAAAAATAAGATTCTACTTTTAAGATCTGAAAAAGATCGTTGAATCTTTTACCTTTAACGGCAGTAACAGGATTTTCAGAAATTGCGCATGATTGATGAATAAAAAATCTCCCATGCAACAACTGAAATTATATGGGACTAGCTTGCATACCTGCCGTTGCAAGGTAAAAGTTTTTTGCAAAAATTTTCTTGCGCCAAAAAAATAAAGAAATAACCTAAAACCTTTTGAAAAAAATCGTTATGCCTTCAGGACCTCCCGTTCCGAATTTTAAAATTCTAACACCGGATTCGTGATCAGCCACCCCGAAAACCCCCGAGTGAAACTTTTCAGCCTCCTATTGTGCAGAATTCATGGCGAAAATCGCGGTTTAAAAACACTCAAACCCCTTTTACCCCCGGTTTACCCCCTTAGCGGTAAAATTTCGGAAAACCCCGCCCACGTGATGGTTGGGACATACTGTGAAAGTTTCTAGTTCTAGGGATTTGGGCTGGGCGTTGATGAGTCAGTCAGTCAGTTAGTCAATCGGGTTAAACGATTTTATATATATAGATTTCAATGGAGTGAAATTGAAATTTTTTTCCTGAAAAATAGCTGTATCTTTTGAATTTATCAATCGAGAACATTGAAATAAATTGGGTTCGATTCCTTGGAATGCCGCGAATGTGCTTAGGTATATTGACCGCACGAATTCCCCTGCTTTCTGGCAACCCTCTCCTTGTATAAACGATTTTTTTAATACAGCAAAAAATACAGTTGTTCCAAAGTATTTTTTTCGCCTGCGGGACACTTTTTCAACAATTTTCCACAAAAGGTGCATTGTATCAAAAAGTGTAGCATTTCTCTTTATCACTATTTTTATTTGCAATTTCTATTGCGACTTTTTATAAAACGTACAGAGCTCAAAAATTTTAGTCGATTTTTGCTTGAGACTGTGTATCTCTTAATTTAAGCCACCTTCTGTTTAAAGAATTTAGCCTGCGGTGCAAAATAATGGTTTTTTATATTCTAAAATAACTGTCATAATATTTGATTTTAAACGTTTGACAAGGACGGACGCTCATAATAACTGTCATAATAACTGTCATAATATTTGATTTTAAACGTTTGACAAGGACGGACGCTCTGATTATAATTGTTAATTTATTCAATTATTTATTTTAATCGTGTGTCTTATTTATTTATTAAATTCTTGTTTGTGAAAAATTTTTGAAGAGCATATTCTATGTAAGTCAAAATATATAAAAAATTTTGTCAACTATTTAGCTAATTTAAGTGTATCGCAAAACAGACAAACCTCCTGAAGAAGCCGTGCGACAGCCGGCGAAACGTCGAGGAAATTATTAATAAATATGACTCTCAACAACCAATGATTTGAGTTTTTACTAAAATCGATGACCGTATAACCCGAAAAAACCTTTATTATTGTTTTTTATATTCTATATGAGATTAGATTTAATATACCATTTGTAACGCATCGAGCTTATCGTCATACACAAAAATAAACTACACCAGGGTGTTTGGCATGACAAGAGATTTTGATTTCTGCATGTCCGTCCGTCTCTCTATCTGTCCGTCCATCCGTGAACACCATAACTTTCGAAAGGATTTAGCTAGAGACTTAAAATTTTATATAGTTGCGTTTGTCGAAAATGGCAAGACTTATGCTAGGATCACAAATGGCTACTTTCGCTGCGCAGTACGAACAAAAACTGTCAATTTTTGCAGCCGCTGAAATTTTACATAACTTTTGGCAAGACTTATGCTAGGATCACACATGTCTACTTTCGCTGCGCAGTAGGAACAAAAACTGTCAATTTTTGCAGCCGCTGATATTTTACATAACTTTTGCCTCTCCCCGATAAAATTGAAATTTTTGTGCGATTATCTTGAAAACGGTGCATCGTCTTGAAAAATTTATGAAAACAAAATGTGTTTTGAATGATTTTACATAAGCGTACCAGATATCAAAATCCAATCGGACTACTTCTTGTCCCCTCTCCCATACTGATTTTTTTTTAAATTTTGTCTGTCCTTATATCGAGTATTTGACGATTGGCCCCTAGCAATTGTAGCTTTGCTTATATTTTTCCTTGATTTCAATCTAAATCCTGTTTTATTTTCTATATAAAATTTGTTGTTCATCTTGTCCCGCATTGGCCCCAAAAAAAGTAGAGCCACTATACCCATAAAAACTTTTGCCAAAGCCCTGTGCTTTAGGCAAAGTAATTATCTAAAGAAAGTAATTATCTACATTCATTAATACAATAAACTATACGTAATATTGTTAATTAAGTACCTCATCAACCCAGTGCTTATATTTTTCTGTCATCGCTATTTGTTCTAACATTGCCGAGCCTTGATTCGTTTTCCAGTTGCCTGAAATTGATTTGCGCCTGTAAATATGAGAAAGTATTATTTGTTTTTATATGATTCACTCATATTTTTGAACTCACATAAATGCTTTATAGTTACAACCAATTTTTTGTATATGAACATCAAACTTGGCATCGATGTAAGTTTCGATGGTACAGTAACATTGACCATCTGTTAGAGCAGATCCAGCTACCAGACCTGCCGAATCTTGTAAAACATGTTGATTATCTATTCGAGCAGATGCCACTCCTCCATGACAATGTCCAACTTTCAGGACGCAGGGAAATTTATTCCAATTAAACTGCAATTTAAAAATATATAAAAACTAACAAGCATAATGAAAATTTGGATATGTAGGCTTTAAATTCCTTTTGCATTCAATTAAATTTGATTGGTTATATTCATATATCTTTGCTATATACGGTATTTAATCAATGTTTAAGCCTTGAACTAGGTACTAAATTTAATTTTAGCAAGATCGTTAAATATATGTTTAAATGATGCCCCAATTCCAATATTCAAAGTTGGAAATTTTCACAATATTTTTGTTATGAAATTACTCTTGCTATGACAATTTCAAGTATAAAATGTGTAATCGCGAAAATAATGTAAAAAACATAACAAAAGCTATAATTGCCAATCTGGCAATCATTGGAGACCCGTATGGTGATATTCGTATCAAAATTCGAACAGTTGTACCAAAATTCCCCTTTGAAGTCAAACTTTCCAATAAGATTTTTTAAAATTTATTCCAATCGGATTTTGATGTATGGGAGTTTTATGTAGAATCATATCCTAAATAACTTTTGTTCTTCCACTTTTTTGATAAGATGTACCGTTTTTGAGATATTCGCAAAAAACGTTTTCGTTCGTATGGGGGGTACCCCCCCTAATGGTCCATTTTTGCCCACTAACGAACTTAGCCTCACATTTTACGAAAAACGAATCTGCGCAAAATTTCAAGTCTCTAGCTCAATCCGTGCGCCCGCAATCCGCGCCACAGACGGACAGACAGACAGACGGACAGACAGACAGACAGACGGACGGACGGACATGCTAAATTCAACTTTTTTCATCATTCTAAACACACTGGTGTAATTCATTTTTGTGTGCGATGACGAGATCTTGGCGTTACAAACGGTAAGGCAAAGTTAATATACCCTTTGGTTTCACCATACGGGTATAATTACAATTGGATGACCACGGAAACTTCGGGTAATTCAAAGGATTCGCGTGCTACAAAGCTCTGACTAATTAAAGAGGTTACCGATTTGGCAGCAGGAATATTAATTTCAATGTGGATATCTTTATTATTGAAAATTTACGAGTAACATAACATTACTGAAATTTGTTGATTTTTAGATCGAAAACCAAACGAATTAATTCCTTTGATGAATATGATAGTGATACCTCAAAAAATATGCTCCCCTAGGGATTTTTGAAAAAAATTTGAAAATATGGGCATAAAAAACCTTATACAAAAAATACTAATTTCTATATCAAGACATTGCCCCTAAACTATTTTTTATTCAGGATGAAAAAATAAAGAAATAGCTTTTTATAGCGTGTTCAAAAGGGCAGATTTATCAGGAAAACCATATCCTTGGGGTACGCAAAATTGTCTGAAGATACATCAAATTGATATTTTATCTTTATATCCATTCTAAAAATGAAAATTTTCAAAGTTAAATAAACTATCGTTCGCCATAAATTAAACTAAAACACGGGTTTAAAAATGAAACAAAACTCAAAAAAATTTCCGGGGTTTTTCGTTATTATGGGAAATTTAATGGAAAACTATTCCACTACGATCTATGTTTAAGTAAAGTTCCACTTCGATCTATGTTTAAAAAAAAATTTTAGCATTTCAAACTAAAACACAGCAGTGATAGGAAATAGCAACAGATTTATTACTTCCTGTCTTAATTTTCATTGACTTCATTAAACTCCATAGGTGCAGCGAAATCTCTCACAGAGAACGTTCAATTTTCGACAAACATAATTGTAGCAATTCGGTGTAAAACTTATTCAGATTTTCGTAAAAATGACTAGAAAACGTTTTTATTTCCTAAATATTTCTTTAATTCTAAATAAATACACATCTCTCTTCGATATTTATACTATGAGACTCTGAGTCTCACTTTTGAGAAATCGTTAGGATTCAAAATTAGGGGTTTAGGGTTAAGTATGACAAAACTTGGAGAAAATAAAATTTCCCACACTTTTGTCTTTAGCTATAATTCGATATCACAACCTGTTACCGAGATAAACCGTTATTTCCAAAAAAAAAACAGTTTTTTGCGATTATCTCGAAAATTAACGAGTTTTTGCTGACTGAATGTATGAAGTGAATTAATGAGAATAGCATTCTGCACAATTTTGTCTTTTACCGTTATCCGTTATATTTTACCGTTATTGAGATATTTAGATTAAAATATAAAAAAATATATTTTTGCAAATTACTTGCAAACTAACGATTTTTCGACAAATTAATTTAAGGAAGAATTGGAGATGTTAAAATTTTCTACCTTTTTTGCCATTTACCGTAAATTGATATCTTTTACAGTTCCCAAGTTATCTCAAATTTTGTACGTTTTTGATATTTTTGAATAAACCAAGAATTTATTGGGAGGTCGTCTTAGGTTGACAACGCGACAGGGCTCTAGCGTAAATTGCGCAGGGTCGTAGATTTTGTAGAAGAAAGTTTTGTGTTGACCACAACTGATATATTTTTATGTGACGAAAATGTGTTTATGTGTGCCGCGAACGACGATGATAATTCTCTCTCGTTCTCTTTTCTATCCGCCATTTCTAATAACCCTGATATCATTGCCTATCCAATTACTCGATTAGTTGTTTTAACTGCAAGAATAACAAAGCTCGCTCTGACATACAGTAAAATTAACTGATGGGGGTTTAGTTTTAAATACTTTTCTTTTAAAGAAATCAATTTTTTTAAATACCCCTTATTTAAAATGAATGGTTTGGCATTTCTTTTTGATATTTTCTCTTTTAATTAAAAAAAGACATTTAATTTTGGACTATAAATGAAAACCAGTTATCTCAAAAGACAGCTCTTATCTCAGTGGTTGAATTTTTCACATTTTTGAAATGAGGCTTACCTTTTGGTTTTTACCTGTTGTGTGCCAAATTTCAACTTTAATTGGTTCTCGAATTTTCAAAAGTTTTTGAGGGAAACATTTTCATTATATGATGTCTAACGATGTAAGAAAAGTATCACCTCATCACTGAATAGAAAAAGCGATGTTTTTCTTCGACAATTTGTTTGTTGGGATCTCATACTTTCTTACGTAGGTGATTTTATGATGTTATTTTCGGAAGAAAATGTTCCCCTACCGAGAGATATTGTGTTTATTCGCCTTATTTTAATTTAATCTGGAAGGCTAGTAAGAAAGAGAGCTGATTCATCGAATTCGAATGCGGTGGTGGTTTGATATGACTTATTACATTCATCAGTACTGCTTGCGTTCGTTATGTGTCCCATTTTTAGTCAAAGTGTGTTTAGTAAACTGATAAAATATAAAATAAAATTTTTGAAGATTGACAAAAATATTTAGGTGATATATTTTACTTTTTCCTTTTTTGGGTTTACTTAAACATTTTGAGTGGTTTGAACAATTTTTGTTAATAAATAAAACGATTATAATCAAATGACTTAATAATATAATGAAGCAGTGATATATTTTTTACAACTTACGCTTATTGGTTTAACAGTGTTAGAAAACTACATAAATTTATGCTTTTAGTCAGCTGATTAAATACAATTCTATTCTTCGATTTTATTAAACTACGCATCTTGGTTAAAAATGCTTTCTCACAATAAAAATCAAATCAAAAATTCAAATTAATCAGACATCAATTCTCAGAAATGTGGGCACATTACCACGCCTGGAAAATCAATTTTCGATATATAGTAAAGGCGGAAGCAATAATAAGCCGAAGAATAAAAATATTTTTTATGGGAACCAAATAATGCAAAAGCTCAAAAATGTTACAATAACTTATTATTTGACCAGTTTTTATGGTATTGGTTTAAAACCACTGTAGGGTATTGCCTTCTAATTGAAACTACATAATTTAGAAACGTAATAAAAAGTGAATCAATAAATCTATTTCTGGCAATTAGCTTTTTAGCGATGGTCGAAAAAATATTTCGAGGGTGCAAAAAGAAATGAACGGTGACTGTATCCTCTGAATATAGATCAAAGTACATACAGGATTTTGTGGTCATACAAAATTTCGAATGATTCCGTTATATAGAAGCTGAGAAATCATGTTGATCCATATTACATGCTGCTCGGAATTACAATATATAGGCTTACATCACTTCAGAATATACACAAACAGTGGGATGTGCACAAACGGTGAATAGTGGTATCATTTTTATACCCTACTGCTTACAGTACCCGACGTTACTTGGATAGTAAGAAAACTTGACTATGAGAAAAATCTTGTTTTCCAAAAGTATTTTGATGCATAGAAAAATAATTTGAGGCATTATTTTCAAGAAAATCGCAAACAATTTTCAATTTGTTTGGGATAAAGGGTATAGGGCGAATTCTCCTAGAACCGACCACTTAAGATTTTTGCATAAGATCTCCGACCAGTTCTTTCTTATTTTTTTTTTACTTAAGTCGTTTTTTTGCCCTATACAGGGGAATCTCGAAAAGATGAACACTAAAAAAACACGGCCGTGTCATCTTTTCGAGATCGTTCATCTTTTTGGAAGGAGTTTTGACTGAAAGAGGACACATGTATGTTACATAAACGTCATTCTAAAAGAAATCAAAGGCAGCAAAAAATTAAAAACAACAAAAGCGTTATGTAAGAACCAGCGTGCATTTCAAAATTCAGTTGTAATGTACATAATATATTTCTTTAGAAATTATATTTTCTGAAAAAAACTACTGATTTTGGTTTGTCGTCGAGCAGAAAGCTGTTTCAATACTGCTTTTTCTCTTAATTTTCGGAGATTTATAATAGTGTCAAAATTGGAGTCGCATTGTTCCGCAAATTTTAAGCAATGTTGACAGCCGCAATTGCATCTGCTGGCAACTGTTTTGTATGAAGAACCCTTTTTTATCTCTTTGACAACATCACATTTTTGTTTTAAGTTTAAAAATCTAACGCGGCCCTTAACTGGCGGGATCTTTGTTGTAGCGAAATTCACTTTTTACTGGAAAAACAAACTCAAGCACTACCACAAGAATATACAGTTACTCCAGAAATATAGTTACTCCAGAAATATCCAAACCCATTGTGTGAAAAAAGAAAAGAAAAGGATTGTACCACGAGGCGTTCATCTTTTAGAACGTTCAGATTCTTCTCGTTCATGTTTTAGAACACTCCAATATTAAAAGTATGCCGTTCATCTTTTTGGGATTTCTATCATTTCGATCGTGCATCTTTTCGAGATTCCCCTGTACTTATAGCATTTTACCAAACAGTTCAAAAATAAGTACGACCCAATCACATCTCCGGTATGAAATCCGTATCAATCAGCACTGGCATTTCTTGAAAGTGTTCGGATTGCTCCCTTGCCAAATGCGGCAATTTCGCTGATTAACGAAGCCGTTGAGCCAAAAATGAGCTTCTTCACTCAGAATGATTTTGCGGTGACAATCCGAATCTTCCTTGAACATATTTAGCACCCAATCACAGAAGTTACATCGCATTAGATGGTTTCGCTGCTTTGGTTCTTGAGTGAATGCAATCTTATAGGCCTTCAGACCCAATTCCTTGCGCAAAATACGTCATAGTGACGTTTATTGGGATATGCCCAACTGTCGCGCCAAGTCTTCGTTGCAGTGGGGTATGGGGAGTATTCAGTGTGTGAATGGATTGTATGAATGGTTGAGTGAATGATGTCTTGAGCTGTGCTTCGGCATTAGAGGCCATTTGCCTAAGCTCCTGGCATAAATATAAAAAAAAAACAGACTTACGAACGGGCGCAATATTTACGACACTCCTAGTGATTCTTTTTCTCACTGGCACTACTAGAATATTATAGAGTGATTGTGTTGATTCGAATCTTTGCACAAGACGTTCAATTGTTCGTGTAGTTGGACGGTTATAACGACCGAAAAATGGAGCTAGCAAACGTAAACTCGTCACACCTGAACCCGAACATTGTTAAGAAATTATCAAAGTTTCATGATTAAATGATATACATTGACTGACTTATATGTCAAATTTTTGCGAAATTTGTTGACGCATTTAAGAAAAATTCTATTGGAAAAATTAATCGTCGCTATTGAAAGACCCTTTATATGGTTCTGTAGCCTAGACCCTCAAAAGGGAGTTGGAAACCTCTCTCAATATCTGCGATCGAAAAATGTCAAGAAAAATTTTAGGCCAGATGGGAACAAGTGGAATATTGAGATCACGGTACACCATCTACAACCTGTATTAAGATGCGAGCATCGTGCATACAATCAAAATCGGGCGTCTGAGATAGGCCGGAAACGTCGTCAGAAGATACGACCAACATATCGAAAAATGAATGCCCAATAAATGGTAATCATATCGAAAAATTTATGAAGACGAAATGTGTTTAGAATATGATATACCATAACCGTTCCAATCATAAATATCCAGTCGGACCACTCCTTTCCTCCTCTTCCATACAAATGGATTTTTTAAATAAAAATTCTGTGTTGATGATTGGCTCCTGGCACTTAAACTAACTGTTTAAAATTTTAATGTATGTGTTTGTTTTTTTTACAGATCATGGACTCAAGAAAATTTTTTGTGATTTTGCTATTTGCAATTTTCATTATCACATGCATTAGAACTGTTGGAAGTTGCTCTTGCAGTCCTGTCCATCCACAGACTGATTATTGCAATGCCGATTACGGTAAGTAGCTTAATTCAATTTAGAGTGACACTTCCGTAGGTTTGCTTGTGAGTGTGATGTTAAATATTATCTGAGGTATACACCATCAAGGGATATGCGGTACTGAGGGTATACAGTATCGAGGTTTTAATGTATATAGATTTCAGTATATAAAAGATTCTTTTTAGTAGGGGGTTTGGTGTTTTAACATGTTGACTGCCACCATGGAAGTGAAAAAATCCAGTCCCAGGCGACAGTAGATTTTTTTTAGACCAAAAGATAATTTCATATTTTCCAAGTAATTCTTGGTTCAACATTAGACACAAAATTCATATGCCAAACATCAAAAAAGAGTTTCCCAAGCCGTCATACAAGTTTCATATAGTTCTGTGCATCCAATGCTTTACCACGCAGCTTATACTAAAGTAAAATGCTGTGATACCAGATGTGTGATACCACACGGCCTAAGGAGCTTATTTCAATATGAAACCACTTTGGTCAACGTGTTAAAACATTGATTTTGGTCATGAAGCCTGCCCGTTAGGAGACTGATAAATGTCACTCGGGGGTATTTGGGGTCGCTGACGTATCTGGTGTTAGAATTTCAAAATTTGAAATGGGAGAATAACGGCGTTTTTTCAAAAGTTTTAAGTTAATTCTGGATTTTTCTAGCCAAAAAAAAACTGATTCAAAAAAACTTTAGCACAGCAAGACGCTTAAAAAATGAATTACACCCGTATGTTAAGAATGACGAATAAATTTGATTTATGCATGTCCGTCCGTATGTCTCCGTGGATACGATAACTTGAGAACGTATAAAACTGAAGACTTCAAATTTCGCACAGTTATTTTTTTTCTCAATTGGTATTTTATGATCAGATCGTATTTTCTCTATTTTAAAAATTTATTATCACTATAAGGTCTCTATTGATTGCTTCGTAATTTTCCTTATATTTGAAATTTTTTTTTTTTAATTTTTCAATTTTTTTTTCTTTTTATCCGAATTGAAAAAACCGTATCTTGCTTTTTTATGTGATGTACAATATCTTAAGAAATCTGTTATTGGAAAAAAATCATAAATACATTATTTAATTTCCATTTTTCAGTTATAATAGCGAGAATACTTCGAAAATCAAATCGAAATAACAGCAATTCTGAAGCTTATAAAATTGAAATAAAAAAGACTTATAAAGTAAGTATAAGAGCATATTCGCAGCTATGAATAAAAAACACACCTTTAAAATGTGTGTGTTTACATTTTGCATCCTCCTTTCAAATTTCCACCACATATCGTGTTCAAAAATTTTCAAAGTATCCGTAATTATTTTTAAAAATACTAATATTTTACTAATTCAAATTTTGTTATATAGACTAACTTGTAATGCGGTCTAAAATGGTTATTTCAGTGAACGCAATACAACAAATGGAAAATAACCGTGGAAAATAAACAACCGAAAACTTGAGCTACTTCTTGACTCCATTGTCTTGACTCTACTTCGTTCGCAGCACCTTCCGCGATTTTTTTCCCAAACTGCGAATGGTGAACAATAAAACCTTATATTTTAGCGTAAAATTGATCATTTTATTCCAATTTCTATATGACATCCATCCATATATTACAATTTTGACCAAATGGGGCGTCTATCCTCTAAGGGCATCTATCCGTGCCATTTCTATTTTTTTTAAATCTTACTTCATAAATATTCAAACAAACTATTAAATTAACATAGTTAACACATGGATCAATAAGTCCCGAGACTAACAATGAAAACAACATTTTTTTTGCCAAATTTTTTTTTATTCATCAATATAATCACCTTTTAGGGTGATACAATCGTTCCAACGCTTTTCCAATTTTTCAATACCATGTTTATAAAAAAAATTATCTTTCGCTTCAAAATAAGCTTCAGTTTCAGCGATGACCTCCTCATTTGAGCCAAATCTTTTTCCCTGGAGCATTTTTTTAAGATCAGCAAAGAGCCAGTAGTCACTGGGGGCTAAATCTGGCGAGTATGGGGGGTGGGGAAGCAGATGAAAGCCCAATTCGTTCAATTTTGCCATTGTTTTCATCGACTTGTGGCAGGGTGCATTGTCTTGGTGAAAAAGGATTTTTTTTCTCTGCATGTGCGGTCGTTTTTTTGCGATTTCCTCCTTCAAACGCACCAGCAAGTCAATATAATAATCACTGTTGATCGATTTACCTTTTTCGAGGTAGTCAATGAAAATCACGCCATGCGTATCCCAAAAAACTGACGCCATGACTTTGCCAGCTGACTGCTGCGTTTTCGGACGCTTCGGACGGCTTTCGCCAGCTGTGCGCCCCTCAGATGACAGCCGCTTCGACTCTGGAGTGTAGTGATGTATCCATGTTTCGTCCATGGACACGTAACGACGCAAGAAATCTTTTTTATTGCGAGTAAATAGCGATAAACAGCTTTCTGAATCATCGACTCGTTGCTGTTTTTGTTCCATCGAAAGCAATCGCGGCACCCACTTGGAAAAAACCTTTTTCATGCTCAATTTTTCATGAAGGATAGTAAATGCACTTCCATATCATATCTGTGTTATCTCAGCAATCTCACTGAGCTTCACTTTACGATCTTTCATTATAATTTTTGTCACTTCACTCACATTTTCCGGTGTAACGGCTTCCACAGGTCTACCCGAGCGTTCCGCGTCATTTGTGTCGGTACGACCACGTTTAAACTCGGCAAACCACCGACAAATCGTTGCTTTTGATGGACAAGAGTCCGGGTAACATTTTTCAATCCATTGTTTCGCTTGCACGGTGTTTTTACCCATTAAAAAACAATGTTTTATCAGAACACGAAACTCGGTTTTTTCCATTTTTTAAACAAACTACAAAACGACTTTACTCCAACCTCGATAACTCAGCTGTTTCTGGTCCGATCGACTTAAAATTTTGACACGTTTCAAGCAAAGGTTAGTACTCTAGAAAGACGTGGTTACTGGTTTACTACGAGCGTCATCTCTGGGTTAGTCTCGGGACTTATTGATCCATGTGTTACTATTTATTTAACCTAAATAAACAAAAAAAAATTAAATTTTTAAAAAATGAAAATAAAGTTAGTTGTAAAAAAAATTTCTGACAGCACAAAACATATTCAGCCATTTATCGCTACAATTTAATGGGTATTGTTCTGGCTTGTAATTTTGTAAATATTCTAGGGACCGAGTGGGTTTCATATTCATTAGTTTGTATCCGCTCTAAATAGTTTAACAGATTCACGGTTCGAGGCATCTATCCCACTAAGGTATCCATCCGTACTCTCTATATACCCTCTATATACCCTCTATATACCCTCTATATACCCTCTATATACCCTCTATATACCCTCTATATACCCTCTATATACCCTTTATATACCCTCTATATACCCTCTATATACCCTTTATATACCCTCTATATACCCTCTATATACCCTCTATATACCCTCTATATACCCTCTATATACCCTCTATATACCCTCTATATACCCTCTATATACCCTCTATATACCCTTTATATACCCTCTATATACCCTCTATATACCCTTTATATACCCTCTATATACCCTCTATATACCCTCTATATTATTATTGGATGGTAAACTTTTTAATGTCTACTGTTTGTAACTTTTTCAGATGTCTGAAACTGCACATCATTTTTTCAGAAAAGGAAAAATACTTACGCCAAAATATGATTCAATGTGTGGAGTAGCCTTCAAAACTGGAAAGCTTTATGTAATCGCAGGACGTGGCCCTATCATAAATCTTTGTAATTATGTTAAAGAGTACAAAACTATGTCAGTTGTTGAACGTCGTGGATTCGCAGGGGCTTACAAAAAAGGATGCCCTTGTTCGGTAAATTCTTTATTTTTAAATAGCTTGTAATAGTTTTTGTTAATTTTTATCTCTAAACAGGTCCGCCTTTGCTTTAATGAAAATTGTGAACATTCCAATGATAGCTGTCAGTGGTCACCTTGGGCAAAATGTGAAACAGAATTTAGTACATGCGTACCCCTTTTTTCTGCCCATGAAAATTCGACTGGCCAACCAAGGAAATGTCATTGGAGAAGAAATCAATTCTATAAAGCTTGTTTATCAGACTTATAATATTTTTTATGATCTATATTTGTGTAAATCAATCGCAGAGATTGCCTTTTTAATATATTTATCGCTACTTAAATTATATTTAATATATTTGATGAATTGCCTTTAAAAACACGTTTTATAATTCAAAAATATGACTTACCAATTCCTTAGGATTCGGGAAAAATGTTTGCTCTATTAAAGGAAATGCTTCTTTTCCGAGCCGCCGCTGGAGCTGTAAAAGGTGAGCGAAAACCCATGGCTTGTCCTAAAATAATTGAAAGAGAAAAACTAAGTTTGTCGGTTTTTTTAGTTTTAATTAAATATTTTTGAAGCACAATTAAATGGTCGGCTAAGCATTGATAGAAATCGTCGTATAGAGTTTCAAGACCTTTACTTTTTTACTGTATGGCTGAGGCTCCCAACCGGAAATGTGCCTGGGCCTAATATAGCTCCTTTTAGAGGGCGTAAAACAAGTTAGAATTAATATTTCAAATTATGGTTATATAATTTTAAAGCGATTACCCAAACAAATGCGAGATGAACAACAATACAAAAAACATACATATTGGTTACTAGGGTGATTATCGGTACCCTTAAAGGATGGCGTATTTTCTATACAGCCCTCTACGCATAATCAAATAAGTAAGAAGCAGACGACTTCGGCTTGGCCACGACGACGATCGTGACCAGATATGCTGTTCAATTTTTGTTTCGTTTCATGTTTTCATTTTCTAGTTTCTGATGATGAAAGCGATTTTTTGGAAGTGATTTAGAATTATTTTTTAACCGACTTCCAAAAAAGGAGGAGGTTATCAATTCGTTTTGGTCCAACTTTATTTATTTATTTATTTATTTATTTATTTATTTATTTATTTATTTATTTATTTATTTTATATCTGTATGTTCACGCAGTACTTGGGTGCCGTTGCATGGATTTTGTTGAAACGTTGGTGGATGACAGAGTTCACTCCCTAGTTGGTCCCATTTTAATTTCCCCTCTCTCCGACGTTTCCCGGCCTTCCCCTCCCCTGTCAACTCCCAATCGGATGGTCCGATCGATCTGAAAATTTGTATGCGTACATTTTGGGGGACGGCTAGTGTTTTCCCCTTATCTATTTTCCCCTACCCCTTTCGCTTCTTAACCCCTCCCCTGTCAACTCCCAATCGGATGGTCCGATCGGTCTGAAAATTTGTATGCTCACATTTTGGGGGACGGCTAGTGTTTTCCCCTTATCTATTTTCCCCTACCCCTTTTGCTTCTTAACCCCTCCCCTATCAACTCCCAATCGGATGGTCCGATCGATCTGAAAATTTGTATGCTCACATTTTGGGGGACGGCTAGTGTTTTCCCCTTATCTATTTTCCCCTACCCCTTTCGCTTCTTAACCCCTCGCTTCTTAACCCCTCCCCTATCAACTCCCAATCGGATGGTCCGATCGATCTGAAAATTTGTATGCTCACATTTTGGGGGACGGCTAGTGTTTTCCCCTTATCTATTTTCCCCTACCCCTTTCGCTTCTTAACCCCTCCCCTATCAACTCCCAATCGGATGGTCCGATCGATCTGAAAATTTGTATGCTCACATTTTGGGAGACGGCTAGTGTTTTCCCCTTATCTATTTTCCCCTACCCCTTTCGCTTCTTAACCTCTCCCCTGTCAACTCCCAATCGGATGGTCCGATCGATCTGAAAATTTGTATGCTCACATTTTGGGGGACGGCTAGTGTTTTCCCCTTATCTATTTTCCCCTACCCCTTTCGCTTCTTAACCCCTCCCCTATCAACTCCCAATCGGATGGTCCGATCGATCTGAAAATTTGTATGCTCACATTTTGGGGGACGGCTAGTGTTTTCCCCTTATCTATTTTCCCCTACCCCTTTCGCTTCTTAACCCCTCCCCTATCAACTCCCAATCGGATGGTCCGATCGATCTGAAAATTTGTATGCTCACATTTTGGGGGACGGCTAGTGTTTTCCCCTTATCTATTTTCCCCTACCCCTTTCGCTTCTTAACCCCTCCCCTGTCCCCTAATCGGATGGTCCGATCGGTCTGAAAATTTTTATGCGTATATTTTGGGGGGCAGCGAATCCTTCAACCCTCAAATTTCTAATGTTTAGAAGTCTGTAAGGTTAACGAAAGGTTTCTGTCGATCTAAAAAATGTTGGTGACCAAAATTTTTGCTGTCGACCTCTAAAATTTAGTTTACAACTTACTGTTGCCATCCCTAAAAATTCGCTGTTTGGAACGATTAAAGTTTTGCTCTACCCATTTCCTAACATTAAATAGGTATATCCTATAATATAATACTAGGACTGTCGTCCTTCTGTCTGTCAGTCTGTCTGTCTGCACAATGGATCTCGAAAACAGGCCTAACGATTTTCATGAAACTTGGGTGTTAGGGATTTTCGGGGACAAAAATACGATCTAGATAGGTATCCCCTCTGAGAAAATTCCCCTTCGACACTCCTCGCCTGGTATCTTCGAATTCGGTGGTCCGATCTTAATGAAGCTTTACAGTATTACTAAGAAGGCTAAGGGGTTTGATTTTCCACTACAAAACCTGACTTTTCCCTCCCCTCGATACCCCTCGCCTGGTATCTTCGAATTGGCTGGTCCGATCTTAATGAAACTTTCCAGTGTCACTAAGGGGGTTGAAGGCTATCGATTCGTAACGCCGTTTTCGCACGTGGGGCGCAGCTCTACCCATTTCCTAACATTAAATATATCTATATAATATGTATAATACCAAAAGTCACTAAAAATTATAAAATAAAAAACTTTTTTCAAAAAAAGTAAAAAAAACCGACTTAAAAATGCACTAAAAAGGAAAAAATAATTTTTTTTTGGAAGTTGGTGCCAAAATAGAAACAAACAATTTGCTCTCTTTTATTGTACAATCTAAAAGTGCACTAAAAAGGAAAAAATAATTTTTTTGGAAGTTGGGGCCAAAATAGAAACTTAAAGAGGACTTCTATTCATATTTCTTGAGTGTTACTTTTACAGCTATCACCAATTCTATTACTGCTATCCAAATGAAAATATTTTATCTTTCGTGACGACATCTGACAAAAGAATATTTTTTTAATTTTAACGGAGCTTACCCAAAAACAAAAGAATATTTGTTAATGTTGACGTGGGTTAAGGGCAACGTGCCAAGTAAGGAACAATACCGCTGAAATTTTTATACCCGTATGGTATGGAATACCAAAGGGTATACTAACTTTGCCTTACCGTTTGTAACGCCAAGATCCCGTCATCACACACAAAAATGAATTACACCAGTGTGTTAGGAATGACAAAAGATTTTGATTTCCGCATGTCCGTCCGTCCGTCTGTCCGTCTGTCTGTGAACTCGATTGCGGACGCACGGATTGAGCTAGAGCCTTGAAATTTTGCGCAGATCCGTTTTTCGTAAAATTCGAGGCTAAGTTCGTTAATGGGCGAAAACGGTCCATTAGGGGGGGTACCCCCCATACGAGCGAAATCGTTTTTTGCGAATATCTCAAAAACGGTGCATCTTATCAAAAAAGTGCAAGAACAAAAGTTATTTAGGATATGATTCTACATAAAACTTCCATACATCAAAATCCGATTGGAACAAATTTTCAAAAATCTCATTGGAAACTTTGACTTCAAAGTGTAATTTTGGTACAACTGGAGCGCGTTCGTCGACGCATTGATAGTCGTAGTCGTAGCTAGCAATAGCTAATGACGTCAATCTGTCATAGCTCGCCGTAGTCAACTATAGTCATGTGCACCACGAACGACCATAGTCATAGTCGTAGTTGCTTTTCGATTGACAGCTCACACACACACTGAAGAATGAACAAAAGCTCCAATTTTTTAAAGCATATCGCTATTAATTTTCATCTGCGTAAATATTTTTATGTTCATTTTCCTTTTTCTTTTCCTAAAAACTAAACTCAAGCTGGAATTTTGACATTTATGTGTGAAACATAATTTACACACTGTCTATGTGTGTGTTAGCTACGCTTGACTATTTCTAACTCTACTCACCGAGCATAGTCAGAAATAGTCAACTACCGTAGTCGACTATTGGCATCCACGAACGACCAGAGCTGTAGCTAAGTAGTCAGCTACGGCGTTCACGAACGACCGATAGTCACAAATAGTCAACTATAGCTGACTATTTTGCAACGGCGAACGCGCTCCAGTTCACTTAAATCACCATACGGGTTTTCAATAATTGCCAGATTGGCAAATATAGCTTTTGTTATGTTTATATTATGTAGGTAGGCTGTAAAAAAAAATTGGTTTGAATCTCATCTCTGTGACTTATTAGAAAACAAAAACTTTTGGTACAATTCAATAAATAATAATTTTATTTATTAGAAATTTTTTAATTTTATATATTGTACAATAAAAGAGAGCAAATTGTTTGTTTCTATTTTGGCACCAACTTCCAAAAAAAAATTATTTTTTCCTTTTTAGTGCATTTTTAAGTCGGTTTTTTTTACTTTTTTTGAAAAAAGTTTTTTTTGTAGGACCTATTGTATATGAAATTTTCTTTACAGAAAATTTTTGCGCTTCGAAAAATTCTATCGTCGATCTATTCAACATTGGGTGGTAAAACTTCTATGTATATAAGAAATGAAGGTAGACACATACTAAGGGAAAAGGAAAAGATAGATAGCGTAGATCGTAAGGTTTGACATCTGTTGATAACATAACCTTGAAATATTAGTGAATTTTTATCAGTATAATTTATTCTTTTGTGTGCGAAAATGTCGACTTTTGAACAGAATAAGCCTCATTTGCGGGAGTTGCTCAAACCGAACGAAACCATTACTGGGGCTGTCTACCGAACACAATTGATGAGATCGACACGACAAAGTTATTGATAATGCTCGTCCACATGTTGCGTCGCCGGTCAAAACCTACCTGGAAATACTAAACTGGGACGTCTACCTCACCCGCCATATTCTCCAGACATCGCCCTTTCCGACTACCACATGTTCAGATCGATGACACATGGCTTGCCTGAGCAGCACTTCCGTTCTTACAAAGAAGCCAAAAATTGAGTCGATTCGTGGATAGCCTCAAAAGATGAAGCATTCTTCTGACGCGGAATCCGTATGCTGCCAGAAAGCTGGGAAAAGTAGTGGCAAGCGATGGACAACACTTCGAATAGAACATAATGTACCATTATTCACAAAAAATGCGCAATTTTTGATAAAAAATGGCGGAATCCAATTTGTACACCTAATGCTAATCCCATCGAAATATGTGGGGGATTATGAAGATGCTTCTCGCCGGAAAGCCTGTCAATTTGAAGCAGAAAAACTGGTTCAAACGCAGAAAGACTATGCCAAGAAAATGCCAGACTATACTTGACAACGATGAAGATTAGGCATATTAAATACTTGCGATTTGTAATTTGAAAGGTGCTTCAGTGTAAAACAAAAAGTGAATAAATATCTTTTCCACTTTGCAAAAAAAACGCGGTTCTTTTTTTCTGACACAGACTATATATAATTTATATATATAAAGAGTCAATAAGGACGCAAGGACGCTTCAATAAGGACGCTCGATTTTCAAATGTAAATAAATCAAGTTGGTGTCACACCAATTTCCTTCCTTTCTCCCTCCCTCAAGGTAAACGATTTTTTTTTATTTGAAAAAATATGTTATGGCATTAAGTGTGGAACAGTGTTGTGCCGCGTAGTCTACGTGATGTAGACTACACCATTGTCTACGCGTAGACTATTACTGTAGACAATGGTCTATTCTCTACGCGTAGACAATGTAGACAATCAATAAAATAAAGGATAGCTGATTTAGTTTTAAAATCTCATTTTCTTTAATTAATTTTAACATAATAAAGCACAATTTCCAGGAAGCAATCGCCAAATGCTGTAATGGAGAACTTCGGAGCAAACTTTAGTGGCAATTCTAATTCTTTTCATGCAATCTAAGCGGCTTTTTTTTAATTTTTGCAATTGAAATCACATTGAATTCTAAAATCTTTTTGCTTTACACATTTTTCAATATAACGAACCGTTTGTTTAAAAAACTGATTAATTTGTATGGGAAGACTTTGCTCATTTAAGAATATCTTTTTAATTTGTTCGAAAAACACGTTTGTTTCTAGTCTTTAGCTTAATTCCGTTGAGAGTTGTTGTATTTACAGATAGACGGAAATCTATACGGAAGTAATTCAAATCAAATAAAGTAAATCAAATACCCCTAGTGGAGTATAAAAAATATTAAAAATAAAAACTACCAAAACTAATTCAAGAATTTATTTTTTGCGCTTATATGTATTTTTAGCGACACTAGCGGCTCGCCATTTCTTGTAATTGGCCATTTCCTATATATTATAGTATTAGATATATGACTCACTGATGACTTTGTTTTGACAGATATGAGAAAGTCTACATTGTCTACGCAAAGTCGACATTGTCTACGCCAATGTCTACATTGTCTACCCCAAATCTATTGTCTACGCTATTGTCTACACTAAAGTGTAGACAATTAAAGTCTACGCGTAGAGGAACAACACTGGTGTGGAATATAACGCCGTTCGAATATCCGCCGCGACTTTGCTTGGTGGCACGTATTCGGGAGGTCCAATTTTCGATTACTTTGTCGCATAAATCTGGCTAAATTTGCTGGATGCCGTTCGGTTATGTTGGCTTTGAGGGCATCAAATGTTTCCGGTTTATTCGCATAGACCCGCGATTTAAGATAGCTCCAAAGGAAGAAGTCTAAAGGCGTTTAGACGAACGATCTCAGTGGCCAGTTCACGTCACTGCCGCGCGAGATATCCATGCCCCAAAAAGCTCGTGCGGAATGTCCATCGTAGCATGCGCTGTGTGGCATGTAGCCCCATCCTGTTGGAACCACATATTGTCGGTATCCATATTACCCAGTTTAGGCCACAAGAAGTTACTTATCATCAATCTGTAGCGCTCGCCTTTGACGGTTATGACAATGCCAGTTTCTTTTTGGAAGAAATACGGACCGATGATTGCGCAAAACCAAAATCCGGACCAAACAGCGACATTCTCGGGATTCGTTTGGTGCTGGTGTATCTGGTGTGGATTATTTATCGACTCGAATTTAGCCACCAAATGTCGAATAGTCAACTCGACAGGATGGTTGTGGCGAGGATAAAAATCACGGAAAGTTTCTCGAACGGAGCACTGATTTTGAAAACAAAATTTGATGATTTTCACACGTTGTTCAATGCTATAACCTTCCATGGTTATTTGTCATACAGTACGAAACAATTCACAACAAATTTGACAGATGTTGCTTTAACAACATGGCCGCTATAAACTAACAAACTTCGAGCGTCTTTATTGAAAGGCCCTTATATATATATATATATATATATATATATATATATATATATATATATATATATATACGTACCGCTTTTGATATAACGTATCAAATCATTCGGTTGAATGTCCAGATGGTCATAGAGTATATTTAAAAGAAACAAGTATACCCTACATGATGAAATTACCATAAATGCAAAAAAATTTATATTATAGCCTAAAGATGAGTCGTAGCGGCAAGCAATTTTAGGCTATTAGGCTATAGCCAACTCAATGTTCGCCGTACTTCTTACTCACTCGTCTGATATCTTCTTAACCTTTAGAGCAATTTTAACGCAATTTAAGTTTTAGGAAGGTTTTCCCTTCAGGAAGTTTTTCGCCCACCAATATCGACCCCCTTCTGACTGTGAATCTCTCTCCTGATATTGCCTGATCCGTCACAGCAATTTTGACGTGGTACGCGTCATTGGATAAATTGTCCCTCAAGTAAGGTTTTCGCCCACTGAAATCTACCACTCCCCTTGCATGCAAACCTTTCTCTCATTATCTCCTGAACCTTTAGAGCAATTATGACGCGATTTGCGCCATTGAATAAATGCCCCCCTGAGGAAAGTTTTGCTCCACCTAAAGCACGACCTACTCCCATAGCACATTTCAAAGATAGCGACAACACTTCTCTTTTGTTAAATGGCATAAAAATGTTGTCGTAATGAACGGAGTTGGGCTCTACAACAAAAAACAAGATATTATATTTCAATAATAAAATGTAGGTGACTTCACAATGCTTTCATTTATGATTTAAAATTGTATACTGTACATCAACAACTTTTAAATAGAGAAAATTAAAAAAAATCTATGCTTTAATGCATTTGCAGTTTTAGATGTGACAAACTCCTAGGCTACCAAGCAAAAGCCAAACATATTTTAACACTTGGACAATTGTTCGGTTGCTTTAGAGCTCAACACCATTATAAATGATTTTGTAAGTTATTAAAATATCATACCTGAAACTGGTAGATCGAATGCAACGAATTTATACTTGGAACTCCACCATATTTAAGACCAAGTAAAGTAGACCTAAAGTCTTTAGAGCCATCTCTTGGGGGCTGACGAATCAATACAAAATCTGGCCTAAATGAACGCGCCACCTGAAAAATAAAAATTATATTAACTGCAAAAAGTCTAAATCCATTTAATCAAAATTATAATCAGTTGGATTTTTCGTTAAACTTTACTCGCGTTCCAAAATACTAAAGTCGAGCTGTCACAGCTAATCTTACTAACTTTGCTCCGGAGAAGAGTAAATGTATCTTTATCCAGTCATTTTGCAGCGCTAGTAAAGTTAACTGCGCTGTTAAAAGGGTTTTTACGGTATTGTTTGCAAATTAAAGCTGTTATTCACTCAGAATCATATAGAACGCAATTT
The DNA here is from genome assembly GCA_964034945.1 of Chrysopilus asiliformis. Taxonomy (NCBI): domain Eukaryota; kingdom Metazoa; phylum Arthropoda; class Insecta; order Diptera; family Rhagionidae; genus Chrysopilus; species Chrysopilus asiliformis. Next base: position 47,486,443 of record OZ035961.1, read on the forward strand.
TGCTAAATTCCAATTGGAGTCATGCAACCCAATTGTATCTAGAAAAATTGGTCTGAATTGGATTCCAATGTATGAGAATGTTGTGTAAAATCATACTCTAAACACTCTTCTAACAATTTTTTTTTTGAAAAAATGAACATTTTTCGAGAAAATCGCAAATAGTTTTTGTGTATGTGTTCAATTTTTCCCATTTTTGCATGCAAGTTAACTTTTACCAAAAGACGGATCTGTGCTAAATTTCATCTTTCTACCTCACCTAGTTCTCTAAGTCCTCAATTTGGTATAGAAAATATCAATACAAGCACGTTTTTTCTCTACCGGCTTTTGTCGTAGATGCCTCACCCGATTTAATTGGTAAGGTATAACATTGTAGATTATGCAAAAAATGCTCAAAAACCGTTGGTTTTAACCACTGTCCAGATGTTTAACCTTAGCAAATTTCAGTACTCTAAACGAAAAAGTGGACTTCAATAATATTTAGGAGGCTTTATTTATGAAATTGTTTTGTCCAGTGTTCAAAACGCTCCAATTACAAATTTTTCATTCTTCTCCAAAAGACCAATTGAAATAATAATAATTCTAGTTTATTCGCAATATACAATATTGCGATGAAGAATAAAAACTACTCTCTAGGGAACGAAATTCGATCACTTATTTACCTTAATGTACATAAAGTCACTTATTTACCTTAATGTACATTCCTTTTGACTATTCTGGTTAACGAACTGGAGCCGTCATCAGAAGAATGCTCTACGGAAGAGCGAAAAAAATAATTTCGCCTGCGGTGCATATTTATTACTATTTTAAAAAGCATTTCTCTTAAACTCTAAAACATTAGTAGAAAAACTTGTTTTGTACTTTTTAGTGCATTTTGAAAGTGTGTAAGATTAGAAATAAATATTCTGCGATACTAAATTCATGTTGCAGAATCGTTTACAGTACGACACAAAATTCTGAACTTATTACTAAAAGCGCCGAAACGTGATTTTTTTCATATGTGATCAATGGAATAAATTCAAATTCTGAGAACTTTTGTTAGGTAAACTTATTCTTCGACACGTGAATAAAATTGACGGAATAAACAGTGCATAAAATTCGCGTAGAAATTCCGGCAAAAATGGATAATGTAAACTGACCCCAAAGCATGACTTTACGTAACTATTCGATATTACTGTACTATTTTTTTTTAATTATATTTTTTTTCTAATTCTCACCTTAGTGCCTCCCCTAAAAATCGCCATTGTAACAACAACACCATTCTCTCCACTTGCAGTAAGTGAAATTTCCTGAAATTAAGAAAGCGTAAAAATCGAAGACGGACTAATAAAATTGTAGAACTTGCCTTGAACTCAGCTTGTTCAACTCGGATGTCATAGTCACCATGCAACCTCTTTCCACGAAAGTATTTTGACCAATCAGTGTTCTGATCATCGAAGACGAGTAAAGTAAAGCATTTATCTTTGTTGAATGCTGGACGAGTTGCACTTTGGACTGCAGCACCTTTAAATGTTACATAATAAGAGTAATTCATCGAATTTAATTATTGAACTTACCAATAATTGATGCCCCTTGGTCACGTGCTGCGCCAGTTAAGCTTTGAACTCGTTGCAGAAGACTTTCTCTTGATTTGGCTGGACTCGATGGTGCGCTTGTTCCACGAGCTACTATTGGATTTTTGCCAAAATTTAGCGATAGCTCTGGAGCAGCTGTGGTTGGTTGAGGTGGTGGAGCAACTCCGCTTCCATTTGGTGGGGGCGGCGGTGGCATACTTGGTGGCCCACCAGCTTGTGGTAGAGGTTGTTGTTGCAGGGGCTGCGGAGAACCCCCGGTTTCTGTCACGTCACCATCTTCACATTCGGAAGATAAATCTCCCGAACTAAATCTTAAAAGTGGTCCAAATTTAGATATTTAAAACTTGAAAAATGCTGAAGTACTTCACCTTCGTTTCAAGTAATTGACATTAGAAGTAAAGCTGTTACGAAAGCTTGAAAAATTCAGTGTGGCGGTTTTATATTCCTGAGAAGGAGTTTAATTTTATTATTACTTTTAAACACAACTTAATTTTCAATTTTTATTTATAAAATCAAAAACTAAAAAATAAATACTGGAGGATCGCGCCTTGGATTTAGGGTCTCTGAATCCAATTCCGCCGTTAAGAAGTCTAAAAGAATAATGGAAGGTCCAGTAAGGATAATGTGATTATCCTTTTCGTTAAACTTGCTAGAAAAAATTTAATCTGGGGTTTTTTGGGTCGCTAAATCCAATTCGAATTTAAAAAAAAAATGTGAAACAAGTTTTTTAATGTTATACTTTTTCAAAATGCACTAAAAAGTACAAAATGAATTTTCCAACTAACGTTTCAGGGTTTCAAAAGAAATGTTCTTTAAAAATGTATGTTTTGATAAAAATATAAAGTGGGTGCTGTTGGAACAGTGTGAAACTGCATCGCCACTGTGGTTTACGCCTAGCTCGAGTAGCTGTGTGATTAAAAAAGTATGTGTGCTGAGTTCAAGGAGCAAATGCAACGGCACACACTTTTTTTTATCAACGTAAACAATTTCAAAGAAAATTTCTCTTGAAACCCTAAAACATTAGTGGGAAAACTGGTTTTGTATTTTTTAGTGCATTTTGAAAGTGTGTAACATTATAAATAGTTACCGTTTGGCGTTAACGACATCATCGGTCTAGACTGCTATCACAACTTCTGCTGCTCATGTGTTACAACGTAAAAACCTTACAAATATTCCAATTGATCCATGGTTCGCAATCCATGGTTCACAATCCATGTAAAGCAATAGGTGCGAAGCGAAAAAGGAAGTTGTTATGAAACCTCAATTGAGGCCCAGTCCCACTATGGGATGCAGCGGTATTTAAAGAGATAATACTAGAAAACTTGTTTCTCAAATGGTTTTTTTTATCATTCAGTATTTTAAAAGTCGAACGGAGACGTGCCCGATAACTCAAATTTTGGATCCAAACAATGTTTTAGGGTTTTTTTCAAGCGATATGTAAAGGACCTTTAACTAATTCACCTCTCTCTATCTTCTTCGCGACCGTTAACTCATATCCATAAGTTCTACGACTTTTCAAATATTCCCTCCATATCCTCGTTTTAAGCAATGCAAAATCGATTCGGTTTTGGAGCTTGCTATAAAAATATTTTTCAAAATAATTTTATTTTCTTCTAATTCGTGCCAGGTTTTCTAAAAATTAGATCGCAAAATGGAGGCATTCTTGAGCACTTTTTACAATAAAAATGGTCTCAAAAATAACAATTTATTGGAGAAAACAATTGCACAGATACACTGCTTCTTTTTCACTTACACAAAGTGAAAAAAAATCATGTATGGAAATATTCTAATGACACTCGTGCCAAAATTTTTGCACGGTAATAAAAGTACTGATTCATTTAGACTCGATTATACTACAATAGAAGTACCCTAGTCCCCAGCTAATGTTGACTAGCTGATTCTGATTATATTAGTATTTAGTCAAGTGGCAAGTGATTAACTTCCCAACTAGCAATTTCAGTTGCAGATTCTTGTCTATTGAAATTGTCCGCAAAATGAGGTTGGAGGCACATTTCAGTTACTCCGATTGTGACTATAATCTATAAGGGAAATGTCCCACTGGCGCATCAGCTGCTGCAGCTGACTGATCCCGACATCAGGTCGGGCAGCTGCAGGAACTGATTCAATCAGTTGACATGGCACACTGAATTGGGATCAGCTGACCTCAAACGTCAAAATGTCGGACTCGGAGGAAGAACTTCTCCTTATTTCTCTGCTAAAAACGGAATCTGTGCAATCGTACAAGCATCTACCTTTTCCTACAGCTTGTACGATTCCTGTGTTTAATTTTTCCTATTCGATGGACATCGTATTTATTTTCTCTTGTTCAAAAGTTTATTAGTTAAACAGATTTGTCAAAGTTTTATGATGTCCCCAACTAGTAATTATTTTAAAGTCAACATTATATGAAGTAGAGGGCCTATAACCTAGATAGTGGCCATGCTACCTTAGTAGACTGTGCCACTGATGACAATTATTACCGCCAGACGAAAAAAATATTGAAAATTATCATTTTATTTTATTTAATCTAACAAAAATGACATTAGAAACTACCCGACATGTTCCTGATATCAGCTACAATTAGGTCAGTTCAAAAAAGTCAGCTTTGTGTCCCAGACATGCAGCCGCACATTTTTTGCAGTGTGCCATGCGCCATTGGATTACATGTGCAACTGATATCGGGATCAGTCAGCTGCAGCAGCTGATGGCCAGTGGGACATATCGCTAATACTACTAAACGGTAATATTTTAACTTGTTTGAAACGTAGATATGACACGCGTCCTAACTTTGTGGTTCCGACCGCGGATCCAACTGAAAAAAAACATATGGGAAAAGTTTCACCAAAATTGCATGCTCCAGTCCCATATTTATGGGAAAAATTACATACTGGCCAAATATGGGAGTCATTCCCAAATTTTTAGGACACATTCCAACAAAAAAATTGTCGTATTCTTTTTTTGTGTAATCATTCCCAAAATTATGTGAGGGATTATTGTATCAGACATGTTACAACAAAAAATTTGGCAACATTCCCTTTTGTAAGGGGACTCAATCCTAAAATGAAAGGAATGAATCCTATTAAACATTGTAATGTCTCTATTGATTATTGGACTGTCTCCTATATATATGTATATGCGCGAGATTCTCATTTGAAATAGGATTGTCTCGAAGGGTGTTGCTAAGTTGGCGGGAAAACGAACAATACGATTAAAAGAGAACCGACGATGCACTTTATATTCACGATTTCAAAGCGCTTTCAATGAAATAATTGTCGCCGAGGGTTGTGGTGGGAGAGGGATAGGATCGGAAAAATGTATAAAATAAAAACGGGTGGACCGATTTGCATCAAAGTTTTTATTACAAGATAATTGTCGCAGAGATTGTGACCTTGTTATGTCAAAAATAGAGCCAAGAAAGCCAAGAAAGCAAGAAAATAGAGCCAAGAAATAGAGTCAACAGTCACATAAAACAGCTATGGATGAACTTGAAAGATTTAGAAGCTCCTAAAAAGTGTGAACTAAGAGAATAGAAAAAAATGCTCTTAAAAGTATAGAATAACACGCTTTCATACTCGAGCCATTCACGTCGTATTGATTTTGAAGCCTTAGACCCCGTTCACATTGGTTGAAATAGTCCGCCTAATTCTGACAGAAACTGGCAACATTAGGGCAAGGTGAGGAAGTGGGGCTCAGTCCCACTTCCTCACCTTGCCCTAATGTTGCCAGTTTCTGTCAGAATTAGGCGGACTATTTCAACCAATGTGAACAGGCTCTTAGCACCTAATGACAAATATGAACGTGATAGAAAGTTTAATCAGCAACTCCCCTCACCTACAAGCTTTCAAAATCCAAATCCAATCGGGGAGTTTGATATTTGGGAGGCCCCTTCGCCTTTGCCATTTCAATTCCAAATTGAGAAGTTTGATTTCCCAGATAAGAGGTGCTACGGCTTCAAAAACAATTCACATGACTGGAGTATGAAAGTCATATTTTTTATACTTTTTAGAGCGTTTTTGAAACCATTTGTTTTGATAAAGATTTCAGGCGGGTTTTATTCATATTTTCCTCATTAATTAAATGATAGTAAAATAAAAAAACATCTTACCTGTGGCGGGGCGCAAATTCGCCCACACCCTCCAGTTGCTATAGCACTAATACTGAAAACAAATCACACGACCTCTCGCTTTTGTCGCTTAATATAAATCCTTTTTAATTTTGTTGTTATTTCTCCTGTTGCTAAAAATCTCAAATTGTATTGTTCTCTGAAATTTCAAGAAAAAATAATTACATTTTTTTTAATTGGCAATATGCTATTTTTATCAAAAATCTTTGTCGATTTCCTTGCAAACGGATAATTATTTTAAAAGCTTAGTAAAAATTTAAGTATTTACAATCCCATTTCTTCCTGGCCACACATAAAGTATGGCCAGGAAGAAATGGGATTGTAAATACTTAAATTTCACTGAAAGTGCACTTGAAAACATCGATTCAAGCAAAACACGGAAAAGAAACTATTTTCTGGCTTAGCGAAAAATTAAATGTTCAAAGAAGTTTGAGACAGAATTTGTGGCCAATGCTTGTATCTCAACGTAGACACCACTAAGATAATTCAACGTCGAATAACTTGAAAAATTGTATCATTGAGCTTTAGTAAAATGTACAACTTTCAGGTAGCCTGAAAGCAAGTAAAGTGATCCAGCCACTGGACAAAAATTATTCATTCGTTATAAAAGTAACGAATAGTCCACCGCCAAAATGTTATTCACGATTACTTATCAGATGTATTTGATACCAGTTACACGATCACGACGAATCAAGCTAAACAAATTAAAACTCAAACTTGCATCCATCGGTGCAGTGTCACCAGCCCCAGCGTCGCCATCAAAATGATAGATAGAACAATAAGAAAACAGAAAGCAAGTGTCAGCTATGCGCATTGGATACAATTGTATAATTTTGAATACATTTTTTTGAAAAATTGGTTTTGGATACAAAGATTTTTTTTCCTGAAATCACTGAATACATTTCGTTAAAACGTCCATAAAATGGATACGATTGGATACAATACCAATTAAAAAAATTGCGCTGCAGGAAAAATTTCTTTGACCAATAGCTAGTTTTAAAGGAGACAATACCAATTTTTGAGGACACCCTATTTTAAGTAGTACTATTATTTATTCATTCAATCATACAGATATTCCTCATAGACTATTACAGCAAATTATTTACACGAAAAGTTACAATTTATAATTTATATTACTTGAAATTTTTTTCTTTAGGACATCTAATGACACATTTGAGTCTATTACATTATGGTTTTTATTAAAACTACACATTGACGAAACAGGTATGTTTTTCCATAAAAGTAGAACTTTTAAGTAGCTGGCTAACTTGTGAACCAGATGAAATTGCCAGAGGGAGGGACCAGTGCTACTAGGAGTACATCGAGTACATCGGCAAAAAAATCCTATAAGGCTAATTCAGGGCCATCACAGAAAAAGTAGTACGACCTCTACAAATCCTCAAGATGGTATCAGAGAAACATGAAGGAGGTGGATTCTACAGCCTCAAACAAAAAGGAACAAAGATTTGTTGGCAAAGTACCGGAAGGTAATCGCATCCTTCGAGAAAGCGAAGATTGTTAAGGTGGCTCCAGATATGCCGGAGAGTTCACCGCTGCAAAGTCTGTCCCTAGAAACAAAAGGCGAAAAATTAAAGCCAACTAATCCCCCTGCTCAAGTGGAAAACGTGACCAGTAAGAAAAGTGGTAGAAATCCCAGCAAGCAACAGACTGTTGCAACAGCGAGTGGAGCTGCTGGTCCCTCAACAAGAGCTACCGTCTCTACCAGTGACAAGAGCTCTGCTAATATCAAGAGGCTGAGGTTTGGGAGGGAGGTTTAACGTGTAAGACGTATTACCAGATGTTCGACAAATTCATTTTGAAGTGAAGAGCTACGTCAACTACGAAACCAAATTCGGAAACTGTTTAATAAAGCTAAATATGCAAAGAGTGAGGAATTTTGGACCAACTACAGAGACGGTTTCAATAAGTAGAAGAAGGAGATAAGGAAAATCTAGTGGACATCCTGGAAGTATTTTTGTTGCTCTATCTAGGGAATGCAAGATACTACTAGACTGCGAAGGATCCTAAGTCCATCAGGACTCCATCAGCCCCGGTGCTCTTAGAAAACCCAGATGGAAGCATAACCGTACCCAGCCAGGAAACACCTTCTAACTGATGTCCATTCCCTTACAGCTTTTGGAGTACAGGTAGTAGATAGCACTCTCCAGAAGTAATATATAGGGAATTTTGAGTACCAAAAAAGAAAATTAGCGAACAGTCAGTAGCATTGACAGCCTTTCATCGTTTTTACTAAAAAAAACCAGAAACGATTAACAGTTACTCTGTGGCTCAACATGCCTACACTTAAAGCAAGTCTGTAAGACATCTCTATAGGGAAATCCGCTCACTACAAGTAATATGCCTTAGAAACATTCCTGGGCATTCAAGATGAATTCAACAACGTAAACACAATGTTAATATTGAAGACACTTTAGGCACACGGTGTCTATGAAATGCTAACTGAATGAACAGAGCGTACGCTCGATAGCAAAGTAGCATCGGCTACCTTTGGGATAAGTAATAGGGGAGTCCTTATGGGGGATTTTATCGTCGTTCATATGGAATTGTTGCCACGTCGATAACAGGGTCGTTTTGTTACCAGGAAAGTTCGTGCCAATTCCGAAATTGGCTTTGCATAACATTACAAAGCGGGCGGAGTACGACAGTCTTGGAGTCAACCTCGCCAAGTCCAAACTAGTATACTTCACAAAAAAAAAACGAAGATACAGGTACGATGCAACTCAGTCTCTCCTCCGAGGCGAAAGACTTCGTATTAATTATGGACTATAAACTTTCTTGTAAAAGGAATACGCGTTGTGAGCTAAAGCGTTGAGCGCCAATACCAAACCCTTAACAAGGTACAAAGACTAGCTGCATCACAGGATCGGTTAGATCAACACTAAGATTAAAATTGGAAGCTTGACTGCATCTCTTAAAGAGTGTGCACTGCTACAAAGATTGTACCAAAATTCACGCCTCGGAAAGCACTGTACCTTTGGTGATTACAGCGTCTTCAAGACCAATGAATGCGAAATCTCTACGGACTTACGGACTCTCTAAATATAAATGTAAACTTCTCAATACTGATGCTCAAAAGGAAACTTTGGGAAATCCCAACGTGATCGAAGAGCAAGAACCTTTACCTTCAAAAAAGCTACTATTGTCTAACGAATGCAGAGAGACAACTACCCACAACAAGGATGAATGAAAAGGATTGGTCGAAGATCAAGTCAAAGACCGTGTCTTATTGACGCAGAACTTTTAACCAGCTCGGCATCCGACTGTTAAACTGTGCTGGGTCCCAACATCTATGGCAATGAGACAGTTGACGGATCGATTAAATGAAAGGCCGAAATGCATATGAAAAGTGTTGATAGCTCGGCAGAAGTACAGATCGAATATAGAAAAAATATAATATATAGCAAGGTTGTGAACAACTCAAATATTCAATGGCGCTCAACAAACATTTATCTCCAGATTTCGGTCGTAGCGATGTATGTATATGTTTCCACAAATGCGCCTCTTTGGGATCATCTGAAGTCCACTTGTCGGAAGTGGTGCAACGCAATTCCCAAGATGTGCTATTAACAACTCCTATTCTCTCTTCTTGTTTAATATGGGCTTTCGCATCTTTTTTAATAGTGCGCGTTGACAAAAAGTATTGAATACAGTAAAACACGCTTAAATGCATAACGATTATTGTCGCAAGTAACTTGCATTTATTTAAGCGTGTAAAATTTAATGTAATTTTGACATTTGTGAACTAGAAAATTGATGCATTTATATATTTAATCCAACTATCTGTGTAACATTTAAGCGTACTCTACTGTACTAAGAATACACGAAAATTTTATTTGGTGTGATGAATTTATGTGTCATGAATTATCGTGTTTATGAAATTCCATTCGCAAATCGAATCGAAAAATTTGGAGAATTGAAAATATGATTCGATCCGAGTTCATCGCAAAGTATTTAAAAAGAAAATATGCCATAATTCTGAACAGACGACGAGTGCGCAAATTAGACAGCAAAGGTTTCGACTGTGCTTTGCAATTAAACAAAACAAATGTCCATTCATTTGAAGCAAAGTCGAAAAAATTCTCTAGCCGGCGATTTCTAAAATAATTCGCACAGCCGAATTAAATCGGATGGTGAATATATATACTTCTTGTAAGTTCCTATGATCTATCCAATATATAAAATAATTTCTGTAATAAACAGCAGGAGTTGACTCTACACTGTCTGACAAGGGCTTCGTCACTCTCATGAAACAGCCATGAACCTTCACGGTGATGACACATTGCCATAGTTGCTCTGGCAGGGCGATGGTGAGGAGTTAACGAACTTTCTCCATGATTTAACCCCTCACCATCTCCCTGTAATTTGGTAGCTCTTGAAGCCATATATGGATGAAACTAGAGAATGTGCCCTTTCCAAAAAGTACTCAACCAAAGTGAAAACTACACGGGTTCAAAAGTAAGCTAGAATTCGGTCTCTGTGTTTAACCCTCACTGGCAATGAACAGTTTGTATGAAGAAAAATCGTAGTAAGTCATTTTAATACTTATTTCTTTTACAGATATCGCTTCGACTTCATATTTGTAAATAAAAGAATGCCACTACGCTAGATTTTAATAACAATTTAAATATTTCTGGTACTCAAATTTGATCGAAATATCCGAAATTATAAATTATAATAATTCTTTTTTACTTTTTACCGCTTTAATTTTTTTAAATCGGTTGTAATTTTATATTTTTTTTAAATTTTGTTTTCATACTTTTTAGTGAAAAACAAATATCTGATAAAGAAACATATAAATCAATTGTTTAACAACATCAAAGCAATTGTTTAACCAAGATAAAATCTCACCGCAGGAAATGTTCACTGATAAATACTCATATATAACTCATGACTTTTCAAACGACTCACTGCCCGTGAGTAATTTGAGATGAGTAAATTGTTTTGCCAATGAGCAACTCGTGAGTAATTTGCATATGGTCGTGAGCAATTTTTTTCTTTGGTAAGTAGCGGTGTGGGAATAAGGATGCCAACGATACCTCGATGTTTGCAAAACATCGAGGTATCGTAGAAAAATATCGAGTTTTAACCTCGATGTTGGACATGCCGATATATCGAGGTATCGATGTTGCTATCCACGATGTTAGAACATTACTCTTCATAAAATTAGTAGAGAAAATAATTTTAGGACTAGAGGGATTAGTTTTTAGATAGATTAAAGATTTGTTTAAATTTCCTTTGGTATCAGTTTTCGGTTTCATCTTTCTACAAGATTTCGCAAAAAATACCAGAGCTAGCCATAAAATTTTACAGAGAAGTTTGGTCCTGATGTGGAAATTCGTTAACCGGAAGTAGCCAAAACGGCGGCTTTTTAAAAACTATGCGGTTTTTTGCGATTTATTCCAAAACTAACCATTTTTCAGTAGTCTTATGTATTACAAAACTTGGAGACAATAAAATTGGTCTTTTACTAGAGCTACATTTATGTCTTTTACTAGAACTCCGTATCTCAAGCCGTTATGAAGAGATGCCGGTATTTAAAAAAAATTAGTTTTTTGCGAATATCTCGAAAACTAACGGGTTTTTTTTGGTTCAACGTATAAGAAGAATTAAAACCGTGTTAATTCTACCTGGGTGCGCTCCACCCACAGTAGAGCATCCGCCAGGTGGCTAAATTATTTATTAAATTTAACTTTTTCAAAACATCGGAAAAACATCGAGATATCGATGTTTTCAGGACGATGTTTTTTGACATCGATGTCGCCTTAAAAAAAACATCGATTTTCGATATATCGAGGTTTTATGAACGATGTTGCATCCCTATGTGGGAATGGAGGGTTGTTGGTCGGAGTGGAAAAAGAAGAGTGTGGAGGAAACAATTTTTGAAGAGAGAAATTTTCTAGAAATTTTTGGAGGAAATAGAAAAATTTTTCGGGATTTTTTTTTGGAAAATGTGAAATTTTTCGAGAAATTTTCCAGTAAATTTTTTTGGTACATTTTTTTGTGGGTGGAAGTGGAGAGACCGGGATAATATCTGTCTCTCCTCTGCCCTTCTACTCCCTTTTCCTTCCTTACTTTCACACCTTTCTCCCGTGCCCTTCCACCACCCCTTCTTACCTCCCCCACACCCTCCTCGTCCCGACCTCCTACCCCTTCCGCACTCACTCCTTCAACTTCACAAAACTTACAGCAGCACCCAATCGAGAACTTTCTCTAAAACTTTGTAATTACCAAAATCAGTCAACCTAGTAACAACTTATGTATAAACATGCATAGAACATAACAAAAGCTTTAATTGCCAATCTTGCAATCATTGGAGACCCGTATGGTGATATTCGTATCAAAATTCGAACAGTTGTATCAAAATTCCAACAGTTGTAACGAACTTAGCTTCGCATTTTACGAAAAACGGATCTGCGCAAAATTTCAAGTCTGTAGGTCAATCTGTGCGCCCGCAATCCGCGCCACAGACGGACGGACAGAGGGACGGATAGACAGGCGGACGGACATGCAAAAATTAATATAATATGATTGATTTATTTTAGGCTTGATCATGTTTCCAAAACGTCGACGGTTAACAGCCGGTCTTCAATGTTTTTGCTATCGAAGCGTAGTTCGGTTTGAAAGGCCGACCTCACGTATTTTATGGACATCACCTTCATTGATCCGTCCGCTAAGAAAGATGACGTTTCATGGTAAAAAAAAGTATTTTTTTTAGTTTATAAAATATACTATTCCAAATAAATGAAAAAATCAAATTTTTAACCGGGAAAACTTGGGCCGTATCATCGAAAACGACACAGTTGGTTCGAATCCTTAATTTAATGTTGTTGTAACATAACATTAAATTTACGATTCGAACCAATCGTATCGTGTTCAGTGTTGTATAGAACCTATTACAGACTTTTGATATTTTATGGTTTAAGACTTTTAACATGACGCCTCAGTGACCAACAAACCCCATGAAAAATTTGAGCCCTCTAAGTTGTCGATAAGTAGAAAAAACCTCTGGAACGACATTTGGACAACTTATGGATTTTGTTAGAAAGATTAATTATTCAAACAAAATATTAAAAAGTCCTAAAGGTCGAGAAAATTAAATATTTAATTAAAAAAGTTAAAAGTGTACTTAATTTATGACAATAGCTGAAAATTTTTGAACTCGATAAATCCTAATAATTTTTACGAAGAAAAAAAGATTATAGTAAATTTGATCTGCAAATTAGTCTATCTGATCTGTAAAATACTGTATTTGGACTAAAAAACATAAGAAAAGCTACAATTTCCAGGGGCCAATCGAATACTCTATATGATGACAGACAAATGTTTATTTTAAAAAAATCATTTGTATCCTTTGTCATCCCTAACACCCTGGTGTAGTTCATTTTTGTGTCCGATGATTGGTTCGATGCGTTACAAACGGTATACTAAGTCTGAGATACTCCTATATGTATATAATTTAGAGTATAAAAACCTTTATATGAAATGTTAGAAACTTTACCACTATTTTGTCTTGCCGCCGTCCGGATAAAAAGTTTGATTCAAATATTCAACTATAAATCGATTTTTACACTTAAAAAATTAAACTGGAAAAATGAGGACCAACATTTACGTAATTAAGGAAGCAAAATCGAACTCTATTTGTTAAAGATAAATATAAAACTTGAACTTTCGACACGCAATATTTTCCCTTAATGAATTGAATAAAACTATTCAATTCAAAAGTAATTTTTTTTAATTATCCGCACTTTTTCTATATTTTCTATAATTTGCGAAAAGAAAATAATTTTTTTTAACTAAATGGTAATACATGTTGATTTAAAAGTTTCGAAATCTAACACTAATATCACCAAATTACGAGTATCGTTTCTAAATCCTTAATCGTCGACTTTTATATCAATTTTGTATAGTATTAGAAAAAAGCTTTAACTTATAATTAGGGCAGCGAATAAACATTTAAACGAAAAAATAAAATGAAAAGTAGTAACCGCTTAAAATTAATATCAAACTAGTTTTAAGAATTAAACAATTAATTATTTTAAATTAGAATATGGTGTAAAATTATAATATCACATCCATGAAAATATCTTTATGTTCAGTAAACATTTTCTGCATAACCTCTTGTGTGGCTTTGTAAGTTAAAAATTACGTAATTACGTAACCAAAAACACGCCAAATTTGCTTAAAAAATTTCAAAGTTCACATTACAGTATATGTACCCAATTTTCGATTAAATAAAATTTAATGCAACCTTTTTAGCTAATATTCCTCTTGCATGCTCAATTGACTATAGAAAAATATTTTCGTCTTTCTAGAAGACTTTTTTACTGTTCCAAAAATTAACGAAAAGTTATTAATGAACTTACCAATATTCAGGTCTTATAATTTTCGATGTTTAATTTTGCACTTGAGAACTCACAGTAAATTATTTTTATTACTTATCATAAAAGGAGTATTATTGTATAAATTCTTTAACAATTTTGTGGAATAATATAGTTGATCTAGGTAAAAAAACTAAGAAAGAATGTATTCCAAAAAAAGGTTTGTGACACTAAAGGACTGAGAAAAGGCGACACTGTACAATGATTTCTGCAATGATAAAACTTTCTTCTAAATTGAAGCAAGTAAAGCTGGGCGCCTGCTCCTGAAATATTGATTCTTAAAACAGCTTTTTTCAATATTGTGACATCATTTAGTCTATTGAGTAAAATCGATTTTCCAAGCTTTAGAAAAGCTTTTACCCTACTGAAGCTTCACAATACCATTGACCCTTATTTGATTTGTAGTGGCGGAAAAATTTACAACTCACAAAGTTCCTACTCCTCCTAAAACTTGTCTTACTTTTTTTTTTAAATATGCATAAAATAACATCTTCACCAATTCAGGTGAGCAACAAATGCACATTTGTTTTAATACTTTTGGTTTTTCAGGTATCCCTTTTTTACTATGTGTGGGGAAAATTTTTTTTTCGCTATATTTTCACCAATCGAATTTCGTTAAAACAAATACATAGTCTAGTTATCATAGCCACGAAACTGACTCCGTAAACGCAGCTGAGCATGTTTAGCCATTCTAAAGCTATGCACTGATTAATTCGAACCTCATATCAATTAAAGGTTATAGAACGAAATTCCTTATCTACCTCACATTTCATTCAGATTTGTTAATATCCCCTTCTCCCTTTAAGGAAAAGTCCTTTTTCAGTCCTCTTTCAGTCCTCTTTCAGTCCTTTTTCAGTCCTTTTTCAGTCCTTTTTCAGTCCTTTTAAGGAAAAGGGGACGTATTAAGAAAATTTGCTATACTATATCGAAGTTTGTCTTACGAAGGAATTCAGGTTTTGTAAAACCTTTTTCAGTCCGTAATTCAGGAAGCGAAGTACAAATTTAATGGCGATGACCGTGTTAAATATCTCGCAAATAAATTGTGCCAGCAAGCAGCCTTACAAATGTTGCGATTCATCCATGGTTCGCAATTCATTTAAACCTTGTAGGTGCGAAGCAGATGATTTAAGGAGACATTAAATTAGTCTAACGTTACGAATTTAATTTTTTAATGAAGCCTTTCATACAAGTCTAAATTAGTTCTAACGTATTAACATGATTGCATTTAATATAATTTATTAGCAAATGATATTCGTAAAAAAGCTTGAACAATAATCAAATTAAAACTTAAATCCAAAAACAATTTAAATCAGGGTGACTTGCGAACCATGATATATAAATTAATATAATTGCCACCACGAGTATTCACGAATAATAAGAACCCACCTTATAAATGTATTGTATATATATAAAAAAAACTATTCAAACTTAAAGTAGACGTTTTCTTCGCTTAAAGTTATTAATAATAAAAAAAAACTATCAAACTAGAATTTAGCCAAACAGGTGGATGATCGATACGAAAACAGAAGTTTTCATTATATGCGCTCCACATACTTAATTCCGTAAAAAGATGGGAAGGATC
The DNA here is from genome assembly GCA_964034945.1 of Chrysopilus asiliformis. Lineage (NCBI taxonomy): Eukaryota > Metazoa > Arthropoda > Insecta > Diptera > Rhagionidae > Chrysopilus > Chrysopilus asiliformis. The sequence continues at coordinate 47,502,118 of OZ035961.1, forward strand.
TACTTGTAATCTGATCACAAATCATCCAGCAACCAATAAAATTCGAATTCCTGAATTTTCTGTAAGTAGACGTTGTCTGAACCTTTTGTTTTAATTCCTGAATAAATCTCCACGTTCGATGCCAAATACTCTGTCACTGTAGTACAAATTTTTTTTTTTCAATAAAATTTATACTGCAGTTATTAATGTACAGCGGATACCAAGTTTTGTGAATATTGAAAATTCATAAGTTTGTTAGAGTGCTGCGTTAAACTAGGATTGTACATATATTGCCCAGTGTGAACTCAATGTTAATAAATAATACAAATCGAATAAGTTTTAAATGCTTTTTTCGACATTTGTTTTCAGGAAAGAAAAAAATGTTTTTTTCTCTATGTTTGGATGAACTCCGATCGATCAGTAATGAGATTTATACCGGAAAGACTTGAAATTGGCCGAGAAAATGCATATAAGGCTCCTGCCTTAGAGTAGTATTTAGTATTTTGAATAGCACTGATTTTACTTTTTGGATAGCGCGCTAGTTTAAAACTAGGCATTTTAGGTAACACTACAGTGACTGTATTATCCCTACACGAAAAATAACATGGTGCCGAACCCACTATAAAATCAAACCGTGCTCATCTAAAACCAAATAATACTGTTAAGCCATTTTAATGACAATGTTATTCTGTTGTCTTTTATATTTATGTTGAGCAATTACTAATAAAATCATACTTTCAGAACAGACAAACCTTATATCAGAACTTCAAATGGAAAACTCCGTGAAAAACTCCGATTTTCTTCGCCTGTGGATTGTCCAGTTCATACATATTACTCCCTATTGTCTTACAGATGCGAGATTTTAGAAACTTAGGGCATCATTTCGCCTTTATTTGTTTTGATTTGTCACTTAAGGCGAAATTGGGAAAACGATCTATTACGAGGACGAAAATTAAAATATTTTAAATTTTTGAGGTAAGCTTGGTTTAAATTCTCCTTTATTTTACTCCTCAATAACTCCAATTTACCTGCAGTATTTAGCAAGTTAACTTTCTTGTCTTATAGCAGATTTAATATATTTGCTAGCGGGTAATTACTCCCATGGGTAATCATATTGCAGCCAAATGAAGCCTGGCTGCAATATGATTACTCATGGGAGTAAGTGCCCGCTAGCAAATCTTGCTGTTCTAACGGCACATTCGATTTCTCCAAGATATATGTCCCAAGATTTTTGTTCGTTTTTAATAGTTGCGTGGGTACCAGAAGGGACAGATTGATTAACGCTCTCAGAAGCGTTGGATTTACAGCTCTCAATCCGCGGCTTTATATGCTTTACCATATATTTCCCATACTTGGACATAGAATAGTGTTAGGTAGTTTTATTTTCTTGCATACGGAACAGTTTGATACGTAGTCACGGATTTGAGTAACGATGTGTGGTCAGAAGTAATGTTGACGAATTCGCGGTAATGATTTCCCCAATCCGTCGTGTGAATCCTGTGGCAGCTCATGTGCTTGGGAGATCAAGCAGTATGTCAATCCCGATGCAACCCAGAATTTCCATGAGAATTCTTCTGCTTGTATTATATGTAACCGTCGACAATTTTAAGGCCAGGTAATCTCTCTTGGTTATTGTTAATAATTTCCATCAGTTCTTGGTATTATTTTGCCTTAAAGTGACACAATACGATATCTACCATGATCATTGGACTATACAGAGAATTGCTTTCCATATGATAACTAGATAATCAGCCCTATTCCCGTAACCGGCGGGACGTGTACGCCGCGGGATTTGGCGTTTCCCGCAGAAAATTTGCATTCTGCTAAACGCAATTTTCCCGGCGTGTGCCGTGGTGCTGAAAACGTTTTACTTTCGGTATTACACTAAACGAACCCGCGAATGTTTTGACTTTTCCATACATTTATTTCCCGCGAGTAAATCGTTGCGTGACCAATCAATTAAATAGAAATTTTGAATAAAAATGTGAATTTTATTTATACATTCAATGAATTTTAACTAAATATAAGGTTTGAAGGTCAGGAAAAACTAACTAGACGCAGTACAATCATTTAATTGAACAAATAAAACTTCATGCGTATCAAATCAGCAAAACTGTCAAAATAGTCAGCGCGGAGCTGAATAAAACTGCGTTTCTACGTCTACTAGAATAAGAAAATTTTATTCGATCGAGATAAAACTTGCGTGGCGTATACACGTCCCGCCGGTTGCGGGAATAAGGGTGAATGTATCGCCAACTACATATTTTTCAGGGTCAGTTTTTAACTCTCCTCACCCTACAATACACCCTAGATATCGTTGTTCTTTTACGCAGAACCTTGTCGTATTAGTGGTGGGATACGCCTTTCTAAGACATTCGGCCACCTTCTCAAGTATTCGGCCACCTTCTCAAGCTTTAAATGGGCACCAAAGTCAGGGGCCAACCAGAAGGTCGTCCATATAAACCAAAAATCGCTCCCGTAACCTTAAAGAGCTGACCTTTTCCATTAGCCTGCATAACATCTGCGGGCTATTACAAAACCCAAAGGCCATAACGCTGAATTGGTATAAGGTCCTTCCGGGGACTGTAAAACCAATTGTAGACTAAACTTCGTTGAGCATAAAAATTTGGTCTGCACTGACTCAAGCTGGGGTAAATTCTGCATGGTAGGATCACTTCCCTCGATATCTTCGCTCAACGTGGAAATTACTTGCGGTGAAGATTCAAAAATGGTACTAGCAATAAACTTTCATATAGTTTTTCGTGCAGCATATCTCTGCCTGTTTTTAAAAATGTTACTAGATACAGATGAAGGAATATTAAAGATTATATTGCGCATTTTTTTTTGTTCCAGTAAATGGATATGATACGGTTTAGTGGGATAAAGACTGCGGTATTTTGGCTCGGAAAAATTAACTTTGGATTCCAAAATTTTGACACTATTTTGGTTATTGGGTATTTCAAATAAGGACGATATATCGGGACAAGACAATATTCTTTCTAGTTTTGAGTCGAACGACATCACGTTCTCCCGAGAGGTTTCCAGCTTACACTTCTTGGAAAATTTTAGAGAAAGTATTGTCAAGCAAAATATGTTACGCGATTCTGAGGAATCTTTTTCCTTACAATTCCAGCAAATTAACTCGTTTCTAAGTCTGGGCTATTTAAAACTCATTTAATTTATATTTAGGTTGGGCTTGCAATACTGGGTACGTCTATGCGCCGCGCGCTTCAAAAAGCGAGTCGCAGGCCCGTTCGATTCACCTAACGACTCGCTTTCAAAAGCGACAGGCGGCACGCACCGCCGTGTGTGTCATCTCAAAATGCTAAATCAATGGACGACTATGCGACCGCCGTTTACTCTCGGAAAACGCCTCGTCCAAAAACGCTGTGTGTGTCATTACCCTGGCCAGAATTGTCCCATTGTGATACCACGTGGATCTATATGATCCTTTACTCATATATCTCGAACCATTTTGAGCTTTTAATGAAGCGGCGGGGCAGCCTGCGATATCTGTGGTTTTTAGGTTTTCCAGATCGTTTAGGAAAAAACTGCCGAGATGTGTTCTCCTACGTGGATCTAGAGCTGAACAGTGACAGAGAAAATCAGATGTCGACTCCTCCTAGTCCTCATCCCCACAGCTTCTGCAAAAGTCATTTGAAGGGGCTCCGAGCCTGTCAGCATGCCGGCCTATCAGGCCCTGTTATTATTTCCACCAGCGTAATGATCGCATTTCGCTAATATCTCTGACTGATACGATAAAATTATCAAAGAGTTGATCTGATTGCGTCACATTTGTGGGTTCTGAACTGGTAACGGGAGGCAGAGTTCGTTTTGGTATTTGGAAATTTACATTAGACCCTGTCATTTCAGGTGGACTATGAAGCACAGGTACCATGATGGAAGGTATTCTTAATTTGCTACTTAACTTTGCCTAGCTTCTAGTAGTTCGTGAACTAAAATCTTTGTGTTGATTTTTTTTATTTTTTAGGAGGTGTTCTCATAACCTAATAAGGAATTACTAACACTCTAAAATTTCTAAGTTGTAGTTGTTTTTTCAAGATCATAATGTGAAGGTGAATGCGAAATCAGTTTCAGAAAATTGCCTGTCTGCTCGTCATTCAGCTCAATGTCCCGATAAATATGTAGCAAAGCGAAGTAATGTTTCGAACAATATCTAGCAAAGCGATTATATGATATTTATAAAATTTTTGTGTTTGAAACCTTCTATCGTTTCAAAGAACCCAATGGAACGCGATTTCGAACAATCCCAATTGGAGTGATGCAATCCAATTGAATTTGTAAAATTAGTCTCCAATTGGATGTTGATGTATGGGAAGTTATGCAAAATTCTATTCTTAACACTTTTTGTCTTAATTTTTTTATTAAATTAACCGTATTTGAGAAAATCGCACAAAATTTTCCCGTTTATCTGGAAGCAGGAAGAGATTTGTTTCTGGCGTAAAAATCGCAGACCCAGCGCAACGCTAGTCATTAGATTTTTAAGAACCGTATTAAATTCAATAGAAGTGATAGGTTGTTTAAATAAAGTTTACATACTTTTAAGATTGAGTAACATATATTGGAATTGTTGGAAATTCCATGATTAAGTAACTTATTAAGAAAGCTTTTATTCAGCCATATGTGAAAAATCCCAGCAAACATTTCAAGTTAAAATATTTGAATTTTATCTGTATACTAAAAATTATATTTTATATACCGTTGCTATCATATTATATTGAATATTTTTTTTTTAAATCTGTTCAGACCTCAAATTAAAAAAATGCTTTTATTTTTCTTACAATTTCTAAAAAATACATTTGATTATCATAAATGTTAGTTTCAATTTTCAATTGTATCTCATGCTTTCAATTTTTCTTCGTCTATTCATTCTTCGCCAAAGTGTAGAGTGGGATTTTATAAACATATACAGAAACACCTAACTTGTTTCAACTAAGTCATAACCTGTTTTACGTTCGAATATTTTTGTACTTTTTATATGCAAACAACCACGCTTGAGCAAGTCAGTTAAACTTCCAGTTATTTCTGTGAATCATAAAGAGCAAACAAATGCAAAAGTTTGTTAGTTCATTTTAAACTTTTTATTATTGATAGTTAAATAATTTTTATAAATTAATAAAATCTATATATTTAAAATAATAGTTTATAAAGAAATGTTAATAATACTGGTTATTTCTTAATTATAAGTGAACGTATGATAAAGTTGTGCATAGTTAACATTATTGTAAACGGAACTCCATATAAAAATATTTGAAGGCTGCTTGATCATTATAGATTTGTTTTTCATAAATCATATGACGACAAAAATGGAGACTAGAATTGAGTCTGGTGCTCAACATTACCAATGGCCATGGGCACTGACAACAATTTTCATATTATGCAGTCTCCCACTTGTAAGTAATAAAAATTACTAGATATTTTCTATATAAAGGATACTGTTTGAAATTATTATGTGCTAAAAAAATAGATTTGTTAGTCAAAAATTTACTATTACCTCATTTGAAAAAAAGTTATGCGTGAATATGCGTCGAACTAAATTAAGTATATTAACTAAACAACAATAAAAAAATACTAAAACTTAACATAAAAAATAAAAATATATAGCGAAAGAGACAAAACATATATGCATGCATATATATAATATATTTATATTAAAGTATATACAAATCGGATCAAAAAATGTGAAGCAATACAATTTACTGAAATGAATTGCATTGCATTGCAGTTCCATGATACAGGTGACCAAAAACAAGTTATGTAAACTAACAATTTTTTTTACATTGAAAGCTTCTCAAGCGTTTCATCTTTACTTTTTTTTATTTACAAAAATACAGTAATTAAAATAATATTTCATTTACATAAATATAATAATTAAAAATAAGAAAAGCATCAATGTGTTTGACTTACTATTAACCCTTCTATTATGTTCGGGTCATTTTATGACCCAAAGAAATTTAAACCAAAAGTTTTGTTATTAAAAATTCTATGAGATCAAATTTCTTTTGAACAGTGGAGTACACAGTGAAACACTTATTGCGGAGAACATGTATAAATTGTAATTAACGATTATTTTGTATGCATTATACGGGGAAATACACGTGGGTCATTTTATGACCCGAAACATTCTATTTGTGTGTATTTTTTGAACATAATAGAAGGGTTAAGTTATGATGTTCCTTAATGTATATAAAACATGATCGAATCCATCAAAAATTCCAACCAAAAATACATTTCGCTGCATGCTTAAAGTGGACCATACACGAAACTGCATGCTGTCAAGCATTGCATGCTGCGACAGTATTTTGACCGTGTATGGCGGTGCGCCCTTCGGAAGTACTCTTGCGTTGACTGATGATTGTTCCGGTGCATCTGCTAAAAAACACTTCGCAACGCTTTGAGTTCATGTTCAATTTTTTCGCAACACCGGGATTGGTTCGAAAATCGCAAAAAAAAAATTACTGTTTTAAGCAATTTTTTATAATTGGAAATTCCGGAAACTCTGGCTTTTCGGTTAAGTATTTTTTTAAATAAACTAAAGTACTGTAAAAATGTATATTTTTTGGAATGGGTCTGAAACGAGTCATATCAACTTAATATAGTCATACAAAGTTCTCCGCGACCTAAGGACTTTGGCACCACACCCCGCTGTTTAAAAAAAAATTACACAACTCATTCATACATCAGAATTCAATTGGACCACTCCTTCCTCCCACCTCTATACAAATGAAGCACTTGGAAGCGATGTGAATATTAATTATTAAGCACAAGCGTTTGGAATACCGCTTTACAAACTTATCCATACATCAAAACTCGGTATTTTTCGTAAAAGGCTACTGCCGCTAAGGCATTTTTCATAAAGAGTTGTAATATGAAATGTCCACTTGGGTAAATTGGAATTTGAAAAAAATAAAATTAGTCAATATTTCGCACTATGTCCGAACAAACTCAAGTTTGAGTATTGAGCCCGCACATTAATTAGCAATTTTAATATTTTAATTATTCACATTGTTTCAGATTAATTATATTATTCTTTACTTTTGCAGATTTCTACGGAAGAAACTTACACAGAATTTGCGCCTCACGTGGCTGCGACCTGTAAAGCTGGCACCATGAATATCAAAGTAAACTTTAACAGTCCATATGTTGGAATAGTTCATGCACGCGGCTATCGTAATTCTAGTTGCGTTGCATATGGCAACGGAACAACTTCGGTTGGACTGAGTTTAAACCTTCTCGCATCACAAAGCCAAAATGATTACTGCGGAACTTTGGTGTCTAATGTGAACAATGAGGTAAAATCTTTTTTTTTATAGCAAAATCAAAATTTCTTTCAACTTCTACAAGGGCTATGTAGTCCATAGGCTTCAGTAAATTCACCTACAGTCATCCAGGATGTTTTTATACCCTTATGGTGAAACCTAACGGTATATTAGATTTGCCTTAGCGTTTGTAACGTCAAGATCGCGTTATCACACACAAAAATTAGTTACACCAGTGTGTTTAGAATGATAAAAATCCCCATACGAACGAAAACGTTTTTTCCGAATATCTCAAAAACGGTGCATCTTATCAAAAAAGTGCAAGAACAAAAGTTATTTAGGATATGATTCTACATAAAACTCGCATACACCAAAATCCCATTGGAATAAATTTTAAAAAAGTTTGACTTCAAAGTGGAATTTTGATACAACTGTTCGCCGTTCACTTAAATCACCATACGGGTTTTCAATAATTGCCTGATTGGCAATTATAGCTTTTGTTATGTTTCAGTCTGAAAATGCCCTGCATTCAGTTTCATTTATCACGGATGTGTTCCCTGCATGTCGCCTTTCATTAGGTACCCATTATTTCCTTCTTTATTTGTTTCACCAAATAGATTTTCTCAGTAATACTCTATAAGTAGATAAACCCAATGGGTTATTATAAAGGGCATACAATAAAAATCTATATTCTCCTCAGGCAGACCCGCGTTTGACTAATTTGGGTTGTCGTTTGAACCAGTTATATGCTTAGATACAAATTGGCAACAAAATAATAAAATCATTTTCAGAATCGGTTTTCGTTCAATTTCCTCACGGAAAAGCGGCACACGGTGTGTTCCAAATTCACACTCCTTTATTGCTCGTGAAAACACATAATATCCACCAAGACAATTTCTGGAACATTCTAAGTGACCTAAAGCCAGAACAATTAGTAATAGTAATAGGCAATTAAACAATTTCGCACACTTTGAAGACGTTTTACATATTTAACTGCCGTAGGGCAAGACGACTTTGAAGTAAAATCCCAATACACAAAATCCCAAAGTCTTCTAAAAAGGCGTTGAAAATCCGACCTAATTCTCATGTTACCTTTAAGGTAGAGCGGAATTTAGCATACTCGTTAGTATTGCGTGATAGACGAGAGCCGGAGACTGCTGCGGCGATGCAAAGTTTAATGACAAAAACAACTTTGTTTATTTCAACGCGTCAATCATTTATTTAAAATGAATAAACTACAGTTTTACTTCAATTCTTTAAAAGTTATCGCCGTTCTGTCTGGAAACGCCCATTGGCAGCGCTAGTTGTCTCCTCTAGGATTGATTTTGTCTTCCGACTCTATAATCCGACTTGGCGACATCACTCTGAAGTTTTCCGTGGTAAAATACTGTTCCACCAGCGTCTGAATGTCTGATAGTTGGTTAAGATGAGGCTCCTTCTCTCTGGTTCAATGTTTAATGAATGACACGGTGATCTGATTATGTCTCTGCTGTCTCAAGTGGTCCGTACACGACCTAACCAAGCTTTGTTTTGGTAACAATGGGACCGCTCGGCGAATGAAATATATGGTGCTGAGACGCAAATGAGTTTTCGATTCCAATTAACAGTTTGGGTTTGACATCATCATAGCCACGCATTGGCAGTCGGCGAGGGTGATGATAATTACTATGTAGGTTTCGCAGATTTAGTTGCTGGGCAGGCAAATCGATATTGTTTACCATCTAAACATTGTTAAGCGGGTAGCGCTTACAGACATATTTATCTTCACCAATTTCGACATTACACTTGATGGAGTTTTCGGTTGTCATTCTATTTCCAATCGGTTGTCATTCTAGGTATCCTAGCTGTCTGCGTGACGGATCAATTTGACGGGCGATAGCCTTCGGCTAATAATGCGTAAGTTGTAGTATCGGCATCGGGGCCAAACAAACACCTGGCAGTACACGAACTGATTCTCTTCATTCCAGCTCAGAACGGGCCTTCACGTACTCGAATCACTGTCTACTGATTGACTGGGCGTCCCTTGTTCGCTAATTTGAGGATGTAACAAGGGGTTATGCTTCCTGAAACAACCTTCCACGTTGCATTTGGCCTTCATACGGCAAATTCTTGTATTATGACCTGGCTTAAGACATGAAAAACAGAACCTCTTATTCTTTGATAGCTCCCAGCGTGCGTCAACGTTCATTTTTACTAACTCCGGGCACTTAGCTAGAACATGGGACTCTTTACAAACGATACAATAAACAGCATTAACTGAGTTAGCTTCAAATGATGTATGTAGCAATTCCCAAAGCGAAGGCGCAGGGCTCTTTCGACGGCAGCTTTGATTTTTACTGCTTGGTTTTTTTTTTTCATTTTGTCCATGAGTTATTTTATTGTGTTGATTATTTCTAAAAGTTCGTTGTTCTGTGGACCGTTGATTCATTCCTCGTTGTTGCGTTCCTCATTGTTGCATTATTCAGGTCCCGGGTCCGGTTCAGCTTTGTCGTTAGCACCGGCATTTTGGCCTAAAGATAATTTAGTTCCCGTACCTATTTCTCTACTTAAGAACTTGGAATAGCGGAAAGGCAGTTGATGTTTGGTACTTCTGTTATTTCGCCATAGCGTCGAAGTCATAAGTAAACTGGTGGTTTACAGTTCGTCGTGTCTCGGCACAATGAGACTGAACTTCTTACTTCACTGGCGGATTAGGCTCGATAAGAGTTAAAATAAGAATAAAACAAATGTGACAAAATTTGCCAGAGAGGGTCCAGCGAAGGAACAGGTTGAAGAATCGAATAAATTGTGATAGAACGGCAGATGGCAAGGAAGACGACACCAGTAGCAATATCAGTACGGAACGACTATTATCACAAACTTTTTACATAGAAAAATTATTCTATGTATAAAAAACATTACATACAGATTACAATTCGATAAACAATCATTAGTTCAGACTATTTTAATTCCTCGCTCTGTCTGTCCAGCTCGACTCCTCTTTTCAAACTGAACAAACGTGCGACAGCGACATTGTTTTATGTTAAAAAGAAGTGCTGACAGCATAAGGTGAAGCGCCAAATTCAAAATTCGTTCTGATTCTCCTCCACATTACTTGTATGGGGTTGCCATTTGATTAGAAGCAAGGTGCAGACAAAGGAGAACTACAAATTCACAACAGCAACTATACCAAATTGAGGCTATTTGGCAACCAATAGAATTACTGTTTTTAGAGCTGAAGTTATCTTAAGGTAGAAATAGACGCTGCGATGGTCGTACCGACTTGTGTTGGACCGATATCGGGCCGACGGTTGGATACAGCACACACACGTTACGATTTACTTGCGATTTTGATCGCACAATCAGTTTTTTCTAGCTAATATCACTCGAACAACACAGGACAGTTGTGAAATAATATCGTATCGACGGTCGCATGGCAGACCACAAACGATACAATCTGCCTCATGCGACCGCAGGTTTTGGCTCAGCGACATACGACCGTGCGATATCGGGCCCAACCGTCATTTCGTGCGCATATACTATACAATTATCGCATGCAACCGCAAATCGGCCCGACGATTGTACAAACCATCGCAGCGTCTATTTCCACTCTTATAGTGACCAAGGTTTGGCTGCAGATGCGAAGTTTTCTATCCCGTGTTACTTGGGTAGTCCAAAGCTACCAAATAATTCGAAAAACAGTCATGTGATGTGATCGCTGTTATATATCGCTACAATTTCTGAACCTAACATCGTGGCTGTATAATTTTTTTTGAATTGAAAAGCGGCTAAGCGCTTTTGCGCGGTCTTTCTGAAAAGAAAATTGAAAATTTAAAAAAATTGAAGAGGGGAGAAGTATTTTTTTAATACAAATTTCTAAAAGGGGGTGACAAGAAAAAAAATTTGGGAACCATTGATCTAACCAAAACGAAAATTCTTTTTTTTAGAGAACGGAAGAACGATCAATTCAATTAGCGGTACGAGTTCACAAAACTTTGGAATTAGCAGATGACAAATTTTATGTGATCACTTGTGGGAAAACTAGTTTTACTAGGTAAAAAAAATTCAGTAAAATTTTATCTTAATTTAAATATTTTAAACTTTTTAGGGATGACAATTCTCAAGTGATTTTAAAGTTTTTTGAAGATAACAGAAGAGTCCGAGAAACTGTTTATGGTCGCCCTTATACGATTCGGGCTGAAATAACACATCCAAACATTTCCAATCACATACACGTTAAAAATTGTTTCGCTTTTGGGAAGAAAAATACTAGTTTCCACTTAATTGACAACAGAGGGTAACTATATTCAAGGCCAATAAAAACTCATTCTAATATATCTTTATTTTTAAGATGCCCGATTGATTCTAAAATTATGACAAAATTTGTCCAAGAAGAAAACAAATCATCTGCTTTTGCCGTTCTTCAAACTATGTTTAAATTTCCGGAAGGTGAGTAATTTTCACAATAATTGTGATATACTTTAGAATTACAGTACACGGTTGATATAATAAACAACCGATACTGTGAACACTCGATATAGTATTCATCGTTTTTTTAAAATTAACTACTCAAATATTCGAAAGTTTACAAATATTTAAACAAAACGCAATTGCTATGGAACCCAAATATGGAACACAATTTCTTCGGGTTAAAAAATCTTTTAAAACAATAAAATCATCATTGGGGTCATTTTGAAACGGCTGTGCATCGAAAAATCTTTTGCACCAGACAATAAAGCTTTAGAGCCTGTTTAGATTAAGTTGATCCAGGCACCAGGCCATGAACGAAAAATATTGCTCGTGTTTACATTGAGATTGGAATTGAAAGCTGAACGCAAAACTTTCAGTTTCAATGTGAAACGTGGAAACTGAACCAATTGACAATCGGTATAAAATACATATAATTCTGTGACAATATCACAATTGAATTTGAGGGAAATAAATTTTAAATAACCCATAAACAATAAAAAGTGAAAGAACCATTTAAAAATATATTAGATGCAATTAACTGCTTTCTTTTAAATTTCCCGCGATATTGGTGCTTTGAAAATTGGAACACAAAGGACGGTGGAACACAAGTAATTTGACAGCCAACCAATCAGAGCACGACAGCCGGAACTCTGAAAATGGAGATTTTAGTTTTGTGGTGCAATTTCCTATCGACACCCCCACTTCCTCGTCTTGCCAGTATTTTGACAGTTTCGTTCATGGCCTGGCGCCTGGATCGGCTAATCTAAACAGGCTCTTAATGATTATTTTATCTCTTTAAGCAGTGTTCAAAACTTTATTTTGCTATTTCTTTCTTTTCGCTCTTAAAAGTTTCGCTCCCAACGACAAGAACGCTTGCTGCGTTTTCCGGCTCCCGTTCTCAAGAACGAAAATGATTTTCAAACGCAATCGTTCTGTAAAGAGAGAAATTTTCAGCTCCGCTGTACTGTTGCTAGGAGTCGGAACGAGCTATGCACATTTTTCGTTCTCCCTCCCAAGTTAAGAACGAAATGATTTCTATTTAAGTTTTCGCTCCTTGTTCAAAGCGGTTTGTGGATCTCGCACAAAAATGAATTAAAGCCAAGACTTATTTCGCTTAGTTTACCTATGACTCCGTGAAGAAGAAACTTATGTTTCCGCTAGTTATTTCATTATTCCATTTTTCACCTATGGTTGCGAAATATATTCAGGCTGCTCATCTTCTAATTTAGACAGGCTAAGGAAATGCTTAAATGCGGTGGTAAGGTTTATCTTAGCGTGACCATTTTTTTTTGGAGCCAATGGGAGATAAAATGGGGGGATAAAGGGGGATAAAAAATAAAAATGAAAAAAATTGTATCAATAAATCAAAATATTGATTTTTTATTTATGTTTTTCAATTTCAAGCACAAACTGATGATGAACTTCTCGATTCATTGTATTTTTCTTGAGAAGAGATTTGTTTTAACATATCTTTCTCCTTTTTCAAATAATCGAAAAACTCCAAAAAGCTGAGATTGATATAGTTTTTGGTAGCTGTACGACTATTCTCGCTCGATTTTGCGGAGCAAGGTTCTTGTTTTTTTACCAGTGGCAATACTAGATTACTTTTCCTTACCTCTGGTAAGAAAAGCATATAACCGGTAAAAAAAAGTGAAATAGATGCATGTGATTGGCTGACCCCAGATCTTCATTAACGATATTTTATCCCGTGAAATATCTCACCGGAATGAGATTTTTTCACAGCTAGGCAGAGATATTTCATGGAATTTCATTTCTTCGCATGCCTTTGAAGTTAAAACAACTCGTCACAGTTATTGCGAAATATTATAAACAAAGAAAATCAGGCGAAAAGAAAAACCTTAATGTTAAATATTCTCTTCCAAAGCCTTTTCTATCGTATTGTTTGTAAAAATTAGTTATTTTCGCAACTACTTGTCGGGAGAATTTAGATTCCCCCATCTTGAATCGGGAAATTCCATGAAATTTTGCAATTGCAAGATTTCATGAAATTTATCTCTGGGATTTTTTATCGCCGTCAACTCGAGCTCTGATTGGTCAATCAAAAATATCTGCGATGAAAAATCCTAAGTGGAGACACGGTCTGAGAACGTTGTTTTCTACCAGTTGCACAGTTTTCTTACCGGAGGTAAGAAAAAGTAATATAGTGTTGCCACTGGTAAAAAAACAAGAACTTTGCTCCCCAAAATCGAACGAGAAAAGTCGATTTTTTCATGCGGCTACAAAAATAAATCTTGGAAAAAAGTGGATTTTTCAGGGGGATGTGGGGGATAGCCAAGTCCGAAAGGGGGATAATCCCCCTCAAAGGGGGATAAATGGTCACGCTAGTTTATCTACAACCTTAAGGGCGGTTTTCACAATGTCCGGTTAACATTTTAACCGGGGCTTAACCTCCGGTTATTGAAAAACCCCTTTTCACAATCTCCGGTTAGTGGTAATCTATCAGTAAACTTCCCCTTAACTGGCAGTTAACTAACTGAAAGAATTTCTGCCGATTAAGCACTTAACTGATAGATTGATATTTGGATTTTGTCGCAATAAAGTGAATTGTAAAAAAAAAATCCAATTAAATCGAAGTTATGACGAAAAAATCTATGCATATTATGCTAATGTGTGATGTTTTAAGTGATGAAAGTGAAACACAAGAAATTGTCATAAGAAAAGAAAGAAAAATGAGGAACCGAGTTGATTACTATGCGGAATATGATGAAGAAGAATTTTTTAGAAGATTCCGATTATCAAAAAATACGTTTTCTTTTGTGCTAGTCCAGTTGCGGAGTAACCTAGCAAAGCACACACTCTTTCGATAATGTTTCTATTCATGCTCGAGATTTTCTTAGTAGTGATTTCACGCAGTTCTTAGATTATAGGGTGATCCAATATCTATATAAGTTAATAGTAACAGGTAAACCTGCATTCTTGAAAAATCAGATTCAATTCCTAAGCTCAAGTAGATCCCGTCACATTAAGATTTGCAGACATACTCACTTGATTAGGGCAGGGTCGTTTTTGGTCAGATTGGCAAAAATTTGGAAAAGTCTACCTTCAGATCTACACAAAGTTTATAAGCCAAATAATTTCAAGGTTAAAGTTCGCGTTTACTTTGATTCTAATAGACCACCGGAAACCTTGAGACATTGGCCTGGTTAGATTTTTCTATATTTTGGTTTGGCTGCTTTCTCTTCTCATTAGTTTTAACTAAGTAGTACGTGACACAACTAATTCCCCATCTACCAGAGTTTATGTTTTTAAATTTTTTTAATCGTTAATTTTGACATCGTTACTATTGTACAAATACAGAAATAGTTAACTTTAATTCAATATAGTTAATTGTTCTATACTTATTAACAAGATGAATGCCCATATCACTATCTTTTTTAGTGATACATATTAGTACATATTAGTATGTGTTTCCTTAGTAAGAGAGCATTATTTCGCTTCCAGCATTAAAGTTCTTTTCTCAACGAACATAAAAACCAAACGAAAATGTAAAGATCTTAAGAGCAAGAACGTAAAAACCTTAATTTCATTCTTGTTTTATGAAACTTTTTGCTGAAATGTCGAATTTCGTTTCCTAGAAAGTGACTTTTATTTTCCGTTGATTTCAATTCATTCTTGGGAGAAGTCGAAAGAGTAGAAATAGAGACATTTTGAACATCGCTTTTAAAAGACTTTTTGTGGCTCGATAATTTTTCAAAAATTCAAGTTTTTTCACTGAAATTGATTGAGTTCACTGGATTCATTGATTTAAGGGAAGGACAAACTAACACACTCCGTCGGGGGTAAAAATAATGACTCCAAATGCGACAAGATCACAACACGGAATGGCTTAACGAAGTCCATTAAATTAAAAAACACAGCTTACTCCTAACGGTGAGATAATACCTTTCTTACATAATGAATATAATTGAGTATAATCAAAGACTGTAAACACACCAGCACCGAAGAATCTGAATTTCCACGATTCAAATTGTATCAAAAGATCAAGGCCCATGGTTTTGCCGCTGCAATTCAGTGGCCAACAACAGTTGCTGCTTATGCGAAACGGTGAGAAAGGGTGGTGTAGGTACACAAACTCTCGACCGCTCGCTTCGCTTATGCCTTCGTTGTTTTATTTTTTGTTTTCGTTTGAGCGTTTTTATTCGGTGTAGCGGTGCTGTTAGTGCGATATTACACTTGGCTTATTTAATCCGTTTAGTTTTGAGTTAAAGTAAACTACTGTGCTTCAAGCAAACCAATCCTATTTGCACATGGTACACAAGTTTACATATCCGTGTGGGATCAACGTCACTCGTACTTCAAATCAAAAAGAAAATGATTTTTTCTCTACTAGTCCCAACCAGGTTTACATGCTTTGCATGGGTGCAGAAAGTTTCCGATGAACCATGATTTCAAGTGGCAATTTTTTCTTTCCATCTCCGCAATAGTTTCTCCCGAAAATCGGCTTAAATTAACCCGAAAATCTCCAAGTGTAATATTGCACTTAATAGCCACTTTTAAGCCAGCTACAGATGTACGAGTCCTCCAACTTGATTACGGACCGGTTGGTTGGTTGGTTGGTTGGTTGGTTTGATAGGAGGGGGGCACACCAGGGAACCCCACGCACGCAGGCCTCAAGTTGGGCCCATTGTACACCTCCGATGTCCCTCGCTGGAGCCGAAGCATTTGACGCGAGTACGGGTTAAGGATGGACAGTGACACAAGAAATGCTCCACCGTTTCCTGCTCTTCTCCGCAGCCCCTGCATTGTGGATTATCCACCAGCCTCATCTTGAAAGCGTGATCCTTCAGGAGGGAGTGCCCAGTTAGAATCCAAGTCGTTAGACGAAAGGGATTCCGTTCCAGATTTAAGAGACTCTTAGTAAGGTTTGCATTTAAGCCACCGCATAATTCCTTTGTTCTAGTGCCGATCTGACACATGGACCAAAGTTGTTGGTTCTCCTGATCCGCCCACTGCTTAAGTTGCAGTTTGAGGGTTTGCATCGGAAACCCAACAGAAATGGGTTGACTGTCCATACATGTACCCTCACGAGCAAGTTCATCTGCCTCCTCATTGCCAGAAATATTACTATGCCCAGGAACCCAAACCATTTTAAGGTGGTTGGTTTCGGAGAGTCTCTTTAGGTCTTCCTTACATGACTGCACAAGCTTAGATTTGGCAGTGTGTGAAGAAATCGCTTTGATGGCTGCTTGACTGTCTGAGCAGATGCAGATATCCTTTTCAGTCACTGCAAGGTCCAACAGAAGCAGACTCGCTTTTTTGATTGCCATTACTTCGGCTTGAAAGACCGTAGCATGGTTGTCTAATTTGAACGATCGCTCCACTCCGAGCTCCTCGCAGAACAGTCCAGCGCCAGTCAGGTTATCCATCTTGGAACCGTCTGTATATACCGTTATGTCCGCTTCAGGTGGTGTGACAACTCCTGTCTCCCACTTGTCCCGGAGATCAATGCTCTTGCATACAGTGTTGGGGCCAGATAATTATTTTTTTATCTAGATAAAGATAAAGATAAATGCTCGTAATGTTTATCTAGATAAGATAATAGATAATGAAAATATGAAAGATAATAGATAAGATAAGATAAAAAGCCAAATTATCTAGATAATTTTTAGATAAATATTTATTTTGACATTGCACAAAATTCAAAATTACGTACTAAAAAAAATAGCACAAAATTTTTTGCTTTTCTTGATTTCCAATTTAAATATAATAAGAAACGAAATAATAATAAAAGAAAACGGATAAGAAACGTTATCGTAACGTAACGAAATAACGAAATGATTTTCGGGCTTTTTCTTCAAAATTACGTTATAATGAACGTTATAGAAATTCAATTCCGTTACCATAACGAAAAACGAAAAAAATATTACGTTTTTTCGTTGTTTATTCGTATTTCCTTGTTTTGTTCAGTATTATTTTTTGTGAAATTTCCCACAAAAGTTCATCAAGTATAACCCCACAGACATAAAATATAATCAAAAATATTGGAGTAGTGTTTTTAATCGTATTTTGATTCTAAATCGGATTTTGTTTTGGCCAGATCACTCTATTTCTGGAGATACAAAAATGGAAATCTTCTAAGCAAGTTTTTTAGTAGCGAAAAGATTTTCTTTTTAGTAACTCCAGAAGTAGAGCGAAATTCTATAAAAAAAATTCTATATCTTTGATATCAAAATCACGCTTTTGTGGAGACAGTTTTTTTAATGAACAAAACTTTTGTGTGATTTTTTGTCTTTTGTATTTTTTATTGATTTTTTAACTTAATAATCACATTTTTTTCCGTTTTTATTTGTATTTTCTTTTTGCTGAGTTTTATTATTTGTTATACAATTTATTTTTATGGAAACTGAACTGAATTACTTTGTGATAAACTATTATTGCAGTGCGTTTTTTTGTTTTCAGTTTCAATACAATGTGTAACGGAATAATAACATTATAACGTAACGAAATTAAGTTTTTTATCGATACAAAACGAAATAACGTCACGAAATATAAGTTTAATTTTGCTACGTAAGGAAATTTATAACGTTATGATTTTTTATTTCGTTCATAGCCCGGTTTACACTTGGCAACAGTTACTGGCAGAACTTTTTTTTTATGGACAAGAGAAGAGAGGCGAGGGAAAGAGTGACACTTCGCTTCCTTGTCCGTAAACAAAAATTGTTGCCAAGTATAAAACTGTTCCTAAAAAAAGTTTTTAGGTTTTCAAAAGTATGCAGAAAACAATTTCGTTTCAGCATTTTTTCAGATTTAATTTTTTGATTTTCGGTGGTAACGATTATCTCTAGATAAATGGGATTTTCCTTTATCTAGATAAGATAAAGATAACTTTTTTGGGGTGTTATCTAGATAAGATAAAGATAACATTTTTTTTTTATCTAGATGATTATCTAGATAATTATTATCTAGATAACCCCAACACTGCTTGCATACATTGGCCTCCAGGTAGGACTCCGGCTGCAAGTCGCTTTCTAAAGATAGAGCGGGTACTTTAGACTTTACGAAATCGATAATGGACTCATGTGGAACTCCCTGTCCCGCATGAGTCCAAGTTCTGACGAGGTATAGCCTTATGGCCGCCCCCGCCGCCATATGTTTAACTTGCAGCTCGATAGGGGGTAGATTCAAGATAACCTCCATTGACCTTGTAGAAGTGGATCTTAAAGCGCCCAATGTGCTCAAACAGCACTGTCGCTGCACTCTTTCCAGTATTTTCCGCTTTGATGCCGCTTCCAGTGCTTTCCACCATACAAGAGAGCCATAGGTTAAAATCGGGCGGATTACCACCGTATATAGCCATTTGACCATTTTTGGTTGCAGGTCCCAATTCCCTCCTATAGCCCTCTTGCACATTCCAAAGGCTCTATATGCTCTGCTCGCCCTGTCTTCTAAATGAGGTGTCCAGGTGAGCCGTCTGTCCAGTATGACCCCCAAGTATTTGACCTTGTCTTTCAGTTCTAAACTGATGGAGCCAATCCTTGGTGTGGTCAATCTTGGTAATTTGTTTTTCTTTGTGAACAAACAGAGCTCGGTTTTGGACCGATTAACCTTTAGACTGTTACCTTCATCCCAGTGGCATACCAGGTTAATGGCTGTCCGGGCTAGCCCGCTGAGTTCTGTTTCAAATTTGCCGGTTGCAAGGATTAGCAAGTCGTCTGCGTAACAGACGACTCGGAATCCCTGTCTGTCCAGATCAAGTAAGAGGTTATTCATCACCAGCACCCAAAGTAAGGGTGAGAGAATTCCTCCTTGAGGAGTCCCCCTGTGAACTATTCCCTCTCTAGTTTGATCCCCCAGAGATGCGAAGATTCCGCGATTTTCAAGCATATGCGCGATCCACATTCTCGTTCCATGATCAACATTGCTTGCGCCAAGAACCTCTATTATTTTGCCTATAAGGATATTATTGAAAGCCCCTTCTACATCGATAAAGACACCCAGGGTTGATTCCTTAAAAAAAATACAAAAATTTTTTTTTAAAAAAAGCTTTATAAAATATAAAAGCTTTTAAAAAGCGAGATAAAGCATAAAACAATAAAATAAAAATTTATCTCGCTTTTTAAAAGCTTTTATATTTGTGATACACAGCGTCCAGAAAATTATTTTTTTCTTTTTAGTGCATTCTTTTTTAATAAAAGCTTTTTTTAAAAAAAAAATTTTTTATTTTTTTATTTTGTTCTTTTTAGTCTTTGAATATATATCCTTACATTTGAGATGTCCTTACAGGCTTTTTAACTTGAGAATCGTATTCAGCGACCATAAAAACCCCCAGAATAGACTTTTTTCCGGAAAATTTGGAGAAAGGGATAATCACGTTATCCTTACAGGACCTTCCGTTATCCTTACAGACTTTTTAATGGCAGATTCGGATTTAGCGACCTCAAAAACCCCCAGAATAGATTTTTTTCCGGAAAATTTGGAGAAAAGGATAATCACGTTATCCTTACAGGACCTTCCGTTATCCTTACAGACTTTTTAATGACAGATTCGGATTCAGCGATCCCAAAAACCCCAGAATAGATTTTTTTTCCGGAAAATTTGGAGAAAAGGATAATCACGTTATCCTTACAGGACCTTCCGTTATCCTTACAGACTTTTTAATGACAGATTCGGATTCAGCGACCCCAAAAACCCCCAGGATAGATTTTTTTCCGGAAAATTTGGAGAAAAGGATAATCACGTTATCCTTACAGGACCTTCCGTTATCCTTACAAGGACGAAGTAATGAAAATATTGTATTGTCATTGGACTTATATAAGTGTGCAAAATTTCAAGTCAATCGGACAAGTGGAAGTGGGTCAAAATTGGGTTGCAAAATTTGATCTGACAGACAAACAGACAAACAGACACGAAGGCAAGCTAAATAAAAGCTTTTAAAAAGGAAGCCCTTCTCTATCCTGTGTATGACCTCATGTAGAGCTGTCTCCACGGATTGGCCCTTGATGTATGCATGCTGGTTGTTTGATAACAGCCCGGCTGGCAAGGTTTCCCTTAATTCCCTATCGTAAATTCTTTCCAGGGTCTTAGACTTATTGGTCGCCAGGCCTTCGCTGACGCATGCTCCACCCGGCCGACTTTCGGTATGAAAACCACTCGAACTTCTTGCCAAAGGCGAGGTGGATAGCACCAGTCCAAACATGCCTTGAATAAATTGGCCATCCTTTCACAGATGTGATCCATGGCGTGCTGGAGGATAGCTGGGTATAAGCCATCCCTCCCCGGTGATTTGTATGGTCGGAATGAGTCTACCGCGCATTTGACTTTACTCGCTGTTATAAAAGCTGCGGAGTTAGCTGGTTGAACCCGAGCTTCCTCTACAAAAACACCAGCTCGGTCTCGCCCCGCAAAACATCCAGGGAAGTGTTCTTCCATCAGGATCTCTAAAGACTCCCCACATGATCCAGCCCTGCTTCCATTGCTTGCAACAATGAGTTCAGGTTGTGTATGGGTTTTCGATAGGAATTTCTTCAGTCTGGCGGTCTCCCCGATGCTGTTAACGCTATCGCAGAATAAACGCCAAGAGTTCCTCTTAGCTCCGCGTATCATTGCCTTATACTCCCGAAGAGCAGATTGGTATGTATCCCAGTCCTGCTCACGGTTGTGATTTTTGGCTTTATTGTACAGTTTCCTGACCGTTCTTCGCTTCTCCATGATCTCCCCAGTCAGCCAGGGGGTACTTGAGTCCCCCTTAGGCTTTCTGAGAGGACATGAAGACTCGAAGGATGACTTTAGAATTGTCTTCAGTATCTCCGTCTCGTTGTCAATGCCATCCATGCTATTAAAGTTAGGGGCATTAACTCCCTCGAATTTTTGAGCTAGTAGTTCCCCAAACAGCGCCCACTTTGTTTTCGACGGGTTTCTAAATTCGGGTGCTACTTTCTTTACTCTGCCTAGCTTGAAGCGAATATATCTATGGTCGGAGAGGCTAGCTTCGTCCGAAACTCGCCAGTCCTGAACCAGATTCACAGCGTTCCCGCTATCCAAGGTTATATCTAAGACCTCCCTACGGACGCGGGTTATGAACGTGGGCTCTACCCCGCGATTCAAAACATGTAGGTTAGTACTTGATACATAATCAAAAAGTGACTTACCTCGATCGTTACAGTCTGAGCTTCCCCAGCCTGTGTGGTGCGCGTTTGCATCGCACCCGATTACTAAATTTTTCCGGTTACTGCTGGCGTAACTTACCAGTTCCTCGAGCTCCCTGGATGGTGGATGGGTTGGTGCATCATATGGGAGGTATACGGAGGCCAACACCATCTGTTCCCTCCTACCTTCTGCGGAGCATTCCCACAATATTGCCGTTACATCTGTAGATGGAGCTAGTGGGATCGAGAACAAGTTCAGTTCCTTCCTAGCTACGATGCACGTTCTGGGTCTACCTATATTCCTTCCTTGAAAAATATGTAGGGCGGCCCCGAATCCTGAAACCATGTCATTTAACGTCCATGGTTCTTGAATTAGAGCGACGTCCACTTTATTCGCTTTGAACAGTTGAAGCAGGGTAGCCGAGGCCGCCCTGCTACGATGTAGATTAATTTGGAGGACACTCATATTAAGATTGAGCATCCCCCATATCAAACTCTTCCGTGAGGGTGTCATCAGAAGAGAGAACCTCACTGTCCAGCAACTCGTCTTTCTCATCGGTGTTAACCGTGAGTCCGGCGAGTAGCCTAGAAGGGGAGGCCTCCTCCTGTGAAGCTCACTCTACGGGCATCGCCACGGAGGTGGCTCCTACGGCTCCCGTCGCCCCCACCACAGTACTGGTTGCCTTATTTGCGTCCTGTACCGGGGGTAACGATGGTTCCGTCCTTTCCACTGTAGATGCCGTTGCACTGCTCGGATCTGCCCCTGGGTCTACGGTTTGTGCATCGGTATCCTCCTTGGAGAAGCTCAGCTTAAACCTAAGCCTGCCCAGCCGATAGTGCACCAGCCCATCCGCCCGCCTCAACTCTTCAGCCGAAACCTGGTCGACCCCTACCGCAATGAAGAGGCCATCGGAGACCTCCGCAGAGTGATAGGTCGCCCATAGTTCGGTGTTGAGTTTATTTTGTTTCTTGAGAATTTCATCCTTGCCCACAACCCGCAAGGATGCCTCCCACCCAGGAAATCTGAATTCCGCAACTTTCGTTCTCAGGAAGTCAACCGTGTGTTGGTTCACACATGTCGCCCAGAAAATATCGTTGCGGAATCCACTGCGTAGGAAGAGGATTGGCAGACTGTCCACTGTAGCTACCGCAGCTGCCTCCGCATCATCGAAAGCTGCTTCAAGGGCTTCCAGTACGACAGGCTGACGCTCCCTCGGAATTCTTCCCCCGGTGAGTTAGAGTCGATGATTGCGACCTCTATAGTAGCAGTATCATCGCCTCTTACTACCCGCGCGAAGGACTTCGGGGTATCATCGCCTCTTACTACCCGCGCGAAGGACTTCGGGGTTCCTCTTTCCTTTCGCTTCCTTGATGCCGGAGTTTTCTTCTCTTGGTCCACTGACTCTTTAGCGTATTTGAAGCAACAGCGCTGGTATTAGGAACGGCTTCCTGGCCGGTCGAACAAAGATCGCCCGGGTTGGTTTTGGCTCCTGATGCAACCTGCTTCACCCTTTCCCGTTGCCGTTTCAGCCTTCTAAGAGCGTTGTAGCTGCTCTGCTTACAAGAGTCGGCAGAAGACTTCTCCGACTGAAGAACCCGTTGCTTGTCGGTAGTGTCAGTGGCCTCTCCTTTAGCGTTGCGTTTTTCTTTAGCGTTGCGTTTCTCCTTTAGCGTTGCGTTTTAGCCTAGATAACTAGTTACCGGTGGTCGTCACGAGGAGGCAACGCGTACACTTGCGAATCGTAACTGTTACAACCATTGAGACTCGCTCCCCTGCCGAAACATGACCGACACAGAGGTGAGGACTCGATGCTGCTAAACAGGTAACGGAGCCAACAACAGTCGGCATATTCCCCCTGCCGCAGACGCCAGGAGTTGACTTTTTCCCGTAGGAGTCACATCGCAGCTTCCAGAATAATGAATGCAGAAGAAATTTTTTTGTTAAGTACAATTACAAGTGAATGTATAGGGGAGGATGAGGAAAGTGTACAGTACCGCTATTTGCAAATATCCGAACCCGAACACAATCTTCCCTCTGTCGATGTATACTAGAGAATTTTATTTTTGGTATGATATCTGCTAACAGTATGATATCTGCCAATCTGCCACACTTCGCTACAGACGCATTAAGTATTGGCAAACCGGTCAGGGGACTTCTGCCACGCTCCCAAATATCAACCAATTTTAATATTTAGCAAACTCTCTGGCAGACCTAACCACTGACCTATTGATAAACCGCAGACATGCCTACAGACGGCTTATTTTGTATGTCTACACCCTTCTTCAACAGGGCGCATTTGCATCAGGTTAGCACGCCGAGAAAATACTCCGTTCGAGGCCTGGGCGCAATTTTAAAGGCAAGAACACATTAACAAGTGTGGAAAAATAAGTTTAAAGAAATTTTTTAAATGAACGATGACTCATTATGCGTTTGACCTGCCGATCCCTAACGACGCTATTTTGCGCGGAATGAAGCTGCTTCAACAATTGTTGACAACATTTTAGATTAATTAGCTTATTGAAATTGATGAAGAATTCGTCAAAATGTTGTTGAATGTGAATACTTGCGAAAACTTTCAACAATGTTTTTTAGCACTGGTCTGTGAGAGTGAGTAAATATACATCTGCACACTTCAATGAGTAATAAAAACAAGCTGTCATCAAGAGCAACCGATGAGAGTTGCATATTCTGTTCTAATGTCATTATTACTGACAAAAATGGTGGTGCACCACTTCTCCCTACGGACCACTTCACCCTACCCGATCCTACCTATTATGACCAATTCAAATTCAATCGGGCACCATATGCCCTAGGATAGACATTTTGACAACAGTGTTGGCAACGTAATTTACGTCGAATTAAATACTCGATTAATAAACATAAAAAATGTAACTAATTAAATACTTTGCTAAAATATGGGCATTTTGGTTATTTTTAATTACCGCGATTTTTCATACAAAATACCACTATTTCGATTTACACGATATTCAGAGGAACCGATCTTTCGTGTAAATCGCGGGATAGATGCTTATGTGAAAATCTGCCCGCTATGAAGAGCTAAGAATCTTGGCTGAGCTAGGGTATGAATCTACTCCGGTGGACCTCTATCCGCACTTTGCCATCTCTCTTCATTATATTATATAGTGAACCCATGGCTCAAACGTCAGCATTTCTTCCAGAATCTTTAAAAAAAATCAGCGACTGGAAACATTTATTTATGAAATTATGCACAGTACGAAATATCTAAATAATTGTTTTTGTTATATTTCTAGGTTCCGAAGTTCATCTACAATGTGATATTGTTCAATGTACAAATAACTGCCCAGATCAAAACATTTGTTCCAACAGCTCTTTGGATACAAAAAGTCGATCAATAACTGAAATCGAAGAACCAATTATATTAGCTGCTACAACAGTTTTTGTTATCGATCCAGCTGACGCCGCAGGTAAGTTTAAAACCCCGAAAAACTTTTTATATTGCTCAAACCTATCTTTATATACATATAAATTCTTATTAGTCACTGCCCCCATTTGTGATGATAGTGGAATTCACCCATCGTGGCTGTTATGGCTGACAATAGCGCTGGGCATACTTTTCCTGATTATGTTATTGATGAATATATTCTTATGTACCGCAATGAGCTGCAGCTGTGCACGCACTGAGGTAAGAAACCAATTTTTTTCATAATTACTCACTAATACAGATATTTCTTTATAGATAATCGAAAAGGAGCCATCGATAATTGAAGAATATGATCCCTACCGTAGCTGGCACGGAAGTCAATATGGCTCAAGATATTCTTTACACGCCCGCGATGGTCATAATAAAGGATATACAAGCGGTGGCTCCACTATACATTCAAATAGGTCTGATAGATACTAAAAACTATTGAAATCAAATCAACTCTATTCTCCAGTAAAAATTGAATATTCCTAACTAAAAATGTTCTTGAAGGTCGTTACCAATTGAATCTGACCACTATGCTATAGTACACTCACGTCCAGGTTCAAGGCATTCTGGTATTAATGGATATCGACGCAGAGGACCTCCTAGTAACTTATAACATTAATCCCACTTTCTTAAAATAACGTCTAAATGACTAAAATATGAAAATTAATCAAAAACTTTCATGAAACATACTTTTATATCTATGTTACATATCTCTAATCTCTCTTGTACTTAAAAATGTCTAAATATTGTACTTATCAAATTTTTCTACATTTTTGTATCAATATTTTTTATGTAAGTCATTAGAATAAGTATCTTTGTAAAAACATTTAATACATATTAATACATGATCTTAAGTGCCTTGAATAAAAATTAGATTACAACTTTTAGTTTAGAGTTCTTTATTTTAAAAAAAATTATATCTTACAAAAATTACAAATTTGTAAAAATTCAGCAAGGGCGGACTTTTTCCTCATACTTGTGGGACCACGAGAAATCTTTCAACAAAAAATTTCCATACAAAATGGCCCAGCTGTCAAAAATGTGTAATTCACGTGACGTACATGCGCAGTAGAATACCATTTTGGACACTCGGAAGATATTACCTTCTATTTGTATACCGTGGATCACCCTGATAGGATCCAGCCATTGATTCTCGGGAAAATATTCAAAAAAAAAATTACATATAGCCCGAAAATTATCAAAATAAAAAATATTTTAATAGAGTTTAAACCAAAGAAAGCAACAAGGATGACCGAGAGCTTTGTTAAAAAAATTATTAATACATATCAAATCCGGTCGACATGAATATATACAATATTTAAGGTTTTCGTTTTCATGATCTTTTTCAATCCGGTCTCTCCGATTTCCAAGCGTTTTTCCATCAACCAAACAATACGATTGATTTAACTACATCCAATCGAAACAAATAAATTGAAAAATCAGAGGCTGGACTCATCCTATTAGTGGAAGGATATTTAGTATTAATCGAATAGTTACAATAGGTAAAATTATGGTAACAGAATGTTTGATAAAATATAACAAAAACATGTGGCATAAAAAATATAGTTATTTCGCTTGACTAAAATATATTTAAACAACTTTTATACAATGCTTATAAATATCAAACTGCATCATCGATCGTAAAGAAATAACATTTAAACCCATACTTTATTGGAGCAAAGAGGACTAAGGATAGTTGTGTGAGAATCTTCAGGAGTATAGTAATCGGAATCCTCTCCGCCGGCCACCATAAAACCGTCACCATCAACTGAAAGCGCTGGACGATTTTTGTTCTATAAATATTTATCTAAGTTTAGATTCTACCTAACAAAACTTATCAAATTAATTAAATGAACTCATAATATTTAAAACTTCATGATGAAAATTTACTTGATTAAAGCTGTTGTGGTCATCTTCCGGATCAGTATCGATATCATCAATTGGTTCCTCGACTCCATCGATGCATAATGCTGATAACGACTTTTTAGTTATATTAGCTATTAATAATGGAGATAATTTTTCCGTGTCACTATCATCGTCGCAACATTCCGGTGTTTGCGGTTTAGGGTTTCTTATTTCATTTATTACGCTAACAGTGTCTAACTTTAATTTATCCTTCGAAGGATTTTCCAATTCACCCTCCGAATCCTTCGCTTCTGGGTCAATACAATTATCTTTATCTTCCTTGTTTGAAAGAACAGACATCTTAAACTGTACATAAAAAAAGAGATTAAAATATTTAAAAAAAAAGTAAAGATTACCTCGAGAAAATTTGTGTTTTTATCCATAGTAGATTTCTCAATGTCTTTTAAAGCGTCTTCTCCGTTTGAGTTAACTTGTCCCTTATTCAGTACTTCAACCGCCTAAGGATATAAAAAAATTTAATATGACAAATTTTCATATTTCCTTTATTGCAATACAAATATTAATTGATCGTATACACTAATTCGATTATCTATATATATAAAAATGAATCGTGGTCCGTTTGACTATCCATAACTCGGCTGAATATAATCGGATTTGCATGGGGTTTTTTTTTGTTGGATTCGTATTGCAACAGGTAAAAACACAACGGAGCCGGAAATTGGAAATTTCTACCGGAAAAGTTGGAAAATCTTGAAAAACCGAAATTGCATACTTTCAGGGGAGCGGTTTTCTGACTTGCACTTTCAGTCATTCCAAATCAAAAATCCCGAATCCTTTTTCGTTTTGTTGGAAAAGTCGAGAAAAACTTCGGGGAAAAGCAGGAATATCGGAAAAGTTGAAATTTGCATATTGTATGAGATTATGGTATGGAAGGAGAAAAAATTGTATTTGGAACTGAAAAACGGATAATTTTGTCCTTCACGATAAATTTATCGCCAACAGATGGTGTTACGCTCTCAGACTCACATTTGACAGATGAGAAATATATTCGCTCTTTCCTCATTGATGATCGATGCGAAGCGGTTGTTTATCGATGTAGTGCGCAAATTATCGCTGTTTCCCACTTTTAAATCGTCGAAAGTATTTTATTTTGTGATGAACGAAGTGAATCAAGGTATTTACTCAGTGACCAAGTAAAATTAAATGGATTGGTGTTGAACGATTTTATAATTTAAATTATTCATTTTGTGGAGAACGAATTTAAATAAGGTATTTTGTCACCGACCAATTCGTTTATTTAAAAAAAATCTATTTGTATAGGAGAGGGAGGTAGGAGTGGTCCAACTGAATAGATAAATCATATTCTAAACAAATTTCGTCTTTATAAATTTTTCGATACGATGCACAGTTTTCGAGAAAATAAAGAAAAAGTATTCAATTTGTATCGGGGAGGGGAAAGAGGTAGTCTAACTAAATTTTGATGTATAGATAAGTTATGTAAAATCATATTCAAAAGACATTTTAGCTTTATAAATTTTTCAATGTGATTCACCATTTTCAAGAAAATTGCGAAAAAAATTTCATTTATATGGAGAAGGGAATGGTCCGATTTACGGATATATAGACGGACACATGACAGATAGACAGACGGTCGGACATGCTAAAATCGAAATCTTTTGTCATCCCAAACACCCTGGTGTAGTTCAGTTTTGTGTCCAGCGATTGGTTTGATACGTTACAACTAAATCTAATATACTTCAATATGATTGTCATATAGTGTGGAGGTCCCCAATCTGGAGTGCAGAAACAAACTTATTGGGGTGCGGAAGCGTTTTTTTTTTGATTTGTGAGATAGTTATAAATTTTTTTGATTTGTGAGATGGAGTAACGTATAAACTCAAGAACTACTGCACCAACATAGACTATGTATCATGACCACGGTTTATAGTTAGGTGTGGTCGCGGTATCGGCTCCCCTTTCATCCTCTCGCCTGTTATCTTCTGAACCACTGAAGGGATTTGAATACGGTTTTCAGTGTTGGGCAGGTCAATCATAAAAGAAATTTTCATTCACTCAAACTACTCCGCTCTACATCTCTATCTACTAAACTACAGAACGGATTTTTATACAATTTTTAGTGTTGGTAAATTTTCGACCAAACTCCTCCTCAGCTATCTCTGAAACTATTTTATGGTTGTTCAACATATGTTACAACATAAATGCAAAAATCTTAAGTGTCTGGCAATAAGGGAATTCGCTCTGTTCCCTTTCTCCCATGCAGATGGAAAAAATATTTGCGATTTTCTTGAAAAGAGTGCGTCAAACCAAAAAAATTATGAACAAAAAATTGTTTGAAATATAATTACATACTGCATAATTTTTCTATACATCAAAATACTTTTGAAAAAAAAGAATTTTTTCATATTCAAAAATTTATTACTACCCGGGCAACGCCGGGTTATTTCAAGCTAGTTAATTTTATAATCGGAGGATTTCGGAACCGTGAGTGTCCGCTTAAGACCTATTGGGATTGGTAAGATAAATTGAAAGCAAATACTGTACACAGGATTTGGCGTAGTGTGACCCATTTATTTATATTATTACATTGCTTTCAGTCATTGAAACCATAGTTTCAGTAGCTGAAACTAATACATCAAGACCAAGCCGCATAAAAACGATACGTTTCTGTGTGTGTGTCTCAATTTATTTTATATTTGCCGGAGAACGTCGTAAAAATTTATAGAAAAAACACGAATATAAAAAACCCTTCAATAAGAAAAAGTTTTTTTTGTGAAATTAATAAATATTTTCACAAAAACATGTAGTGTTATTTTTTCTCTGAAAATTTTAGGTTATGTTATCGTTCAGTCGTCTTCCACTTGAAATCATAACGGAGCCCCGAACGTCTGCAGGACATATACCCACGACTCAGTTCGATTAGACGTTTCTGTACGTGTGTGTGCGTATGAATTCATGTAACCAAAGCTGTAAGATCGACTTCTACTAAACCCGAACCGATTTTAATGCGCTTTTTCGCATTCGAAAGCTGTTATAGAACACCTTTTTTTTTGAAAAAATGAACCTTTTTCGAGATAACGGAAAAATTCTTTCCTTTTGTATGGGAGAGGAAGGAAGGAGTAGTCCGATTGAATTTTGATGTTTGACAAAGTTATGTAGAACCATATTCTAAATACTTTTTGTCTAAACAAATTTTTCGAAAAAATGAACCGTTTACGAGGAAATTGGATTTTTTTACATATGTATGAGAGAGGGGAAACGGTGGTTCGATTTTTCCCATTTTTGGAAGAGGTTGATCTTTTGATAAAATCCAGTGCCTTTTTGTTCGAGCGGTAAGGAGTTGATAGCACTATGGCAACTTGATTTTTTGACATGTTTTTTTTGCATGAAAGAAATGTGAATGGTTTCGATGCGCATACAAAAGCAATAGTCAACATGAAGAAAAAAAAATTTTTTTTTCAAAGCATCCTCTTTTTTACTTAGGCCATACTACTTCGTCTTGCTAGAAAAATGCGGAATTTACAAACAAAAAATGAATCCCGCATTTAGATTTTCCCTTTAAAATATTGTATTTTGAAAAGAGAGAGGGGAGTGTGAAGGGGAAGGAGTGTGGGGGATTGGGAGAGGGGGTGATACAATGTTTTAAAAGGAAAATCTAGACCAGGGGATTTATTTTTTGTTTGTACATTAATTCGGTATTTGTTTTTCTATTAAAACGAACTAGTTTGACGTTCTCACGTAAAAGAGAAATAGACAGACAGACAGACACCATCTCATTTTTATATATTAGTATATGATAAACATTTCAACCAACGATTGTTTTGGGGCCAGAGCGTGATGAAGAGTTTTGGTACAAAGAAATTTTTTTTGGAAGATCTATTAAAATCATAGATTTTTGTTTTAAATATTTGTTATATAGTTGGAATCTACATATTGCGTGGTATCACCGAGAATGTATGGAGCCCCGATAAGGGCCACCTCGACAGCCTAGGTTACAAAAAAATGTATGGAAAAAAATGTTTTTTTGAATTTTATTGTGAGGATTTCTTTTCTACAGTCATTTGAAGTCTAGAAAAAAATGTGAAAAAATAAGTTCCTATGGAAAAGATTTACCTAATTTTTCCCTTCGTATTTTTAAATTTTCTGTCTTTTTTTAATGGCATACATTTATAAGTTTATCGTTGATCTTAATTATTTTGCTCTTTTGAATTACCTGTATTGCATCAGAATCACATATACAATCGCCATCAAGTGACGAACCGCGACCTGCACACTGCAGTGGTCCATTTAGTGCTTCAATTAGTGATACCGGCACATAACCTATAGGCAAATTCTCACAAGGAGCCTACAATGTTTAAGCGTTAATATTCGAAATTAATTTTCTTATGAATCAATTTACAGAATTGGCATCTGGAGCATGTAAGTTGCTTGCTGTTATTGCAGTATTATTGACTCCCTTTTGAACGGCTCTTATCTGTAGAAGAGCTCTAAATGGAGCTCTACATATCGGGCAATTGTTAGCTTGATAACGCAACGAATCAGCACACGAATTGCACAAGCATAGATGCCGACAAGGTAAAATCAAAGTATCTCGAGTATCGCTCATACAAATCACACATTCACTTCCATTATCATCAGTTTCTTCATCATTTCCTTGTTTATTAATTGTCTTATTCTCAATACCATAAATTTCCTGAAGCAAATAGCATAACCCATCTACGAATATTTTTTGCTTCAAAGCACGCAAAACAAATGTTCCATCAACGTGTCGATCCACCACACAAATTGTTGTATGAGACTGCCGAAACCCTGTAAGATACACTGTTATTTGTTATGAAAAAACAAATCTTATCTATAAAATGCTAAAGCCTTCCTCCTTCATGTCACTTTTTTTAAAATTGAAAATAACATTACAGGCAAACTATCGGGCGTAGCCGCAAGCGGTTTACGAATGTATGTATTTAATAATGAGAGATGTGTTTCAGGTTATGGTTCAAGCCCATGTTCCCCCCTAGTTCTTGCTATCTTTTTAGTTCTTGCTATCCCCTCCCTTGCTATCTCCTGAACCGGTTTCAGCCATTGGGTAGATAGTCGCACAAGATTACATATGATAAAAATAACTACAGCTGTTTAACCCATTTGCATCATTTGGAAAAGTGGATAAAGCACCTTTATCAACACATCTTTTTTTGATCGCATCTAAAGAAAAATTGATTAAAACGTAAAAAAAGGTTGCTTCAATTATTTCTTAACGTAAAAAATCTCAATTCGTGTTGATTGCATATAAAGAATTCAATTTATATAAAATCGTTTAACCTGATTGACTGACTGACTGACTCATCAACGCCCAGCCCAAACCCCTGAAGCTAGGAACTTGAAACTTTCACAGTATGTCCCAACCATCACGTAGGCGCTTACTAAGGCGAGGTTTTCCGAAATTTTACCGCTAAGGGGGTAAACGGGGCGTAAAGGGAGTTTGGGTGTGTTTAAACCGCGATTTTCGCCCTGAATCCTGCTCAATAGGAGGCTCACTCGGGGGTTTTCGGGATCACTGATCACGAATCCGGTGTTAGATTTTCAAAATTAGAAACGGAAGGTCCTGTAAGGATAACTCAAATATCCTTTTTCCCATTTTTCCCGAGAAAAAATTGCATTAGGGGATTTTCGGGGTCGCTGATCACGAATCTGGTGTTAGACTAATTCGCAACGGAGAGTCCTGCAAGGATAAGATTTTTCTCAAAAGTTGTTTCCGGTTTTCTTCGTATTCTAAAACTTATACAAAAAACTTAACCCGGCAACGACGGGTGTGCAAGCTAGTATTGTAAATAATGATGGCATAGGGACTTCATTTTTCAACAGGAATAAAAACATTTGGAGCCATCACAAAACGTGTTGCACCACACTTAAAAGTACATTTAATGAGTCCTGGATGCCAAAAAATGCATTTTTGTGTCTGGAGCTCACTAACACCCAACATACAAAAGTGACTCAAAATTAAAGCCAGAATGCGTAAAAATGTATTTTAGCGATTTGTTTTTCAGTGGCGAGCGTGTTTTTTCTTCCGACGTTTACGGATTTCACAAATTTATAGCGGTTTGACATTTTTGAAAAAAAAAACATAACAAAAGCTATAATTGCCAATCTGGCAATCATTGGAGACCCGTATGGTGATATTCGTATCAAAATTCGAACAGTTATACCAAAATTCCACTTTGAAGTCAAACTTTCCAATAAGATTTTTTAAAATTTATTCCAATCGGATTTTGATGTATGGGAGTTTTATGTAGAATCATATCCTAAATAACTTTTGTTCTTGGACTTTTTTGATAAGATGCACCGTTTTTGAGATATTCGCAAAAAACGTTTTCGTTCGTATGGGGGGTACCCCCCCTAATAGTCCATTTTTGCCCATTAACGAACTTAGCCTCGCATTTTACGAAAAACGGATCTGCGCAAAATTTCAAGTCTCTAGCTCAATCCATGCGCCCGCAATCCGCGCCACAGACAGACGGACGGACGGACAGACGGACAGACGGACAGACAGACAGACAGACAGACAGACGGACGGACGGACATGCAGAAATTAAATATTTTTCTCATTCTAAACACACTGGTGTAATTCATTTTTTTGTGCGATGACGGGATCTTGGCGTTACAAACGGTAAGGCAAAGTTAATATACCCTTTGGTTTCACCATACGGGTATAAAAACATTAAGGACTTCACTGCGCAACTTCCACGGCAGAGCGACCTAATTTTAAATATATTTTGGAAAGCAATTCATCCCCTATATACCAGCAAAACATGAAAGTAAAATAAGAAAGCTTAGCGAGTGCGTATATACGCTTCGGTGATAGTGGTCTAACAAAAAACGCGTATATAGGCTGTGTGCGAATTCGCGAAATTTAATCTTGACAAAACGAAAAAGGTGTTGAATATCTATAGGTGAAAACCAAATTTTAAAAGTGGTAAAAATGAATTTATTTTTGCTGTGCGGATATGTAAAAAAATTTAAACGTATTTATTTCCTTTGTTTTTCAAAATTTACACAGGCCTTTTACAGGGAGAAGTTCTTACGTGTTATGTAGTGAGTATAAACGTCAAAAGTTTTTTCGACCACCAAATTTTGACTGTAAATCAATTCTGTCAAAATTCCGCAGATTCACATACAGCCATATACACTCGTGATGCAAATGGGTTAAAAATTTGTTGAGCTGTAGTATCCTGACCCTAAAATGCGAGATTCATTGTCGTTTGCATGTGGGAGTAACAGGCAAACAAACAGACAAACAAAAAAAGCAAGCTAAATAAAAGAACTAATTTGATGTGTAAAAGGTTTCGATCAACCTAAAAACCAGTACTGGTATATATACTCGGAGTAAATTATGCAGTTCAACCACAAAAACCACATGATTTATAATAATAAAACATTGATATCATCGAACAACATGGATAGGTCGATGTTTCCTCGCCATCAGTAGTCTGTCTCGATGTATCGTTCGTTGGCAACTGCATGGTCTTAACGACATCGTCTGTCTATACTGCTATCACGACCTCTGCTGTTGATGGATTGTAACGAAAAAACGTTACAAATTCATGGTTCGCAATCCATGTAAGACTGTAACACATTTTCTAACACGCCTGTTGGATAAAAAAGGGGAAAGCCGTATTCTTCATATTAAAATGCGATAGACATCTAATGGCCATAAAAGTTTCCAAGGTAGCACACGAATCGGTCGTCAAAATGTATTTAGAGTATTTAAAATTACTAGTATTATACGGTGATCAGACGTCCCGCATTTCAAATGCCTTTCCGCATTGGCAACTATTCCGAAAAATGTCCCGCATTGGACATAGTGTCCCGAATTGTACATGTAACTAATTGTAATTTTTGTTGCGTATGAGTGAATTTTATTCGTTGCTTTCCTTGTTCAGCCATCGATCACGGAAATTAATTAATAACCACCAGATAATTATCTCAAAGTTCTTGTGAAAAAAAAAACCCTGTGTCGCTACTAACGAAACTAAGCAACTTATGTTCAATGCAAATTGTTTAGATTACAGAAGTTCTAAGTCGTAACTGGCCCAAGTACAACTTAACTCATTTTAGCCCAAATGGTCGGTTGTTTCATCAGTTTTTGGCTAACAGTACTGCAGTATGTGACATTTTTATAATTAATTACAACATTTATGTATATCAAAAATCAAATACTTACTCTTTCCAAAAGCACCATCTTCTACAACACAATGAATCGCTATAGGAAAAACATCACGCTCCAAATTATAGCCCAAATCGTCATCCGAAAACAAATTTGGATTGAATACATGAGTTGGTTGTGAAAAATACTGATTGACACCTCGTTTATAGGAATATGTTTCAGAAGTAAGTGCAGAATCTCGGGAAATGTAGGTCACACCATTCGCAGATATTTCCTCAGTACAAAAGTAATAAATGGAAATGGCGCACCTTGCATCTGAGTCAAAGATAAATTCAATATTAAACGCACTGTTTTTGTTAGAAACATCATCTCCATGAATTTTTGATCCAACATCTGAAGATTTAACAAACTTGACAGACTCTTTTCTAATATTCACCAAGCTTTTTAAAGTTTTTGTTGGCTCATTTGCTTGAGGCGGCGGATACGGGAACTAAAAAAGGAATAAATAAATTGTAAAATATAAATACAAATTTCCATTTACAGCTGTTGGCCGGTTTCCCAGGAAATTTAAGTCGGCATTTTCCCCAAACAAATAAGATTCGGGCTGTGGAGTGTCAAAACGTTCACCGCCCATTATAAAGTGTGTACCGAAGTAACTCCCTATAAAAAAAGATGATTTGTTTTTTTATAAATTTATTTGTTTCTTAGAATTTTTAAAGTATCTGGTGTTCCAATTGCTTGGACCGATGTTAAATGTGATTGAGGCTTAAACGTCTAATGATTTTTGACATCTGTTTTCAAGTTTGACAAGTTCAGTCTTTGGCAATTTCAACCATGGAAAGATTAACAATCGAACAACGTCGATGAGGATTTTCGATGAGGATTTTTCACAAAAAATCAATTTTCAGTTATGAAGCCCATTTTCATCTCCGTAGCTTCGTTAATAAGGAGAATTATCGCATTTGGGCTGATGAAAATCCAAAGACGACTGTTGAAAAGCTGATGCTTCCACAAACGTTCACTGTTTGATGTGCATTTTTTGCTGGCGGAATCATTGAATCGTTTTTCTTTGAAAATGACGCCGGGAATTCTGTTACGGTGAATGGTGAGCGCAACCATGCAATGACAACCAACGTTTTATTTGGATGCTATGGATATCGAAGATTTGTGGTTTCAACAGGACGGCGCCACATGCCACACAGCCAATGCATCAATGGCTTTATTGAATGAGAAGCTGCCAGGTCGCATCATTTCACAAAACAGCGAAATTAATTGGCCACCAAGATCGTACGATTTGATGCCTTTGGACTTCTTCCTTTGGGGTTATCTCAAGAGTAAGGTCCATGCCAACAACAATCCAACAGCTGAAGGATGAGATAATGAGGCATATTCGTGGGATCGAGGAGCAATTATGCAGAGATATAATCAAAAAATTTGACTATCGAGTGGAACTTGTTAAATGCTGTAATGAAAGTGTCTATTTCGAAGTTACTGCATTTATCGTCCAAAATGTTTGTGTTACAGAGGTCTTCAGTAACATGGTACTTGAAGGTCCTCCAATCTGCGTTTTTATCATATCTGTATGTAAAGGCTAACTCCGGAGCGGCTCGACACAGACCCAAACTCAACAACGCAGCCTAATGGTCTACAAGCGGGTTCCCGAATTAACGTATAGAAAAAAAAATGGATTAACCCACCCTTTTATATTTTCCTTTTAAAAATGATATTTAGAGGGGTGGAGTGTGGTAGGGGAAGGGGTGTGGGAAGGGAGTGTGAGGGGAGGCCGCTGAATGATTGTATATCTATATTAAATCAATTTTTTTGTCTATATGTTAATTCACTATACGCTATTTCGGTGAGCCATCTGAAAACGGCGATGTTGTTGCGGAAGTAAAGTCAACGTCAAAAGAATCTGACACCATAAACAAATCAATACAGGAATAATCGCAGACTATTTTTCTTTCATTGTTCAGAAAGAAAGACCTTTAATAGTTGTACGCGTTTGTCTGCCCAAAAATTAAAATCAAAGTTTGGTCTTCCAACTTCAGAGCACGAATTTGGACAGAAAAACGTAAATTTTTCGTCTATTCGTCTTGAAGTTTATCGTGTCGCTATCTTCTCACACATATATTCAACTCCCTCTTACCAATGAAAAATTCCCATTCATCGTTTTATGCCGCGTTTACAGAAATGACAGATAATGACAATCATACTAATATATAAAAATGAGTTGGTGTCTGTCTGTCTGTCTGTCTGTTCCTCTTTCACGCAAAAACGGCTGAACCGATTGGCTTGAAATTTGGCATGAGTGTCTGTGGTAGTTCTGGTTCCAACATAGGCATACGGAAAAGTAGCGCGAGGGGTGGGGGGAGTTACTCTTTCGCGGGAAAACTACTGAACCGATTGGCCTGAAGTTTAGCTCCAACATAGGACATCAAAAAAAAAAAAAAAACAACCCGGCAACGACGGGTATGCAAGCTAGTCTGTCATAAAAGAATGGACAAGTTCATTCTTTTATCAGAGATTGTCATTTTTCTGACAGAAATAATGACAAAAATGATACTATTTACACGATAATGACAATTTACTTATGACAAAAAAAAATGACAAACTTGTCATTCGTGTAAATGTAGCATAAGGCTCAATTTAAAGACCATTTGAACTTATGTTGGATAATACTTTTATGGGGATGGGACCATTTTATATGTAAAAATGGTGTGGCTCGTGTGGCATATGCAGAATTAAAGTTAAAGATACGTTAATCGCGCCATTACCCATAGCAAACCATAAGCATTTAGGAGCGACTTTCAGTCCACCGCGCTTAATAAAGGAACGCAGTCCCTGACAATAGTAGCTCTGTTTATGGTTATTTGAAAGGTTGGATCACGAATTGGGCACTTCCCATCTCACCGAAGTCAAAAAATTGACAGATCACAACCACCATTGACTAACCCCGTACACGGCACTACTTCCTGATGTCCTGTTAATTAACTCTTGACAGCCTACAGAACTTGAATTTCTTGATATATATATTTTTGTAAATCAAATTATATTTGTTCCTACCAGAGCGTGGTGGATATCTATATGCATAATTTGTTCCAATATCAGCTTCTTCAACAGTTGCATTTTGCCTACTGGCGAGGCCTCCCATTTGAAGTTTTATTATTTTGGTTTACTTATTCAATTGATAAGCGGTCAGAAATATATATTTTATTGCCACAAACTAATATCACAGAACACTTTCCAGAAACCTGCAGTTTCCTTTTACCTGTGGAATAATATACAATAAGCAAGAAAAAACTACTGCAAAAACACCTCAAATATCCCAGCACACCAAATTATGCATTTAATCAGAAAGTCGACAATCCACAGACATCATACATAGGGTAAAACAACTTAATAATAGAAGTGTGGTCAATCGTCACTCTCTTTCGAATTTAGACTGTTCGATTCGTCCCACTCGCAAATGGATTGTTCGAATTTGTGTGTTTCGTGAGGAATTTTTGATTTTCTTCTAAATTTTTAAATCAATTTACGTTTTTTAAGTTTTTTTTTAACCCTCCATATTAAAATTTTACAGTAGATATGTATAAGAAAATACTTTGAAAAATAACGTTAAAAAATCGACTTACAAAATCGCAAATTGCGATAACCACATCCTCGATGGAAATCGCAATTAGGATTTTTTCTGATTCAGCACTTGTGCTGATTATAAACACATAACCTAAAATACTTTGACATTATTCTTTGCATATTTTTATTGAGATGGATGATAGAAAATCGCCAGATTCATTTAAAATATCCGATTTTCTGTCATCAGGTTCAATTAAAAAAATATGCAAAGAAGAACGACAAGTTCATTAAAATCCGAGCTTACGCTCGCTATTAACATTATTTAAGGCAGCCTTTTTGCGAATTCGCTATTGGGAATAGAACTCTTACGGTTTAAGCTAGAACCTGAATCGTACGTCGAATGCGTCCGTCGTGCGTCCGGTTGACAGTTCGATGCGGTGACAGTTGGGTACGGCAACGAATCTGGAGTTAATTCATTGTTTTGCACTTCTTCTATAAGTTTATCGTCGAAACTTTGTTCCATACTTAAATTGCTTAAATCGTAAACAAACTTTTTTGCGAAATGACATTTCCGTGCGTTGCCGCATGTAAAAGTAGAAATTCGACCTACTCTATGCGGTTGCCGCATCGGAAAACGTATTATTAGGGGAGTACTCATAGCAGCCCGTTGATTCTACTCGAACTGTCAACTGGACGCACGCATGACGGACGCATCGACGTACGATTCAGGTTCTACCTTTATACACTTCAAGTAACGCCGTGTCTTCACTTGGGATTTTTCATCGCAGAGATTTTTTATTGACCAATCAGAGCTCGAGTTGACGGCGATAAAAAATCCCAGAGATAAATTTCATGAAATCTTGCAATTGCAAAATTTCATGGAATTTCCCGGTTCAAGATGGCGGAATCTAAATTCTCTCGACAAGTAGTTGGGAAAATAACTAATTTTTACAAACAATACTATAGAAAAGGCTTTGGAAGAGAATATTTAACATAAAGGTTTTTCTTTTCGCCTGCTTTTCTCTCTTTTTAATATTTTGCAATAACTGTGACGAGTTGTTTTAACTTCAAAGGCATGCGAAGAAATGAAATTCCATGAAATATCTCTGCCCAGCTATCAAAAAAAAACCTCATTGCGGTGAGATATTTCTTGGAATAAAAAATTGTTAATCAAGACGCGGTGTTACTTAGGATCGGAAAACACTATGGAGGATTTACCCCTATATAAAACTAGAGATTGGCCTTAGAAAAGGTTTTCATAACAATATTGTTTGTCCACTTTCCGAAAAAAAAAAATCTAAACAATGCCATGAAATAATACCCGCCACACTAAAATAAAGTAAACAATCACTGAAATGTCAAAAAAGACAGGTGCCTAAAGCACGGTTTACACGAAGAGAGTCAAGTAGTGTGAATGTGGTAGTTTTCTTCGTTTACACGTTTCCAGTAGCACTTTCTAGTAAAATGACAGCTGCATGAAAACATAACCTAAAATTTTCCGAAAAAAAATATCGTGTCATTGTACATTATTGTAGCGTTTTCTTTAGAACATTAAAAATACGTTCAGCTAAAAGTTGGAAAGTAAAGAAAATCTAGAATCGTATATTTTGTTGTTGTGTGCTAGTAACCTAAAAAATCGGAAGAAAAAACGTATTTGGATACGTCAATGGATCGCCGAAAGGGAAATGCTAGGCGCAATTGATAACTTCACCTGGTAAAAATTACGGCTGCGTATGCTTGTATTAGTTTCTACTGTCCAAAAA
The DNA here is from genome assembly GCA_964034945.1 of Chrysopilus asiliformis. Classification (NCBI taxonomy): domain Eukaryota; kingdom Metazoa; phylum Arthropoda; class Insecta; order Diptera; family Rhagionidae; genus Chrysopilus; species Chrysopilus asiliformis. Next base: position 47,542,762 of record OZ035961.1, read on the forward strand.
AGTAGAAATGCGTTCTACTCGTTTCTAGTAATTCTCTTATGCGAACGATTCACACTACTGCAAGTCGCGTGTATTTATCGCTACTCGTTTTCAGTAACTGGCTCCGTGTAAACTTCAGTAGCATGGCTACTTTCACTGTGCAGCGAAAGTAGCCATATCTGGGGGGCTATTCTCGATTCGTTTCGAATATTTCCGAAACGTTTGTGGTGCTTTGGAAAAAGACGTCTATGTGGTGTTAGTACCGCCTATATTGCTCCAAATGACGTCCCGTATTCTCGAACTTAGATTACGGAAATATCCGAAACATAACACATTATTGATAGCTGTCAACCAAAGTTGACACCGATTGACATTCGTAATACCGATGTATCAACTCAGTTGATAATTATCAACTATCAATTGTGAATTGACATTCATAATAAGGGCCAACAAATTCTCAACCTCACTTTATGAACTGTCAACGCAGAATTGCTGCGGCAAAGTTGGAAGTTTGCACACTTTTGCGTTGTAGGTGCGTTCACTGTGCTCACTTCAAATGATTTCTATGGAACAAACTTATAAGTGACAGTTTCTGCGTTCGCGTTGCTTTCATTGGGCTCCAGGCATTACGAACAGTACCGCGGAGCTCAAAATTTCCCTCTTTAGAGAACGAAAGAGATAGCATAAAAAAAATCATATAAAGAAAGCATAAAAAGAGCATAAATGTGAAATCTGTACTACAAGGAGCAAACACAGCATAACAGCGGCAGTGAAAATTTAGATTTTAATTTTTAAAAAAATAATTGAACATAGTTTTAACATAACAAAATACCCTAAACAATGGGTGATGTGCATAGACAATATATAACAATAGACGTCCAACTCTCGCTTATTGACTGCGACGCTTCAGTGCCTGAAATCGTAACTATTTTGGTTTGAGTATTGGGTAGTTCTCGCCTGTGCTAAACTTGGTTTGTGCCCTTGATACATTTTTCTCGCTAGAAAATCCAATAAAAATTTGAAAAAACAATAAAAAACCAATATCTTTTAAATTTTTTTTATTTTAAATTTCAATAAATATCACATTTTGGTTTGTTATTTTTAAATAAATAACACATTACTGCAGTAGCAGTGAAGACGAGGGACAAGCCAAATGTGTCGAGCCAAGCGCTAGAGCACCAGAGCTGTCCCAAAAGCAGTTTACAATCAAACGCAGCTACGATATAGGGAAGGCGATAGTGCCAGCAAAGCCCACCATAAAGCTTAAGTGGGGCTTGATTTTGCGGGAACTTTGCCTCCGTCTTCATGGAATGCTCGAGTGTCTCGAACGACTGGAAGAGGAATTACAATTTATTGCAGCAAAGTAAGACTATCCCGAGATCATTACCTCGATTTCCTCAGATCCCAAATAATCACGTCTCTGGCTGCAAAAGTATGCAGGTGTGGTCCTCACTGACTAAAGCTAAATATTCGCCCTCGGGCTCCCAAGAAACATCGTTAATGTAGTTTGTGTGACCTAGAAATACACCATGAAATTTTCTCAAAAATTGCAAATAAATGGAGATACCTTTCAGCAGTAAGTCACTGTGGAAAATTCTTAGGCAGTGATGCCTAAGAAAATTCTTAGGCAGTTTTTTAGCTAATGCAGTCTGTATGCAGTCAGTCTGCATGAGCTAAAAAACATCAGTTTTAGCAAAAGCTATTTTTTTATTCACATCACCCAATCCTTTAATGTAGGCCGTATTTTATAACACAGTTTCTGTTCGGATGTCACCACAAACTATCGAGTATCATCGATTGCAAATTTGTTATCATGGCAGCAAGTAGATTTTCGAATTTGTACCTCTATAACCAAAATCTAAAGCCGGACATACATTATGAGACTTGTTGTACAACTTGGATCGGTTGTAGGCAATGTTGGATCGTGTATGGTCCGGTTGTAGTCCCCAATTTCAGGTTCGACAAACGGTTGGATAAAATCAAAATCCTGTTAATTTTTTGTGGGCATGGTTTTCTGTTGTACAAACCGTTTGCCTATTTTATGGATGGACATGTTGAGGATGCACAAAGTTACAACTTTAGTTGATATCATTGCATCGTTGCACGACCGCCTGCTTTAGTCGTTTTTGCTTACTGCATCAAAAAATGCGATCAACGGCGTCTGGTCCTCCTTCCTAAAAAATAAGAGAATCTCCCATTCAGGGAAATACAAAATCTTCAATGTATCAGTGAGGTCAATTATGAGCTACAGTGCACAAGTGTGGGGCTTCAAAGAATACGAACAGGTTGAGAAATTACAAAGATACTTCATCAAATCTATGTTTCATCTTCCTAAAAACACACCCAATTACATGATTTCGCTGGGAACTGGACTACCGAGGCTCTTCTGTGGCACCCTAAAAACGCACTTTAATTATATAACAAAAATTTTGAGCTACACAGAAGATAGGTTACCTAAAGTTCTAGCAGAAACGGCGATAACTGAGAATGTGTTTTGGGCAGCCGAATGGAAACAAATATTTCGTAGAGCTGGTGTAAACTTTGATTTCGAATACCGAACCAACTGGAAAACTCAACAGTCTGAGGCACTAAAAGCAGTTAAAGTTAGGCATTGGGAAGAATGCGTTGAAAAAGCTATCACATCTCAACACCATGACGAGTATTGTAACTTGAAATATGTGGAAATACCAAATTACTTCTCTGATACGCATATTGTTGATATGGTTAGCTTGATATTTAAAGTAAGAGGAGGCTTACTTGATGTAGATGCTAGGTCATTCAAAAATAATAACGATGCATCTTGTAGTTGTTGTAACATGAACGCGATTGAAAACACTTTTCATTTTCTTGCAATATGTCCTATTTTCAAAGCTTACCGTAAAAGCTATTTGGGAAAATATGAGCTAACGAAAGATGAAATGTATGACTATTTAAACGGCTCGGACTATGACTCTTTGTTCCGCTATCTAGACATAGCTTTAAGATATAGAAGATTGCTCATAAATGAATTTAATTAATTAAAAAAAAAAATTTGCATATAGTTTCCGCATAATTATTCAAATTAATATTATAATAAAAAAAAAAAAAAAAAAAAAATTGTTTTTTGCCAACCTGACAGACAACGCAAGTTATGTCAATACGGTTTTAAGATTCTAATGATTGTAAATCAAATTATATTTTCTTTTGAATAAAACTTATTATTATTATTATTATTATTATTAGTCGTTTTTGCAAAGCTAATGTTTGTCGAACCAGTTGTATGAAATACCTACGTATGTGGCCTCCGCCAAGACAAGTTGTACAACTTGGTTTTAGAACAAGTCTCATAATGTATGGCCGGCTTAAAACGTATCCACGTCAAACATCAATAAAAAAAACTTAAAAGAAAAAAAATCTTACAATATTTTTGTTCATTAAAAATAATTTGCCCAACAAAAACAAAATTTTTTGTGTAAATATCACAGATATTGAGTTTTAAGCTATTTTGACGTCGCTTGAGGTGAACTTGAAGTGTATAAACCGGACACTTCAAGTAACTCGCGGCAAGTAGACGTAAATACACGCGATTTGAGCTAGTGTGCAATGTGCAACGCCTGCATATGAGTGAGAATACTTGCCGCTCTCTCGAAAATAATAGAGAGCCATTATATTTTTGTGGCAAGTAAAAACCAATACAAGAACATGGAACCGTGTACAAATGAGGTGGTTTTATGTGTGTGTGTGTTTTAATTCATTTCGTTTGCTGTTTTCGGCGGAGAAAGGTGTCATTTTTTGTAGAATATATGCACTTGGAATTTTCTTTATTTTCCTGAACGCATTTTTAATTGTCTTTAAAATCGCGTTGTATATTTTTTTTGTCTATATTAACGAAACACCTAATACACTTCTTCACAGTAAACCAAACAAAGATATCTTTGCTCAGAAAATTTTAAGTTATGTTTTGTTCGGCTGTCATTCTACTTGAAATGATTTACTTGAAACGTGTAAACTAAGCAAACTACTTGCCTCTCTTTACTTGCCGCGAGTTACTTGAAGCAGAGAACAAATAATCTAGAGAATAAACTCTTAGAACAAATTTTTAGAGAAAAATTTTCCACTGTGAGATGAAGCAAGAGGATCCGATGTAACACGGAAAAAATTATCCATTCGATTCCTCCATCTCATTGAATAGATACGTCGAAAATGATGAGAAAATGTTCTCTCTGCTTCGTGCTCCCTAGTCTAAAAGTAATTAACTTTTAGGCCGTAGCTAGTGAATGGCTGCGTTCAGACGAGATTGAAACTGGTTGAAGTCAATCAAGTTACTCTGGGTGAAAAAACCTGCTTGCGTTCTCACGTAGTGTTTTTCAACTTTTGCACTGCAGTATATTTATACATGATTATCTTATATTCTCGACCGTTTTTAATTCTAATATATTAATTCTTCTCGGGTTGTACGGTCTGGATTAAAACTCCAATTATGTGTTGAACATTACTTTATTTAATGCCTCGACGTTTCGCCTGCTAGCGCTAGGCTTCTTCAGGAGTGCTGGATCTGTGATGCACAGTATTACAATAATTACATCTAATTACACAATCTTTATACTTACAATATTTGTTGTTAAATATTTATACATAAATATATGTATATTTATACATGCTATGTCAATCTGTGCATGTAGCTAGAAAAATTTTGGGAACCCCCACCATTGAACTCTATGTGTGTATGTGTTTTCAACCAAGTTCACCCGGCCTAGCCAGCAGGTGAATTCCCCGCATATACCCGATAGCGTCTGGCCCGTAAAATCGAGTAGAAACTTGGTGAAGTCAACCAGTTTCAACCTCGTCTGAACGCAGCCATTGATAGGGACATTTTTGCCCCCTTCGAAGGGGAAATTTGTGAAAAATTTGTTCGGCATAGTTTTTTCTATATATTCCTTATTCTATGCTTGAAGTGTATAAACCGGGCTTGAATGGGACTTTGCTTTCGCCATATTCGCTCTATTTCTGAAGATACAAAAAAAAGGTGCTTAAAAGAATTTCTTTTTCGTATCTCCAGAAATATAGTGAATCTGGCCAAAACAATGTCCGATTTAGAATCAAAATATGATTAAAAATACTACCACAATATTTTTAATTATATTTTATGCAGGTGGTATATCCCTGGTTATAAATAAATAAACTCCAACTAAATGAGATTTTTTAATATTTACTCTACGAAAAATTTGACTATAAAATGCCCGATTATCGATCGGCTTTTGTCGAAATTGTATGTTTGTATACGAAAGGATTGATAGATTGATCCAATTATATGAAAAAATCATATAAAATAATATTCTAAAATCTTTTCGTTATATTTTTGTTTCGATGCGGATGGCGCATCCCTTCCAAGGACGGAAAAAACCTTTCAGTTGTATGGAATCTCCCCATGCATACCGTTCAAACTTTGCACATGATTTATTATTAGCTAAACTGTGAAGTGAAATCGAAATTCCGTCGAGTCATTCTTCAGTTCGCAGATTTTTTTGAAATGCCCAAAACATAAAAATAAACTAGAAAATGGCTAATGTGTATTCAATGCACTGCATAGGTTTTGATTAGTTTTCGATTTTAGTGCCCATGAAAATACAGTAGCTGAATGGAAGAAAAATTTCTTTGTTCAACAGGATTACATTTCTCTGGCATTTGATATTTTAAAAAACCATCCGCAAGCTTGCTTTCAAAATGCATACGAATATTCTCATGTAAATCATATTGGAGTTTCAGGTGCATTTTAAAACTCACGCTTGCGAAATGCGGCTCCCGAACCAATCTGGTACTAAAAAGTATATGCACGCCGTATGAAAACTGTTTCCATACGTGTTCAACCCTAGTAACCAAGAACTTGAAGTTCTTTTGGCTATAGACGTGTAGTAGTGAAATTACCCATGAAAAAACACGTGTAAAATAAACACCGATAACACATGGAGCATTGTCATTGGCTCTCTGGCCAGCCAACCGAAATAGCCCACCTCGTATTTAAGTTACATGCCCACCATAAGGTGTCGCATAAGTAAATTCTAAAAATCAAACCCTGTATTTATAATTTTTAGGTTTTGTTGTAGCCTATAGATTCTCGTATTTTCGATTTTTGTGTTATTCCTGAGACATAATTATAAATTCCAATAAATGCTGTATTAACAGGTTTGTGTCGTTTATGGACATATGAATAATTTTTCCTCAAAAATTTACTAAAGTAAAAAGCAGATGTCGCTAATAGTTACACGTTTTTTGGTGTGCAACCCTATAGACACATACTTTGGGCACAGTATTTTAAATTTTCCGGCCATTCTTCGTGTGGACTTGTGAGTTGAAGCTTATTTTTGTGCGGTTATAAAATATCGCAGTAACATTTCCTGATTAAAAGAAACCAAGTTAAATAGATGGTAACCATGAAGAACGCTTTCCTGATTTTTGCATTAGTATATTTATATCAAGTTAACTGTGAAGTTTTCTACGAAGAAAAATTTCTGGATGGTGAGCATTATTAGTGTTGAATTATTATGAAAACATCATATGCATTTACTTTAAGACATTTTTCTCATTATTTATAAGTTATTCGTACTATACGAATATCAGTAAACCTTAAAGGGACGTAATTGAACTAAAAAGGCGATTTTGTAATTATGTTAAAATTACAATTTTCCAATTGTTCAGAGCAACTCCAAACGAACAAATTAGTGATCTTTACAATGGACTTACGATAACAATTTTTTTTGTCCAAAACTTAATTTAACAATAGAAAAATCTGTGAGCAGATGTTATATAGTGTACAATATATATTTTTTTTGCAATTATTTGAATTATACATATATAGATTGACGAAAAACGAATAGGTGAGGGCATGTAGAAGTGCTATGGATTTAAACGACAATTTCGTTGACTTTTAACAGGGTTTAACCGGGATATTAGATTTATGTTCCAATTTCAACTGGGGTTCAATGTGCACTTATTACACGGCGGTTATGTTTTCGTTCGTGCCTCAATCAGGATATTGCCACCTAAACTTGATATAAGTCATTGCTTTTTGCCACTTGGCAATAAATGGGTGGGTATAGACCGGTGCAAAGTTGGCAGTTTTTTCAATGTAGCGCCAGTATAAATGCGTTCTACTTCAACAATATCTGCCAGCTTAGCAGCGGTATTTCGGCACTGATAACTTGGCGCTTACATATAATTGCAAAATTAACTTATTTGTAAGATAAATTTTTACTTTAACCTTACCTTAGCCCTGTGGATTTTTTTTTCTGCCTTATTTAAGAGGCCGCAATTTTCCATGAATACAATATTCTATTATACTTCGTACAAGAAAGTTATAAACAATTCCATCTGAATTTAAGAAAGATATTTAAGATTTATATGAGCATTTAAGCTCAAAAAGTGTGATTCTGTAGAAGAAATGCGGACTCAAAAATCGAGCTACATTACATGCCTTTTGGGGACGATCCTATCAACTTTTGTTGGAAATCCCTTAACCGAAAGTAACCAAAATGGTGCCTTTTGAAAAATCGCAATTTTGTTAAAAAAAAATACCGATGTTTTGCTGGTTGTATGTTTGGCAGTATCTACAGTTTTGTCTGTCACCGTTATCCGTTACCTTTCACCATTATTGAGATATTTTCATCAAAACGTAAAAATTTGATATTTGCGAATTGCTAGCAAACTAATGGTTTTTCGAAAAAAAAACAGTCCAAGGAAGAACTAAAGATATTAAAATTCTCTACATTTTAGCCTTTTTGAGTAATTCGATATATTTTACCGTTATCGAGATATTTCTGATTTTGTAAAAAAGAATCATATTTTTATATAAGCTAATATTTTACTTATCTGGCTATAGCGTAAATTACGCAGGAACGTAAATTTTGTATAAGAAAGTTATGTGAGTTTCACATCCGATATTTTTTTTTACTTACATTTCGTCGGACAAATCGAAAGGATCGACGATCTTTTGTTGTGCTTCTAATTTGGGCCAACCATTTGTGATTGTTTTTTTGATTATTAATAAAATTCGACATTTGAATTTATATCCATATTTTAAATTTTAAGGCCCATTAACATATGACACTACATTCAACGAATTTTATTCAGTGACACTCAATTCACAACCGTTTACACTACGACAAAAATCCCGGAATTTATTCCTGAAAGACACCCGAACTCACATATAAAACTGCCAGAATAAATTCACAACTTTTGCTAAGTAATGGTTTTCTGCGATAGATAAATATAATTCGCGGAATAAATTTTGAATGAAATTCGGGTAGAAATCACAAGTGTAAATAAGGCCTTACACTTTTTTGAACATTTTTTCTTTAACAAAAAAATTACTGAAACTGTCACAAATGAAAAGATTGCTTAGCCATTAGGTTCATTTTTACTTATTTACCCAAATTTAATATTTGTACACTAAGCTATTGACACGAAAACAATTGTGTTAAAGTTGCAAAAAATAATGAAGTGTATTTTGTTGTTGTTTACAATTAGTATTATTTTACAATGACCACAACCACGTTAATCCTTTTATAATAATAATAATCGTTTTTATTTAATTCAGATAGATTAAGTATTTCACGATGTTTGATATAAACGTGGTAGACATCCTTTTTGTGAATACCCTTATTGTATTTATTTCTCATACGTCAAATTGACTTTGTTAAATTTGTTTTCTAAAGTTTTGAAATCAAGATAAAATTTCAACTACAATAAAACAATTTTTCCTGCAGATTCGTGGAAAGACACGTGGATTTACAGCAAAAATCCTGGAAAAGAATTTGGACAATTTGTAAGGACTGCTGGAAAGTTCTTTAATGACGATGAAGCTGATAAAGGTAATTAAAATATATTTTAGATTTTCTCTTTTACATAAATTTTTTACATTAAGAAATATTTGAAGTACCAGTTTTTTACGTTTTAAACAATCCTTCTTGAGATGCGATAAAAAAAATTTTGTGATAAGGATGATTTTTCTACAAGATTGAAAATGTGAAAATTCTTACAATATTTTGATGGATCAAAGTATTTATTTACATAACTATCGCCATATTAAAGTGATTTTTCCATATCTAAATATTTTTTAATTATTTTTTTTTCAGGTATTCAAACATCAGAAGATGCAAGATTTTACGCCCTATCACATAAATTCAAGCCCTTCAGCAATAAAGGAAAGCCATTTGTTGTCCAATTTTCTGTGAAACATGAACAAAACATCGATTGTGGAGGCGGTTATGTCAAAGTATTTGATTGTTCTCTAGACCAGACTGATATGCATGGAGAAAGTCCATATGAAGTTATGTTTGGCCCTGATATATGTGGACCCGGTACAAAGAAGGTTCATGTAATATTCAGTTACAAAGGCAAAAATCATTTGATAAACAAGGAAATCCGTTGCAAAGACGATGTTTTTACTCATTTCTATACATTAATTGTGAAGCCAGATAACACATACGAAGTTTTGATTGATAACGAAAAAGTCGAGTCAGGAAATTTGGAAGACGATTGGGAATTTTTACAGCCTAAAAAAATAAAGGACCCTGAAGCAAAGAAACCCGAAGATTGGGACGAACGAGTAAGTTTATATATCTATTTTCTAGTTCATTTAATAGTTTCACACCATATATATCTGTAGCCCGGAGGTAAACTGCACAATGTCCAGCCTTTTCTAAATCTGTTTTTTTTTGATAATTTTAATACAGATTTTTATGCTCTTTATAATGACATATTACATCGTCTCCCATATAAATATATGAGAATGAGTCACCTTTAAATCGCTGTCCTGTACATTTTACTTATTGTCGTTTAGTACAGGGTTACAAATATGAAATTTCAATTTATATTAACACTTTTTGCGCTTTTTTATTGTAATCCTTAAAATTTCTCATGGGTATAACTTCATCTTATGGAAATTGTTGTAAAAAAACTAATAACTGGTAACTGATTTTTTGAGTGTTTTATAAAAATCTCTCAATTTATAACGTTTTTATACGGGTAAAATTTCATGATTTTGCGGTGTATATCGAAACGGTATACATCGAGGACTTGTATATTTTTGTTAATTTGTGGAAATAGAGCGCCTTACGTAAAACGATCAACTTTTGAAAAGTCATTGAATCGACAGTCGCCTGTGACCTTACGGAATTCCTGCCAAGATTGCAGTTACCCGTTTTAGGACGGGCTTTTAGGATTCTAACTTCAACAGAAATTCCATACGCAGTGTAACATTTGACTAAAATTGATTGGTGGCGGATGCACGCACACAAACATGAAGTCTATTCGATATTTATTTTAGTACACTGAAAGAAACGTTCTTGGTAGAGGTTATTTTGGTCTGAGGGGAAGAGATAATTTATGTTCAGTAAGATAAGTGGCTCATTTTTGGTCCGAGAGGGAAGGGTTCATTTTCGATGTAAGTGAGAGTGAGAGCCATTTTTGGCCCGGGCGTCGTTTTGGTTCGAGGAGCATTTCGTTTTCGAGGGTGTAGGTTATGGGCTTTTTTCTCCGGCGCGGATGGAGCTCGCTTTGAGCGAGACTAATGCTACATTTACACGAATGACAAATTTGTCATTTTTTTCTTGTCATTTTGTTAATTCCCGTGTAAATGGCATAATTTTTGTAATTTTTTCTGTCAGAAAATGTCAATCTCTCATAAAAGAATGAACTTGTCCATTCTTTTATGCCAGATTGTCATTCGTGCAAACGCAATATTAGTTATGACAACTTTAGTATTCAACTTTTGTCATAACTAATATTGCGTTTGTACGAATGACAATCTGGCATAAAAGAATGGACAAGTTCATTCTTTTATGAGAGATTGACATTTTCTGACAGAAAAAATTACAAAAATTATGCCATTTACACGGGAATTAACATAATGACAAGAAAAAAATGACAAATTTGTCATTCGTGTAAATGTAGCATAAGTGGGTTCATTTTTGTGCAATGGGTAGTTAGGGGAAATAATTTCCATTTGATAGTGGACACAAACTGTCCTTAGATTAAGACATACCCAATGGTGTAAACTGCGTAAAAATTAGTATGGGGAACATTGATTTGACGTATAACGACAGTCAATCTATTTTTTTCACACTATAGATCAAGTTGCGTTTGACAAAATCTCAACAGACAGATGAAGAGAAATTTATGTAAAACGCCTCAGAGTAATTCGGGAGTGCTTTTTTCGACCACTTTTCTTAAGTCTAACACTGCGAATCTAAATAATTTCATAAATGTTTTATATTAATAAAACAAATCTTGAATTTTTAATACAAAAATAACTATATATAATTATGTCTTCTGTTTCCTTAAAGGCTACTATTGCAGATCCAGATGACAAAAAGCCTGAAGATTGGGATAAGTCAGAACATATTCCAGATCCTGATGCTACAAAGCCTGAAGATTGGGATGATGAAATGGATGGTGAATGGGAACCACCAATGATTGATAATCCTGAATATAAGGGAGAATGGCAGCCTAAACAAATTGATAATCCTGCATATAAGGGCGTTTGGAAACACCCAGAAATCGATAATCCAGAATATACTCCAGATGATAATTTATATTTGAGGAAAGAAATTTGTACGATAGGTTTCGATTTGTGGCAAGTCAAGTCGGGTACAATATTTGACAATATTCTTATAACTGATGATATCGAACAAGCTTCCAAAACTGCGAGTTCGGTGAAAGCCACACAAGAAGGTGAAAAGAAAATGAAGGATGCTCAAGATGAGGAGGAAAGAAAAAAAGCAGAAGCCGAATCTAAAGACTCGAAAGATGATGATGATGATGAAGAGGAAGATGAAAACACTACAGCTGGAAGTGTGGATGATGTAACAGATCACGATGAATTATAAGCAGTGTCAGCACGAATATATTTAAGATATCTTTAGACTTAGATATTATTTCAATTTACTGCTTTAAAAGTTGTTATTTGAAATTTGTGGGAAAGTATTTAAATTTAATTGGGATAAATCTAGAGGGATTTCGAGTTTTTCACTTTTTAATCACGATCATCTTTAAATGAAAAAAAAAAGATTTCGTTATAGTGGAAGTAATTTGACATGAATTTTTAGCATAAATTTCTCTACGTTTGAATAAAAGGTTTGTTTTGACTATTAATCTTAAAAATAATTGACCCGTTAGAGTAAATATTGTATCCCATATTAATTCTATTCATAAAATTTAAAAAAAAACTTCAAACCGTAGAGATTGAGGAAAAAATAGTTAATTTTTTTTGAGTAATATTACCAGCCAAATGCATTTCCTAACACATAGACTAGAACTTCTGAAATTTACATTACATTTTGGTTTATTTTTAAATTTGAATTTTGTGTGAAAGTACATAATAGGTCATATTTTGTAGTCAAAGATTTTTTACTAGCTTTAAAGCGAGTTTTGTACGACTGATAATTATGTAATAAATTATAAATTCATAGAAAATATGAATGTGGTTTAAAGAGCCAGTTTTTTAATGCTCTGCAGCTGTCCAGAGTACGGAACATTAAAAGAAAAATACAACCGCTATTCTGACGCACTTTAGTTTCTCTTTTACTATGAGCATTGCCTAATTTGTTTACTAAATCGAGAGTTCCTTTGCCGAGGAAATGCGAGCTCCAGAATCTAAGAATCCAGGTAAAGTATGAATATTTAAAAGAATTTGGGCATGCAGACGAAAATCTGACACAACTGATGAGACAATCATGGCTATTCTTGAATCTGAAGTTAAGACGTAAAAGGAAACTCAGTCGATTCGGCATTCAATTGGTATTCTGGAACTCGATCTGAAGCTCGCTTTCAATCGCTCGGCAACGAATTGTCAAAGACCAGCTGGTTGTTTTTATGTGATTTATTTGCTAGTGTGGTGTCTTCTATAAATGGGACTAAGTTGTGTAATTCCATTTCTATATTATCCTGAAAAAAATTTGTCTAACCTTTCGCGATGTCTGATTTTTCTTCATTCTTTGTGATCAAAAATTTGAACTCTTCATTGTTAGAATGAGTCTTTTTTGCACTGCTATTTGAAGTAAAACCATTTGTCCATCATAAACGAAATTTTAAATTTATATTTATTTTTATATGCACCGATTGCTATTTAACTAATTTCTTTATTATACTTGTATTTATTTTATTAAATCAAAATATAATTTTTTTCAGATTTAAATAAATTTTTTTTACGACAATAATGCAAAATAAATAACATTTTTTTTACTCAAAGGCCATTTCACAATCAGCTCTAATCTCAAATACAGCGCTACGTTTATTTGAGCTGATAATCCACTTGGTTTTTCTCACAGGATTAAGTTAGTGAATTTAAGTAAAGAATGAGAAAGTTAGATACATAAAACGAAACAAATACTCGCTTTTTTTTACCTTCAAATAACTATTGTTAGGAAACACACTTAAATTTAATTTGAGCGTATCAAAATTAATTTGTTTTTGCATTGTATCATTTTATTTTGAGAAATTTCGGATTTTATTTTGACAATTGATTCAACTTCAAATAAGCGAAAAATCACCAAAATACTAATTTTTCGCCCACTTTTTCTTTTTTGCTCAGTTTTGCTTCAATTTTTGTATTCCAATTCTTTTCTCTGCGCCAACAGGAAGTCTTAATAAGTTTTTTTGTCTCATTGCTAAAAATTCGATAATTAAGGCGACAGAAAAAGCAAGAGGAATAACCGTTAAATAATTTGCTATAATTTTGTTAGATTGCTGTTTATTTTGATAACCCCTATTAGATAAAATATTTATTTCATTGAATCGTTACGAAAATATAGTTTTTCTTCTGTTGTACTAAATATTTTTATATATATGTGGCAATGCTGAAACTCAATTCACAGAGGTTGTATATTTTTCTCGTTTACTCCCAAATACGTCGCGGAAGGTTATTGATTGCGCTGCAAAGAAGAGATAGCACAATTTTCCCCTCATTGTATAGGAAATTTTTGAAAAAATTTGTTCCTTGTAACCGTTCTATATAAGTATATTTTTCTATGCTATCACATCCTGATCATTTCATGGCACCGTAGTAATATTTTGTATTGGGTGGGCTCAACAAAAATACTTTTTGGAAAGAACTCTTCGAGAGACACCTTTTGGCGTTTATAGTTTTAAAATCGGTCAGAAAACAAAAAATGTGTTCGTTTGTAATTTTGACGAAAAAATTTTGGGGTGTTCCCGACTCCCTTCTATGACCGAGCGACTAGTTTTTTTTTTTTGAATCAGTGTTAAGAAAGTTTCGCACCATTCCACGCATTTGATAAAAAATTGAACTCACCTCCCACTATACTTCTTTTGTAAATCATCAACCTATATTCAGACAAGGATTAAAGAAACGATTAGTAATCCGGGTAAGGACACAATATTATTATAAATTTCAAAAATTGGAATATGATTCAATATTTTATGAATGTTGGTTTTTTCATAATGGTGCGAAACTTTCTTAACACAGTGTATTTGACCCCATAAAGCTAGGAAAAAAATATGAAGATGCTAACAAACCGCGCCTGTAAAGCAAAATTTTACCAATTTTGGTTTTTATACTCTATCAGTGGCGGCTTTATAGGGGAGGCAACGGAGGCATTGCCTCCTCATAACATTTTATAAAAATGTTTTTCTAATGTATGCATTTAATTTTTTATACCATAATGGACTGAATAAAAATCTGTATGTTCAGAAAATAATAATTTAAAAGAAAATCCTATTCTATAATGTCGAATTCTCTAAAACATAAACTACAAATTCTCTTCATAGAGGCTAGCCTCCGATTCGTACAAATACTTTCATACAGCTTTTGCGAAGCACAAGCATCGGAGGCTAGCCTCTATGAAGAGATTTTTTTACGGAGATTGGTGTTCGTATTCTATATGCGGTTATGCTTCTGCTTAGCAAAAGCTGTATGAAAGTATTTGTACGAATCGGAGGCTAGCCTCTATGAAGAGATTTTTTTACGGCGCCTAAAGTTAGTTAAAACTAAAGTTAGTTTTTGACGCCTAAAGTTAGTCTCAAACTTGTGAAATTTGAATTTCGCGACCTTATACAGTTCAGTGAATGCGTTCAAGTACGATAAAGAGGGAAATATTTTTGGGACCATTTTTCAGCAGAGCTTTGTATGGTGACAGTTGTTCTATGTTATATCATAAAAAAATTTATAGAACTAAAAAAAACTTTGCCTCCTCATTTCAAATATACACGAGCCGCCACTGTACTCTATATTACAATCATAGAATGTTATCTTAAATTTAGTATACCGTTCATAACACAACGAACCAATCGTCGGACATTTTACACCAGGGTGTTTGAGATGGCAAAAGATTTGATTTCCGCCTGCACTTCCGTGAACACGATTACTGTCGAACAAACTAAGCTGGAGATTTGAAATCTTTTACAAAAACGTTTCCCGAAAAGGGTGGCTAGGCTAAGTTCTTCAAAGTGTAAAATCGAAAAATCCCCAACACAAATGGAAAATTTTGTATTCAGTTTGTTTTCATATAAAATATTTCACGATTGACCCTTTTCATAATGTTTGTTAATATCCATCTGGGTAAAACCTGGATTGTCCTTAAATTTTGTACCAATGATTGTTAGTAATTTGACATAATTTTTATTTATTTGACGATCCCTCCTGATATGCCCATAGAGATATGTGAAATATCCACGTTTGTGCCGTGTTTATTAGAAAAAGCTGTCCCTTACATTACTTTTAAACTTATTTCAGCCCTGACTAAACAATAGAAAAAAAAACTTATAAATGTTTCAGATTTACAGATGTCGATTTGCCCTTTTTCCTGTGTTTTGAAAATTGAAATGCGCAAGTCCCACATAAACAATTGAGAATAAAATTTATACGAAAAGCTTTCTGCCCATTACATGCGCTTCACTTAATATGAAAAATAGAATTTTATACGTCACTGTAGTTTTCGTTTGCTCCTTTTGCCCCAGGCATTTTCATAAGAAATAAAGAAGCTCACTGGACGATTTGCATATCCTTATTTTTCAATAAAGAGTTTTATTGGGATTGAACTAAAAAACGCAAGTATTTTTATTTTTGTAGTAGCTTGATTGAAAGTGGTTCGGTTAATAATTGAACATAAGTATGGCTGCCAGAACTTCAAACAATTGATGGTTTATGTCGTTTTTTTAAATTTTGAACTATTTAGGCACTAAGAAACAATGTCAGATGCAGAAAATATAGAAACGAAGAAAAGGGGCCGGCCTGCAACTGGAGCGGCTGAAAAGGTAATTTAGGTGTATTAATTTCTTAATTTAAAAACAAAAGCAATTTTGCAGCGTTCCCGCGTTTCATCTCCGAAAAAAGAAGAAAAATCTATAGATGGTGAAGTCCCTCCGAAACGGGGAAGGGGTCGCCCAAAAGGTTCCACTAAAAAACAAGCCTCAAAAAAAGGTGGGAAACGACGCGGCAGACCAGCTAAAAAAAAGGAAGACTCCACTGAGGAGGAAACCGAAGATAATGATGAAACAGAGGAAAATGACGAAGCTTCAGATGAATAATCTTCATGTATTTTATTTTTAAATTAGCATTTCTTCAAAAAGAAAGCATTAAATTAAAAAAAGTGGTCAGTGTTGTGTACAATTCAGGAAAGACTAATAACGAGTATTCTTTTGAAATAAAATATATTGCTCTAACAAAACTTCAGTTTACTTCTAAGATTTCGGTCGGGAAGGTAAATGTGTACAATTTCCGAGAAGTGAGGGATTGCAACGATCAATCGATTGATTTGGTCCAGTTGATCGATTAACTGCACGATTTTTTTGTTTCGATTAATCGATCTGTCTACCAAATCAACCGAACTCCACTTTTCCTGGGGTGCGTTCCTTTATTAACCGTGGTTAACCGCGGTAAAGAGAAATGCGTTCTTAAATGCCTACGGTTAACGCTCAGTAAACTTTACTGCCGTTCCTAAATGCCAAAGTTAAGCTGTCAAAGTCACTTTTCTCAACTCTGCTCGAGAGCTGAGTTGGAGAAAGTTAACTTTAATTGTAATTAAAGAACGCGATAAAGTTAACCGAGACGGTTACAACTGTCAATAAACTGTCAATTCGTCTCATAGTTTCGAATGAGTTTTGTGCAGAATAATGGAGGATTTTATTGTGGTCCTTGTAAATAAAAAATACGACATGCTTTGATAATTTTTTGGTCCGATATATTTTTAATGTATTGTGCACATCACTGCTGTCAAAGTTAACCAAATCGCGTTCTTTTAATCAGAGTTAACGTCGGTAAAATTTCAACTTTGGCAATCAGCTGTTCTAACTTTGACAAACCCAACCTTTACTTTACTCGGGAATAAAGGAACGCACCCCTGAAAGAAGGAAAACACAGCTATTACAGTTGGCAATACTGTTCACTGTCAATCACACACGAGATTAGTTCACGAAAATTCCGCTGTCTGTCCATCAATTTTTAAGGAGCCTCTACACGTTCTTGATTACTTGACAAGTATTATTGATGAAATTTTGCCTGACCTGTTTGGAGGAATTTTTCGAATGTGAAAACATCTATAAATTTTTTTTTTATATTTTGTTATGACATGTAAGCCAAGAAATTCCAATAGAATTCAATGCTAAAAAAGTCAAGTAAAAACCATGAATTAGAAATAATTCAATTTAGTAAACGAATCCCACCACTCTTCGCTGGCTTTATTTCAGTTCGTTTTTTTCGCTATTTGTTATTTTTTTATGGTTTTTAACAAAATTGTTTCAAAACGCACGTCTGAAATATTGGTTCAAAAATTTCACTCATTACGCCAGGGATCTTCAAAGTTAAGGTCTACCTAAACAACTATCTACTGGCCGGTAAATAATTCGTCAATACACGCGACTTGTATCTATTATTCGCCGTGGTTATGTATGCGCTTACTTGCCGCGACGTTGAAAGTGGGTTTATTGCTCAGACAGTGAGAAAAAATACACTTTCATCAATTGGGGAAACAACTAACTTGGTAAATGTGTGTGAGTAATATTTATTCCGGCTGACGCTGACACTTTATACTGAATATAGGAATTTTTCGAGTTAGCTTTTGAACCGAATGTTATATTACTGTCTGGTAAGTGCCGAATAAGTGTAGATGACTGACCTACTGTATTTTCATCTACTAAGCGCTACAGGCACGCAATCAAGTCCGCCGACTTGATCACAGACCGGTCGGCAGACATACAAAATAAGCCGTCTGTAGGCATGTCTGCGGTCTGCCAATAGGTCGGTGGTCTGGTCTGCGAAATATCAAAATTTTTTGATATTTGGGGGCGTGGTTAGAAGTCGGCAAACCAGTTTGTCATTATTTAATGCATCTGTAGCGAAGTCTGCCAACCTGTTAGCAGATATCATACCAAAATTAAAATTCGAGAGGTTACATCGGAAGAGAGAAGATTGTTTTCGGATTTAGATATTTGCAATTAGCAGTGCTGTATACTTTTTTCATCATCGTCTATGCATTCACTTGTAATTTAACTTAACCAAAAAATTTCTTCTGCATTCATTATTCTGAAAGCTGCGATGGGATCCCTACAGAAACAAAATTTAACTGATGTCTCTGCAGATATCTCTCGAGTTGATTTTACCGTGTGTAGTGATATCTGCCAACCGATCTGTGATCAAGTCGGCGGACTTGATCGCGTGTCTGTAGCGCGCTTTACCGGATAGTAGTCGGTAATGTAAATGAGATTTCTGACCAACATCATCATGATTACAGCCAGTGCTTCACTTTCTACTACTATTGTAGTAGATCTACTACAACTTGCCTACCAAAAAAGTCTACTACTTTCCATTAAAAATCTGCTACTATGAAATCATGTCAAAAGTCTATTAACTCGACAACACAGTGAATCACTGGTGATACACCCATGTTTTTTCGTTAACGTATTTACACCGTTCAAGTTTTAGTTAAATTTTTATCAAAAAACCCTTCATTAACACAATAAAAAAAAGATAGTTCCGATGAAAAAATTTCCTAACTTTTATATCATGGCAAAAATTATGAGAAAAATTTCAAAATCGCCACAATGGCAGCCACTAGTAGAAACTGGCAAATAGTTATAACTTTTAGAAAAATAAACAAATAACAGAAATAACCTTTGTTTCTTATATAGTTTAGCATTATGAAAACCTCATATCTTCTATGTTTTAACCTAATTTTTTTTGATATTTTTTCCGAATTTAGAAGGTGGTTTTCCCTCAGAAAACAAATTTTTAGCCAAATATAACAAGTCGAGTATTCAAGCGTTAAATTGAAATGAGTCTTAAGGTACAAATAGACGCTACGATGGTCGTACCGACTTGTGTAGGACCGATATCGGGCCGACGGTTGTATACAGCACACACACAAGATACGATTTACTTGCGATTTTGATCGAATAATCAGTTTTTACTAGCAAATATCACTCGAACAACACAGCACAGTTGTGAAATAATATCGTATTTTCGGAGACATTTTAGGCACTTTTGACCATGTTCAGATTGGTTGAAATAGTCCGCCTAAATAGGACGGATGAAATATTGCTCGTGTTCAAATTGAGACTATTTGAACCAGTAGCTGTGAGCAATCAGACTGGCGTGAAACATTTGGGAAATGGAACATTTCTAAAGAATTGCAAGTAATACGTGGCTGCCTTTTGCTCTGCTACGTATTGCATCGAAGACGACCGAAACAATAATGACAATGGAACATATTCAGTATGGCAGCCAACCAATCAGAGCACGACAGGCGGAACTCTGAGAACGGAGATATTATGTGGCCCCTAGACGTACAATATTATTGTGCAATATTTCAATATTGTGCAATATATTGACCGTCTAGGGGTAATATTGAACGATTGTGCAATATATTGAAGGAATCAAAATGGGTTTGATTTTTATTGCACAATAAGATTTTATTGTATAGTCTGAGGGCGATATTGCACAATATTGGCTCAGTATCGTATGAAATATCGCTGAGAGTACACCTAACTATGGCGAAGAAAACAAAAGAAGATCGTGCTTTTATCCTTAAAGTTATCGAAGTGTACCGTGCGTTGCCGGCTCTGTGGAATGTGATGGCTACACAACTAGCTTTAATGTAATTTAGACATGTTGACTGCTCACGAATCAAACGTAAAATGATTTATTGTGCAATAACATTGCGTTGTCTAGGGGCATGTCAATAATATTGTGGGTCTAGGGACCGCATAAGTTTTGAGGATGATTTTCTTATCAGCAGTCCCGCTTCCTCACCTTGCCGTAATGTTGCCAGTTTCTGTCCTAATTAGGCGGACTATTTCAACCAATATGAACAGGCTCTTTGAGCCTATCAAACAATGTTAACATCGGATCGAACAATGTTAACATCAAACACACATATGAAGAATTTCTTAATGGTGGATCTCCATTACTGAAGCATTCGACGTGTGCAAAAATATAGAGACACTTACGTAAAAAGGCCTTCGTAAAAAAGAGAGAGAACAACGTGTGCAAAAAAAAAATGCAATACGTCGCCAGATGTCGCATTTGTAGTTTTTTTTATAGGATGCACATTCTCCGTAAACAAATAGTGAGGTCCAATACATTTAAGTTGCTAGCTAATAAAGGAATGAGCTGGAAATATAACACATATATGAGAACCACACACACATGAGCGATCGCTTGTTGTAAACAAGTTTTTCCTACTAAAAAGTGAAGAAACGTGTACGTCGGAAAGGCATTTTGAGGACCAAAAGTTGCCGCGACGAAAAGAAGCGTGTGCGTTCGCACCACAGATATCGGAATTAGAATAGATATCGTGTTTTGCTATCTCAAACGGGCCACTGAAATGTCAAAATATTATTATGGGGAAAGGAGATAAATATATCATGCTTCGTTTTGGAATATAGAATGTTTGTAGTTCACTTAAAAGCTAAAATTAATTTTTAATTTGAAACTTGATAAAAGCAAAGTTGGCAATTCTGGATTCATTTCACTATGGTATGCGAATAAATTTTAGGCTTATGAAAATAGAGAAAGCATTAGTGTTTTTGGCCCATTTCTTTATACGGGCTTTTCAAGTAAGGCGCATTCTATGGGATATATTTCTGTGGTTCGCACTAATCGAACATAACTTGTCGAAGCTATCAACTTTGGAGCATGCCAATCAAAAACAACATAAGGCTCACATGGTGGCGAGGAGAGATAAGAGGAACATTTTGACTCTTGCTCTACTTTTACGTCTCCTAGAAACAAAACTTTTACGCCAAATTTCTACTTTTACGTCTCCTAGAAACAAAACTTTTACGCCAAATTTAATCGCTCTAGATCAGGGGTGTCCAACCTTTTAGCTTTCCTGGGCCACATTGGGAGAAGACGAGTTATATTGGGTCATAAATTAAATATACTAACCCTGAAGATAGCTGATTAGTAAAAAACGTACAATATATACATACTTAGTTAACAATTTTAAGTAATTTTAACTTCATTAATTCATAAATTTTGTAAATACAGTAGAATCCCGATAATTCGTATATCCCGCTAATTCGTATGAATTTGCTGGTCCCTTGAAATACAAATTATCGGGATTCTACAGTATATCAGGGGCCTTATCAGGGAACTCGAATCGAAAATGAAATGCACGGAAATGTTTGAAACGGTATCAGCTAACTCGAATTCGATCAAATATTTGTCATTCATTTTCGGAAATTTACTCGAACACTTTTCAGTTGCCGGAAATGAAACTCGAAAAGAAAATTTAAGTCATTTCAATGTTTTTTTTATGTGAGAACTTTATTTCTAGCAAAACATATTTAAATTCCTTGAAAAATCTATAAAAAATAAGGAAAAGTGGCCTCTAACATATAATATTTAGTTAATCACGATTTTAAATGAAGTCCATTCCGTATGAATTCTTGGGTTGAAACCGCCATCATCACTTTCGTCACTTTTTTCTGGCACTTATTTCACATCCACTTTTATCCGGTTCTTATTTCAATTTTTTTAAACTGCCGGCATTAATTTCACAAAAAAGAAAACACAAAAACTAACAACAAATTATATAAAACTATTCAATAATGACACTAAATATAAACACGAAATTTCCAAGTTACTAGCAGGTTCCTTGTTTTCGATTAATTTATGGCAATACATTTTACTCGAAACGAAAGTTTTACATGATACCAATGAAATCCGTTTTCGAGTGCGGTGTTCGAGTCGATTTGATTTTCGATTCGAGATACATGATAAAGCCCCTGGTAAACTTCCTTCTATTTCGAATAATGTTTCAAATTGTAAAATCTTTTTAAAAAAAATGTCCACTGGATTTGGGCGTAAATAGTGGTCCAAAATTGGGTATACGACCTTATGCATTTTTTGGTATTCTACGGAATAATTTTGGTTATTGGTTCGTTCTGATCGGAGCACTATTTCTGTCAAAAAAGTTGAGAAATCGAAAAACTTCATAGTTTCAGAGAGACCAAAAAGAACCCTAAACATGGATGGGTGGTAAAAAAACACGTGATCCTTAATTAAAAGCTTGTATTTAGCTTGACTTCGTATCTGTTTGTCAGATTCAAATCTTGCAATCCAATTTTGACCCACTTCCACTCATCCGATTGACTTGAAATTTTTGAACACATACGTAGACTTGATTTTTGACTGAAATTTTGCAAGTTTCTTTGAGGACATCTGCAAAAAACTTCATGGAGGGGTCGAGCGCGGAAATGATCATCTTTTTGATGATGTGGCAGAAAACAGGAACACTGCGGACAAACTTCAAAATATCATATTGAAAATAATATCAACCTGTCAGCGATGGATCCGAAAGCTAGTATAAGATATATATTTATATATATATATAAAGAAACAGTACAAAACACCCTGCAAGACGAAAAATTTTTTATTACAAAAATCAGATAACATTTACGGCATTTATAAAAGCACCAGGCCTTTTTTCGGTTGGTGAATAAAATAAATAAAATTAACTGAACATGTAAGCTGATGATTTAATCCGATTTGAGCTGTAAGTTTTTTTTACCAAAATAAAACAATATGGTTTAATACGAATTCACAATGTCTTCTTATTGATTTATAATAAAAAGCAATATACAAAATATGGGAAAAAGTACAAACGTAAGTAACTAATTCGAAAAAAAAATTATAGTCAAATTGCAATCAAGATAGAATGGTGTCATCAAGATCTTCTTCTTTTCCAACTGGTTGTATGGCAACCTTACGTAGCACTTTGCTTACAACTTCAGTTAGTGAATCCCGTGCCCCAGCCTCTAATAAATCAAGACTTTTCTGGTAAGCCTCTTCTCCACTTCTTAGTCGTAGGATTGCTATTAATGCGATCTCAGAATTAGATTTTACATAGCCATTTTTCTCTTTAGTGCCATTAACAAGCATTGGAATAAGAGCTTTCAGAAGTTCAGGTGGGGTACAATCATGGGGGATCTCTCTTGCCAAATAACTGCACGCTTTTGCTACAAGTTGTTTTACCTCATTACTATTATGGTTTATTGCTCGCACAAAAGTTAATAAAACGTTTTGTGGTATTGGTAGTTTTTCATTTATGCAATATTGGATTAAGTAACTGCTGCATCGAATGCCGTTGCAAGCAATTGATGCTTTATCAGATGTGATACACGAGATAATTACTTTGTGTAATTTACCCTCATAATTTGATACACAAATGGATTTTGGGCATTCTTTCAGTGCCACAAACAAAGCAACTGTACGACCATGGCGTAAAATAATATCATCACCATAATCTTCATTCAAGAAGTGATTCTTTACAGCTTCATCCAATTGGTCTGGAGATAAATTTTTGCAGAGAGCGCCAAGGCATCCAGCAGCAGCGCTTCTCGACACATCTTCAGGATGACTCAGCATTGAAATTAACGTCATATAAACTTGTTTACGTAATGGTTCAGTCATTTTATCACCAGCTGGGGAAATTATACCTCGAAGAGCCTGCAGCATAGTCTCACGAATACCTGAATCATCTGTATTTCTAATACCATTGTGCATTTCCATAAATAAGGGATCAGCTCTAGTATGTATTACAACTAATTTTGCCAACGCTTGTGCAGCTTTCATTCGAACAATTCTATTGGGATCATGAAGTGCTTTCAAGAATGTGGTTTGAAGTTGGGGCAAAAACTGCTTTAGCATAACACCGACTTTATGTAATAGTATAGCTAAAGTTTCTAGCACTGCAGCTTTGACACCAGCATTAAATCTATCACCCAGGATACGAATTAAGGGACCAGTTATATGAACTACCGATGGTTGAAGTGAGCTTGCACTTGTTAAAGATATTATTTCTCCAAGCCCTTGAGCAGCGTTTTCTTTTTCTTCAGGTAAACCATTTAGTATTGCTTCCCTGAATACCGGTAATAGAGGTGATATTCCTTTGGGCAAACAAAATCCTGGTAGTTCATCCCCTTTAAGATCACTAGCAGCAAATCTTACCGCCTGCCGAACGTCACTGACATGAGCTATTTGCTGTGATGAATCTAAAGTTTTTATAACAGCATTTAATGCATCCCAAGAACGTTGTAAAATATCTTTGTCAGAATCGGAGAGTAAACGAAGTAAACCTCGGAGAAGCTGTGGTATATATTGTGAGTAATCCCCTGGGGAACATGTGCAAAATATTGATAATAAAGTCGCAGCTGCTTTCCTAGATGATAGATTTTCAGACTTTGTTGATGTCATTAACGTATCCATTATAGTCCTAATACCAGTTTCATCACTTACGGATAATATAACTGCTTGACAATATTCCAGTTCTTGATTTTCATTGGGACTGCCTTGAGCGTCTGCTAGGGCTTGTAATAAGGCAGAAAGAATTTTTGGTAAATATTTCGTTAATGCATCGCCCGCAACAGAAACTAAAATTGACAAAGCTTTTGTGTTCACTGGTTGAGAGGTTAGCTGAGGAACAAGATATGGTAAAACAACACGTGATTTAATAGCCATCACTTGTCGTAAACCGTCCAATGTGTTTTCAACAATTTGAGGATCGGGATCTGAAAGACTTTTCAGCATTGATGGTAAAATGTCATCTAATGCCTTGGAACCAACTGTTGAATGCAATGAATCGAATGTTTTAGCTGCCGCTTGACGTACTTCTGGTAATGGATCGCTTAATGCTTTTCGAACGGTGGGAACTAGACTATTGACAAATGTAAGTACCATATCTCTTGACGTTGATGCCATTATTTCTGACAGTCCTATACAAACACCTTGTCTTTGATCTGCTTGGTCCGAATTTAAGCCCTTTTCCAAAATTGGAATGATTTCAGGTAAGACCCGTTCTCCTAACTTTCTAACTAAATCCCCTAATGTTCTCGCAGCTACTTGTCTTTTGTCGTAGCTTGTACTTGCCAAGCATCCTAATAGCAGTCCAAATAATGTTGGCAATATTTCCCTCAAAGTTCTAGGTGTATTAGTAACAACGATTTTCCAAACATGCAATGCTGCCTGACGGACCATTAATGATACATCACTTCGACCCATATATAAACCGGCCAAAACTCGATTACGACGTTCAGCACCAAGAAACTTTATTATAGCTGAATGCGACTGTTCAGTTCCAAAATTGTCATCTTCACTCGCTGTTTCCGTTGTCATTTTGCCTGATACACCAGATATACGATACAATAGATCACCTAATAGCTGTACGGAACTAAATCGTATACGCCAATTATCATCAAAAAGACCTTTTTCCAATTCGGGTAACAATAAAGCTATTGCAGACTCGGCATATAAATTTACTATTCTCTGCCCTGCTTTCAAAGCTGTATCTCTAACGTATTCGTTTTCGTCGGCCAAAGCTTTTAATATTGGGTTAATAATTTGCCCAATATATGGTGTGAATTCATTAGGGAATGCACCAGGCATATATATAAACATCATAATATATCCATCCTTGACATGCGGAGCTATATCAACTCTTTCTGCTGTGGCAATTATCTCTGGCATTAATTTATGTAATTTCTCGACCCCAAGACCTCCAACAACTTCTGAAAGTCCTTGCGCAGCACCTGATCGATCAACGCTACTTGACTCAGATGTCAAAGTTTGCATAAGCCATGGGAGTAAATCATCAAATGACGATTCACCCATTCCTCTTACCATTGCTCCTAATGCCCTAGCGGATACTGCACGAACTTCTGGAACTGGATCAAGTAATGAAGTTTTAAGTCCTGGAATAATGCTTGGTAAATATGGCGTAAGATCTTTCTGATCAGTTAAAGAGTACATATTTCCAATAATTTGAGCCGCCATTTTTCGAGTTTCAGTTGATCGATCCATAAATGCACGTTGAACGACGGGCATTATAAGAGCAAGAGACGGTGCATCGATAAAATGAACGAATTTCGTATCAAGTAAACTCTGTAGACAAATCGAGGTATTCTTCGAAGGATCTTCTAAAGCACGCAAAAGTACTGGTACAATAGCTTGGATTTCAGGATTTTTTATTACTGATCCTATCACTTTGAGTGCATCAGCTCCCGCTTCCTGAACTTTGGTATGAGAATCACCTAAAACTTCAATTAGTTTTGGAACTATGCTTGGAAGACACGATGATAATTGTTTTGGCGCACAATACGCCATAGCACCAAGCAATTCGACTGAGGCGGTTTTAGTGCGCCATGAATCTTCATCAAGCGCATTCAATAGAGATGGTAAAACTAATTTTACTCCATGTGCAGATAATTTTCCCATAACAACTTTAGCCGTGTCATCAGCAGCTTGCCTCACATATTGGGATGAGTCCCCAAAACATTGCAGCAAATGCGGTAACACGTGAACAATATAAGGTTCAAAGAGTCGGCCTAACATTGTACAAAGCATTTCAAAAGCAAATAAAGCACCTTCACGAGACTTGTAATTCTTTTTTTCTTGAATATACGCCGTTAGTTTTGACATAATATCCAATTGCTTGAGAGAAAGTATCCCCAATCCCTTTACAACACCCGCGATACCGTAAGCGGCACCACGTCTTTCACCATATTTATCTGATTTGATAAGTTGTTGCATTAATCGTTTTACCATGGCAGGGGCATCATCTTTCACCGATGGCATCAAATGTGGCATGCAATTAGCAACGGCTTCCTGTACTTGCTGAGATGGTGTCGATAGGGCGGCTAGGAGTCTTTTTACAATAGGCTGTATTCTCGGATCTTCCTTATCCAAATGGCGTGCTAGCGAACCCATCAGTATAACAACCGCTTGCCGAATATTATCGTAGCTTCGGGAATTTGGTGCTTTGTCGAGAAACTCTTCGAATACAGGCAGTAACTTTTCTATAGTGTCTTTGCCATGTATATCAACAATAGCAAGAGCTGCTGCTAACATTTCTTTGTGAACTATCTCTTCTCGATCTCCTAGTCCATGTGAAACCATAAACTGCATAACTCGATCAACATGCGCTAGTGTAAAAAATTTTGCTATTTGACATAGAGCAATTGCAACTCCTCTCCGTGGACCCCATTGATCAATAGCTGGCTCGATTTCCCTATCGAATTGATCTAGCTTTGCCGGAATCTTGGTAAGTTTATCATGATAAATTTCTAACAGTTGATCCAAAATTACTTGTGTACCGGATGAATCAATATCTAATATTGAAAATAATGCTTTCGCCGCTGCTCTTTGTATACAAGGTTCAGGATGAATAATATCACTCATTAGTTCATCTGCCATAATCGATGGTAATTCGAAATTAGATAGATCCCATAATTTATCTGCTAAATTGCGATTATCTTCAGATAAATCATGCTTTGCGATCCACAATCGCCTGATTAATTTAAGCGCAAATTCATTATCATTGCTAATTGATGGTAATGTTTGAACAATTATAGTAAGTGCACGCAGAGCAGCATCACGCACGCATTCCAGATTATTTTGTAAAGCTGTTAGTAAAATATCAATTTCGTCCTTTTCTGCGGTAGCACAAAAATCATTACCGCTACTGCTTTCTGCCATATCTAATAAAGCCGCTACTGCATGCGTTTGTACTCTACCTCTATGCAAACTTATTAATTGAATGAGTAAACGAAACATTTCTAATCGTGGCATATACTTTGGATGTTTATGATCAGTTAATTCCCCACTTATAGTGTCCCCCTTCATTTTTGCATGATGATCAATGACTTGAATTGCCAATAATATAACATTTTCCTGTGAAGAAACTGAATCGTTAAATACGGCTCGCTTTAAAAATTCAAAAGCATAACAAAATCCAGGTGCCGAAAGCAATCGCATGCCATTATTAATTTGTCTTTCAACAGTTTCAGAATAAAGTTTTTTCAATGTTCCAATTATAGCCTCATTAATATCATTTACTGTCCAGACTTGATCCAAATCACAATGCGGCTTACACATTCTTAGTGTTACAATTGATAAATCATTACCGAGATCAGTAAATTCATCATGAAAACATGTCAATCTCAAATTATAATAAAGTTGGACTAGGGATGATGCAGCCAATGGTGATTTTAGAACTAATAGTATAGAACTAAGTAACTTTAAAAAATATAATGATACTTGTGAGGGATTACCAGCACAAGCGGCTTCAATAATGGAAATCAATATTTTTAATTTCTCATCCAATAATTTTAAACGTGCTTTAATATCGTTTTCTTTCTCAATTTGATTTTTTATTATTTCTTGTTGTTTGGGTGTTAATTTAGCTGGTTTTGCTTTCCCTTCCTTTCGGCGTTTTTCCTCAATTTCACGTCGCAATTGCAATTCCTCGAGCTGTTCCTTGTAGCTATACACTTTATTTTCTCGTTTTAAACCAGCTGTTTGATAAATTTCGTCCGTATTTGGATAAACACTTTTGTCAAAAAGTTCTCCATCAGGAGTTAAATATGTAAAATATTCATCGTCTGTCACATTTGGTATATCTGAATTATTAAGATCTTGATTTACTTTTGACATTATAATTGGAAGTATCAAATCTGGGCTTAATCTTGTGATAGCTGCTAAAGCATTTTCAAACATTTTATTAGGTTGATAGTTTGAAATTAACATGTCTTTAATTTGTTTGATGTTCAATGATACCAAATATTTTGGATCTAAATTGAATATATCTTTTAAAAGTGTTTCCCATAGATTTGTTTGACAATACATAATAGCAGGATGATGTGCACATAAAAGGCTATTTAAAGCTAACACCTGTGCATCTATAGTTGAAATATTTTTTTGTGAACATATTATTTTCGTTGCATCAACAAATGCCTGAGCTGGTATACAGTTTTCATCCACAACACTATCAACTTGATAGGCGATTTTTGCCGTTTGCATATAATTCGTTAATGTATTTAATAATCCTTTTGCGTATTGGACTCCTCGCTCTTCATGTGAAATGATTTCTTTTAGTAATGGTGAACAGTAATTTCGTACCTTTTCAGAGGTACACAATACACTGTAAATGATTGCCTTAAAGATTGTGTCAAATTCACCTTTGATTTTTCGATAATGTTTAGTTAACAATTCATTTGACATCATCATAACATAGCATAAAATGTCAGCTGGAGCTGAAGATAAAAACTTTTCTGATAAAAAGGGTTGTTTAGTCATATCAAAAATTATATTCCAAATCGAGTGAAATTTTTGACAGCAATTCTCCTCATTATTTTGCAATAATATCGTTTGAGTTTTTAAAATGACACATGTTGCGCACAATGCCTCACAAATGATTGGTATTTGTGTCATGTTCTGATTCACTTTTTCCACAAATTTAAGTAAAACTGGTGACAAGTCTACAGTTTCTTCAAATCTTGCATGAGTCAAACAAGACAGTAACCATTGTAAATATGATACGCGGATAGCTTGAGTAGTTGACTTTAGTTCAAGCCCTTTTTGAAATGTAATAATAACGGTATTAGGCAATTGCCCAAAAAAATGAATCGTCCAAAGACTGAACATTTCGAGAGCATGGCATATAACTTTTTCGTGAATTTCTTGCTCTAAAACCTTCGTAAAATGATCCATTACAATGTTAAGTGTCGGTGCAATAGAATTCTTTGGAATATTGTTGTAACTAAGGTTACCGGCACCCTAAAATACGAAAATTATTTAATTTCTCATTTTATATATCGTCCGTTAAGAATTGTCGTGTACCAAACGCCATTTTCGATTTTTTCAACTAATGACAAGGTGTTGGGTTTTGGCCCAACCTCTTTCATACGCACCAGGTCCCAGAGTTCTGGCGCTTCAAATTGCCGATAAATCGAATATTCCTTTTGTACCATATCCATAAATTTCATCGATCGATTTTCGATTTTGTACCATCTCCACTTTTCCGCAAAATTTGCACCATATCCCATGCATTCGCGCATTTTTAAATTGATTTTTATCGTGTACCATATCCACAGCCAAATCACACTTTTATATGGATATGTAACAAAATTTATTTTAATTTTTTTTCCCTCAACCCTTTGGAATTGAACTGCTCTGAAAAAAAATATACAGAGAATATCTGATATGAACTACGACCTCTTCAACTTCGACCGCTTCAACTTCGACAAAAATATGATTCGCGGACAATTTATCGTCAACAATTTATCGTAAGAACAATTTATCGTAAGAAGAATTTATCGTAAGAACACAATTTATCGTAAGAACAATTTATCGTAAGACAATTTATCGTAAGAACAATTTATCGTAAGACAAAATATACGTACAAAATTCACTTAAGGTGCAATATTTTGGGAATGGTAAAAGATAGTGATTTTACTGTGAAAGGCAAAAATGTAGAGAACTGTATTATCTTTAATTCTTCCGTAATAAGTTTTTTTTTTCCGAAAAATCGTTAGTTTGCAAGCAATTTGGCAAAATCTAATTTTTCACATTTTAATGTGAATATCTCAAGAAAGAATAAACTATTATTTTCTTTAATTTATTTCCCGTTAGTTTTCGAAAAAAGCTAATTAAAAAGTTAATTCCTAGAAAACACGGTACATCGATATAACGATTTTTGGGTAAAGCAAAAATATGGCAAACACTAATCATGCCTATTCTGAGATACAGCGTTGCATTTATTTATTCGATACGCGACAATCAGTATTCTTGAATACGTAACGTTTCATTTTTAATATTCTGCGAAACGACCGAGTGACGTTTTGACGTTAAACTACCCGCTACAATTCTCTCGCGTTTGGTGTTGACCGTGATTGACAAAAGGCAAATTTGATAAAAAAAAAATCAAAGCAATCATCTGGATTCGGAAAATCCGTTTCCATGCGATGCTTCCGCCATTTTTAAGAATATCAGTTGCGTTGCAGGTCAAATTGACCGCATTACGTATGATCTCTTAACGTATGTATCGCGGAATAGGCATGAATATTTATACCAGTATGGTGAAAACCAAAGGGTATATTAACTTTGCCTTACCGTTTGTAACGGCAAGATCCCGTCATCACACACAAAAATGAATGTGACCGCTGTGTTTAGATAAAAACATAACAAAAGCTATAATTGCCAATCTGGCAATCATTGGAGACCCGTATGGTGATATTCGTATCAAAATTCGACAAGTTGTACCAAAATTCCACTTTTAAGTCACACTTTCCAATAAGATTTTTTAAAATTTATTCCAATCGGATTTTGATGTATGGGAGTTTTATGTAGAATCATATCCTAAATAACTTTTGTTCTTAGACTTTTTTGATAACATGCACTGTTTTCGAGATATTCACAAAAAACGATTTCGTTCGTATGGGGGGTACCCCCCCTAATGGTCCATTTTTGCCCATTAACGAACTTAGCCTCGCATTTTACGAAAAACGGATCTGCGCAAAATTTCAAGTCTCTAGCTCAATCCGTGCACCCGCAATCCGCGCCACAGACAGACGGACGGACAGACAGACAGACGGACAGACAGACGGACGGACATGCTAAATTCAACTTTTTTTATCATTCTAAACACACCGGTGTAATTCATTTTTTTGTGCGATGACGGGATCTTGGCGTTACAAACGGTAAGGCAAAGTTAATATACCCTTTGGTTTCACCATACGGGTATAAAAATAATTAATTTCTGCATGTCCGTCCGTCTGTCTGTGGCGCGGATTGCGGGCGCACGGATTGAGCTAGAGACTTGAAATTTTGCGCAGATCCGTTTTTCGTAAAATGCGAGGCTAAGTTCATTAATGGGCAAAAATGGACCATTAGGGGGGGTACCCCCCATACGAACGAAAACGGTTTTTGTGAATATCTCAAAAACGGTGCATCTTATCAAAAAAGTCCAAGAACAAAAGTTATTTAGGATATGATTCTACATAAAACTCCCATACATCAAAATCCGATTGGAATAAATTTTAAAAAATCTGATTGGAAAGTTTGACTTCAAAGTGGAATTTTGGTACAACTGTTCGAATTTTGATACGAATATCACCATACGGGTCTCCAATGATTGCCAGATTGGCAATTATAGCTTTTGTTATGTTTTTAATTTCCGTCATATGGACTAATATCGAAAAACGCTTAGTTTCGGAGCAAAACTCGAAAAAGGATAATTGGATTTCCAAAGATTTCGTTTTTCGCGTTTTTCTTCGAATCTAAGCGTTTTTTCGATAGTAGTCACTACGACGGAAATTAAAGATATTTAAAATTGCCATATTTTGGCTCTTCACAAGAACTTAGACCAGGCATCATCAGCTAGTGGCTCGGCTGGCTCATCACACAGATTGGCTTTAACAGCGTAGCTCCATAATCGACCTTTTATTGTGTGCTGTAATGCTTGTGTGTTGCGGTTTCAACCGTGCTTTGAAGTTGGAATCGGTGCTGTATTTTAATGTGTAGTGGTTACAAATTTTGATTGTAAAGGGAGCGACAGTTACTTTGATGACCCCTGACTTAGACCATTATCGAGATATACCGTTATTTTTAAAAATTTAGATTTTAGTTTTTATCAATAACGGGATGTTTAAGGTAATATCAAAAAAAAAAGTTTGAAGGAAATAATAGCTCCTAAAACTTGTTTTTCATCGTCATACAACCAATCATCAGACACAAAAATGAACTACACTGGGGTGTTAGGGATGACAAAAGATTTTGATTTCCGCATGTTTATCCGTCTATGCGTCCGTCCGTGAACTCCATAACTTTAGGATTGAGCTAGAAACTTGAAATTTTGTATATTTACGTTTCTCGTAAATGGCTAGGCTAAGTTCTTAAGCGGCCAGAATTGGACCATTCCTTATCCGCTCCCCCATACCAACGAAACATTATTTTGCAATTTTCTCGAAAACGGTGAGTCATATTGAAAAATTTATAAAGGTAAAATGTGTTTAGAATAGCATTTTACATGACTTATCGATACATCAAAATCCAGTCGAACCACTCCTTTCTCCCTGTCGCATACAAATGGCTTTTTTTAAATAAACATCTTGTCTGTCATCATATAGAATATTTGACAATTGGCTCCTGGCAATTGTAGCTTTTCTTGTTTATCTTTATTCTTTCTCGGGTTATTTAAAATGTGAAAAATTAGATTTTGCTTGATTGCTTGCAAACGGGTTTTCAAAAAAAAAAAAAAAAAAACATTTTGCGGAAGAATTAAAGATAATACAGTTCAAACATTTTTGCCTTTGACAGTAATTCACTTTTTTCTATCATTCCAGAAATATTGCAGCTTAGGTGAATTTTGTACGTATATTTTTGTTGAAATTGAAGAGGTCGTAGCATAAACAAATTATAAGAAGACTGTTTTTTTTCTAACAACTCGAAACTTAAAAAATAATCCCCCAAAGCAGCAGATATGCATGCGGTCGGCATAATTCAACGAGAATAAAACTTAGTTTTAACAAAGGGCAAACGTAAGCAGCGACATGTATAGGCGATCACCACGGCTGCTCGTGTGTACTGCCGACCAGTCGGCAGCTCTTACGTCACGATGGGGGATTATTTTGAACTTCGGTTTTGCACTAATTTGAGTTGTTCGAAAAAAATTATCTCTATAATACACAATTTTTGGTCGTAGTTAATCTAAGAAAATTCATATATTTTCTGTTTAATTTTATTCAGGGCAGTTCAGTAACGGTTGCAGTAAAAAATCATTTCCATGCATTTTAAGAACTGTTTTGCTATATTTTTATAAAAATACTACATCCAATGGCGAGATATTTTATTTATCACTTGTATGAAAATGACGTTATGAGAACATTTTTGAAAATTCTGTTACTCTAAAATATTTCTCAAAAGACAAATCACCCCATTTTGAATAGTTTTTCAGAAATTTTCCCTCAAAGTTTAAAAATTGATTATCTCTAAACTATGTTTTGACGTTTGGTATACGATATTTCTTTTATATTAATTACCTGCAATAAATTCATTCTATATTCAGCCACAGTAATTTTTCCTTCTGAACCATTTATGATAGCAAAAATCAAATTTAATAACTCCTGCACTGCAGTTGCCTTTTCACATTTCATCGCAAATCTTTTAAGTGAATTAACTGATTCATTTCGGACCATTTCGTCTTTTGAATGTAAATTTTGTATTAAAATTTTTCCCACAGTCAAAGCGTAATCACTGACATCAAAATCTAATTCTTCGACAATTCTTCCAACAGCTTCTAGAATTAACTCTGGATTCCTTAACATAGCACGTTGAATAGCTGGCAAGATGCTTGATTCAAATTCCTTTTGACTTAATGATTTTAATAGGATTTTGCATCCAACTATGCTTTCGGCATTTGGTTTGACTTTGACAGTTATAAACGACTTAATTAGATGATCTATAAGCTTTGTCTTATTTTGGTTTAAAAATTCCAAATTATCATCGGTTAGTTGTTTATATTGCACCATACACAATAAGATCGTAATAACATTATTACTTGATTCTTTGTCAATGAAACGAGTCCAATATTCGCCAAACAGTGATGGTGAGTTAGACCAAATTCCAAATAGCAACGAATCTGCTTTTTCTTTGATGTCATCAGTTGCTGATAATATCGAAAATTGATATAAGATAGATTGGTAATCTATCAATTTTCCAAATTCTGCCAATTCGATATTTGAATTCAAGTTAATTTTCTTTACTATTATAGTTGACCACTCTAATGCCACAACAGCAGCTTTTGAAGCTTTATGCGGTGGTGCTCCAGGCAATTCCTTTACGCAAAAAGCTTTAAAAACCCCATTGAAATGTTCGCAAGCTATCTCTGAATGAGTGTTCATTAATTCTGATATTAATGTGTGAACCAGTTGCCTAGATGAAGAGTCATTATATTTGGTTAAGGTTGTACCGATCACTCTACATATCCCGCGTATTATTTGGCTGGTAATACCTAAAATGAGAATAACGGTTATTATTTTATTTGTTACTGTATATTTATATAATGATTTTTCTTCTTTAATCAAAAGCTATATCACTGCAGGTTTACAAACTGTTCTAATCTGGTAAAAAAAACTGTTCTAACTAACCTAATATTAGATAACCTAATCTAATTGCAGTCAACAGACTGTATTACCCAGCAGATAGTAGGACTCAATAGGATTCTCTATTAAGCGATTGTCCAATTTCTCCATTATAGGCTCTCTAATCTGTTTATGTAAAAATGTATGCCCTGACTAAGACTGTGGTCACGTGTAAAACGGCAGGCCAACCAGCAGTTTCTAGTTTTTACGTTTGTGAGGATAAATTTTAACATTGACTATCAAAAAATGTCACAAAAATAAACACAGATGGTTGAAATAAACACCAAAAGATTTCAACTTTATCACTAAATAAAGCCGAATTTAATTTAGATTTGATGGCTTTTCCGTTAATATTGAAATTTATTCCATTTCTTTGGCATTCTTTAGTTAAAGATGTTTAGGTGGTTTCCCCAAAAACGTAAAAACAAAAAAATTATGGCCGGCTGGCTTGTATGTGGCACAAGCCTTTTTGATTGACTCACAAACGCCCAGCCCAAACCCTTGAATATAAAAATTACATAACGTAGACGCTGACAAAATTCCACCCCAAAGGGGGAAACCGTGGGTTGATGTTTCACAACTTATGTTTCAAAAAAATCTCATCCCGGGGTTTTTGGGGTTGCTCAATACAATTTGGACGTCAAGCAGTTTGCAAATATAAAGGAAGAACCTGTTAGGATAGCGTGATTATATTTTTCCTCAAATTTTCCGGATAACATATCATTTCGGGATTTTTGGGGGCGTTGAATCCGATTCTGGAGTCAAAATGTTCGTTAGGATGTCTCAAAAGCTAGGATATATATTTGAAGACTAAAAACTATACATAAGCGTGGCGAAAGACAGACTTCATTTTAGATTTTTAGTCATAATAATCAAATAGCAAAAAAGGCCGGTTTGCGCGCACTATTCTTAAAAAATTAAACTGCGGTTAGATTACTTCAGAAATCCTGAGACTTAAATAATTTAAGTGTTACTTAAGTTGCTAGGTTTCGTTGGTGCAAACGGCACTAAGGATAAAAAAAAAATAATTAAAAAAAACTTTTATTAAAATGGAAAAAAACTGTTTTGGGCGTTGTGTATCAGAAATAAAAGTGAGACAAAAGCATAAAAAATAAAATTAATTTTTTTCTCAACAGCTTCAAGGTTTTTTTATGCAAAAAATGTATGCAAAATAACTTTTTAACGATGGGTATGCATCTAGTATAAAAATAAAATACTATTTACAGTACACTGAATTGAGACAACACTGTTTTCGAAAATCATGATGGGCCATGTAGAAAAAGTGACCATTTGTTCCTCTAATTAAGGGAGAAAAATTGGTCCAATTGGAAAAAATTAAAATCAGTAATTCTCTAATTTTTCAAAAAACATAATTCGTACTCATCGATTCCTGATATCAATATATTATTGTAAATCAATAGAATTAAATTACTACCAGTTTTTGGGAACTTTGACGTTCAGAGATATTGCGACTTTCCGCTAGTTTTGGCCTTAAAAACTTTAAATATTTGTAACTCCTAAACGGCTCAACCGATTAAAGTCGAATTGATCACTTTGGAAAGGTAATTGTATATTTTTTTCAAAAAAAAAAAAAATTTAAATACGTATTTTGCTTTTTTCCCTAGAATCTATCGCACTAACATCAAAAAGGTGGTACAGGAGTGTAAGACGTCTCTAAATGAGATGTCAGAATACTTCAACATAAACATCGCTTGGGTGCCAGGACATAGTGATATAGATGGGAATGAGAAAGCGGACGAACTCGCTAGGATAGGCACAACTGCGCCAGCTCCACCTGAAAAGGAGAGCATGGGTATACCTATGGAAACGTGCAAACTACTGTTATACTATGTTCAGACTGACGCAAAATCACGTAATTTTGAAGATTTTCGTAATTTTGAACGAAATCTTGCTCGAAATCACGAGATTTCCAGTACATTAACCTGTTTTCAAAAATCACTAAAAGTATGCAATTTCCACAAAATTACGAACGAAATCAAGCAAAAACAATGAATACAACCCTGCATCACTCATTCAGCTCTCTTTAGTACATCAGTTTTGACATTTGTGCTGGATTGGAACGACGGAGATATAAGAAAAAGAAGCCGTGTTCCGCACGCGAAAAGGATATATTAGTAAGCAACCTACGCGGGGCAAAAAAAAATTGACTTGTTTTTGATGCGATTAGATATGAAATGGAAAATAATTGTTTATTTTCATTACAGATAATTTCCATTTTAGTCTAAAGTGTCTAATTCTGTTTGCACATATTTCACCGATGTTTTGAATTGTATTATTCATCA
This sequence comes from Chrysopilus asiliformis, assembly GCA_964034945.1. NCBI lineage: Eukaryota > Metazoa > Arthropoda > Insecta > Diptera > Rhagionidae > Chrysopilus > Chrysopilus asiliformis. The sequence goes on from OZ035961.1 coordinate 47,580,450, forward strand.
TATTACTAAAATTCATAGCAATCCTACACTAAAATTCATAGCAATCCTACACTAAAATTCATAGCAATCCTGTAGTTGAAATGTGAAACAAAATTACCTTAATCTCTGTGTGAACACTTTGGTTTAAGATCTAAATCATTTCGCAAAATTACGTGATTTTGCGTCAGTCTGAACATAGTATAAAGCTCTGAAGCTCTAAATAATGCAAACCTAAGACGGACACGAGAAAGAACGTGCACCGTCACCAAACTTTTCTGGCCAAAGCTAGACAAAAAACGCTCCAGCAGACTCCTCTCACTACAACGAAACGCGATCAGCACGGTAGTGGGAATAATAACAGAGCATTGCCTAATAGGCAGACATGACGATAGGCTCGGAGCTCCCTCAAACGATTTTTGTAGAAGCTGTGGGGATGTGGACGAAGAGGAGTCGACAACTCATCTTCTCTGTCATTGCCCAGCACTAGCTCAACGCAGTAGAACTCATTTGGGCAGTTTCTTCCTGAACGATCTGGAGGATCTAAGCGCCACAAACGTCACATATCTACTCCGCTTCATCAGAAGCTCCAAATGGTTCAAATTATAGGGAAATGGTGTGCTTTTTTGGCAGCCACTCCAACCTAACCTAACTACTCTGGGAACGATGGTTTTTTTTTGATTTGGACATATTGATTTTTTCTTCTAATCTTGTTGTTAGCTTCCTGTAAACAGCCACATTACTATAAAATATCAGATCAAAATTCGTAAAACTTCCCGAGTAGGCGGAAGATATAAATCTTTATCAATCCTTGCGCGCCAAACCCTGGGGAATTTTTGCGAATTTTGATCTGAAATATTATTGGAAAGTGCTTACAAAACTAACAAGATTCGAAGAAAAAAATTAATATGTCCATTCTTCTGAAACCAATTTTTTTCAAAAATTTTATAATCCAGATTCATGTTGAGCTGCAAATATCTCAACAAAAAGAGAAAAAAGGAATATCAGGAGATATCTCTCTTTTGCGTACGTTATAATTAAATATACGAGTTTTACTTACCTTTACATGGTTAACTTTAAGTAATTTTTCTAATATTTTAAGCGTCTCCAGAGTTTTGATTGCTATTTCTGGGATTTTCCGTTCATGAGTTCTAATTTACAAAAAAATATTTAGGCAACCCTATATATGATAGGGGTAGTCAAGGTGATCGCTACTGAACTTAGGGGTCGAATTGGGGATTAAATTTTGCCTTGGGGTTGACAAAGCGCTTTACCTATCTACACGGGAAAGGCGAAAGTAAACCCGCCGCTTTCGCCTTTCCCGTGTAGTCGTGTAGATAGGTTATCATGACAAATTTTAGAAAACTAGGACTTGTGAGCATATTGCTTAAAATGACTAAACACAATTATTTTAAATTATAATAAACGCAAGAGAGACATCGGTTGTTATTCATTTTTTCTCTCCTTTGTGTTGTTTATGAAACGATGATTTCCGATAAATTAGTCTGTAAAAAAAAGGAGTTGTGGCGCATCAGGACCCATTTTGGATATTTACTTTGTGTATTAAAAACCGGCTCGGACGTATTGTGCGCCCTTAAAAATATCAGATGTGAATAGTACATGACTTTCTTATACAAAATCTACACAATTTACTATATTTATTTATATCAAAATATGACTTTTTATTTTACAAAATCTGAAATACCTCGATAAGGGATTTCCACCAAAATAGAATCAACCAGGACCAAAGAACCCTAAAAAAGTTCACGGCTCTAGCTCTATTAGTTTTTAGGAAATCTCGTATACAGACTGACAGATATGTTAGTAATAATGTTCTAATCGCGTCAAAAGTGCTTGGGAAATGTTTTTTAAGCAAAATTAAGAGGTCGAAATTTTTCATGAATACAATACTATGTATAAGAACGCGAATTTTCGGCACACGCAACTAAAAGATTTGCCACCACTTCCCAATATTTCACTTATATTAAAAAGTATTTGCTGTGAAAATAATATAGAAACCGAAGATTTCAATGCTCTACTTGTACTTACCAGGATTGCTCAAAACATTTGTTACATTTTGGAATAGTTGAGCACGCTCGGCTCCACACACATTTATCACTCGGTTCGGTAAATCACGCAAAGCTTTGGCTAACTGAAATTGATAAAAATGTACTAGGGAAATCAAAAAATTACTTAGAACCCTATAAAGGATCCAAACCTCTTCAGAATCTGCCATTTCTGAATGCAATCCTTAGACGTGTAGATATAACATGCAAAATGAACTTAGCAAAACCACACCACCGTCGCCTATCGAGCAAAAATTTTCACGTTGAGGTTATGGACAGGCTACACCAACAGTGCCAGATGAAAACTCTTTTTGAACAGTCTTCAGAGTCTACATCATTCGCTTTTCGTAGTAGTCATTTTCCATTGGAATTTGTGTGCCATTTGCGAGCAGTTGGATGTATAGAGACTATAATCTAGAGTGGACATCAGCGCTGCTGAGCAGGACAGTCTATTAACTCCAATTAGAACAGTATATTAGGTCAGTTAGAACAGCTTTTTTCCAGATTAGTACAATATGTTAATAATTTTTCAATTTATTAAAACAACTATGATTTTCTAAATGTTTTTGATAACTCAGATATGATTTTTTTTATTATTAACCGATTTCAGTTATTTTGGCAATCACTTGTAGCAATGAATCAAAATTTTAAAGTTTTTCGCACTCGTTTTTCAGCTTGGCGGCCATTTTTACTCGTCCCATTGTTGGATGTAAGTAGTTTCCAAATAGCTGGGTTCCGACCGCCGCAATGTACAAGAACTCACTCTTATATAATTGCGAGCAAAGTCTAACCTCACAATCATAGAGCGCGCAGAATTTGAAAATTGTGAATATGAAAATAATTTCGCAATCAACAGAAAAAAAATATCTGAGAAAAAAATCAACGTAAACAGAATGCAATAGTAAATGCACAAACAATAATAATAATTCTCGAGCCGGAGATTTTCTAAAATAATTCGCATAGCCGAATTGATTCGGATGGTGAATATATAAACTTCTTGTAAGTTCCTATGATCCATCCAATAAACAATTTCTGTAATAGAGAGCAGGAGGAGTTGACACTACTCTGTCTGACGAGGGCTTCGTCACTCCCCTGAGCCCGAAACAAACATGAACCTTCACGGTGATAACACAGTGCCACAGTTGCACTGGACCTAATTCAGGTTTAACAGAAAAGACTTTCACGACTGATAAAGGCAAAGCTAAAACAAAACAAATGTTCATTTCAACGTAAACAGAATAAATGAACCTGTAAAAAAAGGAACAATATTTTGAGAATTATCGACATAGCTTTGAGATTAGAAACAAAATACAATTTCGCTTCATTATTTAGCCAAATTGAGAAGTATTACACGTTCTGGTGGAAATTCCACCACAGTAATTGGAATCTAATGCCATTTTGGAACAAAGTTCTGCTTCAGATGAAATATTTTAATTTTTCAGAAAATAAACAAAAGTTAAAACTTGAAATTAATCTATTTTTTTTTAAATATTTTATGCCAGAAGCTTAGGCAAATTGCCCCTAATGGCAAAGCACAGCTCAAGACATTCATTCATTCCACCATTCATACAATCCATTCACACACTGAATACTCCCTTCATCACATTGCAACAAAGACTTGGCGCGACAGTACACATTGGCAAGCACAAGAAGCTTCAGAAATAAATAATTAAAAAAACATCTTGCATTAAACAAAAAATTGACATGGACCGTCAACAAAATCAGCCATTAACGGTTTATTTCTATCCACCGTCAATGATTGAGTATAATGTTTTAAAGTGTTTTTCATTGTTTTTTCGACAGCCTAAAGCCGTGTAGATAATCTAATGGCGTGCAGAATCCTTATGATTTACGATTTTTTGTTTGGTCATCTGGATTTACGATAAAAAAAAGCAAATTGGCATGTCGAGTGTTAAAATTTAGAAAAAAATGTTGCCTGGTGTAAAAAACACTAAAAAATTTTCAAGAATATTGAAAAAAAAAGTTCGAAACATCACAAACGGTAGAAAAAATAGGCAAAAAATACTCGAAATAAAAATTGATTTGTCGAAAATATGAAGAAAAAATATTCAGTGTGAAAAACATTTTGGTAAACGCATGTTTGAAAATGTCAATGTCGTAAAATGGCAATACAATTTCTGATCAGTCCAAAATAGAGTTATAGTCGTTTGCGCCACCGAAACTTAGAAAATTAGCTCTACTTAAATTATTTGAGCCCAGAATTTCTATGGATTAAGTAAGCTAAGTACAATTTGTTTTTTAAGAATAGTTGGCTCAAACAGGACTTACAAAAATAGCGTGGGAAACCCCTTTGAAATTTTTGCTCAAAACTGTTAAAAGATTGTATCACAAAGCCAGAGTTCATTTTTATTAATAATTTCACGGGAAAAGCTTATGCTACATTTACACGAATGACAAATTTGTCATTTTTTTCTTGTCATTATGTTAATTCCCGTGTAAATGGCATAATTTTTGTAATTTTTTCTGTCAGAACATGTCAATCTCTCATAAAAGAATGAACTTGTCCATTCTTTTATGCCAGATTGGCATTCGTACAAACGCCATATTAGTTATGACAAAAGTTGAATACTAAAGTTGTCATAACTAATATTGCGTTTGCACGAATGACAATCTGGCATAAAAGAATGGACAAGTTCATTCTTTTATGAGAGATTGACATTTTCTGACAGAAAAAATTACAAAAATTATGCCATTTACACGGGAATTAACATAATGACAAGAAAAAAAACATGTGTGTGCAGTGCACACGCGGTAGAAGTGAAACCTTAGGAAAACTAAACAGCGAGAGAATGAGACGAATGCGGTATCAGGGGTGGGATAGTTATAGCGTTTATTTATTATAATATTGGTACCAGGTTCAAAAGTAATATTATATTTTTATTGAAAATCTAATACCGGATTCGTGATCAGCGACCCCAAAAACCCTAAAATGCAAATTTTTCCGGGGAAAAATGGGAAAAAGGATATTTATCCTTACAGGACCTTTCGTTTCGAATTTTGAAAATCTAATACCGGATTCGTGATCAGCGACCCCAAAAACCCCGTAGTGCCAATTTTTCCGGAGAAAAATGGGAAAAAGGATATTTTCATTATCCTTACAGGACCTTCCGTTTCGAATTTTGAAAATCTAATATCGGATTCGTGATCAGTGACCCCAAAAACCCTATAGTGCAAATTTTTCCGGGGAAAAATGGGAAAAAGGATATTTTCATTATCCTTACAGCACCTTCCGTTTCGAATTTTGAAAATCTAATATCGGATTCATGATCAGTGACCCCAAAAACCCTATAGTGCAAATTTTTCCGGGGAAAAATGGGAAAAAGGATATTTTCATTATCCTTACAGGACCTTCCGTTTCGAATTTTGAAAATCTACATAGCTAAAAACCTGCTCCTGGCAACACAGATTATTTTGCAAAAAACCGCATAAAAATCGGTCCAGTAGTTTTTGAGTTTTGTAATCTCAGGCAGGCAGACAAACAATAAAACATCCATTTTTATTTATATACGAGTACATATGTATATATTGCAATTTATGACGAAACATAATTTATCGCCTCCTCTCTCCACTTCCTCCCCCCTAACACTTCTCCCTTCTCCCCTTTCCCTTCCCGTACCCCGCCCTCTTCCCCTACCCCTTCCCGCTTCCCATCAATCTTGTTTACGATAAATTGACTGGCACCCATCTGTATTCTATCTCATTTTCTCGTAGGCTAAAATATCCTATCTCTTTTTACTGTCGTTTCATCGAGTTTGAAATCACTCACAACGCCGCTAAAGAAGTTTTCACTTCAAAAATGACAAATTTGTCATTCGTGTAAATGTAGCATTACACCACTCATTCAACAAAAAGTCCTTAAAACTGATAATAAGGAAAATTAGCCAACATTATAGGTGAAAAAACTTGTAAAGCATGTAAGACCCATAGATATAGATCCCGCCATCTGCTATCTCAAGTGGGACACTCAAGTGTCAACAATTCCGAGGAAAGAAAGAAACAGAAAAATGTAAAATGCTATTCTAAACACATTTTCCTTTTATAAACTTTTTAATATGGCTCATTGTTTTCGAGAAAATTGCAAAAAACTGTGAAAGAAATGGTCTTATTTTACTCGTTCAAGAATATAGCTTTGCTATTTACTAGAAACGTAACTGTACAAAATTTCAAGTCTCTAGCTCTAATCCTTTGAAAGGTTTGGTGTTTACGAACAAACGTATGGACGAACACGCGGAAATCAAAATCTTTTGCCATCCCAAACACCTTGGAGTAGTTTATTTTTGTGTCTAGCAATTGGTTCGATGTGTTACAAACGGTATACTAAAATTTATATACTATGATATTTCATATAGAGTATAAAAGCTCCTTTTTGCCTTATGTCAATTTTTATTTACATACGACAAAATTTGGAAAGAATTTGTATTTTTTCGCTATATACATGTTTTCAATACCTCGAAAATTAGGCGGAGTAAAAAAAATTTTCGGCAATCATTCCATACTAAAAATTAAACTAAATTGTAATTTTCAAAATTTATTCTCAGATTACATTGATTGTGGTTCACACTTTTTTGTGTGTGGTAGTTATGAGTTCAGCTCCTGTTCACAATTTCTGTATGCCATTCCGATTCCAAATCCAGTTCCGACAAACAATGGCCAGGCTCTGCGGCGGAGGAATAATAACGATAGTACTCCTCCTAGAACAAAACCGCCAGCTGAAATTAGAATAAAGATAATTCATAAACCCATTTAAAAACTAAAATTAATTCTTCTTAAAGGAAGTTTTTAAACTAAAATTTCGTTTTTTCGAGGTAGAACCAGGGAACAACCATTATATAGAATGGAAAGCTCTAACAATTTTTTTTGTGTTGGGAGCGTACATCCGAGGATTTCTATAGCTGTTACATGACAGTGTACATGAACACTGAGCGATTTGGTGGTGTGTGGCAATATGGATTCCCATCTGTCACTTGAAATGAAAACAAATCAAAACAAAATCGGATAATGGAAATGTTTTATGGAGAATTTGATATTTCCATTAAATATTAGCGATGTTCTAATGTGTTGAAAGGTGTTAAATTTAATTTAGTTTTAGTTTTCAATTGTTTTAAGGCCCGTTCATGTGCAATTCTGTCGATCTTTCGTTATACTTTACCTTTCTGTTGTTGATGGGACTCGGAAAAACTTTCTATTTGGGTTTTTAATTGAATTGGCGGAACATTCCTTCACTAAACAGTGGTGAATTTGTGCTTTATTCATTTTGATGTGAAATTATGAAATGTTAACACGCTAAAATGTGCATTATCCACCAAAACACACCAAAATCAATCGGTGCAATGAAATGTCATGCAAAATGTAAACAAAAGTGCCAGCACTTTTGTGTATGTATTGTAACAGGTTTTTCTATTTGATTTTTTTTTGTCGAGTGTATGACAGCAGAAAGGGGAAGTGAGATAAAAAACCCGATTTCTATAGTGTAGTGCTTACTCTAGTGGAAGTTAATGAGGAAAGGCCTTACTTTCCATTCTATATAATGGTTGTTCCCTGGTAGAACCATGCGTTTTAATGGGCGTATCCCTCCTCGCTAATCGTTATGCAATGTTCTATTGGTAAAACCGGGTATGAATGAATGGAATAAAAGCGATTAGGCTGAACTCAATTATTAACCATCATAATTTGGTAGTCGAACAAAATTTTGACGTTTATACTCTCCGTAAAGTCTCCGTAAATTTTGACGACGATCATGGAAAACAAAAGAAATAAATACGTTTAAATGTGAGTGTTATAAATTGATAACTATCCGCACAGAAAAAATAAATTGCTTTTCACCACTGTCAAAATTTGGTTTTTACCAATTGATGTTCGACATCGTTTACGTCCTGTTAAAATTTCGCGGATTCACACACCGCCTTAATTGAATCGAAGTATAAGGAACTGAAGTCCTTTCACTCCATATGAAAATTTTCAGATTTTCAAAGGGGCACAAGCGAGAGATCAATAAAATTTCTTGTCCATTTTCTTACTAAAATGTATTGTGTTTGAATTTAGTGTTATCGCTGTATTTTTTTTTGAAGTTAATTATTTTCAGAACTTTTTAATTTTGCAGGTGAACAAAAAGTTTTTTTTACCAAATATTTTAGATTTTTTAGATGTATTATTTTTTTTTGCTTTTATTGCCTGGTGGTACATATATACAATGCAAATTCAAAAATAATGCAAAAAAATGCTTTAACACTGATTATTTCTTTGGATATCTCACAAAAACTCATAAAGTGCTATTCCAAAAAAGAATCAATGATTTATATTACAATATTTCACGCGGCAACTACTAACATTTTATGGTTATCAACTATGGCAGATCCGTCGAGTCCGATCTCGTTCAAAACCTTGAAGGAGAGGAGCCCGAAACCGAAAACACATGGACACGCATCCGAGATATTGTCAATGAGTTCGCAGAGTCCATTTTAGGCTGCAGTCGTATAACAGATCGAAACGACTGGTTCGATGATGAATGCAAACTAATAAATAAACAAAAGAATGCTGCATACCGAGCATTGCAGAAATCTAGACAAACGCGGGCAAGAGTAGAGAGATATAAGGAGCTCAGAAGACAAGAAAAAAGAATCCACAGACGCAAAAAGGAAGCCAGGGAAACAGTAATCGTCTGTGAATTAGAAAAGTGCAGAGAACAAGGACTGCACCAGACGCGAAAGTTCGACCAAATTATACGCAAGATGGGACAATAGACACCTCGTTGCACTACTTGCAAGGACAAAGAGGGAAATCTGGTTACCGATCTGGAAAGTGCTCTGGAACGATGGTAAGAGCACTTCAATGAATTGCTGAATGCTCAGCTCGATGAAGACATGGAGACCCCGCCATTGAATCAAACTGAGTGTAGCTGATCAAGGATGGCGGCCCGGAATTATAGAGAGAGAGAGAGAGAAGAGACAGAGAGAGAAAGAGAGAGACAAAGAGAAAGAGATTTTTAACACGGTCGTGTTTTTAATTTGCGCACAAATATTTCAAATAGAAAAAATCTAAAAACTGATCATTTTGAAATTTAGGAGCCATTTATAATGACAAAATATGGAAATAGTCTCTAGCTGAAGTAGTTTTCAGGGAATTTTGTACACAGATAACCGGACTGACAAGACATTTTTGTAGTATGAATTCAATCGACCGGAGTACAATATTTTTTATATTCTATATAAGACAGTAATGAATTTTTAAGACCAAATTAGAATGAAAATCAAGTATGCAGAAACTGACTCAAAAATCGTGGTGACCTGTGAATATAATTAACAAATGTTATGTAATCGTAAGAATCAATATTAAAAAAAAGTACAGAGAACATAGAAACTAATTTAAAGCCGCTAAAGCCTACATTAGATTAAAAAACGAGATCAAAAAAACTCGAATATAATTTTAGCACTATTTACAAATACTATAGTTTGAAACAAAAATATTTCCAATATATCTTTAATTCGATAATTTTGAACTGTTCACAACACAAAATTACCTCCTTTGATTACCGAATCAGTCAAACATCTGTCCAGTTTTTTGCCATATTGCTCTTCTGAATACCCAGCGCTGACCATTTTTAAGAAGACGACTGCCTTGGTTTCGAAACGTAAAATAGTTAATAGAAATCTTTATATTGTTTTGTTATCACAATGAGCCTTTTCTGGCATTTACTTTTGACAGTTCTCTATTTCATAACTAGGGTGCTACTTTGAGGGAGATCAATATCTTCTTGCCTACTTTGCCGATGATTACATGGCTCTTCTTTCACCTCAGCTAAAGCAGGGAATAAACGCTCACTCTTGCCCTACAACATGCTGTCACTCCAAAAGTTGGTTTTGCTACACACGTATCGATCATGCTGTCAGTCTTCATTCGTTACCAACTTTTTAAGGAGATAAGGTCGTAATAGAGAATTTGGAATTTGCAAAATGAGCATGAAGCATTTCGAAAAATTCTCTCCAAAATGTTTTGTTTTTCAAAGAAGCCATTTTTATTATTTTATGGCACTTCTAATTGTTTTCTTGAATCCACTTTTTCACTTCAACAGATGTTACTCGTTCAAAAATTTCACAAGAATGAACGAATGTCCTACATCACAGCAATACACCGGCGATCATGTTGGCCAACCTAGTGAGCCTACATATAAAGACAGTGGACAGGTCGGAACCAACTATTTCCATTAAGTTTGAATTTTTACCTGATGATGATAGATTTAAACCAGAAGTATTTTAAACCATTTTTACTAATATTTTGTGTACGGTTTAAGAATTTAAAAAATTATTCGGCCGCTAAAATCGTGTAATTTTTAAAATAAAAAGTCCAAAATACTACACTAACACAAACAAATCGCGTTTGGTTTGCGCAAAGATGGCTGAACTTTCGAAATAAAATAAGAGTTACTGTTTTGTGCCGTACTAAAGCTACAAACGGCACAAAACAGTAACTCCAAGATGGCCCACCCTTTAGAAAGAAAAAAAAGTTACTTTAAAACATAAACAAGTGACATTAAAACATAAACTCAACTTTGACTTGAATAGAAGTTAAATTATTTGTGCTTTGAAATATTAATTACATAATTAAGATGCTAGTGTCGAAGAAGTTCGGTGAAGCGATCGCGGTGTATTCTGAAACCAAAAGCACGACAGCGAAAACTACGTTTTGTATAGCATTCGAGCGGCTGCCTTCTCGCAGGCAGGAATATAGGCGGAGGCTCTTGTGGACGCTGAGAAGACGGCCTCACTGAATCAATCATGGGCGAAGGGTTACTCGCGAAAGGGCGCTGCTCTGGCGGGCACGCAAAAAAATAAATAAATGAGAACTAGTAATACACTCACTAATACATTAACAACCGTCCACTTACATTTTCGAATTCGGACGAAACGTCCACTTCGAAAGTCACCTGGCCACTCTCTTTATATGTAGGCTCACTAGGCCAACCTAAAGCCACGCCCAAAAAATCAAAGATAGTTTGATGTTTGGCGATCATGATCGCCAACACGAGTTTGTGTTGTTCGTCAGCACTACACACGCTCAAATTGGCGTGACAACATCAAATGTTGTAGGGCATGCGTGAGCATTTATTCCCTGCTTTATGTAGTTTCTATTTACGAACATGGACTTACAGTATTGGGAAAGTGAGCGAGATGCTAAATTTCTTATGAAAAATTATCAAGCGCAACAAAAATTTGGTGAGCTTAACAGGCCCCTCGCTTTTCTCGATTTCTAAGAATCGAAAACTTCTCCTCTAACCCCGCAGTTGGACTTCTTTTTATTTTAGACCTATAAAAAAGCATCAGTTTTTCTTGAAAAGTCTTAAAATGAAGTTACGGGTATGTGAAACCTCATTGTGGTTTAAGATTGTGGGTTAACGATATATCGAAAAGTCGATATATTGGGCATTTCCACACACAGTTGTAACGACAACACATAACGACAACCAGTTCGAGTCCACACGCTGTTGTTACCAATTGTGTCAGTTTTATATGTGTGAGTGCGAATATTGGCATTGTGGTTTGAACGTGAGTAGAGAAGCATCGTAGTGTGAGAAATCATAATTTCACCCATGGAAAAGTTTTATTGCTGTTTACTTGTGTTAGTGCATGCAGAACTTTTGGTCACTCTTGAACTTCGCCCAAACGTTCATCACTTGCAGAACCCCCTCCACTAGTCACTGACCGATCCGCAGATGCAAGAATACACGTGTGGAAAGGCCCAGTGATATTAATTTGAAAATTGCGTCAGCTTCAATGAGTGAGCGGCTAATGGGACGTGTGAAAATGGCCGACAAGCTGTAAAACAAACGCGAAAACTTTGAAAATGTGATTTTCTGTTGCAAATAATTGCCAATATCATTGAAATCGGTAAATATAAGAAAAAATCACATCTGAGGAATACAGTAATCCCCCGCTATACGGACGCTCGTTTTACGGAAATTCGAAGTTACGGACATGACTAATATAGGAACAAATTCGCTATACGGATAAAAAAAATCGCTATTACGGACAAAAAAAATTTTTTTTTTTAATCAGAAAAAAATCAAGAAAAAGTCCTCCATAATTATGTTGATTGTAAATGTACATAATTTCTCCGAAATTTCTGACACATTTTGTGTATACACAAAAGAGAATTAAAAAAAGGCAATAAAAAACTGCAGTGCGGTGTATTTTTAAAAAATCTATTTGCTATTCTTAAGCGAGAACTCCAATTGGGCAGAGGCAGCAGCAGAGGCAGAAGTAACAGCAGAGGCAGAAGCAGAAGCAGCAGCAGAAGCAGAATCTGCTTTCTGTCCCACAATGAAATTTGAATTCTGACGAAACTAGCAGAAACCTACGTAGAAACAGCTACGTTTTTTTGTCCGCGGCATGATTTGTCCCATAATATTTTGTTGGTTTTAACATATTCAATTGATTTATGCTCCATTTCAAGTAGTATAAATATTTTTTTTCTATAATTATATATACCACTAGAAGTTAAATAATTATTTTAATATATTATACTAATCTGTTTCGTATTACGGATTTTTTTGGTATGCATCTATCTATTTTTAATACGATCTTATACTAAAATAGGTTTCTTTTTACGGACATTTCTATTGATTGGAACACATTTATTCCCAGTACAATCTCATACTAAAATAGGTTTCGTTTTACGGATTTTCGATATACGGACAGTTTCCGTAGAACGCATCCCGTCCGTAAAGCGGGGGATTACTGTATAAAAAATTGTTGTTTTAATAGATTGAAATTTTTTTCACAGACTGTTCTAATCTAGAGAAAAAGCTGCTCTAACTAGCCTAATAGACTGTTATAATTGGAGTTAATCAGTAGGTACAGTATATTAAGGTACAGTTTGGTTTAGTACAGTAGGTACAGGCTACTCAGTAGGACAGTCCATTAAGCGCTGATGTCCACTCTCTAGATTATAGTCTCTCTAATCGGAATCAAATCGTTATTATAAGCTGTCGGAAATGTGGCATCTCGTTTAAGCCTGCCTCATACAGGTGCTCTAGTTTGTTGATGCGTCAAAACTTGTTGAGATGTCGCTACTGCTGTTTTGCTAACCAGCCCTGCAAACCTCAAATCGTATTATCGTTTCCGAAATTCCAGAGTATTTATTCTCGATTGTTTGGGAAATGGCGGAGGGGCATATTATTTTGCGTGAAGATGGCTTTATGCACTTAGAAGATTGCGAAGCTAGGAGTGTAATTTATCATCCAATTATAAACGTTGTTATAGTGCTAACAAAACACAATGAAGTGCGGGTGTTGGATGTGAATTCTGGGATTATGCTGCAATCTTGTAAACTTGGAGGTGAGTCTTGTAAATCAGGTGATTGAACGCTGCAAATTATTGTAACAGTTTTTTTTCATGAAGAACATGGGTATGGGTTCTAATTATGATTTAGGACCAACTCTGCATTTTCTGATCTAAATCTATGTCTCGATAAGAATATAGATGGTGGGCTGTCATGCTTACAGCAAATCTTTGACAAGATGAATCATGGAATGTTATATTGCGGTTATATGGTATTGAAGATGATGTTCTGAAAGTTTTTTTTTACTTCTCGAAAACTCGATACCAGTACAGCAATCCCTGGATAACGGCATAGCCCTTTTAAGTGCAACGGTATTTCGCCCCGTGCACATTTTTAAGAATTCCATACAATATTGCTTATTTGCAACTCGCTTAAGCGAAAACCCCCTGTACGAAAAATAGTCTTCAATTAAGTATCTCTATATACAAGTATTTTCCCTCGGATAAGTGCACAAGTGCTTTATTTTTCGTTTTAAATCTTCACACTTTTTGTTATGTTTTCTTGATTGTGTGTATGTACCTTTATCCAAAAATTGTAGAAAAGAGTACAATTATGTTTTAATGTCGCAATCCTAAAAAGTGAATGCACAATTTTTTGCAATTAGGGTTTCCTTGAGAATGCATAATTTCGTGCAGTAAAAAGGGTCCCGCATCGGCTTCTGCCAAAATTAAGCCGAAGGTGCAAGTGAACTGTCAAGTATAAATGCAATTTGGTGAACGGCGGATTATAGGAAATGATTTGCCAGTGAAATTTCCTCGTCGGCATTTGGGTAGAAAAATTTTCGCCGTCAGATTTTGTCTCGAATATTTTTGACCAATAAATTAGAAATGTCTTGGAAAATGCTATGAAATTGGCAGTACATTAAAATAGGCGAAATTTATGAGCTCTAAAAGAAAGGAAAATTGCAGAAAATTAGAGGAAATCCACTTCCTAATGAGCTTTAACATGATTTTTTTTTTGTTCGATGATGAAAGTTGTATTGCAATTGAATTTCTTAATTTTCCAAAACAACTGCTTTCCAAAGTTTCGAAAAGCGCTTTGTAGGGAAACCAATAGAGTACAAGTTTTCCATCTCCAGTTTAGTGATTATGGCAATTTTTAAGATATCAAAATGTTAATAAAATTTTCCTTTATTATTGATGGGAATTATTTGTGTCTTGGTTTTGTAAATTTTCAAATGTTTCTATTCTGTTTAACGACAAAAAAATCATTTTAATTGAATGGCAACGGTTTTATCCTTGTGGTAAACATTGATGGCAGTTTTCGGCTTTCGGAAAGGCGGAAGTTCACCTTCAGTCGAAAATTGACTTTCGATCGGACTTTAGTCATAACTAGTTGTCACACGGGTCAGAATCCGGTTGCACAGAGGATGGTGTTTTAGGACTTCTTTTTTCTTCATTTACATCAATGATCTCTAGCCTTTCACTAATGATAAAGAAGATGTCCATACCTAAAGGCTCAAATCCGCAACAAGTGTAAGCCTTGAGACCAATTAGTATTTTACCCACCTTATCCAAATTTTGTAAATTTTTCAAATCAACGAGTTTATCAAAATTGGTGGTTGATATTTTTTCTCTAGTCAGTCTGAATAATTATACCCGTATGGTGAAACCAAAGGGTATATTAGATTTGCCTTACCGTTTGTAACGCCAAGATCCCGTCATCGCACAAAAAAATGAATTACACCAGTGTGTTTAGAATGATAAAAAAAGTTGAATTTAGCATGTCCGTCCGTCTGTCTGTCTGTCCGTCTGTCCGTCCGTCTGTCTGTCTGTCTGTCCGTCCGTCTGTCTGTGGCGCGGATTGCGGGCGCACGGATTGAGCTAGAGACTTGAAAGTTTGCACAGATCCGTTTTTCGTAAAATGCGAGGCTAAGTTCGTTAATGGGCAAAAATGGACCATTAGGGGGGGTACCCCCCATACGAACGAAATCGTTTTTTGTGAATATCTTGAAAACGGTGCATTTTATCAAAAAAGTCCAAGAACAAAAGTTATTTAGGATATGATTCTACATAAAACTCCCATACATCAAAATCCGATTGGAATAAATTTTAAAAAATCTTATTGGAAAGTTTGACTTCAAAGTGGAATTTTGGTATAACTGTTCGAATTTTGATACGAATATCACCATACGGGTCTCCAATGATTGCCAGATTGGCAATTATAGCTTTTGTTATGTTTTTTTATTATACCCGTATGGTGAAACCAAAGGGTATATTAACTTTGCCTTACCGTTTGTAACGCCAAGATCCCGTCATCACACACAAAAATGAATTACACCAGTGTGTTTAGAATGATAAAAATAATTAATTTCTGCATGTCCGTCCGTCTGTCTGTCCGTCTGTCCGTCTGTCTGTCCGTCTGTCTGTCTGTGGCGCGGATTGCGGGCGCACGGATTGAGCTAGAGACTTGAAATTTTGCACAGATCCGTTTTTCGTAAAATGTGAGGCTAAGTTCGTTAATGGACAAAAATGGACCATTAGGGGGGGTACCCCCCATACGAACGAAAACGGTTTTTGTGAATATCTCGAAAACGGTACATCTTATCAAAAAAGTCTAAGAACAAAAGTTATGTAGGATATGATTCTACATAAAACTCCCATACATCAAAATCCGATTGGAATAAATTTTAAAAAAATCTTATTGGAAAGTTTGACTTCAAAGTGGAATTTTGGTACACTGTTCGAATTTTGATACGAATATCACCATACGGGTTTTCAATAATTGCCAAACTGGCAATTATAGCTTTTGTTATGTTTATGTACTGTGGATAGGGTTATCAGATATCCGGTTTACGCTTGGAGTCTCCGGGTTTTACATCCGAATCTCCAGGCTCCGGGTTTTACAAAATCTACGGGTTACACCAAAAGCCTCCGGGTAACGCCAAATGTTTAAGAAGATGAAGATTATTTGAGGCTTTCAGCGCAATAACTGACTAAGCCACATAATCGAGTTTTTGAAGCTTTTCCACTTTTGTACTATTATTGACTGTAAATTTTTGGAAAAAAAACATTCTGTGGACTTGATTATTCAATGTTGAAATGTTCTTATGTGCATCCAAACAATTTTATCTAAAAACTCACTCGCGATAGTGATTCAAACACAAAAAACTCACGATTTCGACATGTGGGTTAGTCCGTTCTTGCTCTGATAGCCTCATTTATTGTCTTGTTTTATGGAATTGTCGTTTTGTCTTATTGATTTTTTGTCTTTAATAAACGTTTTTTGTTTTAAAACGAATTAAACATTTTTAAAATTACTTGCTTGTTTTGGTTTTCTATGAACATAACATCTTATTTTTATATGGAACTAAGTATTTCATGTGTTGTGGTTGGCTGAGAAATGTGTTATGATATCATAAACGACGGATGGTTCTATGGGAGTTGACGTCCAGATTCTTGCAATATTTTTGAATAAAATATCGCTTTTCGCCACATTAATTTTTTTTTCACCACGACCAATCTCCGGGTTTACAGAAATAGGAACCCTAATTGTGGAACCTTCATACAACGAAATCGTTGATGGAACGGAAATATAGAGGTTTCCGGAAAATTTCGTTTACATTTAAGTACCATAACATTACGTGAAATCAAACTGTATTTCATAACATCACGAAAAATCAAACTTTATTTCATAACATCTTGTAAAATCAAAATGATTTTTTTAGAAGAGCGTTCACAAACCGAAGCGTTCATGAACCGACACAGTTTTTTCCATATACAGGATGACCAGAAATAACTCGGACAAATTTTAATTTTGAGTTGACGGAAAACAACGGTATTTTTAGGATATTCTGTTAATGTATTATAGTTGTTGGGGATTCAGTCTAAATTTTTCACTCGGGGAATGAAAGTCTACCGCGAATAATTATGACGCTACAATATGACGAAAAATTGGGTTGGAATTATTTCTTTGTTTAAAGCCGTTAAACAGCACTGTGACATTAGTTGCGTTTTTTTAATGTTCTGAAGCAGTTCAGAACAAGCTTTCCATACAAAATCCTGCACCACCTTTTCATCTCGGACAGCACTTGGAACAAAGGGAAATTTTATACGGTAATGTACGGTAATGAAATGCTGCTAACTTCAACATAATAAATCTGACATTTTATTCTCAATTGAGGATTTTGTGTTGGTGGTTTGTTGGTTCTGTTCGACAGCGAAATAGTTTTAATCATGGGAGATAGCGAATCGTGATTATATCAAGAAAATATAGCAGTAACGGCCTACTGATGTAACCAACGTGAAGTTAGTTGCCATTCGAACTCGATGAAATTTCCCACTTACTCTGGATCGTTTTTTTAATGTTCTGTGTTCTAGAACATTAAAAAAACGCAACTATTGTTGAATTGCATGGAGTTGCGCGGCAAACAGTGTCCGATGCAATTTTGTTTGCTTGGTCATGAAGGGGACCGTCCAGTAAGAGGTCGGAAAGGTACAGTAAATACTAGGAAAAATCGGAACATCATCAAACAGCCAATTCAATGCAATCCAAGGGTCTCTTCGAGAAAAATTTCACGTGAAACTGACATTGCGGGAGAATCGGTGCGACTAATAGCAAAAAATTAGCTGATCCTAAAGCCTTATAAACTCTGATAAATGCAGCTGTTAACACTTGAAAAAAAAATAGTGCGGCTCAAAAGATATCGGCAGCTCTTACAGCGAACCGCTGGTGAAAATTGGAAAAAAAAATTTTTCACTGACAAAAAACTCTTTTCCATTGAGCAGTCGTACAACCGTCAAAATGACAGGATTTTGGGCAAAAGACGCACCTGGAAAATCTAGAATCCTTACTCGTCGCTAAAATGCAGAATCACTAATGGTTTGGGCTGGAATTTGTGCTACCGGCCAAACATCCTTAGTTTGCGTTGAAAAAGGCGTCAAAATCAATAAAGACGTTTATCAGATAGATATATTGGAGGCCATGGTACTTCCCTGGGTCGAAAAACATTTCGGTAATCAGCAATGGACCTTTCAACAAGACTCTGGACCGGCACATAGATCAAAATCTGTCCAAGATTGGTGTAGCGTCAGTTTTCCTGATTTCATCACTTCAGTTTAATGGCCACTGTATTCACCAGATCTGAACCCAATGGATTTATACCATATGGTCATTTTAGAAAGTAGAGCCTGTTCTAAACGCCATAATAGTTTGGAGTCCTTAAAACAAAATTTGTGTCTGGAGTGCTACAAAATATCCCTTGAGGAGATACGGGGACACAGCTGAACATTTTTCAAAACGACTGAAGCTATGTATCTCAGCAAAAGGCTCACACTGCGAAAACCTTTATGTTATGTTGTTTACAACTAACCATATTATTGTTATGAACTATTAGTTTTTTGGTTTTTCTTACTAATCAATAAAAAAAGTTAAAAAATGTTTGTCCGAGTTATTTCTGGTCACCCTGTAAATACGGTAAAATCTTTCTTTGCGGACACTTCCCAGGCGGATAATTTCTTTAAACGAATACATTCCTGATTCCGGATTAGAGATTGACGTCTCTTAACTTGAGCCCTATCGGCGAATACGATAAAAATGGTTAAAACTGATTCCGGATAAGAGATTGACGTCTCTTAACTTGGGCCCCATCGGCGAATACGATAAAAATGGCTCGGATGGTAAATTTAATTTACCTTGTTAATTTAAGAATATCTAAGAGTATCTTAATTAATTTAAGAGCGTCTTAATTCATTCGGTGATCGATTCCTCGAATATTTGGTATTTGGTCTGTAAATTGGCCGAACTTTATATGATTATGTAATGGATCCATGATTAGTCCCATTTTCTGGAATTTGTCTGGGAAGAAAAATCTTTTTTTTATGATTTCATTAGAGTTTGTGTTAATAAAACTACTACAAGTCAATATAACATAACAAAAGCTATAATTGCCAATCTGGCAATCATTGGAGACCCGTATGGTGATATTCGTATCAAAATTCGAACAGTTGTACCAAAATTCCCCTTTGAAGTCAAACTTTCCAATAAGATTTTTTAAAATTTATTCCAATCGGATTTTGATGTATGGGAGTTTTATGTAGAATCATATCCTAAATAACTTTTGTTCTTCCACTTTTTTGATAAGATGTACCGTTTTTGAGATATTCGCAAAAAACGTTTTCGTTCGTATGGGGGGTGCCCCCCCTAATGGTCCATTTTTGCCCACTAACGAACTTAGCCTCACATTTTACGAAAAACGAATCTGCGCAAAATTTCAAGTCTCTAGCTCAATCCGTGCGCCCGCAATCCGCGCCACAGACGGACAGACAGACAGACGGACAGGCAGACAGACAGACGGACGGACGGACGGACATGCTAAATTCAACTTTTTTCATCATTCTAAACACACTGGTGTAATTCATTTTTGTGTGCGATGACGAGATCTTGGCGTTACAAACGGTAAGGCAAAGTTAATATACCCTTTGGTTTCACCATACGGGTATAATAAGTACGTTTATATTGCTGATATAGGGCCTGTTCGAAATGGTCTAATTGCATGCTAATTCTAGTACGTTTTCATATTAGATTGCATTGCAGACTGGAAACTTTACAAACTGGAAATAGAGCGGGTATTAGCATACAACTAGACCGTTTTGCATACGCCCATAATACTAGTATTTACCATCTTCAAGAATAGCAAACCGTCTTCAAGAATAGCATCACTCTTAGCTGCTATTCCCTTTTTGGCCGAATAGTAAAAAATAGGTCAAATACCGAATAGTAATCGAATACTCTTTGCACTTAAAATTATTTAAAAAATCGAAATTATAACGGTACCCCGCACGTCCCTGAATATATACCGTCGACTTAGTTCGATGAATCCAGTGCACGCCATTGTGTTTGTGTATGTATGTATTTATGGATGTGTGTAACAAAAGTCTTCGGTTTTTTGCATTTAAAGACTGTTATTGTCCCATAGAACTCTAAAACTCCAAGTTTGATTGTTTTTTGATGTATGAGAAAGTTATGTAAAATCATATTCTAAACACTTTTTGTCTTAACAAATTTGAAAAAAATGAACTACTTCTTTTTCTATTTCCTTTTATAAGGGGTAGGGGAAAAATGGTTTTTCTATTTATATGGGATAGGGGGAAAATTGTTGAATTTTTCTCGTTTCTGAAAGGAATTTAATGTTAAGTCTACCTCATTTGGTTTTTGAATTTTCAAATGTTTTTGTATGATAAATATCAACATAATACCCATTATATAAGAAAGGTATCGTCCCACCGCTAGGTTGATAAAGCTATGATTTTTAATATACTCATAAATGTTTTGTAGAGAGTTTAATTTGATGTTTAATTTTAGCTTTTGTTGTGCTCCTGTATTAATCTTGTACATTCTATTGATGAATATTAGAAACAAATAAATTGCTGTTACAAAATAGTTTCGCAAATATATGATTTGTATATTTACAACCTTTTTTACAACTTTTTATTGATTTTAGATGAAAATAGTCTTGTGGAAGGTCGTTTCTTGTCAGCTCAAGAAAAAATAATCGTTTGGAATAAAAATATTATTGGAGTAAGGAAAGACTATAATGGCGTTTTGTTGCTCAATACAATTCTTCAGCCACCAGTGTCACATAATGATGATTTAGTTCATTTGGAAATGCTATTAACTGAGGCAGTTATATTTCATCAGAGTATAATTAACCTGGAAGAACGTGGGGTGGAATGTCCATCGGATGTTGCAAACGAGTTTATGGAGAAAATAAAACTAGCCCAAAGCACCTTTAAACAGGGCATAAAAGCACAAAGAGTAATTTTTAATAATATATTAACATACCGATTTTTCATACTCTTTTTTTTAGTGGAATACAATTTGCATCGAATTACCATACTCGAGCTTGAAATTAGTGGCAAACAATGTAGTATTTAATTTACAACGTCTGGATCGACATATTCCGGCACTCGCTATAGCTTCTGCAGTTAATGAAAGGTTGACAGATTTATTGACTGGTTCCCGGGTACTAGGCTCAAACTCAGGAAACTTTCAAAGATTTCTAATGTATTCGGAATCAGCAAGGCGTCAGACATTTGACAAGTGGCCACACATGGATTATAAATGGGCACTGCCAGATCAAATGGCTCAAGCGGGCTTTTATCATCAACCGAGCATAACTGGAGAAGATAGGGTGATGTGTTTTACATGCAATGTATGTTTAGTTTGCTGGGAAAAAACAGATGAACCATGGAGTGAACATGAAAGACATTCGCCCAATTGCCCATTTGTTAAAGGAGAGTATACGCAAAACGTGCCACTTTCTATTACCTATGCGACATCACCAGCTGTAAACACCAATGATTTCGACATCATGTCTAACAGTGATTATTCAACTATTATATGTACAAGCACCATTAATGGCGAAATAACCATATGGAGTATTGATGGCCAATTAAGGAAACTGCATACTTTTGAAATGAGCGATCATCTAAATAGTCTTTTCACAATTAGTGCACAAAACGAATCAGTACCTATAAAGTCGTTTGAAGTTACTGCAATATGTGTACTTCCAAATCGTGTAGAAGACGTGTCTCGTAAGAAATCCAATAACGCGTTTAAGGAAAATTTAATCGGTTCACAAATTGTGATAGGATTTACAATAGTAACGAATAGTAACCAGCACATTGCATATTTATCAGTTTTTAAAATATTTGATGTAAATCAAACGAAAGATTCTCCTCCTGCTGTAAAGGCCGATGATGATGATGCAAGTAGTGATAAAGCTACTGACATATTGGGAAAATGCAAAACATATGCTAGCTACGATGACGAATATTTAAAATTGTCTGATTTCTACCCTTGGAAAACAGTGGATTCGGATAAAGCCACACTGTTTACAAAGTTTTCGGATTTAGAAGATTCACCCACAAAAACCGAAAATGGCACGTATGATGACAATATAGATGTTTTTAAACCACAAAATATCCAAGGTAGTGAAAGTGAACAATCTTGTCCAGCGGAAGCAGATATATTAAATGATTTCAAATCAGAAAATATTGATTGCTTGCCAGTTGCTTGTATTTGTGCTGGATCCGAATCAGATTTAAACATTAAAATTGTTGAAATTTTGCCCACAATAAAATGCAGGCACATTTTATTGCATGTAAAAAAGTATAAAACTTCTGATGCTAACGAAAATTCCCATTATAAATCTTCAATACTTTTGTGGGCTATTGATGATTCTACATATCTAGAGAAAACATTTTTATCCTGTAAAGAGTTTTGTAAACAAGAGGCACCAAAAAGTTTGATAATTTTTCCTAGAATTGAAAATGGGGGAGCTCCATTATTAGAAAAAGACGCTGGTACTTTATGTATATTGTGTGAAAAGGGGAGCTTAAAGTTGATTGATATTTATTCAATGAAAATATTGTTTAGCGTCTTACCAAGTAAAAAAAAAATTGTGACTGCCACATACTGTAAAACATTGGAAAGATTGTGTGCCTGTACTGAAGATGGATCTTTGATATTTTATTCATGTTATGATAACGATGTTGATGAAAAAGTAGAAGAAGATAATTTACCACCAATTGCTCCTGAATATACAAAATCACAAGTTAATAGTGAACATGATTATAATGTTGCTTCTACAGATATAGCTTTGGAATCAAAAAAAAATCCGAAAAATGTGCAAATGTTGAAGGATGCTGTAGAAGATCAAAACATCGGTACATTTTCCTCAAATATTTTGGCTAATAGAAATAGTTTTTCTCTCAATGACTTAAAGTTATTGTACTCCTTAACGCTTTTCGACGAAAAGTTAACATCTTATACGGCCGATGTTCCTGGATGCTGGAATGAATTAGTTCAAGTACAGAAACAGAGACGTCATCCTCAAAGTTCTAGACTTGGAAACGACATATATTTTACGAAATCTTGGCGTTTACATAAAGACGCGTAAGTATGTTATTTGAGTATATATAGAAAAATTTTGATTTCTTTTTATTTTTTTTATTTAAACTTAATTTTAATTCAAAATTAGGTCGACGACAAAAATTCTTATTTGTCGGTCAATCTACTTACAGAAGTGATCAATATTATATCATTTCTAGCATCGAATTTTGACGCAAATATTTGTCGAATTTCGCTTAAAGTCATTTTGGGCTTTGATAAGATGACAATAATACAATTTGTATTCCAATATTTCAAATGAAAAGCGGGAGCTACCAGAGTATGTTGCGAAAAAACGACAACAAGAAATTAAATGTTTTACGCAATCATTTTACAATTAGAAACTATTCCTGCTTGAACCTGAGTGGTGGGAATTCGGGATTTCTGTGATAAATTTGATAACGCCAACACTGAATACACTTACCCCCGTCGCACACTTCAACTAAGCTATATGAGCGAGGCTAGCTATAGTTACATAGCTAACCCAGCTAAGCTCACCTCGTTGCACACTTGAGCTAAGCTACGCGGCGATATTTTCGATAAATATATGCATTTTTCCACTTTATCTGCAACCATTTTTAGATATAAATTATTTAACGCGATTGAAAATATTCCGCAAAAGAATTCAATTTTCACGTTTTCCTTACACTTTTATGTCCACAAAATACTACACTTTTGCAAACACCGATTCTACACTGTATAACGCCGAAAATATTTATATGTGAGTGTCAGCGATGCCAGCGAAGTCGTTCGCGTAGTTGAGGTCTGAACTACGCGAGCAAGCTTAGTCCGCGTCGCCCATGACTACGCGATGTAGTTTCATAGTTTCGCTGAGGTGTGCGGCCGCCAATGCAAATGCTAAGGATTTTACTTTCAGCGAGAAACTTAGCTCACGTAGTTGAGCTCGCTTAGCTGAAGTGTGCGACGGGGGTTAACGCTTATATTTTTGGTAGCAAATCTATCGTAATTAGCTTCAACCGTCAAAACGTATTATAAAATATTTTAACTCGTTTTTATTCGCACCGAATTCTCATCACATTGCGGAAATTTTTTTTCTTTGTGTGTGTATTAGGTTGGCGCAGTTAAACTATATGGCCAACCGTAATCCAATCAGGCGACGTTAATTTGTGTTATTTCACTTTTTCTAAAAAAAAACCATGTACGCCATGAAAATAGCGACAGGGTAAATCTGGCTTTTACAGTCGGGATCGACACCCGAGCCTCCCTGAAACACGCCAGTCTGCATTCTAAAGACACTCAAAATGGCGCCAATGCTGCAACAATTTTGTACGATTGAAGACGGTGGTAAGAAACTAAAATTTACAGAATTCAAAAATTCTAATTTTATTTGCAAGACAAATCCGAAAAATTTATGGTTTCGTGAAACACAAATTTTAAGTCATACAACCATAAAACTGTTACGATTTCTTGAACTCGAAGTGTAATTTTTGTAGAAAAAAACCCAAATTTGCTGAAAATTTACTTATGTTACCAATTTGTAATGGTGGTGAAACAAGGAGAATCTTCCGATGTTGTTTTTCCCAACAAACTCACAGGTTAAAAGATTTTAATAAATATTTTTTTTTTAATTTAAGGACTTCATGGGACGAACACGTTTTTGAAATTACTTTAGCAAAACCTGCATCTCTTGGTCACGTGGATTTAAAATTCACGCTATGCCAACATTGCCCAAATTTGCCATCTATTCAAGTTACATTGCTTAAACAAAATACCAGCGGTTTCAGCTATAACATGAAATTATCGCATAGCATATCGTCCAACACGTCATCAGTGGAAAAGGGCATTGAGTTCAATATAGCCGGCGCCGATCGTAAGATTACAATAGAATGCATATATTGAAACTATAATTTAAATTTTAGGATTAACTGAAAATCCTGTACTTAGCGAAGAATATTTGCATGCTCATAATGCAGAGATTTTGTGTGGCCCAGTAGAGCTCTCTTCTTGCATGGATTTGTGTGATCAAGGTGGAGTTGTTGTCTTGACTAGCCCAAAACTTTTTAAGACTCGCGCCAGGAACTTACTAATACACATGAAAACTGTCTCAAATCCAACCAGAGATAGCCAGGCGAAAATTCGAGGTAACTATTTTATTGCTATCTCTAAGTTTTATTGGAAAACACGTTTAAAAACAGGCAATCTAAATACAGTGAAAGCCATTGCCATTTGAGCAAATGGACAAGAAACAACACAATTAAACTTTTATAAAACCGTTGACTGATTTTAATTTTTTTTAAGGTTGTGATTGGTTGCATGAAATCTCCGTAACAGTTCGCAGCACGAAAATTGAAGGTAGCCTGCACAGTGAACGCCAACAGCGTATCGCAATGCTGGAATCAAAAAATATTTTAGAAAAATTATTAAAGATGGCATGTTGTCCAAATGTTTCCAAATTGGAACAGACCCTCGCTTTAGATATTTTGATTTGGATAAGTTCAATAAGAATGACACGTTTTCGGTTACCCAATAATTTAGAAACTGCGAAAGAGTCAACATTAAATCCTAACTCATCCAATAAACTTTTAAACGCGGCAAGTTTCATGCAACAAAAAGAATGTATTGGTATTATTGAAGAAAATATAGACGAATTGATATCTTCTTGCATTTTGGGTGCAGACAGAATATTATCTCATAAAATTGTCAAATTACTTCTTTTGTTGTCAAAGTAAGTAACATTTTTCTTTGATTTGAATTTTTAGCTGCTATTTTTATGGCTCATTAATTTTTGTTATAGGGGTGTAAAGAATTTACCCGATGAAATACTACAACAATGCACTTTCGATTCTTCGCTTACAAACGGTATACTAAATAACTTCTCGAAAATTAAACAAGCAAAACATTCCAGTGCCGTTCGGTTATTTACATTACTTATTAATGGGACTTCTAATAACCAATCCCATTCACTGATTTCTGAGAATTGTATTAAATTATTATTGGAAATTACTACGGAGATTGAAAAACGCTGGAACCCTTATAATGCCATATTAAATGCAAGGTATTTAGGTTCATTCATTATCATAACTATTTGTAATATTTTAAATAAATTTACTAGATTCGGTTTATCTGGTTTTCCCTTTGAATCAGAAATTTTTGATACTCCAATTCATGTGACATGCAGTTATGGCCAAAGTGCTTATACGCATTTAATGACATCAACAGGCGCATTGTCCCGAACAAATGGATCTAATTTTAAAAAGCTTTCATCGATTGGTACAATTGGAAATAATAATTTTGAAATTAATAGATTATTCTCACAATTCTTACAGATGGAGTGGAGTTTAGATCTTTCCCCCATTTGATCAAAAGAAAAAATGTTACGAGTCAACTTTATGGACTACTTGAAGTAATGCCCTTACATTTTTCGTGTTCAACCGCATCAGAGGCCACACGCATAGAAAACATAGACTCCTTAAGATTAAATATGGCTTCAAATATAAATATGGAAGAAATTATAGTAACATCAATGCAAAGTAACTTTGATGGACAGATTGATATACATCCAGCCGAAACAGAGAACGTAAGTGTAAATCTAAAGAAAATTCCTCATAGAATAGTAATAAAAATCCTTAGCAATATTTTGAATTAGAACACATGGTCGACTTATAAGCTTAACTTGATTAAGTAAAATTGTTATTAATTTCAAGAGATTCTTTTATGGTTTAATCCTTCCTAAAATTATGAAAATTTTCCCAAATTTTCTAAATTATTAATTATTATAAAAAATATCAGTTTATAAAGTTAGTGAGTTCCTGAAGGTTGTAAAATATCGGACCAAACCATTTATAGACCGAAACGATTTTTCCATATCATATTTTCATATGAAATGTTTTGAGCAACGAAATATTGTCATAGAAAAAATTATAAAAATTATAAAAATATGCAATTTAGAGCTCTCAACAGAAAAATTTATAAAAACGAGATTTTATTAAAATTTCATTAACTATTGGAATCTCATTAACAATTGTTTGAATGAAAAATTTAGTATTTTTTTTTTTCAATTAATGGAAGGAGAATAGAGTTACTATTTGAGAATACGAATTTATAACACACAGAACTATTCTGGCGACTGTCAGTGATCGATGACTAGTCACAACTTGGTATTGGTCGTGCGGAACAAACAACCCAAATAGCATCGAAAAGTACGGGAACATGAGATTTGTTCTTTGCGGCTTTAAAATGCAGCAATTTCCGCAATCGGGGCTAAAAATTTACACCTATAATTCACATCCGCGTAAAAGAAGCGAAAGAAGTGACGAGCGCGTCGCACCGATTAATAATGCGTCTGCAAAGCCACAATTGCTTTAGTGGGGAAATTGGTGACCCACGGATCATCTTTGGGGCAACATTCGCTTCATGAAAATTCCTGCAGCGATAGAGCAGCATTTGATGGTTTTCGGGTCGAAATAGTCTGCCACTAAAGTTTCATTAAAGCTCCCCGTCTGAGAAACACAAAAAAAAATTTATGCCTTCAGCCGCCATATTTCTCACTGACATTTCATGGAAACGATTTCGTTTCGAGAATTAAATTTCTTATTTCAGGCGAATGACTGAAGGATATTGCATAAAAAGTGGATAGCAGACATTTTTGAAACAGCACAATTTTATTGGCATCAAAATTTCATTGCAAAAGAAAAAATAAATTTGACCGGTAAAATAAAATTAAAGAAATTTTTCATTAAAAACAAAATAATTTGATGGCCCATTAAAATCTGTTTAAATTTCAGATCCAATATTGTCGAAAAATTTTAATGGCAATTAAAATCACGAGATGCAATCGGAGGAAAAGTCCATTATAAAATAATACTCCAGAAAAGTTTCCATTAATTTGTCGCCATAGATTTTTCTCGTTCGTCTTCTGCTTACGTTTTTATTTGTTCATGTTTGTTTACTCACCAAGCTAAGTAAGAATTCGAGGGAGAAAGAAAACCCGCTCGATGATTTGTGTAATTGTGTGATATAATGCCGTCAGATGACGCTCGCGCATGAGGCAACTAATTACGTCCCTGTCGTTATAATTGCGGCGCCGCAAACCGCTGAAAAGTGTTCCCCACTATGGGTGTCGTTGCGCGTCTCATTGGCACAACTAACGACGTGTTTGCGACATAAATTGCTTATCGCCGCGATTTGCATGGTGACGAAATATGGGGATAAACATCATAATTGCTGCTTAAAATGCTATTTGGGAAGGTAAGGACCGAGTAAAATTTTTTTGCTCCAAGTCCTCACTGAACGAATTATGGGACACAGTTCAAAGTTCTCGGAGAACTTCGAGCGAATAAAAGAACGGAGAGAGGATAGATCAGAGCGTTCAGGGTTCTCTGAGATAATAAAAGAACTTACCCTGCGGGAATATCAAATTTCACGCGCCTCGTCTCGACTATGTAGAGTCGAGGTGACTTAGACGCACGCACTTAAGGGAATCGACCTGTTCTTTTTTTTAATATATTTAATGTAAAATATGTTTACAACATAAATAAGTAAGGATCCTTTGCAATACTTAATTTGAATTAAAATTGTATTATTTACGCAAAAAAATTTAAAGTTTGCTCTATTGATCAATTTATTATTACAGGTAAATGACGATTTATTAAACAATGTAAAAAATATATTGGTAGACAAGATATTCAATTCATCTTATAAAAAACAGAAAGAAATCAATTCTGTAGATGGTAATGATAGAATTTTGGAAAATTTATTATTTATTTTAATTTGACTTAATTTATAGCTGAAAAGGGAGAAAATGTGTTGAAAAAAGATAAAGGTCAATCTGCAAAAACAAAATCAAACTGTTCTGAATCTTATGAGGATGCAACGTGTAATGAGGAACTGAGTAACGATGCTAAGGCAAGCAATATACAGAAATATCTTAACCGTAGAAATTCCGATGAACAAAATATTGAATATTCTTGGCATCAGTTACTCATGCCACCACCAGATCAAATGATCATTATAGAGCGGATTCAGTCTGGAGCTAGACGTTTTGTGGTTTTAGATTTTGGATCGCCAATTATACTTACAGACTTGGTAATGAGTAAAATATGTACAAAAAATATGTGTTAATTATTTTATTTTATACACAGATATTTCCGGCATGCGAAGAGCTCGCTTCTTTGTTCATTGATATTTGGTGTTTCGAAGAAGAATTAGATTGCATTCGACTAGCAACTTCAGAGGATATAGCTGTAAAAACGTTGATAATTAATAATTTGCAACCACCTCCAATATGTCGTTTCCTCAAAATTACAATAATTGGCAGATATGGTTTATCGGCAACTAAATGTAAAATTCCTATTGGATCAATTTATGGGCACATGATAATTTTAGAAAATGACACATATCCTGACCAAAGTATGTATAAAAGGTTACTCACAGTGTTATACTTATTTATAATTATTCTTGTCAGTTTTACAATATGTAAAGTCTTCGCCAGCTTGTGTGAAAGATCAAATACGAGCGCTTAGTTTACTTTCCGAAGATGTACTCTGTCGATACAGTCTGTCCAGTAGTAAACTAATGAAACTTCTTTCACCAATTCTAAATAGTGATATGTCCAACGTTGCTCATATCGAGGCTTTTTTTAACAAACTAAATGAGGAAGAACTACCAGCAGATAGTACAAAAATATGCGATGCGTATGAGGTACGTTTTAATTCTTAAAATAAATTAATATAATAATCGATTAGCCCGATTTAAACCATAATTAAATAAGGTAATATTGTTTTAAATTGTATTTTCGGTCCAATACTCGGTCTGTAAAAAAAAATTGTTGCATATTATAAACTTGTCATAGATAGAGTTGATAACAGCAAATCGATTTTGAAATATGTAATATTAAAGTTTAATATTACATTTTAGTTTAATATTAAAGTATAATATTACATTTTAGACTTGAATGGTTTTAAACATTAAAATAAAAAATACGTCTTTCCATAAAATACGCAATTCTAGTTTTCGGCATTGCAAACTTCTCCTTCATGATGCTTTTTCGCCATTTTTTGTAGTACCGCCGTCACACTATCGCAGGAGGTAAGCTGCACTGTCGATTTTTTCAACATCGGATTTTTTGTATTTTGTGATATAGATTTTGATGGTCTTTACAATGACATGGTCTTTCCAACGTTTAATCCTTTTTAAAAACATGAAGAAATTACGACCGTCTAAGGAACATCATCTCTCATATAAATCTATAGGAATGAGTCAGATTTACACATTTTACTAACTGCACTAAGCATGTGCTCTCCTCCACATGCTTAATTAAAAACATTTTTATATATTTTTTAAAAAAAAGTAAATGAGCTCCACATGACCACAAAAACCCTTGTGGCCACTTTTCTCTAAAACTATACGTCGGATCGACATTCGGTAAATGACATTATGTTACCTGTAAAAAGATGCGGGACCTTTTGAGCATTTCGTTCTCGAGGGATTTAAGGGGAGGGGAAAAATGAAAAAATGCGATAAAAAGACAACTGAACCGATTTGCCCAAAATTTTCGGTGTATTTGGATAAGTTTTACAACCCTTCTGAAAAGTATAAAATAAGTATAAAATAACACGTCCACAGTAGTTATACAGAGGTTCAAAAATTTTTCCGTACCATTTTTCCTCCAAGAAATTGGGTACTGAAGATGGAGATTTTACATTGGAATCATAGCGAACGAATTCGCATTCACTAGCGACAGACTAGAATCACAAGTACAAGAATATCGGAATTCGTTATCTGCTTCCCATCATCCTATTTGTCTCTGCCGCTCCTTACGCGCCTCGTCCACAAGCTGGTACAAAACGATCGAAAGAAAGAAAAGAAGAAGAAAATTCGCCGTAGTTGAGCGGCAAACGACATATTTTGACGATCGAAGGAAAGAAAAGAATAAGGAAATCCATAGTAATTGAGCGCCAGACGTATTATTTTGGATTTTGGTTGTTTTCTATCGGTTGAGATTTTTCGATTTTTGGAGGAGAATTTGTTATCATTTCAGATTTTTTTGAAACCAATGTTTTTTAAATACTCATAATTCGTAGTACCAAATTGTCTTGGAGGAAAAATTGCATGGAAAAAATATTGAACTTCTGTATAACCATTACTCTGTGACACATCTTACTCCAATCATTCATGTCGTACTGATTTTGAAGTCATTGCATCTACTAAACTCTGTCACAAGGCTTCTCGATAACTATTTGTAACCTGTCAAATAACAAACTCCTTGATGTTAACGTGTATCTTTGGGTGCTACGGCAATTAAACACCTTTTCTAAGGTTCGTTAAAACATGGGCGCGAGAGTTTTGCTTGTGAAAAAATGATGCAAAAATAACCGTTTTTTGTTACTTGATGCTATGGACCATTTGAGATATCTATCTTAGTTGTATTATATTTGTACTTACTATATATATTTTTAGCAAAAGTGTTTTTATAACTACGTGTTCTAGATTTAATTTTTGATCAACGCTACAATTTCAGGATTGCATAAGTTTGCAGTATCAGCTGAACGCAATAAAATATATTAAAACCCGTCTTGAGATGTGTCTCAACCCCAAAGATTTATTTATTGCACCACAACATCTCGAAAATGCTTCTAGCGATAAATTACGAGTGCTTAGTGAATGTCTGGTTGAGATGTTATTACATTTTAGCATTGAATATGGCTTTAAGGTACAACTTTAAATATTTTGATATTGTATACATAATAATCTATTGATTTTGTTTTACAGAACATATTTCATCTTCATAAAATTTTCAATATAAATGTGGCAAAAACACTTTTCAATACATTGGTCCTTCAGGGGGACGCCGAAATACAATTAGCTACTTGTTCGTTATTATTTCGAATGTGTTCGTTTCAAAATTGGTGGGGCGATTTTGTAGCCAATATAATTTGTTCATTATTTTCATCGCAAAATACTAAAATATTTCCCCAGGATAGGTAAAGTATATTATTTAAAAAAAAATAACCAAATGTGTATGTGCGTATTATGCGTATTAGGCCAGAGCGAAAAGCTGTAGTCACTTGATAATGGTCTAAACAAACGGCTTAAAACACCCTACGTTTGTAGCCTAAGATCTACCAAAAAATGAGTGCTTTTTGAAATTCAAGAAAACTGAATTTTCACTCCGGCCTAGTGCGTATATTCATTATTGCTAGTTTGTATTAATAGGCAAGACGCTCATTGTAGAATATTTTTGAGTTTCTATGTCATTTCTATATAGTGTGTTAAGAAAGTTTCGCACCATTCCACGCATTTGCTAAAAAATTAAATTCTCTCCCACTTTACTTTTTTTGTAAATCATCAATCAATCTTCAGACAAGGTTTAAAGAAATGATTAGTAATTCAGAATATTATTATCAAAAGTTTTAAAAACTGAAATATTATTTAAAACTTTCTGAATGTTGATTTTTCGTAATGGTGCGAAACTTTTTTAACACAGTGTAGGATTATATTAGATTTAGTATACCGCTTGTAACGCATCGAACCAATCATGGGACACAAAAATGAACTGCATCAGTGTTTGGAATGGTTAAAGATTTTGTGTGTCTGTCTGTTTGTATGTGAACATCATAACTTTCGAAACTTAAAAGTTTGTATATTTGCGTTTCTCATAAATCGCAAGACTAAATTCTTGAAACGAAACAGTTTTTTTAAATTTTCTTAAAAACGGTGAGTCGTATTGAAAAACTTATAAAGGTAAACACGCCGGGACAATTGCGTTTAGGCGTACACGTCCCGCCGGTTACGGGAATAGGGCTGATTATGTATACCCTATTAATGTTTTCAGCATATATGACAGGAATATTCAATTGTCGGTCCGTGGGCCAAATCTGATGCTGCTTTAAAGAAAATAATGATTGTTTTCAATAAAACGATTTTGATAGAAGTTAAAGAAATCACTGCCTCTCCATCCCTCGTCAATGTTCCAAAGATAATATGTATTCCTTCCTTCGAAAAACCTATTCCATTTATGTGTGTAATTTAATCCTGTAAATGATTTTTAGTCAAATAGAGTTATGAAAGCTTTTAAACAGTGTGAAAAAAGCAATTGCCTGATTGTAATTAAATTTTACATTTCTCTATTAAATAATTCAGAAATGTCTACCAGATACAAGATTTTATTGAATTTTAACCGATAGATATGAGTGCAAACTGTAAAACAATCTGCTCGTTCCATTAATTATGCTATGTCGCTATTAAATTTTTATCTCTATCATTAAAACAAAAATATTATTCTTTCAGGGTTTTTTTTCTGCTGGCATATTTGGGAAGGAAGAGTATTAAAATCCCGACATGTAGAACTATGGTTCTTGATTCTGTTCTAAGAACATTGTCTAATCTTTTGGCGCCACTATCACCACATTCTGGGGACACTATTGATAGCAGTCAAGATAATATTCGATCTTTTTGGCAAAAGACGGATTTACAGTTGATCACATGGCTTCTGTTATTTATTTCCGTTTGCCTAGATGATAGTACGGACAAAAAAAATCAGTGTAACTTTATACAGATTAATGGTTATTAGATTTCAATTTTCACGGCGACAATTCACAGCATCATCTCGCTGGGAGTTTATGTCATGTGAAACCGATTATACCAGATCACGTCATCATAGCAATTCAAATAATGTAAAGACTTATCCAAGATGCTTTAAAAAAAGAATCATACAGCAAAGTAAGTATAGCGAATTGCAATCCTATACTGACTGGGGGAAAAAAAATCATGTTTTGCAAAATGAGGTAACTTCAATTTAATTTTGAACATTTAAAATTGTATTTTTTTATAAGAATTCTGTTTTTGTAAAGTTACCGGAAATTTTTATGGAGCTACCTGGAAAACAAAATTTAAAAAGCTATAGACAAAAAACGAAAGTCATTAAGGAACAATTGCCAGAATCAGACACGAGTTTTGATATAGGGCTAAAATCAATAAAAATATGTAACATATTTGTTGTTATTAGGGGCCTTATTGCGCTTATACTGGAAATGGATATTACTTGTAATATGGATTTGTTTTTAATCAATTGCAAGGTATATTGATTTTAGTCATCTGCGTATGTTTATAATTTGATGTTTTGTTATAAATATAAAGGTTATTGCACGATTAATATCATTATCAAAGCCATCAGTACAATTATCGAAAATTGTTACCAGCAACCAATTAGAAGAACTGATTCGTTTGGCCGTGTGGAACGATCAACAACACCCGTGGGCGATACATGCAATAACCTGCTTACTTCAGGTTTGCGTCACGTCTTAATTATTCGTAATTCTTTAAAAAAATGACATTTTTTTGTAGGATTTGTTAGATACAGACAAACATTATAGAGAGGGCAATGCAAATGAAACTGTGTTAAGTGGGAATAATTCTGTAGAGGAGGTGGACGAAATTGAAGAACTTAATCCATCAAGTATGACATCACATTTTTCTAAAAAAACTGTTCTTTTGGGTTTTTGTCTGTATTTTTTCATTACTTTCTCATATTTATGATACATTTGTAACTTAATTTAACTCTAATAATACCGAAGAGGTAACCCATTTAGTTTTTGAATATACTTTTTTAATGTTCTAGCCAGAGCTTCGAATCCGATATTTTTTCACTCCTATTTTCGGTTTCGCTCTTTAGTTTTTTTTTGTCGTTTCGAATTACGCTCTGGTTTTAAAAAACAGATATCGTTCCAGCTACGGGAATCGTTCAAAAGCGGAGTTGTCGGTTCAATTTTTCAACAAAAAAATAAAACAGTTCGAGGGAAAACTAAAGATATTAAAATTGTCTACATTTTTGCCTTTTACCGTAAATCGATACCTATTGCCGTTATCTACATTTTTCAGATTTTGCAAAAAAAAAATCATATTTTAATATAAACTGATATTTTATTCGTCGGGCTATTAATTTAAATTGTGCAGAAACGTAGATTTTGTATAAGAAAGTCATGTGCTGTTTACAAAAGATTTTTTTTATCAATATGCTGTGGACTCCACTATACGCGATTAATTGGTTCTGCGAAAACAGCGCGTAGATTGAAATTGCCTAAATCGGGCTATAGAAAGCATCCATATTTTAAGGATATTCTTCCATAATCGCGAATATTTTGCAAAAACTGCGTTTAATTTTTTTTTCTTTAAATATAAACACGTTTAAAGGAATATACTAAGAGTGCACACATTTTAGTTTGTTAAAAAGTGCACGAATTTTAGTTTGACTATTGTCTCCATTCTGGTTTCACAGAAACAAATATGTACGAAAGAAACATTTTTTTTGTCGCAATTTGGTTTCCAACTTCAAGAATTTTCAACCGCGCCAAAGTGAGATCGTGTATAACGAGGCCGCGTAAAGGCGGGGGTTTACTGTATTTGAAATAACTTATAATTTGTGTTTAGGAAATTATAAATTGTTATCATGTTGATATACACCGTTATTTTTAAATATTGGGTAAACTGTAGTATTTTGCAGGGTTGTGGAGTTGATAGCTTATCCTTTGACTCCGACTACAACTCAGACTTTGAAAT
Source organism: Chrysopilus asiliformis (assembly GCA_964034945.1). Classification (NCBI taxonomy): domain Eukaryota; kingdom Metazoa; phylum Arthropoda; class Insecta; order Diptera; family Rhagionidae; genus Chrysopilus; species Chrysopilus asiliformis. Next base: position 47,616,254 of record OZ035961.1, read on the forward strand.
TTTAGATTATCTGACTTCGACTCCTGAAAGTCTATAAGGTCTAACTCCAACTCCTTCTTCGGCTAAAAAAATCATCAGAGCGCCTGAAACCCCAAATCAAACTATTGTTTTTCGTTGCAAAACATTGAGGTTTGACCTAAACAAGTGGGACAAATATTTAGCCGATTTTTATGATATTTGGCGGGATTATATTAGGCAAAATAAATGACAAATCGGTTTGCAGTTTTACCGTTCGTATTTTTCGCTCTCCCCCTGAAATTCGGTACGGATGTGTATATTTGTTTTTAAAAATAAAGTATTTTGGCGTTTTACCAAAGATGACCACTAACGGTGTTTTCAGCTGTAACTTTGATGTATCTATTTTTCGTATATTTGACTCATCTAAAGGACTTGAAGTGTTGCGCAGATTTATTATTTTTAAGAGAAAACATCAAGCCCAAAAATCGTCATAATCGGATCACTCTCTCCTCCTGCAAAAACCCCAAACATGACATGAGGGCGACCACGGCGTGTGAATTTCCCGATTCTGATTTACCGGTAATTCCATATTCATTACATCCACGAAACGATGGACCAACGCTAGTGAGCAAGAGAATTTGATTTTTTTTTCTTTTCTCTCCTAAATTTGTCCACAGGGGTTTCCTTCATACCTTTATTGTTCCAAACAAAGCTGAAACTGGAGCCTCCAATCAGACGTTTCGAAATATTATTAAATTTTTTATAAAAAATTATCCGTTACAAAAATTAAGATATTTTTTTAATGATTTTTTTTAATAGATTTGAAGCCAAATTATGCAAATTATGAAAGATCTCAAATAGGAAAGGAAATTGGTTGTGGAGATGGTAAGATATTACATGCGTCATAGGCATTACGAATTCATTAATATAATATTAATGAATTCTTTAGGTTTGAAATATAATCAGTTGCCGTCATTAATTGAGTGTGATGATATTGAATACGATGAATTCTTGAATGGTATTGATATGATTGACTGGAGAAAATGTTCCGTGAAACGGGATAGTACGAAAACAAACGTAAATTTTTTTTGCAAAAGTGTGTCAAATTCAATAGATGCAAGACTCGATTGTGGCATTGACACAAATGTCGAAGTTACCATTCGGCGGCTATCAATGATATCATCATTAGATTTGTATGCATCTCTGCCGCAAATGTCTTCAATCGATGTTATTTATGCACCATTAGACACGCCATGTTGGCCCGATCATATCCTATCTTTATGGTCCGGACCGGAGTATTCAAGCAACGTACATACATATCAGATATTCAATGAAGTTTTTGATAATATATGTGCTGATCTATATTTGCAAGTATGTCATAGATTTCTTAGATTTATTTGGACTAAAAAATGCATTATTTTCTAGGATTCTTGGATTCATTTAGAACAAGTTCTTCAAATGTGGTTAACTTTGAATAAAGAGTTAGCTGAAAAACCGAATATGATGAACTCTGATTTTAACGAAACCCCAAAGATTCCTTTAGGGCAACGGGCAATTCAAAGTTTGTTGTATGCATTTGCTTGGCATGATGATATAAAGCTGAAGGCTTGGTGCTTGGGATTTCAATGCCTAATATTAGCATGCAATTCCTATACTAGTACAGGTAAGATATAGAAGTGAATTCTGACATTTTTTAAATTAATAATCAAAACATAATATATATTTTTTTTCTTTTAAGATGATAATGGCGTTAATATTTATCAGATTATCACTCAGGATGTAAATTTTGAAAAAATGCTATCAAGATTTTTTTCAGGCTATGGTTTCAGTTATTCCGGCTTGAATAATAGATATGTAATTGCAATATGTCGGTGAATGTTTATTGAATAATTTGTAACTCAAAATTCTATAGGCTGGTCCAACAATATGCAAGTACTTGCACGAGCTTATATTATGGCTACAAATGAAAATTGAATTGACAAACGAGCCTAAAAATGTTAATCGGTCGAATAAGTTAAAGGACATTCTTCTGGCCGTCGTGCTACAGCTTGTCGTTGGAAACGGACCAATATTTAATCGTCAAGGCCCGCTTGATGCACAGAGTCAGCTTATTCAAGACTTGATTACAATTTCATACGAAAAAAAAGATAAATGTGTACAAAATAGCATAATTGAAAATGTCTGTAAGTAAATATCTTTCTAAATAAAGAAAAATGTCTAAGTAAATATTTTTCTAATGTTTATTTTTTTTATAGCTTTACTAGTTTTCAATCACATAACCAACGCAGAAAAACTGTGTTGTTTGAAATCGACTGACGGTTCTACTACAAGTACCGCATTTGGAAATCTATTCGCTACCGTATTAGGGTCAGATAATTCTAAACAAAATACACTGGTATCAGAAAGTTCTCTTAACGTAAGTTTACTGAAACTTTGCTCGTCATTTTTGCAGAGTGACACACAAAATGAGGAAAAGGTAAAAGTTGGTAATATTTACATCTACTTAAAATACGTTAACCTTGGTTTTTGTTCTATTAGTGTTCAGTGCCGGAGAATGACGTAGATAAAATAAGTGATGTGGGCAAAACAACTTGCGAACAGGAAAATTCGGATGAAAACAAAATAAAGGAATCATCATTGGCTGATATAGGTAAGGGAATTTTTGAAATTGTTGAATTGGTATATATATTTGTTTTCAATAAATTGATTACAATTATTAATCAATGTTTTAAAATGGCTTTATTTTTCAGTTTTACAAAACTCGTTTACAATGAAAAAGTTTTTGGGCTCTTTGTCCAACTGTAACAGTTCATCGTTTGCGTTGCTGGCGGCCTCTTCCTTATGCTCAATGCCATCATCAGAAATATCTGGTCCACTAAATGAACCTCAAACGATTGCCGAATCGGTATTTCAATTTTTAATGCTGTTGTGCAAAAGAAGTTCCAAAGTAGAATATGTCGTTACTCCAATTTATAAATTTTTAGTAAATAGTAAGAATTAATTTCAAAATATTTTGCAATATAAAATCATAAATATATATATATTTAGATACATCCCCACGATATGTTTTGCCACGGTTAAAAATTTCGGAGCCATTTTTATGGTACATTCTTAAAGTGCTTGAAACACCATTATCCGTTTCCGTTTTCACAAAAATGGGCGGTATCAAAATTATTTGCGAGAATTTTATTAAATGCAACAAAGTGTTATTAAACATGCATCCAGGATTGGTAAGTATTGCTATAACACTAATCACGTAATGTTTAAATTTTTTTCATCATTAATATCATTATATTGAGATTCCACTTAAGATTAGATATCGCCCTTACTTTCATTGAGAAAACTCGATTATATCATATAACCTTTATTCCGCCTAACAAAAGGTTATATGATATAATCGAGTTTTTTTTTCAATGAAAGTAAGGGCGATAGATAATCGAAATTTTTTTTTTAATCATTGGACTGAAAAACCCAAACATAGTTTGAAAATAAAAACACATCCAGCGGTCAAGAAAAAATCGCTTTCATGCCGAAATATAGATTGACGTTGCAAAATATACTCCAATTTTTTTGTGCTAATTCTCCAATTTTGGTTAACAAAAGTGTGAAAATTCTGTGCTTCGGGAGCACGTGTTTATTGTCATACAAATTTAAAAACTTCTCCAAAAAAATCGAAAATCTATTACTTTATTATTTTAAAAGAATTTCTATGCATTCGCTCCAATATATACAGTTAAAAACTTATCTGCTTTTTAAAAAAAAATCGAGGAAACCTAATTATGTCGCCACTTAACTGCAATAAATCGATCACAAAATTTGATCATTCATTGGGCGCATTCAGTGTCTCAGTAGTTGTTAAAAAAGCGCTCAGCTGAGCCGCTCAGCATGCCCTGAACGCACTGCTCAGTGCATGCTGATCGAAAACCATCAACTGTCAAATTGCCTTGAGTTTTAATAAAACGGGATAAAAATTTTTGACATTTCGCACCGCTCACTAACAGCGTATTTTAATACCGCTCAGTAAAAAAGCTGAGCCGCTCAGAAAGACCGATTGCATTCAGTAACTGAGCCAGTGAGCTGCTCAAAAAATTTCTGAGCGGCTCAGTTCACTGAATGCGCCCATTGATACCAAAGAACATAAAGCTTATACAAGACATCGATTCGAAAATGTTGTTAACGGATTAACCCTTTCAGACCTGAATTATTTCTGGCGGTGAAATAATTTTTTTGATGTGAGATTCTTATGTTAGAGATCAAAAACAGCTTAAATTTCATTTTTTTTAACATTACTTGTTTGCTTCCGACAAAATATGAAATATTTCTGACAAAAAAGTCAGATAATTGGTTTTTACGGAGTCGCGTAATTAACAAAAGGCTCATTCAAGGATTTAAACAGTAATTTCAACGTCGGGTAGCTGTAAAAACTAGTTTGAGGAATTGTCCCACTGGTGGGACATCGGGTCTGAAAGGGTTAAAGGAACTCGTCGTCATAGCTAAGCGGTTATCGAACAGAGAAGAGACGAAAAAATTCTGTGATGTGAAATTCTGTGTAAAGATTTTTTGTGCCCACATATATGTAGGATATTTGACAATTGCCTCCTGGTAATTGTAGCTTTTCTTATGTTTACTTTAATTATTGCTTTTTGTTCATAACAAAATTTATAAGAACGTTAAAATTTTTTTTTTTAAATCATTCTATACAATGTGTTATTTACAAACATGATTTTCAGTATTAGGTGAAAACTAATAAGTCATTAGCCAAAATTAAAAAAATGTGCTGTGCAAAAACGACGTAAGTCGTTTCACACTCCCAAAAAATATAAAATTCTTAGTCGATTTGGTCAAATAGACATTGGTTGTTAGAAATTTGACCCGCCAAAAACGTTGTAAATCGAAAGACGCCTGTATAATTTCTATCATTAGACATTTGTAGCTTTGGTATGTCTTCAAATCTGTATAGTTTGTTAAATTTAACAACAGTTAAGTTTTGAATAGCAAAATTATTAATTTTATTTTTTTTATGGATTCAGATTTCTATTATTATGCATCAAATGACCCGGAACGTAAAAGTCAAAACCCAAAAAGTATCAAGCAGCAACAATAGCTGTAGTAACATCTTGAAGAAACCTGCATCAGGCACTCCAAAACTACAAGAAGGACTAATAAATTTTGCTCCATACTGCGCGATATCCTTAGAAAATCCGACAGCGCAACCTGCAGATGTTTTAATTCAAACGCAAAATACTTCGCATAGGCGCACGAGAACGCCAGCATGGAGTTATCTTTTTTATCCGAATGAATCTTATGTTGATCTTCATATAACATTGCCAGCGGCAGTATTATTAAGAGAAGTACAGTTACAGCCACATTTACCAACTCTAGCGAATTGTCCATCAGCTGTTGCGATTGAGATATCGAGAGATCATGGATTTGATTCTGTTCCATTGGGACCGCCTTTAAGTACTGTGGGTATGACTTGCATTCGTCTAACATTTAAAAATCCAGAAATTGCCGCTAACATAGTTATTCGGCTATACAGGTAAGTTTTTGGTTTGGTTTATAACCTGAACAAAATTCAGGACTTTTGTAAAACAATCAACTATTATTTGTAGATTGTGTGCCACTGTGTGTATGCAAGTGGTTCCCAAAAAATAGGCTTATGTTAACGGTTTATTTTAAAGCTATTTTACAATTCTGTATCTTAATATACACTTGAAGTTAAAGTAAGGGTCGGAGTTGGTCTTTTTTGAAATAAGTCCACACCCCTGCTTTTCAGAAATGAAAAAATCGACTGTATGGAGATGATGCTTTAGTTTTATAATTCGTTATAATGGGACATGCAAAATACCTAATGACATGGAAATTGGGGTCTAACAATTACGTTATTGTTTACTGTACTCTTCTTTCATCCAAAATAATTGGTTACCTTAAGGCTGATTCTGACTATATAAGTATTTAGTCAAATGGCAAGTATTTAAGTTGCTATTAAGTGGTTTAGTAGCTCAAAAGTGTTCGGGCATAAGTACTTTAGTGCATTGGTTTGTCAAAAAGGAACAGAGTTCAACAAGAAAACAAAATCACGATATGTCCATTGCGGAATAAATTATTATAAGCACATTGTTTTGCTTACTTTTTTTTATAGACCTGAGATTTAAAATTCCAAAGCACTCATGGTTTAAATATTTACTAACAAACTTTATAGTTGTTTCTTCAACGAAACGACATGCGGGGAAATGAACTTGACTAAACTACAGACGTTCAGATTTGTAAATGGCTTGCTTAGTATTTAGTGACTGAAAAATTAGAATAAAATGAATTGAGTTGATTTAGTCGATTCACTAAAAGACTTTACTAAATTGATACTAAATCGGTATGTTCACACCAGTTTAGTTACTAAATTACTTGACTAAAATACTTGTGTAGTCTGAACCGGCCTTTAATTATACTCCCCGTCGAGTCATATCGAAATTCGTGGTACATTAAATTCAATAAAGTTTTACTTTTTCAGAAAAATTATGGTCAATAATTTATGAACTTTTTATAGGCCTAAGGATAGCTCAACCATGGGACTGACACAAATATCAATTCTTGGTACGACGGTGTTCAGTGATTTACGTATAACGGGGCATAATGATGGTTCCAATGATGACGATGATTCTATAGCAAAAGCTAGCCTTTGTTGGATACGTCTATTGGCCCAATGTTTTACTGTGGCAACTTTTAATACGGACAGTGAATTGTCAACAGCTGTTGTGTCTTCGTCAGCAGGATATCCCGGTTTTTTGGAGGCTTGCTGCTCACTATTAGACGTTATATCAGTAGGCTCGAATACAGCGTTTCAAAATTTAGAGACAATTTTGTTGAAATTGGGAACGCATAATAAACAAATAAGTCTTAAATTAATTCACAATTTGCTTTGGAAAACATTGCCTCAAAGTAAGTTTTTTTTATAAATTAAAAAAAAAATTTTTAAATTTTTTGCAAACTTTTTAGCATATCGCCTTAGCAATGAATCAGTGTCAGATTTGTTATACAATGTATGTATAACTCCAGACAGCTTTACATCAGATCGCATATCAGTTTTATTAGATTGGCTACTAAAATTAAAACCAATAGAGGAAAATGATGATGAAAGAGTACAATGTGCGAATCCCCAAAGTGGATTTGTTTCGTGTATAGCATCAATTCTATGGAAAGTGAAATCTGATAAACTAGTTTCTAACATATCAGAGCAAATAACTGACAATATATTTTCATCATGCCTTCACTGGAGTTTAAAGTTGAATAGTAAAGAACCATTAAAAAAATCTTTTGACTCGTTACTTTGTACCCTATGCTATATAAGACCAGAATTATTTACAAAGTTACTAGAACATTTAGAATTGATAAATGCTGATGCAAGAATTGAATTTGAACAAAAAGGTTACTATAATTCAAGTAATGATAATCTAAATAATGAATGTTTATATGAAAAAGCGGAAGATCGCGAAACCTGTGTAAAAATTGTCACAAATATAGCTTTGAACTCATCCCACCTAACAACTTTGGCTACTGTATGTCAATCAACTTCAGCTATTCGTCAATTGGTCGGTTCAGGGTTGCCTAGCCTTTTAGTAATTGCAATTTTAGAATTTTGTTGCAATACATCGCCAGATATCCGAAATTTTGTTATAAATCAAGAGAATTTGTCGTCAATTATTAAGAGCTTTATAGCTAATGATAAATCGCAAGATACCAGTGGAATAAATGCTTTTGTAAAACCGTCGGTGGTTAATATAGATTTTGTAAGCCGAATTTTAAATTTTTTTGCTGAAACTTGCTCTGAGGGATATATGAGAGACTGGCTAGGATCGGCCAAAGGATCATTGTTTTGGAGGCCATTACTAGAATTGCTTTGTAATTATCGTCCTTGGGAAGAAATCGATGAATTACGCAATCAGCAATCTTTTTCGAACTTGGAACAAACAACAATACAATTTTTATCCAAAGTGACAACTTGTCATCCAAAAAATCAAGAAAATTTAATGACCATACTAATATCAGTAATTAAGAAGTCAAATACTTCGAAATTTGTTAGAAAAACAATTATTTCGGGTTTTACTCGTCATTTAATTCTTGAACTTCTGTTAGAGAGTGAACGTATATTAGTTTCTGTATATAGTGAAACACCATTGCAACGGAGGGAACCTCATATGTATGCCAATAATACTCATCCTTCCAAACGATCATCTTCAAATCATTTGTTATTTTGCTTAAGCACACTTACCAAGTGCCAAGAAATACTGCAAAATTGTGTTTCAGGTTCAGTTTTTATACATAACAATTCTTTTTTTTGTAATAATTGGAAAACATTTTAGTTTTTAGCAACATTATACCACGTTCGGGTTCAGTTGATGAAAGCAATGGTCCGAATTTTAATTCATCTGTATATTCTCAGGTGAATGATAATCAAAGAGATTTATATGAAATGGATTTAGCGCTGACTGGACATGGAATGGAGTTTCTGAGTGTTGTAGCAGGTGTAACTGCTAAAGATAAGCGCTTGAAAGAAGTTAAAAATAAGGCTGCTGCTTTAAAAGAACGTGATATTTTCCAGAAATTTACCAGTAAGTGTTTTTGTAAACAGGGTATCCATGCAACCTCGTAAACAGTGTAAACCGGGCAAGTTTACAGCCTTGTAAATGAACTGTCAAAATTTGTATGGAAAATCTTTGACGCAACCCTCGCACCTGGTAATTGCAATTTCTAACTGAATTTCTGCATTTTGAACTTCTAATTTTGTGGTTGCTGGTAATTTTGTGGCTGCCGAACAGCTGATCGAAGCAAACAAATTATTTGTATAATGAAATACAATTGTGTTTTGTTGCGTTCATGAAACACTCCGCGTAAAAATATGCAGATCAATAAACTTATCTCGTTGCATGAATACTCTTAAGAACTTTTTTTTTATTGGCGAAATTTGGTTTTTAATACAAATTTTTATTTTATTCTGATGATTACAGAATTGCGTAATGAGGAATCGCAAATCTCCCTAAATATGATAAGTTATTTCGAGTTGATTCATCCCGAATGTCCGGATATTATTCTTATGGGTGAAAATACAATTTCACAAATCTTGTCTGTTTTGCAAAGTAAAGGCATATCATTATCTGCGCCATGCATTTCATTACATTTGGTAATATACATATTTTACTATTAAATCTGAAATATAGTATCATAAGATGATTTTAGGTTCGTTCCAATGTATCAAACCATGAAAATTGTGATGAGGTTGTTCGAAATTCCGTTACCGTAGATCCGATGCTATCGCCTTTGCAGAGATTTTCGAATCGAGGCGGTTTATCGCTACTGGCTCAATATTTACCAACGGTTTATCCGAAAAATTCAAAATCTATGATGTCAAACTCGACAAAGCAGAAAAATGCATCAGTTAGTGAATGGGTAAAAGTGGAACAGAATGAAGAAATCTACGAGGACTTGGAAGATGTGATTCATGATACGTCTTTAAATATTCCAACTATATCTTCCGTGCCACAGCATTCATTAACAGCATTTGGATTATTTTTACGCTTACCATCTTATTCTGAGGTGTTACTACAAGATAAATTACGAGCGCAATGTCTATTACGTCTTGTTTTGGGAGTAACAGGAGACAGTGAAGGAAGTAAGTAATTATTTTGAATGGTGATGTTTTTTATGTTTTTAACTCTCGTGTATTTGTTTAGATAATATATATAGCTTATCTGTGGCCCCGTCACTACCTACTTTGCCATTTGAGGTATTTAGACAGCTTCTGGATACTGCTTCGCTTACAACAAGTGATGGAATTTTGCTGCGGCAAATGGTTATTGAAGTTGGTGCAATGAATTTAGTGCTTAATTGTTTGGGAGTTTTAACACATTGCTCACGTTATCAACTGCCCGGATCTCCCAATGAGGTTTGTATTCTAATGTCGCTGTGAAATTGCCCACGAGAATATTTTTCAGATATTTAATAGTTAGGTGTTCCTCATAAACAAATTTTTTTCTCAATGCGAATATCCAAGTTCGTCCGAATATTCGCGAATACGAATACGAGTGTTCGTAACATCTCTACTTTTGTCCCTATAAAATGTACCATGAAGGAAATATTTGCAATGAACTAATCTTAGCAATACACAACAGCAGTTTCCGCTTTATTGCATAGCCAATTTGGCAAGAAAAACGCTTCGGGGGACTACTGTAATTGATATTGTTTCTCGCAAATCACTTCTTTCTATGGCAAGCGTTTTGTTCCCATCTATTTTTGGCATCAAGTTTAGAACATATTACTTTTGCTATTGTTGGGTTTTTTTTAATCAGCTCCACCAATTTATTTGACTGGTTTCTGTGACTGACAATTTTACTAATCGAAAATGATACTTTATTAACTTGTTTAATTGTAAAGATTTTTACTTAACCAAATTTTACATTTGACTTTTTGATAAAAGTGCAAATTATTTTATTCACAATGGTGCAGAATTTTATCAATCAGTGTTCGTAATACCAAAAGATGTTTCAATTGATAAATGTTATCCACATAAAAGGACCATAGTTTCGTATCGCCATACCTTCAATACTAGTTAATGAACGCCTATATTTAACGTATTCAATAATAACGTATTGAAATGAGACCAATAATTAAATAAACATTACATCGATAAATTTAACAAAATCGAATTTCACATATAATTCTTTTTGTTTCAGTTAACGGGTAGTGTGAAATCTTCTTCAGCTATTTCTGATGATCACATAATTTCGGATGATAAAAGTCATATTTATTGGGCAAAAGGCACAGGTTTTGGAACAGGATCCACACAACAATCTTGGGATGTAGAACAAGCTTTACTTCGTCAAAAAAGTGAAGAGGAGCACGTGACTATCCTTTTTCAAGTATAAAATAATATGAATTATTTACATTGATTCATTAATTTTAAATATAAAAAAATCTAAGGTGCTTTCGAGTTATATAAATCCAGGAGATAAAACATTTATGTCTAGTACTACAAATAGTGACAACCCATTGGACAAGGATCAAATCGCCGTCGACTTTCCACCAATTTTCTTAGATCTGTTACAGCAATCGTGTTTAATTCAAGCTCTCAGCTCATATTTACGAAATGATTCAGTTCTTGATATAACTCGACACATTCCATTGTATAGATCGGTTTTACAACTTTTACGTGCTCTTGCCTCCACACCTCAGCTTAATGGACTTTTGCAGTATCAAGAGGTATCGCAAACGACATCAATAGCAACACTTTTAGCAAATATGAAGACCTGTGTCGACACATACGCGCGGAGATTGAAGTAATTATAATTAATTTTACTTTTAATTTTTATATTATTTTCGAAGTAGTTATAATTAATCAATTTTACTTTAAATCAATATCCTGCAAACGTATTAGAACTTTCTGTACTGAATCGATATCGCATTCCACCGAATATGTCTGGAAAATTTCAAGTCTCTAACTCAAGTAGTTTTTAAGAAATTTGTACACAGATTGATAGACAGAAATATATTTTTGTATTTTTCTGTCTATCAGTCTGTGTACAATACTCGGCAAATGTGGTTCATTAACACAATATTTTTAAGTAGATTTTGAAATAAATACTACCTATTGCAGAGGGTCTCATGAAATGTTCAAAATGCTTTCATTTATAATTTTTCGTTCCTCTCCCAAGGAGCAATGGAAATCAACAGAAAATGAAAATCACTTTCTAGGGAACGAAATTCGGCTTTTCAATAAAACGCCCGAATAAAGGGTCGATCAGAGCAGCGTTCAGAGTTTTCTGAGATAATAAAAGAACTCACCCTAGAATGAAGACTGATATCGGGAAATCTACCCTTTTTGTTATTATTATGGCTACTGTCGCTACATTTTTATATTACGTATAAGAAAGTAAAAAAAACTTAAAATATAACATTTGTATTTGTATTCAGATTAAACAAGAAGTCAAACATCAAGGGTCAAGTACAGAAAGTAACAGTACATGCTGACGATGGAGATGATGAGGGATTAGCTCTTTTGATACCAGATATTCAAGCGACATCACTGTTAGTACAAACAGCAACACAGGCAAGCAAATCGGATTGTGATGGCAAAGAAAATGAAAGTGCTCTATGTCCTGCTGTTTTGAGTAAATCCATTGAACAAAGATATTTGGAAATAATGAAGAAACTGCAGTTCGATTCTTTTGAAATGATAATTGAATGTGACGAGGGCTTTAGATTTGTTGTGTCATATCATTTTGAAAATAATTTACGGGTGGCAGGGGATCGCGGTCATCCATCTAGGGTTAAAAGGTTAGCCCAAGAAACTGTTACACTTTCAACAAGCCTACCTTTATCATATAGTAGTTCAGTATTTGTACGTTGTGATACCGATCGTTTGGATATAATGAAGGTAAACGTTTTTAAAATACTTTCCTTAATTTAATATAATAATAATAATGTCCAAAAAGGTACTTATTACTGGGCCAAGTGAAACTCCTTACGCTAATGGTTGTTTCGAATTTGATGTGTACTTTCCTCCTGATTATCCTAATTCGCCAATGTTAATAAATTTAGAAACGACCGGTAGGCATTCAGTTAGATTTAATCCTAACCTTTACAATGATGGGAAAGTTTGCTTATCTGTATTAAACACCTGGCACGGTCGTCCGGAAGAGAAATGGAATGCTCAAACTTCAAGTTTTTTGCAGGTAATTTTTTCCCCATAAAATTTGAAACAAAATATTTATAAAAATTAATACCTTGACAGGTCTTAGTATCTATTCAAAGTCTAATACTAGTACCGGAACCATATTTCAATGAGCCAGGTTTTGAAAGGAGTCGTGGAACTCCTAACGGTACGCATTGCTCGCGTGAATATAATAGCAATATCTATCAGGCGTGTGTCCGTTGGGCTATGTTGGAACAAATTCGAAATCCTAGTCCGTGCTTTAAAGAGGTATCCATCCAACTATTGCAAGCTTTCCATTAAGATTTCAATAATATATATTTTTTCGAAGGTAATTCACACTCACTTTTGGCTGAAACGTAATGAGATTTGCGCACAAATCGAAGGATGGATAGACGAACTGAGCAAACCTCAAATCAGCGAAAGAAGTGGACGAACAATTTCATTCAATTCAATGGTGCTGCGTCGACAATATCGTCAATTAAAGGACGAATTGGCAAAATTATCAACACCGGACAGTTTAGAAGATTTAGATATCCCTTTTAATACAAATTCAATAGTTCACACGATAAATGAATTATCAAATGATGTGATCCATTCCGATTTACAAAATCAGCGGAGTGATGATATTCAAGTTCAAGAAACGCTACCGAAAGAACATAGTCCATCAAAAAACGAGGAGCATTCTGAAAAGCAAAACATCGATTGATCTTAACCTCAGTTTAGAGGTTTTAAAAAAATATGTTTGATATAAAGGCTGTTTTTGTAAAATATAGTGTCTTAGTTTGTTCAATATGCCATCATCTAAAAATGTTTTTTAGAGATAAATTACACATTTGATTATTCAATTGAATTAGTTTTATATCTTTTATAATTTTTAAGCTTTTTTATTTAATTTTTATTGAAGACCTTTTAATATATTGAATGACAAAAATATTGAAGCATTACCTTGCCCGAAAGACATTTTGCTATATTGATCAATATCACAAAAATATCTTTCTGACAAGCAAACCTACGGAAGGATTTTAATGAAATTTCGTGCAAAATTTTTAGTCCACTTCTGTTATTGCCAGTCGAACTTTGCCATAGGTTTTACAGCTCATCGCGCGAGTTGCGAAGCTCGTAAGTGATACCGGAAAATCATTGCAGTGAAGATAAATAGACTTCTGTGAAAAAGAATATTCGGGAAAATATTTCTCGAATACATCATTCTGAACACTCTACGACGGTAGCCGTTTATATTTCGAGAACTGCCAATACTAGTAGTGGTAAGGGCAATCTGACATCTGCATCGTAAAGTTTGACATTTTCGACAGTATACGTACTCAGAACGTTTTGATATACGGACGCTATTTGTGTTGTTTGCAGTGACTTGAAAATTTAATCTCGGGCAAAAAATAGAATTAACTCGTGAGCATTTTCGTGCGATTATTTTTCAAAACTTTCGACGTGGATTATCTCAACAACAGTGCATCGATGAACTTAATTCTTAATTCTTTATATGGCGATGAAGCACCATCAAAGACTACTGTATCTCGCTGGTTTAGTGAATTCAATCGTAGCCGAGGTTCGCTCCAGGACGAATTTCGTGAAGGTCGTCCAACATCGGTTGTTGTGCCACAAAACATCGATGCTGTGCGTGAGCAGGGAGATTGAGGCATTCCTGGGCATTAGTAACACCAGCGTATTTAAGATATTGCATGAACATTTAGAAGTGAAGAAGCTATGTTCGCGTTGGATCCCACATAATTTGACAATCGCTCAAAAAAAGACTCGTGCCATAGTGGCAAAAATGCTTTTCGGATTGGTTCAAACGCATGCAAAAGTGTATTGATCATCGTGGAGAATATTTTGAGAAATAATAAAACCATTTTTAATGATAAATATTTGTTTTTGTTTGTTATTCCCGAAATATAAATGGCTGCCCTCGTGTAATCGGAGCCTAGTTGCCTTAAAATATCGGGTCTTTCAACAAGGACATAACAATTTGTATTTAAATAAAACACAGAATAATTGAGATATCGGGCTGAAATTTATTCCAGGTGTAGTGGACATGTTACATTTAAGTATGAAATTCGATGTCGTTTATATGGCCACCGCGAGCACGTTTACACTGATTGATTCTTTGGAGCCAATTTTCCACCACTCTTCCACACATATCGGCCGGAACGTTGGCAACTTCGCGTTCGATATTGTTCCTGAGCTCCTCTAACGGTGTTGGCTTATTGGCATAAACTAACGACTTAACATAACCCCATAAAAAGAAATCCAACGGCGTAAAATCGCATGAGCGAGGTGGCCATTCGACCGGACCATCATTTCATTCATCATTTCATTTCATCATTTTCATTATCATTTCATCGGACTCCGAATTTCGGTAGTAAGTTTTAATAATTTCTAAACGTTGCTCGTTCGTGAACTTCACCATGATAAAAATGTAAACCTTGACTGACGTTTTAGCATTGCCAGATCATAAAAAAAAGTTTTAGGGTGCGTTTTTATTAAAATACAAAATTGTTATGTCCTTGTTGAAAGACCCTTTATATAAGTGCTGTAGTTTGTAATACATAAAAGTGCCAGGTTATGGCTTACTCCAATACAGGGAAGGAGTTTTTGGGAAATAGTGGGAATTCTCAGACAAAAGATCCAGCAACTAGACAATTACGGTAAGAATTTCGAGGCATGTAGTTATTTTGCAGGCTTAAATGTTTTGAACGATGTTGTTGAGAGAGCCGTTGGCCTCAAGATTTTTTGGACCGTGTTAAATCAGACACAAATTGTCGACTTTTCCTAATTGTCACGCAATCAGATTGTCATTCAAGGGCCCCCCAAACGAAATAATCATGCATGTTCTGGAATCCGAAGAAGCGTTAAGTTTTTTCGATTTGCCCTGAATTTTTATATCAGTATGATGAAACCAAAGGGTATATTAAATTTGCCTTACCGTTTGTAACGCCAAGATCCCGTTGTCACACACAAAAATGAATTACAGTGTTTATAATGATAAAAAAAATTGAATTTTGCATGTCCGTCCGTCTGTGGCGCGGATTGCGGGCGCACGGACTGAGCTAGAGACTTGAAATTTTGCGCAGATTGGTTTTTCGTAAAATCCAAGGCCAAGTTCGTTAATGGGCAAAAATTAACCATTAGGGGGGGTACCCCCCATACGAACGAAAACGATTTTTGCGAATATCTCAAAAACGGTGCATCTTATCAAAAAAGTCCAAGAACAAAAGTTATTTAGCAAACTATATTTTTTGTTGGGAGGGCATTATTTTGTGTGCAGAAATATACCTACTTTGTTTAACTTTTAGGGCGAAGCTTACAAATCAGAAACAATTTGAAATAATGGTGGACCGCATGAAAGAGCATAGAAAAACATATGGGAACAGAAATACGTGCTCGTACTATTTGACAATAACACGATACGAACGGGTTCAGTAATAGCAACTCAAAACAAAATTGTGTGCGCAAATCGAATCGTGTGTCGATTCGAATCGGTTTCGCCGATAGGGCCCCTGAACGGCCAAAATCGGGCCATTCCATTCCCCTCTTCCATAAAAACGAAACAATTTTTCACAACTGTCTCGATAACGGTGCGTTGTATTGAACAATTTAGCAAAGTAAAATGTGTTTTGAATATGATTTTACATAACTTATCAATACATCAAAATCTAGTTGGACCACTCCCCCTTTCCCCATACACATCGAATACTTATTTCTATTTTCTCAAAAACGGTGCACAATATTGAAAAATTTATAAAGACGAAATGTATTTAAAATATGATTTTACATAATCGTTCCGTACAACCCTTCCCCCAATACAAATGGATTTTTTCATAAAAATTTGGTCTGCCCTAATTTTGATTGGTCCCTGGCAATTGTAGCGTTCCATCGAGTTTGGTGCCGTCATCACACAACCGAATCAAGTTGTCTGCTAAACCGTTACATGAGTTTAATATACGGGGGCGTTATTGTGTAACTTGAATCGCAAGTGAAATGTTTGAAACGGCATCAGCTAATCCCAATTTGAGTAAATATTTATCATTAATTTTCGGAAATTTAGTCGAACACTTTTCAGTCGGAAATCAAATTTAAACGAAAAATTTAAGTAATTTCAATGTATTTTTGAAGTGAAAACTTCTTTAGCGCCGTTGTGAGTGATAAACTCGATGAAACGAAAAAGCGACAGTAAAAAGAGATAGGATATTTTAGCCTGCGAGAAAATGAGATAGAATACAGATGGGTGCCGGTCAATTTATCGTAAACAAGAGTGATGGGTTGGGGGAAGGGGAAGGGAGGAAGAGAGAAGTGTTAGTAGGGAGGAAGTGGAGAGAGGAGGCGATAAATTACTGATGTTTCGTCATACATTGCAATATATACATATCTATATATATAAAAATGGATGTTTTATTGTTTGTCTGTCTGCCTGAGATTACAAAACTCAAAAACTACTGGACCGATTTTTATGCGGTTTTTTGCAAAATGATCTGTGTTGCCAGGAGCTATGTAGATTTTCAAAATTCGAAACGGAAGGTCCTGTAAGGATAATGAAAATATCCTTTTTCCCATTTTTCCCCGGAAAATTTGCACTATAGGGTTTTTGGGGTCACTGATCACGAATCCGGTATTAGATTTTCAAAATTCGAAACGAAAGGTCCTGTAAGGATAAATATCCTTTTTCCCGTTTTTCCTCGGAAAAATCGGCATAAGGGGGTTTTTGGGGTCGCTGATTATGAATCCGGTATTAAATTTTCAATAAAAATATAATATGACTTTTGAACTTGGTACCAATATTATAATAAAATAAACGCTATAACTATCCCACACCTGATACCGCATTCGTCTCATTCTCTCGCTGTTTAGTTTTCCTAAGGTTTCACTTCTACAGCGTGTGCACTGCACACACATGTTTTTTTTTCTTTTGCAAAATATTTGCGGCTTTAGATAATCGAAATAGCTTAATAAATCTATTAAAAAATGACAAAAAGTTTGTTCTAATAATGATATTCCGCTATTTACAATTGCGAAGGCAGTGCTATCGGATCATGGGCCTTATCATGGAAATCGAATCGAAAATCGAAAACGAATCGCAATGGTAGCATGTATACTTTCCGTTTCAAGTAAAATATACGAAAAGAGGAACCCTGTTGGTAAATTGGCCTTATATGTAGAGTTATTAATGAATAGTTGCAAATAATTTGTTGTTGGTTTTTCGTTCCGAAGTTTTTTCGATAGCAGTGATGATGGCGCTTCCAATTCAGGCATTAGAAAAAAAACATACAGGGATTGCCTTTAAAATTGCAAGTCAGTGAATTTTATAGAACAAACTTTTTGTTGTTTTTTCTAGATTTATCAAACTATTTTAATTATCTAGTGACATTTAAAAAAAATCTTCGAATAAAAAGAGCCCTTAAAGTCCTTGCAATTTACATTCCAGCGACTGAAAAGTGGTTGAGTAAAATTCCGAAATTGAATGACAAATATTTACTCGAATTCGAGTTAGCTAATGCCGTTTCAAATATTTCCCTATATTTCACTTTCGATTAGAGTTGCATGATAAGGGTCCAAAACACTTGTAATATTGAAACCACGAATTTGGTTGTAGGAACTCTGTTCGTTTAAAGACATTATCCGCCTTTAGAGGGTGTCCGCAAAATAAGCTTTTAAATGTTTTTTTTATTTATTGATTCAATTTTTTTATTGATTCTTTCGTCGAATCATTCTCGCTCTACCCGATAATTTGAATAGGGGCACAGGTTAAAAGAACATGTCAAAAGAATGTCATTTAG
Organism: Chrysopilus asiliformis; assembly: GCA_964034945.1. Classification (NCBI taxonomy): domain Eukaryota; kingdom Metazoa; phylum Arthropoda; class Insecta; order Diptera; family Rhagionidae; genus Chrysopilus; species Chrysopilus asiliformis. The sequence goes on from OZ035961.1 coordinate 47,634,704, forward strand.
TTCGTCTGAAAAGCGGTACACGATAAATATTTAATTAATAACATCACCATCAAATGTAGCATTTTTATATAAATAAATAAAATAAAACTTATACATTTATATGCAATATTTAACAAAAGAAACTTATGTCGAACGAAAATAAAGCTGTTGTAATATACATAGGATAATAATTAGCTTAAAATTTTATGATTTATATTAATATGTATCTATTTATCAAAATTTGATTATTATTACTGTATAACATTTTCACAAATTTTCATAATTTTTTGACAAAGAATTGCTTTAAATTTCACACTCAAACTATCAAAAATTAAACTTATATCCTGAAGTCTAAATTCAAAATGATTTTCGTCATCGTTTTTAGTAAAATTTTGAAAATATATATCTTTAAACTTACTGTTAAGACATTGTTCTAGCTCAGTATTATTATTATTAAAATATATAACATACGATAATTCAGATAAATAATAATCTATATCATTCAAAAAGAAAGTTTCACATTCAATTAAATCAAATTTTTGGTGCAGAAAATGTAGAAATAGTTGATATATAAAGAATTTAAAATCTGAACGTTTAATTGGTACAATATTAGGATCCTTGGTAAAATATTCAAAAAATTTTAAGGATTTTTGTGCGCTTTGGCATTCTTTTAAACATAAATTAAATGCATCGATATACTTGTAATTAACCATTAATACTCTAATATGAAAATCTAATGTGTTATCATGAAATTGAAAGAAATTCGGTTCATATAGACCATGAAAAATATATAGACAATAATGTATGTATTCACGACTATAATTTTTAAAAACAATATTGTTATTGCCGATTGTGTTAACAACAGTTTCTGTACTATCGACATCTTGTGGAATATCACAGGAACTAGACGTTTTTAGACGCATAATAGAAGAGTCAATAGATTCACCGTCGTTTACACTTAAATTTTCATTACTTGAAGCTAAATCATCCATTTCCATATAGCAACCGTGAGTATAACTTTGATGTTCATCTCGTCCATAAACAAAGCCTTCAAAAATGTTGGATTTTACTAAAAATGATGAAACAAAATGTGGGAAAGTTTTCATATAGCGAATAGGCTCTGATCCCATTTTTATCCGGGGACGAGGTAAATTCACAACATTTGGATGTTCAACACAGTGTCCATCTAATCTCATGATCCGCTTTGTTGTTGGTAAGCAAAAAAATTTTCCAGGTAATTTAGATTTCTCTGTACTTTGATTCAACTCCTTCCCACACTAAAATAAATATAATAAAATATTATATTCGTTAAAAATAAACTGAATGTATTCAAATGGGCTTGCAAAGATTTTTTTCGAGTAGTTATTATTTACACAATTCAGTTATCATATATTTGATTTACAGTACATGACTTTCTTATACAAAATCTACGTTCTTGAGCAAAAACGGTAATAGATATCCACTTGCAGTAAAAGGCAAAAATGTAGAGAATTTTAATATCCTTAATTCTTACTTTTTTTGGAAAAACAAGGTAGTTTGCAAGCAATTCGCAAAAATCTGTTTTTTTTTACTTTTTAATCGAAATAGTTTGGTGACGGCTGAATGGTAGAAAGCAAAATTGTGAGAAATGTTATTTTCTTTATTTCACCTTATAAATTAAACCACCGAAACACCGTTAGCATAATTTGATTTTACAGTTTTGATCAAAACCCACTGTATTTGATTGTCCTGTAAGCAACATCGCTAAACATGTCCTGCGTATGAAATAGTCGTTACAATCACCCCTATTATCGTAACCGGCGGGACGTGTATACGCCACGCAAGTTTTATCTCGATCGAATGAAATTTTCTTATTCTAATAGACGTAGAAACGCAGTTTTATTCAGCCCCGCGCTGACTATTTTGACAGTTTTGCTGATTTGATACGCATGAAGTTTTATTTGTTCAATTAAATGATTGTACTGCGTCTAGTTAGTTTTTCCTGACCTTCAAACCTTATATTTAGTTAAAATTCATTGAATGTATAAATAAAATTCACATTTTTATTCAAAATTTCTATTTAATTGATTGTTCCCGCAACGATTTAAGGAGGATCTCCATTACCATGACTTCTGTAACTGCAAAAAAATGCAGAAAACTAGAGTAAGATAAACTTATATAGATCTAAATAGGAATGACTGAATACAAGTATAAACGCTTTCCCTTCCAGTTTAACAACTTTATAGCAATCATATCAAACCTTATGCTATGAATATAAGGTTCAAATTAGCATAGAAATAAAGCTATACAGCTGCATGTGTGTGTTTGAACTACATGAAAAATGACAGCTACGCTATAATAGCACTTTGTATGTGTCTGTGCTCACTATTAACTTACAGGGACAATGTGTGATTGTAGTAGAAATCGCTATAAAAAAGTTCAAGTCCGTCAACTGCAACCATAAAATCGCCATAAAAAAAAGAGGGGAAATTATTTTTGCAGTTGCCGACAAATTTTTGCAGTTGATTCTTATCTCCCTTTCTCGCCAAGGTATCTTCACATAAATGTGTCTCTATTTTTTTGCAGTTGGGAAAAGTCATGGTAATGGAGGGCCAACTTTACTCGCGGGAAATAAATGTATGGAAAAGTCAAAACATTCGCGAGTGCGTTTAGTGTAATACCGAAAGTAAAACGTTTTCAGCACCACGGCACACGCCGGGACAAAATTGCGTTTAGCAGAATGCAAATTTTCTGCGGGAAACGCCAAATCCCGCGGCGTACACGTCCCGCCGGTTACGGGAATAGGGCTGAATACTTTAAGAGTCGAAATTTTTCATGATCACAATTCTTTATTATAATTAGTAAAACAAAGTAATATGCTACATGATAGATTTCCTGGAAAATTGTGGAAAATTTCGCAGCATTATACACTTTAGCTTCAACTAAAAAATTCTCTATTTCTTCAATTAAAATTGCACTACTCTCCTATTGATGCGCATCTCGGTAATCCGGTAAACATTGTAATATGCCGTTTTTGGCAGGCTGAAGACACTATCTCAATGCTTAATTCTTTAATTTTATTACACGAAAAGTACAGCATTTTATCGTATGTCCGAATTTGATTACATTACAATTTTGTAATCAGTATAAGCATAGTCGAACCTTTAAGAGATCTTGCGCGGAATAAAGAAAAGTAACTCTTTTCTGTATCAGTTGACATTAAAGCCTTCGAAAAAAAAAACTTTTAGCAGTAACCGAAAGAGCGAATTAATATTCAGTGAACGATCAAATTTAGCAAAACGTACAAATTTCCTTCAATTGTTTATCCCTTTTGTTTCTTTTGGCGGCTGCTTCCTACCGATTCGATTATTCGTCACTAATAGAAGAATACACAACTAATTTTTTTTTGTTAAAAACGCTTGAGATTAAATACCAAATGCTTAAAGCTCTTAGAGATTGAATACCATTTTTCGTGACCCTCGGTTCGTTGTCGATTTATCTTATCGTGCGACCCCATTCTCTCCGAATGCGACGGGCTCGAGAATGTGGATGGTGCCTTCGCCTTGATCTACTGTAATTCGCCAAAGTTTTCGTACGTTCAGATTGAGCCAAACGAATCTGCCAATCGCTCTCGCCTAAATAAGTTTAGTTTTGTGTTTAGCTTCGGGACGAAAACATCTAATTTTAGTGGGAAAATATTTGATTTTGTGAAAATTTTATGCCGATGAATTTTTTTCCTGTTGAGGGGGTGAAAATTAATGTAGTGGGACAAATTTCACAAGTTTTTCAGTAATTTGTGACGACTGAAGCAATCGGCAAATGTAAATGACAGATTCGGTTTAGCCTGGATCTGTCGCATCGCTATTTAAAGTCTGATTAGAGAGAACAAGATATTGTTTACCAATCGACGGTTTGTGACCTCTTGTTTCAGAGGAGTTGCATCGTGGGCTCGATTTACACTCGAAATGCAATACCGACTCTTTCGACCTACTCGAGTGTTCTTCAATCTACAGCGAATTTGGGTTCTCCAGAAAATGGTGAACCAATACTTCAGCAGCCGTACCGAACGAAAAATAGATTAGTGTTTCGTTTTGATTTTATTTCTTTGTACGATTGCATTGTTCGGCTGATGTGCTCTATATCTTGCCGAACGCAGTCAGGTCAAAGGCAAATAGCAAAGCAAAACAGAATAATCGCTCATCGTTCTTTTCCTTTCTGATTTGGCAGGTGTGCAGTTGATTTATGCGTATGAGAATTTAATGATATTCATAATGGCTTGCGGAAAAACTGTTGGAGAAATCATTTTCTCATATAAATCCAGGAACAATTGAGGCGTTAAAAGCTAGAGTGGACCAACCCACATAATCGAGTTTTTGAAGCTTTTCCACTTTTGTACTATTATTGACTGTAAATTTTTGGAAAAAAAATTTGTGTGGACTTTATTACTCAATGTTGAAGTGTTCTTTTGTGCATTCAAACATTTTTAACTAGAAACTCACTCGCAGTAGTGATTCAAACACAAAAAATTCACGATTTCGACATGTGGGCTGGGCCACTCTAGCTTTTAACGCCTCAATTGGAAGTGGTTCAATTCAGAAAGGTCTGACACTTTTCGATTTTACACACGAAGTAGTATCGAATCTTTTAGTAGGCATTTTCAGCCTTATAATTTTAAATCCAAATTCTGGCTATGCGGTTGCTCAGTTACTAATAAATTATTTTGTTGGACCTGTTTACTTTTTTCAAGTAATCAAGAAAAAGGTATTTGGACTACATGTTACAATGATTTAAATAATTTAACAGCAACTTTACTGATTATGATCGTATTCTATAATAAGCCACCAGAACGTCACTTCATGTTCATATCACCCCAATTCCTATAAAGTATGGTTCGGGGTTCGTACTGTGTTTCTGGAATGTAACTACCGCGCAAAACGATTGTCTACTGTATGTAGTATACCTGTCCATTCGTATTTCCACCGAATGCTTTCACTACGAAATCTTTTGTCATCACAATTGTAAAATCTGCTCCACAATCAACATATAAAGGATCATCAATAGCATCCAAAGCCGAGGGTTTTGGTAAATTTCGACGTTCCCGATCCTCGGTCCCAAGTTGATGTTCGAGATTTTTTCCCCACGTATAGAGAACATATGTGGAAGATATTAATGCGAAATGAAATAAACCAGATGATATCTGAAATAAATAAGGCAATTCTAAAAATTTTCGATATTTATATTTTAAAAGGGTTACCTGGATGATATCTCCAGATACTTCTGAAGTATCAATTTTCATTGGATAAAGATGCTCATTTGTTTCTTCATCAACCATTACAGACCGCTTAGTCGATTTAGGAGTTTCACAAATTTTTGGAGGCAAATCATCGGAACTGTTTTTTGAAACAAACTTTTTTTCTTTTTCTAATCTTTCTATAAACTTATCATTTGCATAAGAATTATTTTGTATTTCAAAAGAAGTTATCTCCTTAGGTTCAGAATGACTGCGGTGGTGTTTTTCGATGTGCTGGGATTCAATATCCGTATTAGAGACTAGTAAACTTGAACTCGAGTATTTTCTGGATAGGGTTTTTTCCTTTTGTTGCGAAAATTTTTGACTTGACAAAACGTCACAAATTCCTTCTTTATTTTCTGTCTCACGTTTTAAAATTTCTCGCTTAATATTTTCTTCAATCTTTTGCTTTGCACTTGCTCGTCGACGAATTTGATTTGCAAGTCGTAACGCTTGAGGAGACGCTCCCCATGTAAATAATTCATTTCTATCATTTACTGCAAGCTAAAAAGTTTCAAAATTTATTATTGTATATGGTGCTTTTTCCTATTAAAAGTAAATTTACATTTGTAAAAAATTTGGTGTGTATAAGTCTTATGTTGCCATTGTTAAAATCAAGTTTGGTAGGAATCAAATATTTCATGTGACTAGAATTCTTTGAGTGATCCGTGACCGGTTCATACTGTCTGCCTCCCAAGCCAAGCTGCCCAAAATGATTTGAACCAAATACATACAGTTCCGAACAGCCTGATTCCGTTTTGCACAGAACCAATGAATGTGCATGTCCTAGCGATATCTGGCTGACGTTCTAAAATTATATTTCAAATTGTTATCAACTTGATTTTTTTTTCAAAGAAGGATGAATAAAATCAGTTCTACGTATTTTAAAAGTTATATCAAAAACACATGACTAAAGAAAAAAATCTTTAGCTTTAACCCATCACCGACGTGTATGGACGGTAGGATTTGTTATTTATGTAAACTCGTTTTTTTTACCTTTGTCCGAAAGAAAGAAATTTCTTGTGGTAAATACACATTTTCAATAGATCCTAGGCCAAGTTGTCCGTAAGTTCCCCAGCTTGAGACAAATTTTGAAAAGTGATATACGTTTGTAAACCATATTTTAAAATGCTTACCCCCAAACAAAAAGTTTTTTATCGGCTACCGCTGCATTATGATATTGTCCTGCTTCTAAAATTGTTATATTCATATTATCCAATGTTGTCACTAACGTAGGTTGCAATGAAAGTAATCGTGACCTTCCGATACCCAATTGCCCTTGTTGATTGGAACCAAAAGCATATAACTGAGAAAAAACCAAATTTTCCACGTTGAATAATTATTTAACAGATAAACCTTACCCCGTTGTTTGTTAAAATTAAAGAATGCTGTCTACCACATTTAACTGCATGAACTTCTATATTTAATTCAGAAAGTAATTCCAGACATTTGACTGCGTGCGGAGGGTCGGGGTAATCTGAAAAAAAAATATACAATATATATATTATATTTGGACGATTTCGGATATTCGCATTTGTATACAGAAAAAATCGAATATTTGGGCCGCATATTTCCTAGTACTATATATTCTGTTCACATAGAACAGACGTAAGCAAAAGCAAATTGAAAAGTGTGAAACTTATACATTTATAACTAAAAAAAAGCGATAAGCTTCAAAACTTAAATATTCGGTTAATGTTCCGTATGTATTTTTTTTTAAATATATTTCCAGAAAAATTTTGGTTAAAAAAGCTTCTCTAAAATTCGCTGAAGCATTTTTCCTTTCTTTGAGAAATCTCTTTGAAAACACTTTTCATGCTTTGCAACACAATGCTATTCAATTGAGCTTTTTTCATTTGTGACAGGTTTATGAAACAAATCATACTTTGAACATCCTGACCAGAAATTTCTGCAAAAAAAAACACTTCCCATTCCTTATATTTATTCCAGTTCAAACGTTTCATTATTTTTACAGTGTACTTGTTCAAGCCAATATCACTTAATGGCCGCGTTCAGACGAGGGTGAAACTGGTTGACTTCACCAAGTTTCCACTCGATTTTACGGGCCAGACGCTATCGGGTGTATGCGGGGAATTCATCTGCTGGCTAGGCCGGGTGAACTTGGTTGAAACCACATACACACATAGAGTTCAATGGTGGGGGTTCACAAAATTTTTCTTGCTACACGCACACATTAACACAGCATGTGTAAATACACTGCAGCGCAAAAGTTGAAAAACACTACGTGAGAACGCAAGCAGAGTTTTTCACCCAGAGTAACTCGGTTGATTTCACCTACGTGAGAACGCGGCCAATGAGAGAATGACGTCGAATGAACTTAGTTGAACAAAAAACAGATGACTCACACTCATGAGAAGTTCGATCAACGTCAATGAGCCTGTTCACATTGCTTGAAATAATCCGCCTAATTCTGACAGAAACTGGCAACATCAGTCCCACTTCCTCACCTTGCCCTAGTGTTGCTAGTTTCTGTCAGTATTAGGCGGACTATTTCAACCAATCTGAACATGGTCAATACGACTAGGAAGCCGGACGAGTCTATACGCGAGGATGCATCTACTACAAGATAGCAGCACAAAGTCCGTCAAGTTATGTCTTATAATATTTCAAATTTAGGCAACAAATTAATTTTTAATAACGAATTTATGAATTCTTTTGATGTAGTTTTTTTTTTTTAAATATGAATCGTTCTTTAAACAATTTGAAGTACCAGCGGAGGATGTATTTTCGGTCTCAAAAGCAGTTCAAAACAAATATTTTTTAAAATTTCAGCACATAGAGGGCAATGTGAGAGCCAAGCTCAATGGGCATTTCATGTTTTTCGTTCCTGTTTATATAAATTGTTACAAGTGGAAGCATGATTTTGATAAGATGAAGTAGCTTGATAAGCTAGAGGGGTCGGATTTACTAATCCTAGGGGATTTATATGTTCGCATGCAAGTAGTTGAAAAATCATGTTAACTAACCGCCCCAATTTATTTGTTTTACCAGACAAAACCGGGAACTTCATAGTCCCTGGTGGGCCAAAAGTCACGCCTGCGTGTAAAAATCGAATAACTTTTTTGTTTATTATTATTTTTTATTTTTATTTTCAGATTTTATTCATCGAACCTTATTACACCAACATGCAAAATTACACGAACGAGCAACGGACCAAAGTGGTAGAATTTTACTTTTCCAATGGGCATTCAATTTTACTGACGCAATGAGCCTATCGAAATTATTTCAACACCAGAAATGCACCTAGCCAAACCGCAATTAATCGTTTAATTGGACGGTTCCGACAACAAGGTTCAGTGTCAGACTTGCCACGAACAGGAAAACCGAGAATAGTGCAGAACCAGGTGAACATTGATCGTGTACGGGACAGTGTTGAAGAAAATCCAGAAACATCAACGCGAAGACGTTCTGGTCAACTGGGGATGTCTAGAATATCACTTCGGCGGATTTTACCTCGGCATTTACACAAGCATCCATATAAGGTCCAATTGGCCCAACAACTTTTACAAAATAAATAATTTTTTTATAATAATAAACAAAAAAGTTATTCAATTTTTACACGCAGGTGTGACTTTTGGCCCACCCTGTACATCTTAAGTCGATCTTCAGGCGAAGCCAAAGTGATTTGTATTTGCATTTTCAGACAGATCACACTGACTTTGCCTGAAAATCGGCTTAAGATGTTTTGCCTGTGACCTTACGGAATTCCTACTACCATTAAATATACATATATTGATCAAGGCTATCATATAAGTTAATGTCAATGGGCCTTACCAATGAACATTTATAAAGTCGAGTTTAGTTAGTTTTGAAACTAGCGAATTTTAGTAGTTGACTTTTATATTATTACCAATGGCAAATTTAGTTTTGACTATAACAAAAAATAAAGTATTTTAGTCTTTCATTAAGTTGTTACTAATGAGTTAGCGACAATTCGTTGTTAAGAGCTATTAAAGTCAACTACTAAAATTCGCTAGTTTCAAAACTAACTAAACTCGACTTTATAAATGTTCATTGGTAAGGCCCAATGTAACTTTTAAAATTTGTTACCTGTGGATTTTTTTGCTTTCTTACCTGTCGATTTTTTTGCTGTGTAGACGCAAGAAACGCCATTTGAGCCCCAAAAATATGCTACACCATCAATTACACATGACGCATGCGAACATCCAGCTGATATAGGTAAAAAAATTCTGGTGTTGATTGCAAACTAAAAAATATATTTTTAAAATTAAGATTGTTAGTTTTGACTTTGAAATCATTTTACTTGATTTTTTTCATAATTGATGTGAAAGTTATTAAGAGCATGGATAACGTTTCCTTGATCTTTCTTTAATGTTTCTAACTGGATGAGAATGGCTAAATATGTTTCAATGTGAAGTTTTGAGAATTCAAACACATCTTTGGTGTGCCTTTCATTATTCTCCTGTAAATTTTCTGACAAACATGTAGACAGTATTGGTCTGTATACAGCAGAAAAAGGATTTAGCTGCCTCTCCAATCGCTCTAAAACGTTTTTTTCGATGCAGCCAATCTTATTTTGTAACATTGTAAAGTAGTCGACCGATACATTGCGAAGATATGTAATACATTCACAAAAAATGTTCTCACTTAAATTATATAACAACAAATTGATCTCCGAGTACCAACCTAGAAAGAAATATTTGAATCATTATTTCAAGATTTTTTTTCATATCTAAATATTTTATTGGACAAAGCATTCATTATCTCAGTCTCTCAGTGATCCTCCGCAATGACAACCCGGCTAATGACAGATTAATCAAATCAAATACGTAAAACTGGTGGTGAACACAGATTCAGTAACCGGATTTCGTGGAGGTCTACTTACTATTGTAACGAACTAAAAGCCATGTTTGACAAGAGGTTTGTAAAAAATGCTATGTAAGTAATGTGTAATTATTTTATTTATTATGAGAGGTTTATATTTATGTTTGAAACATATTTTATGTATGAATGATAAACATAAATAAGGAAAATATATCTTAAGTCTTCACGGGTTATACGGTCTGGATTAAAACTCCAATTATGTATTGAACATTATTTTATTTAATGCCTCGACGTTTCGCCTGCTGGCGCTAGGCTTCTTCAGGAGTGCTAGGATCTATGATGCACAGTTTATAATGATTTAATCTAATTGCACAATTTTTTTCTACTTACATTATTTGTTGTTAAAATTTAAACAATAAAACACTGTTACAAACGTACATAGAAATAAATTAATACGTTGCACAAAATAAATAAATATTGAAATAAAAATCGGAAACATCCGTCCTTGTCAAATTTAAAAAAGATTTTTATTTTATATTAATCAATTTAAACCGTTTTTCCGTTCTAAAAGAGCACAATATGTTTCGTTGATATTCTCTGTGTCTGTTCTCTTATTTACTGAGTTTTTAGTGGTGTATATGTGTAATGCTTCTAGCGTCATTCTTTTATTAAAATTTTTTTCTTTACAAAGAATTTTGGTTTCGTCAAAATTAGGAGCATGATTAAAATTAATACAATGCTCCGACAACGCTGTTTTGTTTGCAGATTTGGATCTGCATCCAAATCTGCAAACAAAACAGCGTTGTCGGAGCATTGTATTAATTTTAATCATGCTCCTAATTTTGACGAAACCAAAATTCTTTGTAAAGAAAAAAATTTTAATAAAAGAATGACGCTAGAAGCATTACACATATACACCACTAAAAACTCAGTAAATAAGAGAACAGACACAGAGAATATCAACGAAACATATTGTGCTCTTTTAGAACGGAAAAACGGTTTAAATTGACTAATATAAAATAAAAATCTTTTTTAAATTTGACAAGGACGGATGTTTCCGATTTTTATTTCAATATTTATTTATTTTGTGCAACGTATTAATTTATTTCTATGTACGTTTGTAACAGTGTTTTATTGTTTAAATTTTAACAACAAATAATGTAAGTAGAAAAAAATTGTGCAATTAGATTAAATCATTATAAACTGTGCATCATAGATCCTAGCACTCCTGAAGAAGCCTAGCGCCAGCAGGCGAAACGTCGAGGCATTAAATAAAATAATGTTCAATACATAATTGGAGTTTTAATCCAGACCGTATAACCCGTGAAGACTTAAGATAGTAGAATAACAACGGTCGAGAATATAAGATAATCATAAGGAATATATATATATATACAGTAGAATCCCAATAATTCGTATTTCAAGGGACCAGCAAATTCATACGAATTAGCGGGATATACGAATTATCGAGGTACGAATTATCGGGATTCTACTGTATTTCGATGCCATCAAGAAGTGGACCTTCTTTCAAACGCGTAAGATTCTGACTTGCTGCTAATAACATTGAATACAGGTGAATAATAAAAATATATTAGAGACTAAAAAATATTGGGAACTCAAATTTCTACTAAAAACATTCATAATGGTGTCAAAGTTGCACTTCCGTTAGCAATTAACCGCGAATCTTAGAAGACACATTGAATTCCTGAATTCAAATGCAACTCATAACCAATTTACCAGTGTTCAGAAATATTTCCAAGTAACCAAAAATAATTACATACCGGTTATAGATTGAAATATATATGGGGTTATAAATTGATTGCTGCGTCATCACAGCAGCTTCGCTGCGCCATTAATGCAAGCGTTTTTATACCCGTATGGTGAAACCAAAGGGTATATTAACTTTGCCTTACCGTTTGTAACGCCAAGATCCCGTCATCACACATAAAAATGAATTACACCAGTGTGTTTAGAATGATAAAAATAATTAATTTCTGCATGTCCGTCCGTCTGTCTGTCTGTGGCGCGGATTGCGGGCGCACGGATTGAGCTAGAGACTTGAAATTTTGCGCAGATCCGTTTTTCGTAAAATGCGAGGCTAAGTTCGTTAATGGGCAAAAATGGACCATTAGGGGGGGTACCCCCCATACGAACGAAAACGGTTTTTGTGAATATCTCGAAAACGGAGTATCTTATCAAAAAAGTGCAAGAACAAAAGTTATTTAGGATATGATTCTACATAAAACTCCCATACATCAAAATCCGATTGGAATAAATTTTAAAAAATCTTATTGGAAAGTTTGACTTCAAAGTGGAATTTTGGTACAACTGTTCGAATTTTGATACGAATATCACCATACGGGTTTTCAATAATTGCCAGATTGGCAATTATAGCTTTTGTTATGTTTCTCAGTTTTTTGTGATTATTGTTACAAAATAACTGTTGCCTAACCGTTACCGCAGAAACTTTTTTGTGACGGAGTGTGATAACTTGAATAGCAAGTACACATCAGAAAACGCTGTAAGTATAAATTAATTGATCTAAAGTTGACTATTTATACTTCAATAGCACTGTTTTGCAAGTGAATTACATGAGCTCATTTATAATTGAAACAACGAAAGCAACAAACGTCACAAAGTAACAGATTTTCAACGGTTTGCGACCGATTACAAGATACCGTAAAATAAACTCGTTTGCAACAACTACTTTGCGTCGCAAATGATTGCTTGGGGTATGAATTTTCCTAAATCGAAAAGTATTTTTTTATGATTTTCATATTCTCATGTCCCTATTCTGAGGTGTTCCGATTGCAGACGCTGTTGTCTATCAAAAATACAAGAGAGGGATCAGAGGAGGTCCCGATTACAAAATGTCCCCATTAGGATGTTTTACTATTTTTTAAATTGATAACTTACCGAATTTCTGACTAGAAACTGCAACCATTCCCATAAAAACGTCTATGTGTGCCCCTCGCGCCATCGCTAATAAAAGAGCTGCCGAAAATAATCCACTTTGACATAGAACTATGCTCGTCATATTTGTATGATATTTGGTGTTTGTCATTAAGAAATTCCTGTTTAGAAACATGAAAAATATATGTATTTAAAATATTTTCAAAATATATGTAACTTACCAAAGTGGAATATAATTTTGCTCTCGAACTGCCCGTTCTGATAAAGTAATAACTAATAAATTCGATAAGTGGAATTGCGACGAGGCAGACATTTGAAGGGATCCTGTCGTGTCATCAAGCCCGTAAGCGTAATCACTGCATAACTTGCTTTCGATAATAACCGATTTATCGTCTTTTTCTATTTTCTTTACGATGTTTGACAAATTCTCAGCATGGCGAAATTTTTGGTCATGAAGTAAAAATTGTATACAAAATCTACTTGGATATTTACTTTTCAAAATGTATAGCATTTTAAGCGCCATCGCGCATAAGTGCATTAAGGCGTAATTCTCACCGTACATAGCCAATTTCAAGGCTGTGCGAACTGGTGGAATTCTGCCTACATTATATGTTAATAGTGCTTGAGTGACTTTTTTCTTTCGTAGTAAGCAATCCCCAGCAAATTCAATACATTGTGTAAAAGAAAGATCAAATGTACGGCAAAAATCTTCACAAATGTTCCATGAACCTGCTATTGCTGCATTCAAGAAAATCATTGAAGGCTTCTGACTAATAATAAAAAGATACGAATTTTATTTTAAAACTTCATGTTGAATATCATAAAAATTACCAAAAATCGATAAAGTAACAATTTTTATTAGTTACAACAATACAGGGATCATAGTTGAAATCCGGAAATTTCTCCACCATAATCTGAGAATCATTTTGAATACCAAATTCATTTTTCTCAAGTTTTTTATACAAACGAATATACGAAGTGGTTGATTTTATATCACTTGTATTAAGCGTATCAGAACTTTCCTCTTTGTTTATTTGCCGATTCTCTTTAGTGGGGAAAATTCCCATTCGATGTATGTTAATGATTTTTTCATCCGGAAATTTAAATAGTCTCAAAAGCGACTTTTTATTGAAATCCTAAATGAATAAAATAATAAAGTAATTTAAAAAAAAATACATGTTTCTTACAATTTCTTCTCCATTCTTCATAGATCCCATAGCACTACTTATGATCCCTATGGAGTTTATTGTACTTTTGACTTCCACATCTTTGTCAATTGTATCTGCTTCCACGTGTTGAATTGTATATAGAATATTTGAAGTAATGAGTACATCTTGACAATTTCTAGGTATTTTATATAGGAATAATGGGATGAGACTTATATCCATGCTATGTACAGATAACGTATCCGAATATATGTGCAAGGCACTGAGAAGAAATCTATTTCTTAAATTTTGTACGGCAAAATAAGTTCCAGTATTTTGTGCTGTTAATATTTCCGGTGTAGTTGATGGTGATTCGAGTATTGCAAATGAATTTGACGAGTTTACTGAATACATAAATACATTAAAAAAAATTCTATCTTAATATAGATGCTGATTACCATTATCTGACTTTGATTTATTGTCTGCTAGCTTCATTCGCAACGCTGAGAATTTCTTGCTACTTAAATCTTTTAATGACGCAAATTTTGCTTTAGCTGTGGGTAATATACCGCTTCTTAATTCAGTATTTAAATCGTCATTCGTCTGAATTAAAAATGTTTTTCCTTCAGGATCAACTTTCAAAGGCTGTCCAAAAGGTAAAACTGATGAGCTTGTTGCTACAATATGTGATTCGTTTGTTTTAGGAGGTGTTATAATTTCCCAATCATCGATACCGCTATCTGAAAATTCATTTGATTTTCTAACTATATCTCCAGGAAAAGTGTACCGTACTGATTTCTGTTCAAGCAAAAGTTTCCATTGCTCTTTGCTCGATGAATTGATCTGCAAAATTGAATGAGTTTTTTTTAAATTTTCCATTATAGTGAAAACTCTCTTTGCCGACATCTCCCATAGGCGGGCAATTTCCTCAACACGTTCGCGGACGTAAACGATATACCATTCATTTTCAAAATTAAAAATTTACTATTACATTTTTATATCAAATGTACTACAATCTACATCCGTTACAATTAAGTTTGATTCCGAAACCAGAAATTTGGTTTTTTCCTTTAAATTCCTGATGGTAATCGTTGAAATTTCAAAATTTATGAGGTTTTATCAAGAATAATAGATTATTTTCACTGTATTTCGACCAACTGGAGAACCTATGAAAGTTCTGTACCCGAAAATAAGACTGCATGTACAGTAGTGAATCGCTTGAAATATTAAACACACAATTTTTTGTGATTCTTTGCCAGATATTCCCATAGATAGAATTGAAAAAGCATACAATCTTTCAATCACTTGGGCGGAATAAAATCAGGTTGATTATGGTGACTGCGTGTATAATGGAAAGTTAGGGAAAGCAGCAATGATGTATGCTTGATAACAAGTTGTCCAAAAGAAAGTTACTCAATATTTTTGTCCAAAATAAAGAATGAATTAAAATCTGTTTTTTTGCAATTTTAAATTTATTACAGTGCATCCACACTGAACCTTGAAATAGTGACCGAACGCAATATCCTGGTTTTTTGAGAATTCACTATACCGAATTCTTACTATATTTGCGAAATAAAAGACTGATATATAGAAAAATTTGGTGGAAGGGTGTTTTACTTTATTCGCCAAAAATATGTCTCCCGTAAATTGGTATTTAAAAGCATTTACAACTAAAAAACTGGTAAAGCCATTTAAAAGAACAAAATACAGTGTGACCTCGGTAATCGAAACTATAGCAATAACCGAGTCGGTTACGATAATCGAGTCACAACATTATCTGTCAAAAAGGGGAACAAAAGTTGTTAAACAATATATCAGCTTTGTTTTTTATTGGCAGAGACTTGTTTTGTAACAGACATCTCTTTAATAAATAAAAGCAAGGAACAGAGAATAAAGTTAATAAAAGATTTCCAGTAACTATGTTTATCTTTTTTTTTTTTGTTCGAATCAGTACAAAATTGAGTTAATCGAGTAATTGGAAATTGCGTTTATTGAGTCAACAGTGAATAATATTAGATGTTGCGTTAACCGAGGAGTTAAGTTTCATAAGGGTTGTATTTACCGAGATCACACTGTAGTTCAAAAACACATTTGTGTAAACACTTTTGTGGGGGATTTTTCGTATTTAACTCTTATTGTGTGAAGAATTTTTTTTAACCGTTTGGACTGAAATTTTACAGGTTTTTAGAAGAACATTTAAACTAAATAAATTACATTCCCCTTACCGGACAAAAATCTTGATCCAGTGACTGCCCGCTTATGGGAGCTTTCCCTGCATTATAACTGTTTTTGAATGGCTTACCAAAAGAGTAACATTTTCGTGATTGTTGTCTTGACACATGACGAGCTTTGCCACACTACCATTCTCAATAGATACCGCTGAAATGAATGGACAGTTCGGCGTCAAACCAACGAAACATAATGAACCATCAGAATAACCAATAATCGCACGATGGCGGAGATCTAGATCTAGGCGCAGTGTTGTCCACCAAACTGTACTAGTGGGATAAGGACATGTTGATGAGCTGCAGAAAGACTCAGAACTTTCATTCGAACTGTTTCTCTTCGTGTCATTGAAAAACCCGTCCTCTGTGCATTCTTTCTGATCCAGTTCTGTTAGATTGAATTTGTATCCATCTTTCACGGATGCTTGTTGGTCGACTATATCATCCAGTTGACTAATTGAAACAAGCGTAGGGATATTTTCACTGTTTGGGCAATTTTTCGAATTCGGGCATTCATGAGGCCCAGCAAATGGGATAACAAAAGATGTAATCTCTGTAGAGCTAAAGATATCAGGGGGCATTTGGCTATCGTCAACAATTTTTAGCGCTGGTATTATATGCAGAGTGTTGTCGAAACCTAAAAATAGATTTACGTTGGAAAATTAAAAATACTAAGGTATCGTCATATAATTTACATAAGACTAAAAGCCAACTGCCCGAAGGGTCAAAACAAATATCGTGGATAACACGATTTGACTTTTTAAACCACGAAATATGTTTTGCGGAGTCCACTCCCAAACATCCATTTAAGTATCTCAGCAAAATTTCGTTATCCTCTGATATTAAACACAAAATTTGTTTTGAAGAGTCATTCTCAGATATAGCAGACAGTTTACAGTTGAAGTTCTTTATTAAAGTATTTAAACTAAATATGTCCACATCCCCCAATGAATTCATTTTTGTTTTGAAACCGAATTGAGAAGCCGTAGTCCGAAAAACTGAAAGCTGAATTCACGGTCTGATCTATTCACTGTTTTGTCTTAAATTTAATACTGTATTTACTTCTCTTGCTTACTCTAACTGTTTGTATATCGTCTATCTAATATCTGACTAAAATCTGACATCCAGGCCGATGGTATAATACAGTGGTACGCAAGGTTGAAGTCATCTTCTGCCATATAGCAAAATTCTGACGTCACTCTTTACCAACCGAGTTTAATTTCTAGCAATCAAATAAGTTTACAAGTGTATTTCTTTTAATTGCGCTCGATTTATGATTTAAACAGAAACAAATTATAATATTTGAAAGATTTGGTATTAGAAATAATAAAAATATGAATCAAATAACGTAGCTATTGATAAAAGGAGGGTTTTCTTTGGGTTGAAAACGTAAATATTGAAAAAATATGCAAACAGAAATTCAAGGGAAAATTCTCGAACTGTGCCTCCTCAATTATATTACTCGAGACGATTAGACATTTAAGTAAATGTTATTTGATGCCCCTTTTAACAAATGGTCACTTGAACATACTAATTCCCAAATAACTCACTGGAAATAAACCGATCTTAAAATAAAAAGGGGAAAAAAATTAATTGGTTTCAATGTATTTTTCCCTACCAGAGCTTAAAATGTGTAAAATTTTAACCAGAAGTAGGTAGGAAAAACATTAAACGGGACCACAGTTAACCCATTGTTATAAACGGACATGGAATCAGTCTAGTAAACAAAGAAATAATAAAACTTTAATGTAAATTATTTTCATTCGTCTATTTTTGAAAATTTCCTGTATTCCATAACAATAATTATAGTTTATTCACGGAAAATTGTTTAAGAAAATTCCCTTGGTACGCATTCACGGCATAGAGACAAACAAGGTATGCTGTAAACTCAAATCTGACATTTCGTTGCTACGTCACTTGTGCCGATTAGTTCGTCAAGTGCAGAAGGAATTTTGTATTCTGGGTGGTTTTTTGAAGTGAAAACTTCTTTAGCGGCGTTGTGAGTGATTTCAAACTCGATGAAACGACAGTAAAAAGAGATAGGATATTTTAGCCTACGAGAAAATGAGATAGAATACAGATGGGTGCCAGTCAATTTATCGTAAACAAGATTGATGGGAAGCGGGAAGGGGTAGGGGAAGAGGGCGGGGTACGGGAAGGGGAGAAGGGAGAAGTGTTAGGAGGGAGGAAGTGGAGAGAGGAGGCGATAAATTATGTTTCGTCATAAATTGCAATATATACATATGTACTCGTATATAAATAAAAATGGATGTTTTATTGTTTGTCTGCCTGCCTGAGATTACAAAACTCAAAAACTACTAGACCGATTTTTATGCGGTTTTTTGCAAAATAATCTGTGTTGCCAGGAGCAGGTTTTTAGCTATGTAGATTTTCAAAATTCGAAACGGAAGGTCCTGTAAGGATAATGAAAATATCCTTTTTCCCATTTTTCCCCGGAAAAATTTGCATTTTAGAGTTTTTGGGGTCGCTGATCACGAATCCGGTATTAGATTTTCAAAATTCGAAACGGAAGGTCCTGTAAGGATAATGAAAATATCCTTTTTCCCATTTTTCCCCGGAAAAATTTGCACTATAGGGTTTTTGGGGTCACTGATCATGAATCCGATATTAGATTTTCAAAATTCGAAACGGAAGGTCCTGTAAGGATAATGAAAATATCCTTTTTCCCATTTTTCCCCGGAAAAATTTGCACTATAGGGTTTTTGGGGTCACTGATCACGAATCCGATATTAGATTTTCAAAATTCGAAACGGAAGGTCCTGTAAGGATAATGAAAATATCCTTTTTCCCATTTTTCTCCGGAAAAATTGGCACTACGGGGTTTTTGGGGTCGCGGATCACGAATCCGGTATTAGATTTTCAAAATTCGAAACGAAAGGTCCTGTAAGGATAAATATCCTTTTTCCCATTTTTCCCCGGAAAAATTTGCATTTTAGGGTTTTTGGGGTCGCTGATCACGAATCCGGTATTAGATTTTCAATAAAAATATAATATTACTTTTGAACCTGGTACCAATATTATAATAAATAAACGCTATAACTATCCCACCCCTGATACCGCATTCGTCTCATTCTCTCGCTGTTTAGTTTTCCTAAGGTTTCACTTCTACCGCGTGTGCACTGCACACACATGTTTTTTTAAATTTGTGCGATCTAAATAAGATATTTGTAAATTAGTGGACTGATTGCATTAAATAGTGATCAATAAACATAAAAATTAATTAAAAAAAGTCGGCACAAATGACGTCACACCTGACTATCAAAAGTTTACAGCATACCTTGTTTGTCTGTATGCCGTGGTACGCATTGACCTCACGTACATTTGACAGCTGAGATCGAGCATACCTCTGTTTCTTTACTACTGGCAGGGAATATTTTGCTGCAGATTCATTTCTAATCCCAAATATGAGCAGCAACGCTGGACAGCCACGTTGACAGCTGGTTTTTGTTGGTTATGTATACAAGTGATTGACAACAAAGTTTAATTTTGGAAACGAATTTTGTGTTTAAAAGTAAGTTTCAGAATATGGTAAAGATTGTTATTTATTTAATGAACATTTAATTTAGATAATCATGGAAGAAAGGTTATTTTAACAATTCAGAAACGTCAATTATTACTGTTGCTGTTGCTGCTTCATTGTAATTCATCCGACAGCATTTCTCTTTTTTCCGTCGATGTTGCTGTTGTTGTTGGCGTTGATGCTGCATTGTAAATCAGCCTTCAAATGTACGTGAGGTCAATCAGCACCGGCACTCTACAAAAAAATCTTCATGTAGAGTACGTCGCCGCTATAGTTCACATTAGGCGTTTTTC
Source organism: Chrysopilus asiliformis (assembly GCA_964034945.1). Lineage (NCBI taxonomy): Eukaryota > Metazoa > Arthropoda > Insecta > Diptera > Rhagionidae > Chrysopilus > Chrysopilus asiliformis. The sequence goes on from OZ035961.1 coordinate 47,654,875, forward strand.
AATTGGAAATCTTACCACTAGCAAGTAAGTTCCCAATGGAACACGTAACATGTCACGTCCAACCATTTTTACAGTTAAGTTTGTCAAAGTATTGATATAAGTATCAAATAACTTAAACTACTATAGCGATATTGAGCTAAAATCCTTTCGTTATGTTTCCCTTGGTAGGTGTCGCTCGTGTAGTTATCGAACAAACTTAATGAAAGTAGCGATATCTAAGGTGTTGCGTTTTTTTAATATGAAGGGAACAAAATATTAGCTAAATTTTGAATACACCCTAATCGTATTTATAAATCATAGCTTAATCTCTACCGAAATCTCCATGAGTTCCGCTTAGAATATGTAAAATGCACACTTTATAACACAATCTATTAGCACTTATAAAGGATTATCTATTAGCACTTATAAAGGATCTTTCAATTCTGACGACGCATTTTTGTAATTTATTAAAAAGACTTGTATGAAAGATATTGAGCTCATTTAGGATTTAATATGAAAGCCATTAATTATAGAATATAACATTATTAAAATGTCCTCCATGGAAGCGTCAGTAGGAGTGTATGCGTTGAACGCGTCTTGTTGAAATCACATATTCTCCAAATTATTTTATTCCAATTAATTGCGGCGTTGTTCGAAAACAAACACGACCCAATTACACCTCAATTTTGGCGGATGTATTGACATTTCTTGAATTGCTTCGGGAGCTTTTTTTGACCAAATGCGACAACCTTGCTTCGAATCTTTCTACAAGACGTTCAATTGTTCGTTTAGTTGGACGGTTATGACTGAAAAATGGAGTTAGCGAACGTAAAGTCGTCACAACCGAACGAGAACTTCGATAAAAAAAATTGAATTATTTGTAAGCGTGTACTGTTCCATGATTAAATGGCATACATATCAAATATTATCAAATATTGGCGAGATTTGTTGACGCGTTTAGGAGAAACTCTATTGGCAAAACGCGTCATCACAATTGAAAGATCCCTTATCTACACTAGCACTATAGACTAACTTCTTACAAGACGTATTCTAGTCGTTCCGATAGTTTTGGATTCAAAATTCAGAATGTCTGACTGTTTTGAAAGTGGTACTATATATATGCGCTCTGAGTACTCAAGAAAATCAGCGAACTTTCTAGACGATAGTCGGGGTTACCAGGAGATGCTCTTCGCCATTTGTCTGGAAGGTTCTAGTCGGTCTCCGTTTTTCTCGAATCTTCGTGTGTTCCCAGCTCAACTGATAACGTAGATTGCCACTTTGACGGAAATCGTGTTTTTTGACCGATGCCGCCGTTTTACGGCTCTCTCTTCGATAAATGCTAGTCTCTAGCATCGTCAGTGTATCGTCACCGTCTGTCAAGATGAACGACCTTGAGCTTTCCTAATGTAACTTGCTGAATTATAATTTATGCGGGTTACGACTCTATAGGTTCTCTCCCAATGTTCTTGTAGCTTTGGGTTCTTTCGTGTTTCGTTGAGAACGAAGGTGTCATATCTTGTCTTTATCCTGTCACTTGCTGGTCTGATTTGGTTGCTTTTGATGTAGTCGCTACCGAAAGTTGTTCATGTATTCAACAGTTGTTCATGTATTCAGCAAGGTACTGAAAGCACAAGACATCAAAACAATCCAAATACCACCCACAAAAATCAAAGGATACCTTAGATCTCCCAAAGATCGTATTCCCTTAGAAAATTGCGGTGTATATGAGGCATCTTGCAGTTGAGGCAGTTTCTACATAGGACAAACTAAACGGAACATTTCGGTGCGGTTGCGGGAACACCTCTCAGCCAAAAACAACAAGAAGGAGTCATCGGCTATTGCTGAACATACCATGGATAATAGTCAAAATCACTGGATACGTTTTGACCAAACACGTATCGTGGCCACAAAAAAACGATATTATCCACGTTTAGTTCGAGAAGCAACAGAAATTAAACGCATGCCTACGCTTAATAGAGAAGACAGCATAAAATTATCCGTAACTTGGAATCCTGTGTTGAAATTGCTGCGACCGTTAAAGTCCATCGATAAACCGGACGACACAATCAGTACAGTTTGCCAACAAACGGTCAACAGGCACCGTTATAACTTGAGAAGCCGTCCAATGTTTTAAGCAAACCTTGAACCAGTGCTCGAGCGACCATGGTTAGCACAGGCTCTAACCGGAACGTCTCGGCAAATAAAAAGTAAGTACGTTTTACTTTCTTTTTTATATTCACGTGGTTAAACCGAAAGTCCTTTGTCGTGGCATTAAGCAATCGCGAAAGCCTTAAATCATTTATATTCAACAGTAGTTATGTCGCAAGGCAATCGTATTTCTCTTTCGAAAAGTACTTGCGATGGAGTTTGGGCTGTGGAGCCATCCTTCGCTGTGCGATATGCTATAAGAAAAAGTGGTATCTGTTCAGCCCCAATCTCATTGGCGTTCTTCAACTATTTTCGATAGGCCTCGATTAGGTGTTCGGTTAAACCTCTCAACCATACCATCTGATTAAATTTCAAAAGAATGGAGTTCACACGGGACTCCATACCAACTGACCCAACCCGATACCAGCATTTCGGCGCCTATTGATTTGATATGCCGTAAGCTTTCGGCCACTTCCAGCAATGTCCACAGCCAACCCTTCGAATGATACTCCTACGTTATATTGTCTCATATTGACCCTTGGTTTAGTTCGTGGACCGTTACTGGCGGCAAACATTTCAACATCTTCAACATTTCCGTGTTAGAATATTTCTTGCACTTTGGCCAAAGTTTTATTTTTACCCAGATGACTTCCTGAAGTTCCATCATAGGTTTCTTCTAGTATTTCCAATATCTTAAATTTTGGTATAAAAATCTGCATCCAGGAAGATTCTCCATCCCGAGTCGTCTACTTGCGTTTCAAAACCCCTGACTCCATGACCAGGCTGTCCCACTGTGCTCAGTAGCTTTTAAGAATGTCGTTTTTGTCCGAGATTGTGGGCCATGTTGGCCTCGTTCCTTGTTCTTTCCACGAAATCAAGGGGGGCAGTTCTGGATCGTTCCACCCTTCTTTGGGCTGCAGCAGAATGATTTAAAGCAAGGCTTCCTCCTTACTTTCTTTTTGGATGCAATGCTTGCACTCTGGCTTGCATGGTCGGCGAGATAATGAGTTTGTACCAATGCGGTTCCGTCCTTTTCGGTTCTTTAATGACCTCGAAGTTGCAGCTTTGTAGACACTCCAGCCATCTGGCCACTTATCCTTAAAATTTAACAACGATCTGCAGGACAAATTGCTGTCCATAAAGGTACTTTTGGAGGTGCTTTGTTGCCTGGATTACCGCAAACAATTCCTTTTTTTAACACAGTAGTTGCATTCCAGCTTTCTCTTGTGAAAGAATAGCACCCACATCTGAATTACTGGCATCCTTGTCCAGGATAAGACGCTTTCCAGGTACTGGGTATGACAGGATTAGTGCTGAGCATAACTGGTTTTTCAGCATCTGAAAGGAACTCTCACAGCGATAGATTTCCTTTTTCGGTTAGCTCATAAAGACATTATGCGATATCAGCAAAGCCCTTCACAAAGCGGCGATAGTACGTTGCTAATCCCAAAAAGCTTTTCAATTCTAACTTATCTTTTGGCTGTGGTCGGCTTCCAACGGATTCCGTATTTTCTGGGTCGGTTGAAAGTCCCTCAGCAGACACGGCATGGGCCAAATACTTCACTTTAGTTTGAAAAGTTGAGCACATTTTCGGATTCAATTTCAAAGTAGTACCTCTTAATCGTTGGAGCACTTGTTATTAGGGATGCCAACGATACCTCGATGTTTGCAAAACTTGGAGACAATAAAACTTGCTATACATTTATGTCTTTTACTAGAACTCCGTTATGAAGATATGCCGGTATTTCACCAAAAATTAGTTTTTTGTGAATATCTCGAAAACTAACGGGTTTTTGGTGGTTCAACGTAACAATTAAAACCGTGTTAATTCTACCTGAGTGCACTCCACCCACAGTAGAGCATCTGCCAGGTGGCTAAATTATTTATTAAATTTAACTTTTTCAAAACATCGCAAAAACATCCAGGTATCGATGTTTTCAGAACGATGTTTTCTGACATCGATGTCGCCCTAAAAAAAACATCGATTTTCGATATATCGAGGTTTTATGAACGATGTTGCATCCCTACTTGTTATAGATTATTTAAGTGTTCGTCAAAACTTCGCCCCAAGATGATTATATCATCCAAATATACAAGGCAAGATTCCCAATCCAACCCCTTTAGGACATATCAACATCTCGCGTATTGCAGAGACCGAAAGGCATGACTCTGAATTGCCACAGACTCTTGTCTGCAGAAAATGCCGTCCTTTCTTTGTTGGTATTATGAATTCCTACCTGCCAGTATCTACTCTTAAGGTCGAGTGTACTAAACCATTTGGACCTAGCCAAAGTTTATATTTTTGGTAATGGATAACTATCCTTCTTTGTCACGTTGTTCAGTTGACGAAAGTCTACGCAAAATCTGGTGCTGCCATCCTTCTTCTTTACTAGAACCACAGGAGATGACCAAGGACTCTTTGATTCTTCAATAACGTTTCTATACTTCATATTTTTGATCAGGTGGTGAATTTCATTTTGCTTCGCCAACGGCAGACGTCTAAGGACTTGTCGACTCGGCTGGGCATCGCCGGTGTCTACACGATGTTGTACCAAAATTGTGCTAGCCTTTTACAGTTCGTTGGCACAAAGTGTCCTTGAATTTTAGAAGAATCTGCTCGGCGGGTTCTCGTTCATCACTGTCTGGAATACAAGTCTAGGACAACGTTCATCTCCGTTTATTGTGTCGAATACTATGTTTTCTAGTCTTCTGGCCCAATTGATGGATCAGTGTGATACCTTGACTGGTACCCAGTTCCATTGCTTGTTTTGACATTCATGCACGTATCGGGACTGATTTATTATCTGTCAACTTCACCAAGGATCTGGTTACCAACATTTTGTCTTGTCTGTTGGTTTCTATCAAATAATCTTCTGCTCCCCAAGATCACCGTCGAGTCGTCTCAATATGAGTTCTTCTGAACAGGGTGGAACGGAAGTACCCTCTACTACGATGACTCATACATTGGGCTTACATTCATCGTCATTTGCAATTGATATTTGAATTTGTTCCACAAAATTTCAAATCGAAACGGGAGGTCCTGCAAGGATAACATAAATATCCTTTCCCATTTTTTCACGGAAAAACTTGTATTATGGGATTTCGGGGTCTTGGATCACGAATCTGGCGTTGGAATTTATAAATTCGAAGCCAAAAGTGTTGGAGCGATTATATTTTTCCCCAAAAGCTATTTATCGAGTACATTTTCCCTTTTGCATCAATTGGTAAAATATCAAATTTGGAGAATCGGGTCCAAGGCCATGAGTTCGCTGTAAAGCTGGTAATAAAAATATAGGCGTTTAAAGTGGCAGTTTGCTATGTTTTTTGTCAGTTTAAACTCATGTTTGACAAAACCTGTGTTTAAAAATGACTATGAATACGCATCATAATCTTTAAGTGAAATATCAGAATATTTTTTAAAATGTTTTTTTTTAAATATTGAAACGGCCGCATCGTTAGAAAACACAATTTCCAGCGAAGCGGCAACCCGAGTCATCAGGTTAGCCAACATTAAAACAATATTCAAGAAAAATGGAGATCCACTAAAAAGTGTCTGACACATGGCACAGATTCTAGGCCATGGACATCCTCTGAAAGGATCCAAAGTCAACTAGTATTCATTCTGAATTTCGAATCCATAGTATTCGATTCAACTAGAGTATCTTAATGAGATTCCGTGATAGTGTAGAGATAAGTGCTAATAGAACATAGAGATTTTGTATTGTAAAGGGTTATAAATTGTGAAAATAGCGCACTTAGAATTTAAGTTGAGATTGTTTTAAAAACTGAAATATAACATTTCAAAGAACAGCCCCCTTGGTTCTATCCGAAATGTAAATACTTTCTTGGATAGTACCTTCAAATTTCAGTTATTGCACGTTGGGGGGCGTTTTCAGTGTGCAAACATTCCTTTCCCTATGAAACACCCTATCCCACTTCCCAAAAAACATGCTTTTGTATTAAGCTATATTTCTTATATACATTTCAAGAATTTCCATGCAGGTGCTCAAGCGGTAATATCAGCTGTGCGTCAAAGGTTTTAGGTAGCAAATATCCGAGACATCGCCAGACAAAATTGCCCTCATTGCGTCCGATATCGGTTTAAACTTCTTCAGCAAATATTGCGAAATTTACCGATTGATCGAGTACAACCTGGATGTAAAGAGATTTTTTGCTAGACGAGGTATGTCAGCGCGACTGTTTTGTTATAATGCCACAAACTTCGTAGGCGCTAGGAATGAGTTTTCATAGCTTCGACATACTTCGCTTTTGTGCTGAGGACTATATTGAGTTCCGATTTAATCCACCAATGACGCGGAGGGATTTGGAAAGCTGCCGTAAAAAGTGCTAAGTCCCTTCTCATCAAAGTCTTTGGAAATATTAAGCTAACTTTCGAAGAATTAGCTACAGCCTTAGCGCAATTCGGGGCGATATTAAATTCGCAACCGATTACGTCACTTTCTACTGAATTCAATGATCAGATTGGTCTCGCTTCTGGCCACTTTTTGTCCAAAGTTGTCAACCCATAACATCTCAGCGTTAAAAAAGTGGAACCGAATCAGAGTATTACAGCAGCCATTTTTAACAACGGTGGTCAAAAGACCATCATCTCGATCTTCACAATCGGTATAAAAAATAGTTTTGACTATTAGTCGCACGATTCATCGCCCGATTCATAAAATCGTATATTTATTTGATTCAAAACGATTTGATTCTAAACAATTGGACCGTAACCGTTCAAAGATTCAAAATTTGAAATAATTCATTCTTATTTAAAAAAATATAAAAAAAATGTACTTAACTGTAACAGCTTTGCTTGAATTTTAACTGTAACAGCTTTGCTTAAATTTTATTGAAGTCAGTCGCCGCCGATTTATAGAACAATAAATATTTTTGGAAATTTATTTATCGTCGTTTTATTCTATAACTAGTTTAAAAGTCGTATCAAAAACCATAAAAACGCTTTTGATATTTCAAGTCTAAATATCTCAAAACGATTCTACTATCTTTGCCAATAAAAAGTTTTTTTTTGCTGAGCAGTATAATCAAATTGAATAAACTTTTATAAAATGTTCAGAAAAAATCATTTTGATATAATTTGTAATTAAAAACAAAAATACAATGAATATTTTACTTTGCATATGAAGACGAAAATAAAGGCATGTCCTATCACCCATCAACAAAATTGCAAACTAATTATTACAGGCGTTTTAGATGCACCACAATCTTATCCTCATATTGTTACATAAAAGAATATTCTGCAGACACGAACACTTCAGTCAATTGCATTTAAACAATGAAAAATGGAATATATCATAACGAATCCGAAAAGCTGTTTAACTAAAGCTAGCATCAGACGAGCACACAAAACCTTAACACGTGTAATGACTGACGTAATTTTGACGTCACAAAATTGTAACACCAGTTAACACCGTCTGATAACTTAAATTGTGACAGAATTTTTGTTTACACACTGTGTGATAATCTGTGTTACGACAATTTTTTTGACGTGTGTTAAACGAATTTTGCCTCCGTCTGATAACCCTGTGTAAAACGTGGTATGTGTTTTGACACTTTTCGGTCTGTGTTAAGACTGTGGGAAAATGTCCCAATGTGTAAACTGGCATGAATTCGTGCCATTTCACACGCACTGTGTTATAGCAAATATCTTAAAAACGGTGCATCTTATCAAAAAAGTGCAAGAACAAAAGTTGTTTAGGATATGATTCTACATAAAACTCCCATACATCAAAATCCGATTCGGAGAATTTTTAAAAAATCTTATTGAAAAGTTTGACTTCAAAGTGGAATTTTGATACAAGTGTTCGCTGTTCGATTAAACTTCAAATAATGCCATATCACCAAACGGGTTTTCAATTATAACTTTTGTTATGTTTATATCTGCGACTTCACCAATTGTTAAGCTCGATCCAGACTACACGATGTACGGGGTACGAGATACGAGGTTTTTGGTTTCCTCGTACATGGAACTGCATCCACACTGCACAGGGTTTTGCTCATTCGTGTACGCGGTTACCACGTACGAGGATAATCAAACAGCTTCTGATTTTACTCACTAGGTGAAACCATGTGCAAATTTCCCATCCAAACACTCGATGTTCGGGGTACGTGCCAACCTCGTACCCCGTACATCGTGTAGTCTGGATCGAGCTTTAGCAAATTATCGAATTGACCGACCTACATCCGTAAGAAATTCCGATACAATTCGGGTTCTTCAGAGCGCAATTCCACCATCAATTTGGCAAAGAAACCCTCCTTCTCGCGACGCGACACCCAATCCTTTGTCCAACAACTGCGCTTTCGAGCCATTGACTCGTCGTCGTCGTCGTCGTCACTGCTTTCCAAAATATAGGCTGCCAAAACCGCCATATCCATCATCTCCTCATATTTCCTTTTTGACATTTTGATTTAATTTTATTTTTCTTCACAAATTGAAAATACCGCACAATTGCTTGTCAAAATTGCTTGAGAAAAATACACAAAATGTCAGAGAGCTATCACACCGTCTGATAGCAAATCAGTGTGTCAGACGATTTCGACTGCTGTCACACGTTTTCCATCATCACACCTTTTGAGACGTTTCACTCCGTCTGATAACTACTCAATCTGCGTAACACAGTGTGTAATTGTGTGACAAAATTTCGTGGGAAGACTAGCGACGTTAACACGTTTTGGGACAAAAATCCGATTGTGTGGAAAAAAATTTCACACCGTCTGATAACAACACATTTTAAGTGTAAGGACGTGTCGTGTCAGATGTGTTTGAAATGTGTTTTGAGTTTTTTTCGTGACGTCAGTCATCACACGTGTTAAGGTTTTGTGTGCTCGTCTGATGCTAGCTTAAGTTCAAAAAGGATTTCAAAACTTCTTTTGAAAAACGAGCATATATGTATAAATATATAATAGCCATATGGAGAATATATTAAGGATTTGCTGATAATTTGTCCTTTATGTTAATATTTTTAAAGGTTTATGTTAAATGTATCCTGAAAGAATATTTGGATTGATTGTATGTTTGTAGATTCGTTTAAAATTCGTGAACCACTGAACCGATTGAGACAAAGCTTATTAGCATCTGGAGCAGATTTAAGACCTAAAGGTTAATCTAAAATTCCCATTTTTTGTTGCCGCTGCCTTGCTGCATCCTGCACCGTTAATGCATGAACTGCCGCTGCGTAGGGATTACCCAATAAAACCTAAGTGTCCGAAAAGAAATGCTTGGGAGACACTTTCAAGACTGGAGACCGGTCGCCACACCTTTTCTACATCCATTTTCGATAAGAATTTTTGCTGGTTCCGGAAAAATTCACTGCTGGTTCCTGAAAATAAAAATAATTTTTTTCTTGCCTTGCCCGGTTTGGGTTTACCAGCAGCTTTATAGTTCTAAGCCCTGAGGAAAGACTAAGGCGGGCAGAAGTATTTGAGGCTACGTCAGTATGACCGTCGTTAGCTGAGACATAATTTTTATAAGCATCAGAAAAGATTTACTTCGTATAATCACCTGGAAGCTGTAAGTTCGTCTTATTTATATATATTTTCCCGTGGAGAAGCACCTAAATCTTCTCGATTTTTCGGAACCGTTAATCATTGTAAGAGTAAATCTAATTACAACTATTCGAGGCTCAACTTTAATTCATCTTTATTTACACGCATAGTTTCTCGTAAATGGCAAAGTTAAGTTCTTGAACAGGCAAAATCGGACCATTCCTTCCCCCTAAAAGTCTAACTCATACAAACGAAACAAGTTTTTGCGATTTTCTTATAATTCTAACAATTGGCTTTTTTTATAATTCTACATTTTGCATTTAAAAATATTTATAGAAATTTTTTTTGTGAACGTTCACTTAAATGTACTTCATGTTTAGCTCTATATTTTTATTTAATTCTTAGTTTTGTTAAATGGATTTTTTATCCAAGTTAATTTTTATAATGAACCAATTCAAAATGCCTTTTTGCTAAAGAATCAGAATAAAGGGGTTGTGAAGGCGATGAATAATTTTGATTCGTGATTTGTGACACTTGCACCCTATTGAATTCCCCTCTCCTAATTCTTCGAAGTTTTTGTAGCAGTTTGACCTATAAGTAGACTTGAATTTTTCTGTAGCGTAGGTATAGGGTAAGTCACGGATAGATGCCCCACTGGGATAGATGCCTCACTGTTAAAAACTGGTACTTAAGGAAACAAAACGTAACATGTCACATTCTACATATGAAGTGTTTGCTCAATGAAACTTCAGCGCGTTGTTAAAATTCGCGAGAGTCGGGCGTGTTGCGGGATAATTGGCCATTTTTGTTTTCGAACAAGGGAAAACTCCAAAAACTTATTTTGAGCTGCACAAAAACTCTTGGAACTTTTGCTTAAAGAAGTATGTATATATTTTTTTATTTTTTATGTGTCAAATGGAGTGTTTAGTGTTTGTGAAAAAAAATCTTTTTTTCTTTTTATCCACATTTAATTTATTAAATAATTGGGGCATCTATCCGGTATGAAAAGGATAGACGCCTTCTTTTTTAAAGGGATAGTTGACCTTAGGGGCAAATTAACTCTAGGTAATAATATATACCTATTTGCTTTCCCACATTCATTGAAAATACTTATTTATTATAGGTAAACATCCTATCCTTGGATTCGAAAATGAAAAACGGCTCGTGCGTCATATTCAGAAATTAGAGGCCGTTCGATTTCCTCCCGAAAGACACTGAATTTTGTTATTTTTTTCTTTATTATTTAATTAAATTTTTTATATTGCAGTATGTGTATATTGGATAGACATATATGTATGTAAATGAATTAAAATGCATAATAAAATTTTGTTATAACTTAATAAAATGTTTTTTTTCCTCAAAGGCATCTATCCCACATGCACATTTGTCATGTTGGGCGTCTATCCCATAGGTTGGGCATCTATCCCAAAAAGTAGGGACTAACAAAAACAGTTTTATCACAGTAAAAATAAAACATAATGTAAGTTTTTTTTCGGCTGAAATTGTAGATAAATGTTAAGACTAATATTTAAAAAAAAAAAAAATCGAAAATGCCTTTCTTCATTGTGAAATATGGCAAAGTCAAAATGTGGGGCATCTATCCGTGAGTTACCCTACATTGGTTGGTAGAAAACAACCCCACGGCGAGACTAGTTTATCTAGCATGCCTACAACGCTAATCGCTAACGCAAATACGGATTGAGCCGAGATATATTCACGCAACACACTATAAAAATGAATGTGACCGCTGTGTTTAGATAAAAAACATTGACTTTCACGTGTCCGTTTGAGAACAAGATTTTTCTCGTAAAAAGTAAGACAACTTCTATTATTCTCCCTTCCCAATCAGATGAAATTTTTTTTTCGTAATTTTGTCATAAACGCAGTGTTGTATTCAAATAAATAAATTTAAAAAAAAAAAACAGAGTGTTAAGAATGTTATTTTCCAAACATTTTCTCCAATTGGGATTTTAGCTATTTGTTGATTACTTTCTGGCATGTGGAATTAAGCGATAAAAATTTATGAATCAAGCGCAATTTTTCGGTTAGCAAAAATATCGGATGCACTTGATCAAAGTCTACTTTTAAGGTCGACCTTATGGTTTACAACCAACTTCTACGATCGATCTATAAACCAATTTTCACAATCGAATGCAATTTACAACCGAATCTAATAAAATACACTGTTTACGGTAAATGGCGAAAATGTAAAGAATTTTATTATCATTAATTTTTTCCAAAAATATATCTTCTTCAAAAAATCGTTTACAAAAATTTGGCAAAATCTATATGTTTACATTACACGGAGAATATCTCGAGAAAAAATTAAGATTGCGGATAACGGTAAAAGCCAAAGATGTAGGAATCCCCATTTTATTTAATTTTCACACATTCAGCAGTGTGCATATATACAATGACCAAAAAACCGTTGGTTTTCGAGATAATCGAATAAAACTGAAATTTTTCAAATAATTGTATATTTCGAGAATTGTTTGAGATATTTCCAACCTTTGTCATAGTAAGGCTATTGAAAAACGCGTAGTTTCGGAATAAATTGCGAAAATCGAAATTGCGATTTTTAAAAAGCCTTTATATTGGCACATTCGGTTAACGGAATTCTACCAAAATTTGATAAGATCGTCCTATTCCAGGACCAACATCAGTTTTTGAGAAATTTTTTACACTGACTAACAGATACGCAGGCATTTTTGTAATAAGGCTCCACTCAATCTGCTTGGGAAATGTAAACTACATAATTGGCTACTCGTAGACTTTCACTGGAAAAAATAGTATATTCTTTAGGCGTCTAGATATCGTACACAATCCATTAAATTAAAGATAGATTTTATCTTTTAAAAAATTCATAAAATAATTTTAAACAGAAAAAGTTACAATTATAAGTTACAATGAAATTCTTGTTTTAGGAATGCATTCTTAGTGGATGTTTTTTAGTTTTTCCAAGTGAAATTCATATTTACGGAACAGTTTTGTAAAATTGAGTTCTAAAAACCGTTATCCACAATATTGCAAGAAGACTGTGTTATTTGTATGACGGAGGCGAAAAGGAGTGACATGATTTGTCCCATTCGAGAATATAGCTTTAATTTTTCGAGAAACGCGTTTGTATATATGTTATGGATTCGCAAAACAGTCTATTTGATGTGTAAAACATTTAATAAGGACTAAAAATCCAGTATTTATTGAAAACGATTATGAGCATGAGAGTGAGCATGAAGTATGAGCATAAAGTATAAGGTAAAACTTATGCATATATGAGCATATGCTTATACTTCTTCCTTTTGCTCATGACCAAATGCTCATGCTCTATGCTCATGCTCAGGAGCATTTGCTAACTTTTTTTTGCATACGGCCCATTGAATGCGCTTTATGAATTTACACATTTAAATTGACCCTGAATGTTGACTTGGTTTGAAAGAACTTTGCGTCCGTTCCTATCACCATTCTATTTAGGGTGCTTACTTTTCTGATATATGAGATTGATAAATATCATCTAACATTTTATTGTATAAATCATATTATTTACGCGAAAAGGGATAAGTGGAAGGACTTTTTAGCTCCTTCCCCTTTTTAGTGAGATATTGTTTACCGCGTAAGTTATTCAAATCGCTAACCCTCTGATTTCGGAATTAAATAACACTCCCACGAGGATATTGGTAACATATGTAAAATGGAAATAGTAACCAGAAAGCGATAAGACGTTAAATAACCAATGCCGCGTGATCAGGCAAGTGATCTAACGACGTCTTGATGCACCCCAACTAATCTGCACATTATAGAACAATTTATAAGCCGAAATAAATTGTCACTGGTAATAACATTCACCCATTCACCCTAGCAAATTTGCCACTCACAAAGTCACATTTAGTCCCGTCATCTTGTTTAGAATTTAAACGGGGGAATAAGATTATCATAACTCAATGTTCCAATGCACCGACTAAAATGAAGGTACATACATATAATATTTATAATGAGAGTGAAGAAATGTTTTTTTTAGATGTGGCAAATACTAATCAAATTAAAGTTTTCTCTAAAAATCAATACACCTTTATTATTAGCTGCATTTTATCTTATTGTGCAAACTACCCTCATAAGGAGTTCAGCCGTATTTTCCACGAGTATTTGACGATATCGAAATTTTTGCTCTGGTATTGTTTTTCATATAGGTTAGATGGATTTTTTGGCGCTTGAGTTAATTTTTCATAGTTGAAAGATTTTTTATGCAAGGAAATCGTCTCTTACAATTTACAAGCTTTAATTTAGTATCACTTATTGGTGTGAATTTTGTAATTTAATTTTGGCCAACTTCCACATATCCAAGCAAATTTAAATTTGCTAGTATGTATATGTAGTTTCGATGACTTTATCATTTTAAATTCAAGAAATCAAGCATATACGCCTGTCTGATATCTAGAGTCCGTCCGAATGTATGTCGTAAGGGAAAAACAATTGCGGTTCTATGAAAATATTTTTTTTGTCGTTCAAAATAATAGCAGCATATGAAAAATTACAGGCAGATGCACGGATATTCTCATTATTTTGTTTGAACCGGCTTTCGTCTGTAGTGTAATTTTAGTGGATATTTTCTGGCCAAATATTTTGAATTGACGAGTGAATTGTCAATAAATCATTTCCTATGATTCGCAGTTCAGCAAATACAAGTTTTAAGGAAATTAGAGTTTCGAAAAAAAATACGCCAAATTTTTGTGTTCATGGTATTCATATCTTACAGTTCACTTGCACCTTCAGGATCGGCACCTTCGGCTTAATTTTGGCAGAAACCCAAGTTTGGCCGTAGGTGTGATAATCGCCAGATGTCAAAGCGCTGATAGCAAAGCGTACATTGGGCTTAAAGTTTGCTTTGATCGCCTCGAATGCTTTAACAAAGCAAAGCAAGTGAAGAAAGCAAACCTTGTATTGAGCCATCACCTGAAGGAAATTTTATTGTCTACAGCTTTTATCATACCTAAGACTATAATAATACAAACTATTAAACTCGGCGCAATAATAGTTTGTGTGAAGGAAAATGATAAAAAGTCATTTTGACACTTATTTGTATATAGCATTATTGCTGTATTATTGCTTCGACTTCATGTATATCATATTTACAAATATTTATAAATTACCTATTACGCTAGATTTTAATAACAATTTAAATATCCCAAATTATAAATTTTATAAACTATTCTTTACTTTTTAACGCTTTAACTTCTTTAAATCAGTTCTATTTTTAAAAGCTTTTATTTAGCTCGCTATCTTGTCTGTTTGTATGTTTGTCTGTTTGTCTGTCAGATCAAATCTTGCAACCCAATTTTGACCCACTTCCACTTGTCCGATTGACTTGAAATTTTGCACACTTATATAAGTCCGATGACAATACAATATTTTCACTACTTCGTCCTTATAAGGATAACGGAAGGTCCTGTAAGGATAACGTGATTATCCTTTTCTCCAAATTTTCCGGAAAAAAATCTATCCTGGGGGTTTTTGGCGTCGCTGAATCCGAATCTGTCATTAAAAAGTCAGTAAGGACAACGGAAGGTCCTGTAAGGATAACGTGATTATCCTTTTCTCCAAATTTTCCGGAAAAAAATCTACCCTGGGGGTTTTTGGGGTCGCTGAATCCGAATCTGTCATTAAAAAGTCTGTAAGGATAACGGAAGGTCCTGTAAGGATAACGTGATTATCCTTTTCTCCAAATTTTCCGGAAAAAAATCTATCCTGGGGGTTTTTGGCGTCGCTGAATCCGAATCTGTCATTAAAAAGTCAGTAAGGATAACGGAAGGTCCTGTAAGGATAACGTGATTATCCTTTTCTCCAAATTTTCCGGAAAAAAATCTACCCTGGGGGTTTTTGGGGTCGCTGAATCCGAATCTGTCATTAAAAAGTCTGTAAGGATAACGGAAGGTCCTGTAAGGATAACGTGATTATCCTTTTCTCCAAATTTTCCGGGAAAAAAATCTATTCTGGGGGTTTTTGGGGTCGCTGAATCCGAATCTGTCATTAAAAAGTCTGTAAGGATAACGGAAGGTCCTGTAAGGATAACGTGATTATCCTTTTCTCCAAATTTTCCGGAAAAAAATCTATTCTGGGGTTTTTGGGGTCGCTGAATCCGAATCTGTCATCAAAAAGTCTGTAAGGATAACGGAAGGTCCTGTAAGGATAACGTGATTATCCTTTTCTCCAAATTTTCCGGAAAAAAATCTATCCTGGGGGTTTTTGGGGTCGCTGAATCCGAATCTGTCATTAAAAAGTCTGTAAGGATAACGGAATGTCCTGTAAGGATAACGTGATTATCCTTTTTCTCAATTGTTCCGGGAAAAAATATATTCTGCGGGTTAAAAAGCCTGTAAGGACATCTCAAATGTAAAGCTATATATTCGAAGACTAAAAAGAACAAAATAAAAAAAAAATAAAAATTTTTTTTTTAAAAAAAGCTTTTATTAAAAAAAATGCACTAAAAAGAAAAAAATAATTTTCTGGACGCTGTGTATCACAAATATAAAAGCTTTTAAAAAGCGAGATAAAGCATAAAACAATAAAATAAACATTTATCTCGCTTTTTAAAAGCTTTTATATTTGTGATACACAGCGTCCAGAAAATTATTTTTTTCTTTTTAGTGCATTTTTTTTAATAAAAGCTTTTTTTTTTACTATATTTTTTTAAGCTCTAATTGCTATAAGTCAGTTCTATTTTAACAAAATCTTTAGTGGGAATAAATATCTGGTAAAGAAATATATAAATCAATTGCTTCACGAAGATCTCACGGCAGTTTTCGCAGTGGACAAAAAAAATTTGGGGTTGAAGAAGGGGGAGGTTGAAGGCTTTAAACCCCCTCTACCCCCTTCACCATTGAGACTCATAATTTCTAAAAAAAGAAGCGAAGCCAAGAAATAGCTGAAAGAGATTCAACAGATGTACTAGCCGAACGAAAATTTGGTTAGTTTGTTGAATGAATACGAAATTTGGTGAAAATGGGAAGCAATTGGCGGTGATTTTACTGCAATCGAAATATCAAAAAAATGTGAATAAAAAATTGTTCATTTTTTTCCGCGAGTACACCAGTTTTTGAAAATTTTTGCCACGCTTCCCGTCTCAGCATCGTCTGTTGAACTTAGAAATGCCGTGGGATAAGATCGTTAAAAGGCTGTATTTGACCTTAGGAGTTAAAATGTTTTCCCTGCAGCGCAATAATTTCTACCTGTTTAATTAGAAATTTGGCTTGCAGCGCAATCTTCGTTCAATACCAAAGAACTAAGAAACCTTTTATAACTAGATATTCACCAACAAAAATTGAGACAAACCTCTTCTCTTTGATTGATGTTTCCAAGCATACACAAAAATGCGTTTTATAAATTTTTTTACAAAGGGGGGAGGACGCCAAATGCAGGTCTTGCTTCGAGACGTAACTTTTCGTATAGCTTTCAACTAAAAGGTACATGCTAACTCTAGTTACATTTTCATACTAGATTGCACTGCGAAGTGGAGACTTTCCTTAAAAACTTGAATTGTAATAGAAATTAGCCCTTATACTCGCACACATACCTGGAAAATTTCAAATGTAGCTAATTCTCAAAAATATTTGCATCCAGAGCAGATCTTTCAAAAAATTTCATTACTTCTCCATTACTTTCTCTTGTGATTTTATAGTATGTAAATTCTTAAGTTAATTTCAGGCCCGCGGTTTGGTGTAGAAAAGTCAATGTGGCAATTGAGTTTGACAGCTCTGTTCTTCATTTAGCAGATTTGGCTTTTACTTAAACCTCCCCTCCCACCGCATGCTAAACCTATATCTACGCTCCTGAGCAGGAGCAATAGAAAATTGTCAAATACTCATACTCATGAGTACTCATGGAATTTTCTAATGCTCGTACTCGTGAGTAAATGTTCTTGACTAAAAACTTTGTTTACTGTTCACGAGGAAAATAAATTACTCATGAGAAGAAAAATTACTGAGTTTATGTTATATATGAAATGAATTGAAGAGAATAATCTTTGCCATAAATTTGTCTTTGACTGTTATCTGCTATCTTTTACCGTTATTGAGATATTTGCATTAAAAGGAAAAAAAAGATTTTTGCAAATTTTTGCAAACTAACCGTTTTTTGAAAAAAAGTTACTAGAAAAATTAAGGATACTAAAATTGTCCACATTCCTGCCTTTTATTTAAAATGGATATCTTTTACCGTTATCGACATATTTTAGATTTTGTAAAATAAAATTTCATATTTTTATATTAATTAATATTTTACTCGTCGGGTTAAAGTGTAAATTGTGCAGAAATGTAGATTTTGTATAAGAAAGTCATGTGCTGTTCACATCAGATATTTTTTCAACAAATTTTTTAAGAGTAAGAAACTTTAGTTGTGAGCTCTTCATGGAAATTTCTTATAGATAAGATCAATTTTTTTGATATTCAAGTGCATTTATGGTAGTTACATTTCGTAACATTGAAGTAAAAATGCATTTTGAAAGAAAGAATTAGAGCATTCTGGGCAAAACTCAAAAATAATCCCTCCAAGGGGTTCGTTCTAATCCCAAACAATACATTTAGGGAAAGGACAAAAACGCAGTTAATGTATGAGAATAGAAATTCGAGTGTAAAGTACCATTAATCCTATAATCGGCAAAACATTTTTTGTTTTGGGTTCTTCGACTATAATATCTCAACAAGAAACACTGCATTTTTATGATAAAAAAGCATCCAAAACCGAGATTTTTCAATTTATTGCCAAATAAATTACCGAATTGATACTCAATAAATTTTAGTTACAAAATGTTTAACCCGCAAAAAAAAAATCAAATTTAATTTTGATCCTTTCAAAAGGGCATGTTAGATGGTAAGCATTTATTACCTGACTGTAATGCTCGAAAGCCGTATTGTATGATAAAACCATGTCGCGATGAGACACCTTTCGAAAATCTTTTGTTATAGTGGCGCCAGACATGACTTAGCTGGACCTATCGGCGTTAACATTTTCTGGGAACAAAAGAAATGTCAGGTCCGAATTTTCTGTTCTTTTAAAAACTATTCATAAGTATAAGAGTTTGTAAGTGTATGTTAATTTTTGTCATTTCAATTTGCCATAATAAAACAAATTTTCTAAATTAAAAATATTTGTAAATCGTATAACAGACAACATATAGATAGAAATTTTTGTAACAATGACAGTGTTAAATTTCAATTAATTTAGTGCCCTATATTTCGAAACGTTACATTTCTTCCATTTTTATTTCTTCTTATATTTTTATTTTGACATATGTTAAAAGTGAACAAAACACACTAACAAAACATTTTTCAAATTTCAAAATGGTCATCCATAGCATAAATATGAGCCTTGAGACCGTGGTGTCAATTACCGATGTCGAAGAAAATGTCGCAACCCAGAAGAAATTTTTGATTTTTATGATTTTGGGAGTATCCATTTTGATTGAAAACAATCATTACTCAAACATTTTAAGGGCCTATTCAATACACAATTGCATTGTTAAAAATAATTTATTTTTAATTTTAACAATACAAATTTGTATTGTATTTGGGAGATTCGTTTTTTGAGTTTCTCACTGGTATCTAATTAAGAAAAAGTATCAATATATCATATAGCTTGAATACATTCTTGTTAGTAATTTATGAGTTGTACAGTTATGGCATAAACTTCCTGGGTACTGGGACTCAATTAGTTAACACTAGGAAGTATGCATTTTTTACACCCTTAGAAGTCTGAAGGGATCAAATTGATCCTCTTCCATTTATTGTAGATTTCAGTCAAATATTATGCATTATAACAATAAATATACAAAAGTAATAATTAAATCAAGAATTTTAACAAAATTTAATATCTTAAGTTTTTTTTTTCTACACTTTGTATTAAATTACTTTGTCGCTATGTATATTTTCAAATCTTTCGAAGCTTATATTTCTAAAACTATGAAACCTATGAAAATTAAATTTCGTCACCTTGCGTAGTTCCAATGAGAATACAGTACATGCTTTCATTACGAAGAACGAAGTTCTTGTAAGAACATTGGAAAGTCAGATTTTCCGGAAAAAGTTTCATTGGAGGTTTTTGGGGTCGCTGAATCCGATTTTTAATTTTTTTTTATTGTTTACATTGTTTATTATATAGATAATTCATTCAAGGATATGTGATTTTTGTGGTTAAAAATAATAAAAAAAATTGCAACCTAGAATTATATATAATTTTGCCGGGTTAAAGTTTTTTGCAAAAGTTTTTTTGCAACAAAAAATCAAGAAATAACTTACAAACTTTTGAAAAAAAAAATCCGTATGCTTTTAGGACCTCCCGTTTCGAATATTGAAATTCTAACACCACATTCGTGATCAGATTCGTGACCGAAAACCCCATATTGTCAGTTTTTCAGAGGAAAAATGGAGAAACGGATACTGCGTTATACTTACAGGACTTCCCGTTTCAAATTTTGTAAAACCCTATGATGTAAGACGAATGTGTGTGCACAATTTCATGGCAATCGGTTTAGTAGCTCGGAAGATACTGTAAGTCAGTTTTATATATATAGATATATTTAAAAAATGCGGCAAGTTTTGTTTTTTTCCTTCAATTCGAAAATATTTACGGCTGAGGCGCGTCGAATGATTGTAGGAACCTTTGGTGAACTCAGCCAAACTATTTCCAGATTCGGCCTCATCGGTATCAAATTACTCTAAAATGGTTGAAATATCCACGGCAATAACAATAATAAAAAATAAATTTTTTTAGTTTACAAGAATTTAAAAAAAAAATTGTTTTTGCCTCTCTCAAAAATTAGAGTAGTCTGGTCAAACCACTTGCAGATTCGGAATCAGCAACCTCAAATTATCCTGAAAAGATTATAAAATCTTTGGTAACAGTAACACAAAAATTGTGGGTTTTGGTCGGGTAATGTAGTAGTTTATTCATCACAAATTCAGTTTAGTTTTAAGAAAAATAAATTCTAGAAAAAAATTAATGAAACTTAACAAAAAAGAAATACTAATAAAAAAAAACAAAGCAGTCATTGGGACTGCCGACAGAAGTGATAACCTTAAACTATGAAATAACAGAATTTTTTTGGATTTTCAAATTATTTGTAGTATCAAAAATTAATATTTCATAATTTGTAAATTAAAATCATTAACATTAGTCTGGTTTTCATATCTATCGCCACTCCGAGCAACAATTACATATATACATTAGCTGTTTTTTTTAATGATCCATATGGATCTGTTATCCGGATCATTAAATAAAAAAAATAAAAAAAAAATTTTAAAAAAAAGTTTTTATTAAAAAAGAATGCACTAAAAAGAAAAAAAAAATTTTCTGGATGCTGTGTATCACAAATATAAAAGCTTTTTAAAAGCGAGATAAATTTTTATTTTATTGTTTTATGCTTTATCTCGCTTTTTAAAAGCTTTTATATTTGTGATACACAGCGTCCAGAAAATTATTTTTTTCTTTTTAGTGCATTCTTTTTTAATAAAAGCTTTTTTTAAAATTTTTTTTTTAAATTTTTTTTATTTTGTTCTTTTTAGTCTTCGAATATATATCCTTACATTTGAGATGTCCTTACAGGCTTTTTAACTTAAAAATTTGGAGAAAAGGATAATCACGTTATCCTTACAGGACCTTCCGTTATCCTTACAGACTTCGTAATGGCAGATTCGGATTTAGCGACCTCAAAAACCCCCAGAATAGATTTTTTTCCGGAAAATTTGGAGAAAAGGATAATCACGTTATCCTTACAGGACCTTCCGTTATCCTTACTGACTTTTTAATGACAGATTCGGATTCAGCGACCCCAAAAACCCCCAGGATAGATTTTTTTCCGGAAAATTTGGAGAAAAGGATAATCACGTTATCCTTACAGGACCTTCCGTTATCCTAACTGACTTTTTAATGACAGATTCGGATTCAGCGACCCCAAAAACCCCCAGAATAGATTTTTTTCCGGAAAATTTGGAGAAAAGGATAATCACGTTATCCTTACAGGACCTTCCGTTATCCTTACAAGGACGAAGTAGTGAAAATATTGTATTGTCATCGGACTTATATAAGTGTGCAAAATTTCAAGTCAATCGGACAAGTGGAAGTGGGTCAAAATTGGGTTGCAAGATTTGATCTGACAGACAAACAGACACGAAGGCAAGCTAAATAAAAGCTTTTAATGATGTAAGAATACATGCTAGATTTAAACTGTAAACTGTTAACTTTGTCCCAGAGCAAAAATTTCACGCTAATATGTTTTTTGTCTCTCCTGAAAAATTTGAAAAAGTGGAGATGACCGCTTTTTGCACCGACGTCTTCATTATCATTATCGAAAAAACCATAACAGAAAGCTTTGGAAGTTGAGGTGCTTTTTTTAAAAGTTTTCCAATGTGGAAGTTGAAGCTTAAAGCTTTGGAAGTTGAAAGGTTTTCCAATGTGGAAAGCGTCACGTTGTGATGCTGACGCCAAACCATAAGTTTTTACCCATCCAAAAATCGCCCAACGCGCCTAAAGAAGTTATCACTTCAACAATTCTGAGTTAGATTCATTATACTTCTGGGGATACCAAAAAGAAAATATTTTCGATAGCAAAAAAGTTGCTTAAAAGAATTTCTTTTTCGTATCTCCATAAATAGAGTTCTGCCCAAAAAAAAGTCGGATTTAGAATCTAAATACTTCAATATTTTTTATACCCGTATGGTGAAACCAAAGGGTATATTAACTTTGCCTTACCGTTTGTAACGCCAAGATCCCGTCATCACACATAAAAATGAATTACACCAGTGTATTTAGAATGATAAAGATAATTAATTTCTGCATGTCCGTCCGTCTGTCCGTCTGTCTGTCTGTCCGTCTGTCTGTCCGTCTGTCTGTCTGTCTGTCTGTGGCGCGGATTGCGGGCGCACGGATTGAGCTAGAGACTTGAAATTTTGCGCAGATCCGTTTTTCGTAAAATGCGAGGCTAAGTTCATTAATGGGAAAAAATGGACCATTCGGGGGGGTACCCCCCATACGAACGAAAACAGTTTTTGTGAATATCTCGAAAACGGTGTATCTTATCAAAAAAGTCCAAGAACAAAAGTTATTTAGGATATGATTCTACATAAAACTCCCATACATCAAAATCGGATTGGAATAAATTTTAAAAATTCTTATTGGAAAGTTTGACTTCAAAGTGGAATTTTGGTACAACTGTTCGAATTTTGATACGAATATCACCATACGGGTCTCCAATGATTGCCAGATTGGCAATTATAGCTTTTGTTATGTTTTTAATTATATTTGATGCAGGTGGTAGGTCTGTGGGCTTATACTTGATGAACTTTTATGGAACATTTCAAAAAATAATAATAAAAAATAAAATAAAGCAAAAATAAATAAATAACGAAAAAACGAAACATTTTTTTCGGTTTTCGTTACGTTTTTCGTTATTGTAACGGAATTAAATTTCTATAACGTTATAACACAATTTTGAGGAAAAACCAATCGTTATATCGTTTCGTTATTTCGTTACGTTACGATAACGTTTCCCATCCCTGATAAAAAGTGATGAAAAGTCAGAAAGTTTCATAAAAATATGTCATGATTTTGCAGGAGTTTAAACTTCGAAAAGTGTCAAATTTACGTCAGTCGTCTTTCTAGTGTTAATGAATTTAAAAAAATATGATATGTTAGGAATTCGTGATAAAACTATCCTATAGCGAACATCGCGCCAAAATATACCCCAAAGGGTTTTAAATATTTCGTAATGGAATATGCGTATTACGGTAAAATTTGAAATATGTTGAAAAACTCAGGGCAATAATTCTCCGGGCAGATGGATTCTTTAAATATTTATCTGAATTTCTAATTTCGGTGAGAAATGTTTTTTTTTTATTTTAATGTGTTTGGTCTTATTCCTAATATTAAACACAATATTTCTTTAAATATTTATCTGAATTTCTAATTTCGGTGAGAAATGTTTTTTTTTATTTTAATGTGTTTGGTCTTATTCCTAATATTAAACACAATATTTCCTCCGAAATAGTAAAATCAACAAAAGAATAGGAGTTTTTATACTAGATTTTTTTAAATAATTTAAAGTTGAAAGGTGGTTAAATCAGTGAAAAATATTCCGTGCCCAAATCAATACTCCAAGACATCCTTTTTGTAAAAATATATTGTATATTATAGTGGGCTAAACAAAGATTTTTATTATGAAAAAAGTGTGAGTGTTTCCCAAATTCTGCAAAAAAACTGAATTTTTTTCTTTCTGCAAGTATAAAAAAAAATAACTTTTTTCAAAAAAGTATCAAAAAAAATAATGTTTCTTAACATTGTTGAATACATTTTTTTCATGAAAAACGGACAAATGGTTCTCGCGATTTTAATTTTTTTGCTTCCCCTACGCTTGCCGCCAGTTATAAAGGGTTTTCGAAGTTAAAATTTTGCTTAAACGGTACTTGCATCACTACCAACATCTGGTAAAAATGTCAGATCAATCGGGCACTTTCCAGTACGTTATTTGGCTACGGCATAGGAAGTAGGTTTAGATGATGTAAAAATGTTAAAGAATTTATGGAAACTTAGACAATTTAATATCATAAAAGGGACAAAAAGTTTTGAGATATTAAAAGTAAAAATATGTAATAAAAAACAGGCTGGACTCTTGAAAACTGAACAATCACATCAATTCATTTAGCTGCGCAACTAATTTTATCTACTATTTCATGGCTCACTCCTTTTTATATTTATTAAAATTCCATAACCCATAAATCCTGTATGCCTCATCCTTAAACGCAATAATTCAATAGGTGTATTGTTTAAGGAAATCGGTTCTTATATATAAGTGGCAATTGAAAGACTTTTATCGAAAACGCTATTTTAAAGTAGCCACACTCGAGCAAATAAAAGATTTTAGGGCACGTGCTAAAAAGAAATACACATTAAAGAGCACTTCATTTAAATATGCCACACATGACGCAAAGTTGGTGGTTATGTACGCCTGCCAATTGATATTAAATTTCAACATATGTAAAACGTGAAAAATTATGAATACGTAAACTTCTGAATGTAGATTCTTTCTTAAGTTTTTTACATATAATTCCACTCTCTTTTTGCCTATATTGATATTTAAGAAAAACTTTATTGTTAGTAGACGTGCTAACAAGGAATATTGAGTACTTTTTATACACTCTCAATTAAAATCAAGCCAATTATAGCTGTTGGACACAAACTCATTTTTTGGTTTCTTTAGTTAAGCTCTAATTTGAATACGAGTGGTGTATCTGTTTAATAGGAACTTTGATTTGTTTAAAACGAATTTTCATAACAGTCCTGGGCAATGGAATTCACACAAGCAATTTTTGTTAGGTCGCCCCTCACTCTACTAGGGAGTGAATTCCCTTCACCGCACTCGCCAAAATCACTTCCATCCATTTTATAATGCCCGTACTTATCCTATCCTATAATATAATACGAGAAATGTCTGTCTGTCTATCGGTCTGTCTGCACAAACGATCTCGAAAACCCGCCTAACGATTTTCACGAAACTTGGTGGTTAGGGATTTTCGGGGACAAAGAATAGATCTAGATAGGTCTCACCACTGAGAAAATTCCCCTCGATACCCCTCGCCTGGTGTCTTCGAATTGGGTGGTCCGATCTTAATGAAACTTTACAGTATCACTAAGGGGGCTAAGAGCTTTCGATTTTTCCACTACAAATCTGACTTTTCCCTCCCCTCGATACCCCTCGCCTGGTGTCTTCGAATTGGGTAGTTCGATCTTAATGAAACTTTACAGTATCACTAAAGCTCGATCCAGACTACACGATGTACGGGGTACGAGGTTGGCACGTACCCCGAACATCGAGTGTTTGGATGGGAAATTTGCACATGGTTTCACCTAGTGAGTAAAATCAGAAGCTGTTTGATTATCCTCGTACGTGGTAACCGCGTACACGAATGAGCAAAACCCTGTGCAGTGTGGATGCAGTTCCATGTACGAGGAAACCAAAAACCTCGTATCTCGTACCCCGTACATCGTGTAGTCTGGATCGAGCTTAAGGGGGCTAAGGGCTTTCGATTTTTCCACTACAAACCTGACTTTTCCCTCCCCTCGATAACCCTCACCTGGTGTCTCAAAACAACGTTTCAAAAATCGGTGACCGCGATTACTCAATAACCACTCAACCAATTTCTATAAAATTTTGTTATCGCGCGTTAGTTTTAGATCTAGCTTTCTAGGTCAAGAATTTAAAAACTCTGGAAAGGCTCTGTAAAGATAATGTGAATTTAGTTTTTCCCCAAAAATCAGCAAAAGTAGCATTTTGAGGTCGCCGAGCATGGCTCGGTCTTCCTGGTACTTTTAGTTATTCAGGATATGTGGTAGAACTTCTTAAAATAAGGCTAACATAATCTCAAACAGGGCCTTGTCGAAGTGGTTTCGCGAAAGAAGAGTCGGCCTCGGGCCCGGCGCTCAGGGGCACTAAAATCAGCACTATGCTGGCTCTGAATTTTAGATGAATATAACAAATTCAAATCTGTGATACTTCAACATGATCAAAATGTTTGCGCCTTGAACTGTTTTACTAATTTACTAGACATCAGCCGCCCAGGATGGAATTTTCCTAGGTGGGACTTTAAGCGACATTTTAAGATGTTTGGAAGTTCACAACGTCAAATCAAGGCATTGCAAAGGATAGTGATTACTCGGCCTTTGGCATCGGATTTGACTTCTCCGGGAAGACCATTGTAATGAAGAAGACCGCATCAAAATGGATTCAGTAGTTTAGGAGATAGTAGGAGAGTGGTTCAAGGGTAGATTTTAGTGGGCGAAAAATTCCCTTTGGGGCTCGCCTCCCTAATGGCGAAAACCGGATCCAAATTCCTCTTGAATTCCAAGAAATTGTAGGAGAGGGGTTTTAAGAGTGGGGAGCGAGTAGATTTTAGTTTTCGACATTTTTCCTTCAGGGAGGACTTCTGGAATGAAGAGGAGAGGCGGTTTACAGTAAAGATGAGGATTTGGATTTAGTTGGGAAAGTTCCTGATGAACGACCTGTCCGATAGTGAAAACCGCATCAAATTCCATTCAGTAGTTTAGGAGATAGCAGGGAGTTAGAGGGGAGAAGAATATTTGTCAACCGCAAAGCTAATCAATAATTTCGGAGCATATAGTACACCTGTGTAAATTTTACGCGTTTTTCTGTTCTATAACTTAAAAACAGGGTTGTGGTGGGGGTAAATAATTGTGGGGGAAAACAGGGGGACAATAGAAATTAATACATATCCTATAATATGACCAGAGGTATAACCAACATATAGGGAAAACCGCATCAAAATCGGTCCAGTGGTTTTCGAGCCAGTTCGGACATATAGACAGACATACGTTGTCTTTTTATATTCTTGTATATAGAGATTATCTGTAAATAATAATTATCACTATATAATAATAAAAACGCGTAGGGATCAAGTCTCAAGAAGGAAAATATCAAAATAACAAAAAAAAAACCTGAATTTCAATAATTTTGTGTTGTTAATTTCATTTTTTTGTGGTCAAAACAAAATTTTGCTGATAAAATAATATTTATCGCTTGGTTTGATCTTATTAATAAGACAATTTCATTTTCTTGATACTATAAAATTGTTTGTAATTTTGTTAAATCATTATACCAATTTATCAAATGAATAATTAGTTTTCATGATAAAAATATTTTATTAAAAAAAAAATTCAAAAGTGAGAAATTTCCTTTTCTGTTAATCCAACAACGAGGGTTTTGTTAGATGTTATTTAATAAAGCTTTTATTACATTAACGTGTATTTTGTCGATATTACCACCACAAACAATTTTGAGTGTAGTTTAAAAATCTCCATTATTGGCAATTTTGCAGAAGTAAAAAACATTTTTATAGAGGTAAAATATATTTTTTATATGCCTACATAAGAAAAAAACACATCAAGTTGTCCGCTGATCGGAAGTAGTAACCAACCAATAAGGAATTTTTTGTGATTTTCTTTAGCTTCAACAATTAACATTATTATTAAAAAAAAAAAATAAAAAAAAATTTTTAAAAAAAAGCTTTTATTAAAAAGAATGCACTAAAAAGAAAAAAATAATTTTCTGGACGCTGTGTATCACAAATATAAAAGCTTTTTAAAAGCGAGAAAATTTTTTATTTTATTGTTTTATGCTTTATCTCGCTTTTTAAAAGCTTTTATATTTGTGATACACAGCGTCCAGAAAATTATTTTTTTCTTTTTAGTGCATTCTTTTTAATAAAAGCTTTTTTTTAAAATTTTTTTTAATTTTTTTTTTTATTTTGTTCTTTTTAGTCTTCGAATATATATCCTTACATTTGAGATGTCCTTACAGGCTTTTTAACTTGAGAATCGTATTCAGCGACCCCAAAAACCCCCAGAATAGATTTTTTCCGGAAAATTTGGAGAAAAGGATAATCACGTTATCCTTACAGGACCTTCCGTTATCCTTACAGACTTTTTAGTGACAGATTCGGATTCAGCGACTTCAAAAACCCCCAAAATAGATTTTTTTCCGGAAAATTTGGAGAAAGGGATAATCACGTTATCCTTACAGGACATTCCGTTATCCTTACAGACTTCGTAATGGCAGATTCGGATTTAGCGACCTCAAAAACCCCCAGAATAGATTTTTTCCGGAAAATTTGGAGAAAAGGATAATCACGTTATCCTTACAGGACCTTCCGTTATCCTTACAGACTTTTTAATGACAGATTCGGATTTAGCGACCTCAAAAACCCCCAGAATAGATTTTTTTCCGGAAAATTTGGAGAAAAGGATAATCACGTTATCCTTACAGGACCTTCCGTTATCCTTACAGACTTTTTAATGACAGATTCGGATTCAGTGACCTCAAAAACCCCCAGAATAGATTTTTTTCCGGAAAATTTGGAGAAAAGGATAATCACGTTATCCTTACAGGACCTTCCGTTATCCTTACTGATTTTTTAATGACAGATTCGGATTCAGCGACCCCAAAAACCCCCAGAATAGATTTTTTTCCGGAAAATTTGGAGAAAAGGATAATCACGTTATCCTTACAGGACCTTCCGTTATCCTTACAAGGACGAAGTAGTGAAAATATTGTATTGTCATCGGACTTATATAAGTGTGCAAAATTTCAAGTCAATCGGACAAGTGGAAGTGGGTCAAAATTGGGTTGCAAGATTTGATCTGACAAACAGACAGACAGACAGACAGACAGACAGACAGACAGACACGAAGGCAAGCTAAATAAAAGCTTTTAATAATATGGAACATTTTTTAAATTATTTAATAAGTTCGAAAAAAACAATTTTTTTTAAATTCCTTGTCTTAAAAAGAGTATTATGTTTAGAAAATCATTATGTAACAAATAGTTACTACTTTTTGAGGGAGCCAACCAATATTTTTACTCATTGAGACATACAAATCTACTGAGCTCAGTAACAGAATGATCATTTTCAAAATGTTTGTTTCTGGAAATCTTAAAAATATCTTTTTTTTCGTATAAAATGTATAACAAAACTTAACAATTGTTCAAAAACTTTATATATGAGTGAAAGAAAAGTATTATTATAAGGAAATATTTCTAATTGTTGAATTTCCTAACATTTATGTTATTTAAAGTCAATAATTACATCGAATACGGTGTTTAACGAATATGTTTTGATAATTATAGTCTTGGTTATGTTTCGCAACTTAATCAAATTTAAAATCAAGACACGTTTTTAACATTCCGCATAACAAGTTATATCACGTTAATGGACATAGCAATTTTTCACACACCACGTCTTTTCTTTGTTTACAAGTTCGTCTTAAAAATTTTAACATCATTTTAATCCCAAAATACTGTAAAATATTTAGAATATAAGGTGGAAATTATTTTATTAATTTTTTTTTATTTTAAAAATTCTTTAACGTCAGTAAATCAGTAAAGTTTTCCAAATTTGTAATATGTTTTCATACGATTTTTGCTCGTATAATTTCTCTGGTTCCAATGGCCACACCTACCGCCTGAAGTAAGTCGTTAACTTATAAAATATTACCTTTAACTAAAATGTATTAAGGTATTTTTTTTCCTTTAATGTTTTATTTTAGTTTATTTTTGATAAATATATTTTTTTTTTAAATATTAATAGCTATGTGCATTTGATGTTGTAATCTGTTCACTGATCTTCAATAACGAAAGCATAACAATTTTGCTTCTTCTGATGAAATAATATTGCTAACATATATTTATTTATTTATGAATACTTGATAAGTACTAATTCTTTTGTTTTGCAGTGAGTTTCTTGTCTTAGGAATTCGTTTTTTTATAAGTAACTAGTATCGACATCAAATTTTGCCCAATTTATCAGTTTAATTGTACCGGCTACCATCTTCATTTAAGATATACTTGGCCATCGAAAAGAAACAACTTTAATGAGTTTTGTGAGAAAACCATAATAAAACGTGACTAGACATAGAGTATCTCAAACTTTGTAGTACCTATGCACATAAAAAAATATTCAGGGTTGCTATAAGAAATTATAGAAATAGAACTCGTAATCAAGACATTGTGGCCACAATTCTTAAAAAAAAATTAAGTGATAATTCGAGAACCTATGAACAGTTTTGGATAAAATTTTTAGGGAAGCGTACTTGCATCAAAGATCGGGTTTTAGACCATGGGTAAACCCAAGGTTGTCCGTCCCATCCGTTCTAACTCCTGTACCGTTAGGCCAGTAATAACCACTAACAAAATGCGTTGGAATAACTAAATGAAATTTTCAGAGATTGTTTGTATTAAAAAATTAGAGTTTCGTCCTGATTTTCAAATTTTACGTTTTATTGAAACAATTTGGCCAAAAATTCAAAAAAATAGGTACAAATATAGATAGAATGGCCAATTATTAATTGGTTGTAATAAATTGATTTTTTGGCTTTATTCTCTTAATATTTTTATGGATTCTGTAACCCTTACTGAATATTATTTTTGTTTTGAAACTTTAAAGAGATTTTGACGTAGTTTAGTGCGGGCGGGTTGTTCCACGAAGCGGTCAGGGGCGAAGCCCTTAGTTTTTTTTTTTAATAAAAACTTATGTAAGATAAACTGTTTGCTATTCAATTTCTTCCCCCTATATCTTCAATATCAGCCCAGATTTGCCACCTACGTCATTGTACAATATATATGCAATCAGTAGAGCATTCTATTCTGTTTAAAAAAAGAAAAATCACTTTTTTATAACTCAATATTTGTAACATTTTTTCGACCAATGATTTGAATGGTTTTGTATTTTAATCGGGCTGTTGGTCAGCCGTTGGCCTCAGAATACTCTATATGAGGCTAGACAAAATTTTTATTTAAAAAAAATCAATTTGTGTGGGAGAGAGGGAAAGAGCAGTCCATTGGGATTTTTATATATGGAACGGTTGTGTAAAATCATATGCTAAACACATTGCGTCTTCATAAATTGTTCGATACAATGCACCGTTTTCGAGAAAATAGGAAAGAAGTATTCTATTTGTAATGGGGGAGTGGGAAGGAGTGGTCTGATTGGATTTAGATCTTTACCAAATTTCAAATTTCTGGCTCAATCTTTTCGGATCTTATGGTGTTCACAGACATAGTACCATTACACAGTACCCATTGCATAGTATTTGAAATCTAAAATTATAAAAGTAAAATTTTTTTTAATAAAAATCGAAGCTATATATGAATTGAGTAGGC
The DNA here is from genome assembly GCA_964034945.1 of Chrysopilus asiliformis. Classification (NCBI taxonomy): domain Eukaryota; kingdom Metazoa; phylum Arthropoda; class Insecta; order Diptera; family Rhagionidae; genus Chrysopilus; species Chrysopilus asiliformis. Next base: position 47,686,217 of record OZ035961.1, read on the forward strand.
AATTTTAAAACTGACAAAATCATTTAATCTATATTTGGGGTGCCAATCACTACAACGTTAGTACCATTCACTACTGATGTACACTCAAAATGATTTGTGATCATATCAATAAAATACACGTTAATGTAATAAAAGCGTTATTAAATACCAACCAACAAAACTGTCGTTAAATTATCAAAAAAGGAAATTTCTCACTTATAACCTTTTTTTTAATAAAATATTTTTATCATGAAAACTAATTATTCATTTGATAAATTTGTATAATTGTAACCAAATTTCATAAAAATTATAAACCAAATTTTATAGAACCAACAATTGATAAAATCAAACCAAGCGATAAATTTTTATTTTTTTAACAAAATTTTGTTGTATCTATAAAAAGTTATGAAATCAAGAAAATATTAATATTTAACATGTTGTTTTTTGTTATTTTGATAATATTTTCCATTCAGTGTAGTATCAAAATTCTAATCTAAGGCTTCCCACTGCATTATGGCAAGACAAATGGGCGAAAACTTTTGAAAAAAATTCTCTCAATATCCTTTTTCTCAGAATGTTTTCAATAGCACCTAAAGTTCAAGAGAGATGGATATAAAACGTAAAAAACGATACTGGGGATTTGATAAAAACCAATTTCTAGGCATATTGTAGCGCGCCACTATAAATATTGTATCGCGCACTATAAACATTGTATCGCGCACTATAAATATTGTAGCGCCCCACTATAAATGTTGTAGGGCCAGCAAAAAAATATTAGACATAGAATGATTGTGAGAAGCTTTTAAACAAACATTAGCTTTGACAAAAAATATAGTGGGGTGCCCCAGAAACATAGTACACCATTTGCTAGTACCAGAATATTATTCTTCCTCTCAGTGTAGTATCTTAAATCGAATTCGACAGAAAATAAAAACTTTTTTTTACCAAGGTGTGTTCAAGAAAATATATGTTTAAAAGATCAAATTTTTGCTTTTATATAAAGATCGCTATATTAAGACTAGAAAATGTCAAATCAGTCATAAATTTAATATATGATTCTACGATTGAGACGAATTAAAGTACAATGCAAACAAAAGAACAAATTCGTGTTTAAATGTTAGGTTTGAATATTATTCTGAGTCATTTAAAATGGTTATAATTTGAACTGCCCACACCCAAATGTCAGTATATTTAATAAGAAGAATATTGAGGTATGATATCCATGATTTAATACTCAGAAAAGTTTTTTTTTAAATTTTGATTAATTTATTTGTCTATTTGAATGACACTGGTCTTTAATCTTTTTGACATACTTTTTAGTTAATTTGGTTTCTTTCTGTATCACTTGTTTAAATAAGATCTTAAATAAATGTGTTAAATAAGCAATTTTTTCACAGACTTTTTAAAATAGTTACTCGATTTTCTTTGAATCGTTTAATTTATCCTTTGGTTATGTATGTGTTTAATATTTAAGAAAATCATGATTATTAAAAACACTTGTTGTTATACTTTATATAAAGACTGTACAAAATCACACTAAATTATTGGTTGTGGGTCGACTATTTTATATCATCGGTCAGTATTCAAAAAAGAAATTCAAATCAAACTATGTGTTATGGGACGTTTCTTTGTACCTTGATTGATTAACCTGTCAAGAAAAAAACAACAGTTTCATGATTTAAAAATTTAATTTTTTAGTCTATTAAAGTAGCTGTAAAAATGTTAATAATGTTTTGTACAATTTTTCTTGGTATCATAAACGAATTTTGGAATAAAACATTCGTTCAAGAAAATCGAGATTCGCCGAAATAATATCATTTGCGATCATTTTGTTATTAAGCCTCAGATTTTTTTTTTATGTTTCGTAAAAATATTTTTGACAACTTGATTGAAACATCAAATCGCAAAACACAACTTTTTTATACCCGTATGGTGAAACCAAAGGGTATATTAACTTTGCCTTACCGTTTGTAACGCCAAGATCTCGTCATCGCACACAAAAATGAATTACACCAGTGTGTTTAGAATGATAAAAATAATTAATTTTTGCATGTCCGTCCGTCTGTCTGTCTGTCCGTCTGTCCGTCCGTCTCACAGTGTGTCATCTGACCAATCTAGGTGGACAAAAGTCATTACCAGATTCCCACCAATGAGCTAAAAACTGATGTAAACAACACCTGTTACAGATGTATATTATTTATGTATTTGATATTTAATACTTTGTTACTAATATAAAAACAATATTTCTTTTAAAAATCTTAATAATTTCCGTGTTTGCGTAAAAGTTGGAATCGAAGAAAATCTTCTAAAGGATTCCTAAATATCGGTTCGGAATTGCGGTTCATAGTTAAAAACCCGGGATTCTATACGTGATTTAAAATAAAAAAAGTGTACCGGAAAAAAGAACTAAACATTTTTGTGAAAATTGAATATTTTCTTAAAACTTAAATTTTGTTGTGTTCTCGATTTCAAGTGTGGAGAAAATTCTTTAAAACATGTCGGAACAAGGAAGACTTGAAAACATTACAAATATGGAGTGTGATCGTGCGGGTAATTCCAATGAAAAAGCTGAATCGAAATCATTTTATGAGTGGAGTGCTTCCCAAAAGTCACACGTTTCGGCAGATATGCCAGTGACGGGACAATCAGCATCCGGAAATGCAAAATCAAATAATGTTCTTTCGCAAAGATCTTCTGAAGGGTCAAAGCGTTCAAAACGTACCGAAGTTTCTGAGCGAAGAATGGAATTAGAGTTACAACAATTAGAAGAAGAGAAGAAAATTGAGCAAGAGTTCCTGAAGAAAAAATACGAGGTATTGCACCGATCCACAGCTAGCAGCCGTTACAGTGACGTCAGTGAGTCAATTTGTGAAGAAAATGTTAAACAGAAGCTAACTTCAGAGTGGGTTAATAAGGTACAATGTCCGGAAAAAGTCAGGTATGGAAATTCAATTTTAGTTTCAAATGAAAAGGATCAGTTCGGAGAAAATGCAGGAAAGGCTTATGATGCATCAAAATTTAAGCCAGGACCTTCTGCATATCAAATATCTGCGAGACATGGGATGTCCAAAGAATTGCCAAACTTTAGTGGTAAACCGGAAGAGTGGCCAATATTCATCAGTTGCTATGAAACTAGTACTGAAGCTTGCGGTTTTTCAAATGTAGAAAATTTAGTTCGTCTACAAAAATGTCTGCGTGGTAAAGCTTTAGAATCAGTACGAAGTCGCCTTCTACTTCCGGGTACGGTTCCAGAAGTTATTGAAACTTTAAAAATGTTGTTTGGCCGAATTGATTATCAGCTCTTTGATTAACCAAATAAGAAAAGAACCTCCTCCAAAAGATGATAAACTTGAAACACTTATAAATTATTCTCTGATGGTACGGAATTTGTGCGCTTCTATAGAGGCTTCTGGCTTACATTCCCATTTGAATAATCCGGTACTTATTCAAGAATTAATTGAAAAATTACCTACGAATATTAAATTAAATTGGGCATTACAAAATGTTAACAATGTTGAATCCAACTCTAATCTATCGATATTTAGCGATTGGCTTTATAATATCGCTAAAGCTGCTAGTCTGGTCTCGTTTTCCAATTACAATAATTCAAGTACTGGCCATCAAAAGCCTATACCAAATGCTCGTGTAAACACACATGTGAAAGAACAAGAATCATTTAAAATATCACTGTGCGTCGCTTGTAAGGAAAACCACGATTTGGATAAATGCGATAAATTTAAAAATTTCAAAATTTTTGAAAAATGGGATTTGGTTCGGAAACATAAGTTATGTAAATGTTGTTTAAAGAAACATCATTTCTTACAATGTAAGAAAACTAAACCGTGCGGTGTTGATAATTGTGAAGCAATACACAATCAACTTCTTCATAATAAAAAATCTGAAGTAGAATCACACTCAACTATTTCAACTTGCAATACCCATGAAAATAGTCATCCTGTAAGATCCGTTTTCTTTCGTATTGTACCCGTAAAGTTGTATGGGAATAATGACAAAATGATAAACACATTCGCATTTCTCGATGAAGGATCTTCATTAACTTTAATGGACGAAGAATTGGCAACTGAATTAGATTTAGAAGGTGTTGCTGAAACCCTTTGCTTAAAATGGACTGGAGATATAGTTCGCCAAGAAAGTAATTCAAAAAGAGTCGCAATTAAAATATCACAGAATAAACCTAATACTCCCTGCTATACCCTACATAATGTGAGGACTGTATCAGATCTCAATTTACCAATTCAGACATTGTCTTTTGATTCCTTGAATCAGTCGTATGATTATTTATCTGGCATACCATTCGAATCTTATAAGAACGCAAAACCAAGGATACTGATCGGAATTGATAATTGGAAGTTAGGTGTACCATTAAAAATCAGAGAAAGAAATTGGAATGAACCTGTCGCAGCCAAAACTCGTTTAGGTTGGACTATTCAAGGATGTGATAACTCTACAAAAAATTCTACACAAAATTGTACTCAACAAAATCCAATGATCCATCACAGTTATCATTTCTGTGAATGCCAAGGTGGTACAAATCTTGAGCAATTGGTAAAAGATTATTTTTCCGTAGACAGTTTGGGTATCAAGCAAGTTCCTCTACAATCTCTTTCCTCTGAGGATATACGAGCTTCACAATTGCTTGAATCTTATACAATTCGTACTGGAGATAGATTTGAAACCGGTCTTTTGTGGAAATATGACAGAATAAGTTTTCCTGATAGCCTTCCAATGGCATTGAGGCGTTTGAAATGTCTAGAGAACCAAGCGTTAAATGATTCCCTTGTTTTAGAAAATATAAATGATCAAGTTCGAAATTTAGTCGCAAAAGGATATGCGCGCAAATTAACCAAAGAAGAATTGACAGAACCACATGATAAGATTTGGTATCTTCCCATATTTATAGTGCGCAACCCGAACAAACCCAATAAAATTCGTCTTGTATGGGATGCTGCAGCAAAAGTAAAGAATGTGTCTTTAAATACGATGCTACTTAAAGGTCCTGATCTATTGGCTAATTTAATAAATGTTCTTTTTGGATTTCGGATTGGCAAAATAGCAATATGTGGAGATATTCGAGAGATGTTCCATCAAGTACGTATAAAAGATGAAGATCAGCATGCTCAACGGTTCCTTTGGAGAGATGGTCATGTGGAAAGGTCCCCAGATGTATATGTCATGCAAGTTATGACTTTCGGTGCTACTTGTTCCCCTAGCTGCGCTCAATTTGTTAAAAATTTAAACGCTTCTCAGTTTAAAAGTCAATATCCAACCGCTGCAACTTCAATTTGTGAAAACCACTACGTTGACGATTTGTTGGATAGTTTAAACACTGAAGAAGAAGCAATACAATTGGCTAAAGACATCAAATATGTTCACAAACAGGGGGGATTCGAAATTCGAAATTGGTTATCGAATTCAAGTAAAGTTCTAAAAGCCTTGGGAGAAACGCAAAATGTAGAAAAGAATTTAGTTATGACCGATGAAAAATCAATACAGTCAGAAAAGGTTTTGGGTTTATGGTGGTTACCTTCAGAAGACAACTTTAGCTTTTCATTAAAATTAAATAAAGTAAATGCATCTGTTTTGTCTGGTCACACTGATCCAACAAAAAGAGAAGTTCTAAGGGCACTTATGTCAATTTACGATCCATTAGGTTTCTTGGCATCTTTTTTGGTATATGCTAAAGTTCTTTTACAAGCAATATGGAGAAGCAAAATTAATTGGGATGAAAAACTGCCAGAAGATTTAAATTTGAAATGGAAAAAGTGGGTTACCATTTTACCAACAATCGAAAAAGTTAAAATCCCGAGATGCTATTTCCAGGATATTACTTGCACAAATTCTAATGTTCAATTACATGTATTTGTGGATGCTAGTGAAGATGCATACGCGGCTGTGGCATATTTTCGAATCAGCAGTGGGCAAAATATAAGGTGTTCGTTTGTTATGGCCAAAACTAAAGTTTCTCCATTACAACCTTTATCCATTCCCAAATTAGAACTACAGGCTGCTTTACTAGGCTCTCGATTAGCAAAAACTATCACCAACGGTCATAAACTTGACATTAAAAAATACTTTATGTGGTCTGATTCGCAAGTAGTATTATCATGGCTACAGTCAGATTCGAGAAAACACCAGCAATTTGTTAAATTTCGATTAGGAGAAATTTTAGAACTCACACAATTAAATAACTGGCATTGGATTCCAACTAAATTGAATGTAGCAGATGAGGCAACCAAATGGCAGAAAAATCCTGATCTCAGTGTGACAAGCAGATGGTTTGTGGGTCCAAACTTTCTTTGGAAGCCTGAAGAAATGTGGTCACAAATTTTAAGATCAGATGATGAAAAATTTAAACCAAGTCCTGAACTTTCTGAAGATGAGGAAGTGAATCAAGAAAATGTTCTTGTTCATGAAGAAGTTCAACTAATCGACTTCACTCGTTTTTCTAGTTGGAAACGTTTATTTCGAACTATGGCGTATATAATTAGATTCATTTCGAATATCAAAAGAAACAAGATGATGAAAAAATCAAGAACAGTAAGCCCCTTAACTTCGGTTGAACTTACTGCTGCGCAAAACATCATTTACAAGTTGGTGCAACAAGAAAATTTTCCAGAAGAAATACGTATTTTGAAACACAATAAAAATATACCTAATAAGGATGCAAAATATGTACAGAAAACTAGTTCCATCTACACTTGTTCTCCGTACCTCGATGAAAATGATGTTCTTCGTATTAAGGGAAGAATCGATCGAGCTAATGTATCTGAAGAAACAAAAAGACCAATTATTTTTCCTAAAAAACATTACGTCACTCAACTTTTAGTCAAATTTTACCACGAGAAATATCATCATTGTAATAATGAAACGGTGGTCAATGAAATTAATCAAAAATACTACATTCCGAATTTACGAAATAATCTTAAAATCATACGTCGAAATTGTCAAAAATGCAAAAATTATACAACTGTTCCAAGAACTCCCGAAATGGCTAGTCTTCCAAGTGCACGACTATCAGCCTATTTTCGGCCGTTTTCCTTTGTTGGAGTGGATTATTTTGGTCCTATGATGGTTTCAATTGGAAGGCGACAAGAAAAACGATGGGGTGTACTATTTACCTGTCTAACGATTAGAGCAATTCATATCGAAGTGGCACACAGTCTAAGTACCGATTCTTGCATCATGGCGATACGGAATTTTATTTCCCGAAGAGGAGTTCCTATCGAAATTTTTTCCGATAATGGGACAAATTTCAAAGGTGCTGAAAAAGAATTGAAAGAAAACTTAAAAAATGTGGATAGAGAAAAGCTTCATTCAGAATTGACAACTGCAGAAATGAAATGGAACTTCAATCCTCCGTCAGCTCCACATATGGGAGGAAGTTGGGAGCGTATGGTTCGATCAGTCAAAAATATTTTATACAAAATATTTCCTAACAAACGCTTTCGAGATGAGTCTCTTCACAATTCATTGCTGGAAATTGAGAATATCATCAATTCAAGGCCATTAACATTTGTCGCGCTGGAGTCTGAAGAAGATGAAGCTTTAACCCCTAATCATTTTCTTTTAGGTTCTTCCAATGGTGGTAAACTCCCTGGGCGATTTGACGATGGTGATTTAGTATTGCGGAAGCAGTGGCGTCTTTCTCAAAAAGTAGCTGATGAATTCTGGAAACGTTGGATTAAAGAGTATCTACCAACCCTAACTAGAAGGACGAAATGGTTCGAGCCAGTAAAACCCGTTTCTGTAGATGATGTAGTTATTATTGTTGATGAAAATCTACCTCGAAACTGTTGGAAGAAGGGTATTGTCATTTCCACAACCCCAAGGAAAGATGGTCAGGTTGGACGAGCAACTGTGCGTACTATCGATGGGGTCTACGAGCGTCCAGTTGTAAAATTAGCTGTCCTGGATGTTCGAAACGAATTGTTGCCAAATGAGTGACTGTTAAATTTGTAAGCCAAATGACTTACCGGGGGGAGAATGTTACAGATGTATATTATTTATGTATTTGATATTTAATACTTTGTTACTAATATAAAAACAATAACACCTTCAAACTTCCAAAATCGACTATTGTTTATGTCTAACATCTAACGGTAATTAAAGATAAGGATTTAAAGTTGAGTCAATTGTTAAGTGCAATTGTAATTATACGCCAGTCACATTTTCGCGATACTTTGTGCACCAGCTTACTGTGTCAGTTTGCAATTGTGAAATATTTTTATTAATAGATCTTATTTCTGAGGGCAAGTAATATATTTTTTTCAATTAATATTAATTTGTATGTTATTCAAATAATATGAAAGAATGTGTTGAAAGTATAGGTAAAATACATGTTATTTTTTCTTTGTTTCACAACTTTCAAAGTCTGGAAATAATATGTACCCACATGTACCCGGGCTAAATTTTGCATATATTCTAGCTGCATCATTTTTCTTTATAATAGTATAAATTTTAGCCAGCACACTCAAGTACAACTATATTTTTTTGTTTTTTTTAAGAAAACCTTTACTGATAACTGATACCTCGGATTCCGATGGGGAACGTTACTCATAAAATTATTTTATTAATATGAATATTGTATTCAATGTAAAACATAACAAAAGCTATAATTGCCAATCTGGCAATCATTGGAGACCCGTATGGTGATATTCGTATCAAAATTCGAACAGTTATACCAAAATTCCAATTTGAAGTCAAACTTTCCAATAAGATTTTTTAAAATTGATTCCAATCGGATTTTGATGTATGGGAGTTTTATGTAGAATCATATCCTAAATAACTTTTGTTCTTGGACTTTTTTGATAAGATGAACCGTTTATGAGATATTCACAAAAAACGATTTCGTTCGTATGGGGGGTACCCCCCCTAATGGTCCATTTTGCCCATTAACGAACTTAGCCTCGCATTTTACGAAAAACGGATCCACACAAAATTTCAAGTCTCTAGCTCAATCCGTGCGCCCGCAATCCGCGCTACAGACGGACAGACAGACGGACAGACAGACGGACAGACAGACAGACAGACGGACGGACATGCAGAAATTAATTATTTTTATCATTCTAAACACACTGGTGTAATTCATTTTTGTGTGTGATGACGGGATCTTGGCGTTACAAACGGTAAGGCAAAGTTAATATACCCTTTGGTTTCACCATACGGGTATAACAAATGACGGTTAGGACAACAAAGTATGCGTAATTGTATGTGGAAGACAACATTGTCACCGTAATCTGTCGCCGTAAATGTTGTGTCGGGCCAATTGTATTCCGGCCTCAAAATTCAATATTATGAGAGCCTGCTGGCAATTATTGAAAACCCGTATGGTGATTTAAGTGAATGGCAAACAGTTGTATCAAAATTCCACTTTGAAGTCAAACTTTCCGTAGTCAGGATTCTACTGTACTTTCTTTAATGACGATATAGAAATTTTATGACGTCCCCATAAGATTTCATTTTGAATCAACCATGAAATTTTGTCGGTGAGCTGACCGACAAAATTTAAATTCTATTCAACTTTTTACGACGACAAAGTTGGTCGGATTAATTGTATACAGAAGCATAGGGTGCTATGAGTTTAAAATCTGAAATGTCGCTGTAAATGTTGTGTCGGGCCAATCGTATTCCGGCCTTAAAGTTCAATATTATGACAGCCCACTACAATTAATAAAAAAGATTTCAGTCTAAATAATTGTATGGGATGGAACTTATTTTGGGCTAGGAATTCTCCGAGTTATTGAAATTTCATGGTTTAAGACTTTTAGCCAGAGATGCAAACTAAAAGTTTTTTGAGAGTGGTTCGGTTTTGGTTCAAGAGTAAATTAGATTTCTAGTTTTTGGTTTTGGTTTCTAAAATTTTAAAAATTTAGTTTTGGCTCTGGTTTCGGTTCTCTGAATTTTTAATGGTTTAGTGGGTTTGGTTCTTACACAAAAAAGGGTAGATGGCATGTGGTATACTTTTTTGGTACTAGATTAACATAAAATCTTGACTCTAAATCTGGTCGAAAATATAAAATAATAAGAATTTTTCGATACTAAAAATTCATATTTAATCTGAACGGAACAACTAAAAAATTCTGGTTTTTGATTTGGTCACAGCATTTGTTTTAAAAACTGGTTTTGGTTCGATTCGGCAATTTTTTTAAAAATCTGGTTTGGTATTGCTTCGCTTCAAACACGGTTCCGAACACCGGTTTACGTCTTTGCTTCATCATTCCATATTCCATATCATTATCAGGAAATTCCATTCCAGCCCTCTGAATTATCGGGAAGTATGAAAAAAAAACCTCTGGAAGAGCATTCGTACTACTTAGAGCTCGAAATGTTTCATGATAACGATTACTTTAAAAGTTACTATGTACTTCGTATAAGAAATAAAAAGTAGGGCGTATTGCAGAGTTTTCCCCTAATTTGCCATAAGAAAATTGTTTTACCTGTGAAAATCAAGTTAAAAGATATATATCAACAAAAATATTGAAAGATTGGTAAATATATTATAAATTTATGCATTTATACGTACACACAGACATATTGTCGATTTGTCAAATTGGTTCGCTGGGTACAAATTCGGATTTTGATTTTTCAAGAGATTTTGTTCTACGTTTTAAATGTAAAGAAAGCAAAAAAGGACATTTGAAAAATCGAAAAATTTATTTGTAGTTTTCCTTAAAAAGAGGTTATAATACAAGTCCGATTGCTAATGTAGTATAAGAAATTCAAGGGAATATTATTCGCTATGCAGAGGAAAAGATGTGTTTATCGTCTTTAGGTAACATGAAGTTATCTACAATTTTTTATTGGGTTTCCCACAGAACTAAATATAAGACGTCGCATGCGTTGCTAAAGGCCATTGCTTGACACGCTCCTTTGAACTATAAATTATTTAGTTGTATGGTTTTATCATAACTGTCACAACAAATATGAACCATTTAGAAATAAGTATCTAATCACTAAATATGGAAAGCAATAAAACCAAATTGATTCGAAACGGATTTGATTCAGTAGTAAAATTAAAATTGAACATCCCCTTCATTTAATAGTCCAGTCAAACGTTTGTACAGTAATTTGTTATAACATTAATTGACATCGTGTAATTGAATGGTTCAAATAGTCATTTTAATGTTGCGAAAAAAGAACCACAAAATTTTGTGATTTGTGAAAACAAAATGATGAAATTTAAATCAATAACAAAACTTATATTTGTAACCCTTTTTGGATTTGAAAAATGTACGTTATAGAGTGAATAGATTTATTGAAAGGCACAATATTGCATTTTTGAAAACATTTTCTATTATTATATCTATTGTCCCCAAATGCTGTATAAAAGGCTGCCCTGTAACCATCTATACAATTCATAAATAATGGGTATGTCAAATTCTTTTATCTGTGAAGAAATCTGATTTAGTGGCCGATATTCATCTTACTCTATTACGCATTTTCTTAAATCGAAACAATTGGTCCAAACAACTGAGGAGTGTATTGTTTGACATTTCATGGTGTTCATGTCTTTCTGAGTGATTCTGTGGAAATATTTTGACAAAAAACCATAATCTTTTTTATCGTTTTGTAGTTAAAAAAAATAACAAAGAAAGGATAGGCTCTATAATGTTTATACACAATGGGTTTCGAAATATAAAGAAAATTTCAAGGGTTTTTTTGAAATATAACATTTTTTGGGTTAAGACCTCTAGTTCCTCTAACTCTTTAGTGACAATTATTTTTCTACTTCAATATATGTCGTTCTAGAGGTTGACTGACTCCTAAAACATATTTTGGTTCCTTATACAAGTCAGAGTTCTTCCCGTGGAAAAAATCGTAATCCAATTCATGTTCTTTATTGAAGAAAGTCTTAAGTATTTAATTTACTTACATCGTAGGCTATTACAGGGACACTGCAGCCCGTGTTCAACGAATTATTCCAATCAAATTATTTACGAAATTCTGTCAATTGAAATAAAAAAAAGTCCGTTAGACAAATAATGATGCCATGGCTTGTACACATTCGTAGAAGATCCCGACGAATATTTTTCACGTATTTGGAAAACAAATTACAATAGTAGGGAAATATAGCCTCAAAAAATTCTTCTTGTGCATTAGGGTGGAGTAAAAATCCAAACCAATCAGATCCCTGCGTGACATCTAAGTAAATTTGCGAATTCATGTAAAAAATGTCCAGTAAAAATATTTTTGTTTTATTTTGATATCCTGAGGTGCCACAAGCGGATTGAAATTTGGAAAAATTAGGCAAAGGTGACAAAATTGGACTTACGTCATAGGGCTAATAATCCATTTGTGTGGGAGAGCGAGAGGGAGAGGGGGGGGGGGGCAGTGGTCCGATTGGATTTTGATGTATGAAGCGGTTATGTAAAAACATAGAATAAACAAATTTTCCCTTTATAAACACGACTCAGCGAATTTTGATGTATAGATAAGTTATGTAAAATCATATTCTACACAGAAAAAAATAATGTTGTATTATTTACAAAATGGGTTTTGTTAAGCCTAACAAAAAAAAATTCGTAAATATTACTGAAGTTTTGTATATACTACGAAAAAATTAACCAATATTTTTTCGTATAGTTACTAAAATTTGTTAATATTACGAAGTACATTTTGTCAAATCTGATTTGCATCATGGCGTCATTACGATACACAAGCTTTTCTATTAGTGCTCTCATTAGCCGCTGTAAGCATCCAATTCCCTGCTGTTAATGTTTGGATGCCTGCAGCAGGTAATTAGACTACTAGTAGAACTGCGCCACACTTGTGCATGACGAACAAATGGCGACGATTTTGTTAGTCGATTTGCCAGTTCTAAAAACTCGATTTTAAAGCGATTCCAATAATTTTTCATAAAACTGATGCAAAAAATCAGTTTTGGGAAAGCATTTCTTAGTTTAGACATTAGTTGGAATGCTTTTTTGAAATATTTTTTATGCCAATTTTTTTCAGATTTCGATAATTTTTTCCCATTTTCGAAAAATACTAAACGCGAATAGTATTTTTTCGAGGTAACACAACAACATTCGTCGAGAGAATTCATTCGTTTGAAGTTTTTGTAAGAAAAATAATTCAAAATAAATTATTTTCATTTCGCATCATATTGGCCGTCATAAAACATTTCCTCCATACGAATATTCAATATAGAAACTATCAGAAACAAACAAGCATCTCTTAATTTTTAAAGTCATCACACTAAAACAATTTCCGCTCATTAGTTGCATATATTAAATTCTATGAACACACACTAAGCAAGAAACAGAAAGAGATTCCATATCAACAAGAGAGATTTGTTTTTGTAATATTTACAAAATATTTGTAATATTTACAAAATATTTGTAATATTAACAAAATTTTTGTGAAAACGAAATACAAAAATACAAAAACTTAACAAAATTGACATCGTACCATTAACAAAATATTTTGTCGGCCCATGGGGGACAAATGGGTCGTTATATTAACAAACGTTTTCGTAATATTTACATACTTTTTATTTTCTGTGTAAACACATTTCATCTTGATAATATTTTTCGATAGGAAGCAGAGTTTTCGAGAAAACAGGAAAAAAATATTCCGATTGTATGGGTGAAGGGGGAAGAAGTGGTCCGATTGGATTTTGATGTATGGATGAGTTATGTAAAATCCTATTCTAAATACATTTTAACTTTATAAATTTTTCAACAAGACTCACCGTTTTCAAGAAAATTGCAAAAAAACTGTTTCTTTTGTATGGGGGAGGGGAAAAGAATGGTTCAATTTTGCCCGTTCAAGTCCTTAGCCTAACCATTTACGAGAAACGTAACTATACAAAATTACAAGTCCCTAGCTCAAATCTTTCAAAAGTTATGGTGTTCACGGACGGACAGACAGACGGACGGACAGACAGATGGACGGACATGCGAAAATCAAAATCTTTTGTCATCCCTTGTACCGTGGTGTTGTTCATTTTTGTCTCCGATGATTGCTTCGATGCGTTACAATCGGTATACTAAATGTAATATCTATAATCGTTTAACCTGACTGACTGACTCATCAACGCCCAGCCTAAACCCCTGAAGTTAGAAATTTTAAGTTTTCACAGTATGTGCCATTCATCACGTAGGCGGTCACTAGAGCGGAATTTTTCGAAATTTTACTGCTAAAAGTGTACAGAGGGTTTGGGTGTTTTAAAACCTTGGTTTTCGCCATGAATCCTGATCATGGAGGCTTAAAACGGGCACTCACAAGTTTTCGGGGTCGCTGATTACTAATTCGGTGTGAGAATTTCAAAATTCAAAAGAGAAGATCCTGTATGGATAACACAAATAACCGTTTTCCCATTTTTCCCGCGAAAAATTCGCATTAGGGTGTTTTCGGAGTCGCTAATCACGAATCTGGTGCTAGACTAGTTCGAAACGGAGAGACATGAAAGGAATAGATTTTTTATCAAAATTGTTTAAGTTCTTTCCGGTTTTTTTAGTATTTTAAAACTTTAACCCGGCAACGACGGCTATGCTAGTACTTCTATATAGAGTATAAAAATTCACAAATTTAACATGAGGGAAAATACATTAAATACATTTTAATAAACCGTGCCTTGATTTTTGAAGAAATTGGGATTTTGAACACAATTAAAATTTTCGGGGAAATAAAATCCCAGTTCCTCGATTTAGATATAGCATTATTCAGTTTTAAAACTAGTTTTGATCCATTAATTGAAGCAATAGAATGGCGATGTCAACATTCCCTTATGTAATGTACGACTGGTAATGCAGATAACAAAAATTTTTTTTTACAGATTTAGGATAGTTCTAATCTTGGGTGACGTTTTGCACTGATGACCTAATTTGTACCTTACCCTACACTGTAGAAAATGGATTTGAATTTAAACCGAAAAATGGGGTAAAAACGGGGTAAATTTACAAAAAAGTCGTAAAATTTCGAAAAAAATCAGAATTTAGCTCGCACAACATTAAAGTTGTAAATTCACCCAAAAAACATTAATCTACACTAGAAATCGGGTAATTTTAAACAATGCGTAAAATTTCGACCAATATTCATATTTTTATTCTCATTTTGGTGTGAAAACATGCTCACAGGGTATTTTTACATTATTGTACGGACAGTTTCATTATTTCACAACGCAATTGACGGCATTAGCGTGTTTGATGAGTAATTTGATCGCCATTCCAGAAATGGTTCAATGGTTAAACACAAATAATTCGCTCTGGCTTGATGGAGCTATGTTGTCCTAACCTTATAATTCGCATAAGGTTTGTGGCATCGGAGTATAAATACTCGAATCGAGTTTTACTCCACCAAAATCCTGCAAGCCTGGAAGCTGGTAAAGCAGGCTCTGATGACGGTGAGCCAGCAGGGCAGACATGCCTAACCTGTTCGGGGGAAATTTGGATGTGAAAACATCCGCAAAAAATAATATAATAATTTACGTGGTTTTGCTACCAAATAGGAGGAAAATTACAACAAAAATGTGGTAATTTTAAACACCCATGGTAGTTATTACACTATTTTCGGTTTAATTTTAAACAAAAAATGTCGTAAAATTACACCAGTATTGTACTTTTACTTCTTATTTATTTTAAAGTTGCCCCGTAAAAGTGGCTTTTGTACGCCACAAAATGAGTAAAAATGCATAGCTTTTAAGCCATTACGACTCGGTTTAATTTTATTACTATTATAGTAGGAAAATGGTTTCCTAGTATTATAGTGGTAAAATTACAATAAAATTTTCTAGAGTGTAGTATTCCATGTAAATTAATTGTACAAAAATGTATTCAATTGTAAAAAAATATCAGGTTAACTGATAATTTCTTAACATCTAAATCTCCTGTAGACATAGTTTATATTCGTATTTATGTTTAATGTTTGATTACGAAACTGGACATAATTTCTCTAAATCAAATTTAGTCCTATTTCTCTAAGCGGAAAACTGTTATTTCGATATAATAAAATAAAGGGCATTTAAAAGTGGAGAAAGAATTTAGTTGAAAAAGACGATATTGGTTACACTCGGTTTGTGGGGAAGAAGCATTGCAAAAGCTACGAATACATAAACACTTTATGTGTAAGGGATGAATTCACCCATATGTGTGTAAAACCAAAACATGTAGATAACCCATTGAGTTTCCTCACACTTAAAGTACATATCTCTTGGAAAGCTCGTATATTATCATAAAACAGGGGATGTGAAAGTCCGCTCATAAATCTTTTAGATAACACTTTTATGCGAAACTGTCCGAATAAACGAAAATTGAGTGTAGACAAACTAAGGTGGCTAAAGAAACTGAAAATACAAAATTTCTTGATGCTCTTACAATTTATTTTTATTTGTGGAAATTCTTTTTGTTTTTCTGAAAATTATCTTTACATTTGGACTTCAATAAATAGCGATTTAATTTTACTAAACAAAAACTACAAAATTGTTGTGAGGATCTTATATACCATTACTTAAATTACTGCTGCTTAACCACTGATGCTGTTGTAGGATTTTTGTTTTTGAACACTTATTTCACGATTTTTATCTGTATCGTAGAAGATATATTACTCTATTTGCATGGATTACATAAAGGTTTTAAAAAGAGTATATATATTTTAAAGATGTTACTAAAACTTAAAACACTGACTTCATATTTCAAAACACTCGTGTGTTTTGAAATATGAAGTCAGCGCAATGATTGTTAATATGAGAGTCAGGTAGACTGCATGTCGGAGTTGAACCAACATCAGCCCGGAAAGCACCTACAAGACAACTGTCCGAGGTGACCACTCCAGATCCGATTGAAACTTTTTTTTATTCGATCGGTTTTACTTTTCCTTTATACTTGATAATTGAACTACACTTAATGTACATATTTCAAGCATTACCGCCGTCGCACACTTCAACTAAGCTATGTGAGCGAGGCTAGCTATAGTTACATAGCCTAGCTGGGTTAGCTCACCTCGTTGCACACTTGAGCTAAGCTACGCGGCGATATTTTCGGTAAATATATGGATTTTTCCACTTTATCTGCAGCTATTTTTAGATATAAATTATTTAACGCGATTGAAAATATTCCGCAAAAGAATTCAATTTTCACGTTTTCGTTACACTTTTATGTCCACAAAATACTACACTTTTGCAAACACCGATTCTACACTGTATAACGCCGAAAGTATTTATATGTGAGTGTCAGCGATGCCAGCGAAGTCGTTCGCGTAGTTGAGGTCTGAACTACGCGAGCGAGCTTAGTACGCGTCGCCCATGACTACGCGATGTAGTTTCATAGTTTCGCTGAAGTGTGCGGTCGCCAATGCAAATGTTAAGGATTTTACTTTCAGCGAGAAACTTAGCTCATGTAGTTGAGCTCGCTTAGCTGAAGTGTGCGACGGGGGTTATCCTCCTTACAGAGAATCGTATTTCAGAATTATGTAATTATGTCTCCAAATGAATTTTTGGTGTATAAAAAAGTTATGTAAAATCATATTCGTTTAGTCTTTTGATTTTTTCGGTGGGGCGCAACGTTTTCTAGATAATCGTGAAAAACGTTTCCGTTTGAGTATGGGGAGGTAGGAATTTAATACTTTTTGGTGTTAATATTCCTATTAATGAAAAACCGTTCGCCGAATATATGATGCTGGGGAGGGTTTCACATCCGAAACGGGGAAGATCGAAGGTTTTTCCTTAAAATCAGATTCTTAATATTTGATTACATATCGAATAAAAAAGGTTTCAAGCGGGTCTGGGGTGTCACCTGGGATAGTTCCTTTGTTAGAACATTCATTCTGAAGGTCAAAAGGTCGGTCTAATTCGGGACTAATTACCTTTACGATCTTCTCTATATATTGCTACGTCTTTATATTTCGAAATGTTAGTAGGATTTTGTTGAAATTTTGGTGGAGTTACTTGGAGAAAAAGAAATACTTTATATTGTATTTATCTTTTCCATCTCCTTCGATACCTCTCCCCTTATATTTCTTCAATCATTCCGACGATTGTTATGCGGTTTTCTGAGTTAATTGGAGGATTTTGCAGATAAGTCTTTGTCATTGAAAAGTTTCTCCTTCCTCCAGGCAATCCCCTCTTTTTAATAACTTTTATGCGTCTTAAATCTCTTCATTTCTTCCCCTGTGACCTGCTCTCTCCTTACCTCTGTAGCGATTTTCATCAGGTTTTTTTAAAGTGTTCAAATCGTGTGTGCCAAATTACTGGAATGTGGAAAGGACTGAGAAGTGGGAAATTTTACGAATTTTTACCCGGGTAAATTTGCAAATTTTTACCCGGTAAATTTGCGATTTTTTTAAAGAAATGTGCTTAACAAGCTAACCACAACATTCAAAGAAAAAAATTCACAGAAGTTCTACTTATCAATAGACAACTTTTGAGTTCTGTTAGAATTTGATTCCCGAAAAATTGATTTTTATACTCGTATGGTGAAAACAAAGGGTATATTAACTTTGCCTTGCCGTTTGTAACGCCAAGATCCCGTCATCACACACAAAAATGAATTACACTAGTGTGTTTAGAATGATAAAATAATTGATTTTTGCATGTCTGTCCGTCTGTCCGTCCGTCCGTCTGTGGCGCGGATTGCGGGCGCACGGATTGAGCTAGAGACTTGAAATTTTACGCAGATCCGTTTTTCGTAAAATGCAAGGCTAAGTTCGTTCATGGGCAAAAATTGACCATTAGGGGGGTACCCCCCATACGAACGAAAACGTTTTTTGCGAATATCTCAAAAACGGTGCTTCTTATCAAAAAAAAACCAAGAACAAAAGTTATTTTGGATATGATTCTACCTAAAACTCCCATACATCAAAACCCGATTTCAATAATTGCCAGATTGGCAATTATAGCTTTTGTTATGTTTTTATCAATATTTATCAAATTTTTACATTTGATACCAAGTGTCGATAAAAACATGCGAGTTGATACAAATTTGTAATATATTTTACACAAAAATTTATAACAAAATGTTATTCATATAAAGTGGAATCTCGCTTAACGAGCATAATTCGTTTCAGAATCATACTAGTAGCGCCAAACATTCGTTAACCCAAACAATTTTTCTCTTATATATAGAAAAATATTTACAATAATGTTCAACCGTGAAAACGTCAAATCGTATCTATTATCCCATATTTATGGTTTCACGATATAGGGTATAAAAGCGCAACTTTGGATTGTATTCCAAAACCCAAGGTCGTGGATAAAATTTCGTTTGATTTTGTACAATTTCCATATTTAGTCTTTTTTGCTATCTACAACAACTTCCGAGAAAACCACACTGCACTTTTAAAATCACTCACTAAGTGTACATGTGTATATGATTGTTGAGAAATAACTGCATTTGTATTCTTGTATTATTTTGGGGTTATCTGAATGTGGAATAAATTGACAGATGTGTCGGGTCTCCTTGTCTTCAAGGTTTATATTGAAGATATGTGGACGACAGAACGTTTATCTGAAAGATGTAATCTTAAAAAGGTGATAACATTCAGAAAAATGTTAAGAGCCAATGTACAATAAACCGCATAAAAGGTACATTTGCTACTAGACAAGAAGAATACAACATAATTTTACTATAGGAACGGCGATTTCACATTTTTGTATTTGAAAATAAATCTTTGTAATAACTTTTTTCCATAGCACTAGAAATGTCTTTGAGAACAAAATATTTGGGAAAAAAATGTTTTGACGAAAGTAGGTAATTATTGTTACGAGGAATTTATAGGAACTTTGGACATACACTTTATGTTAAAAATATTAGAAATTAAAATAAAAATGTTTAAAGAACAAACGCATCCGACAGCAGTTAACTGAAAAGTCGAAAACAAATTTTGGTGCTAACTTTAAATTCAAGGAGTGAGTTTTTAAAAGTTTCATATAAATTTTAAAACCATAAAAATGTTAACATTTGATAACCGCAGATTCCCCACCAAAAACTCACTGTACCAATTATGGTTTAAATGAGCCAATGACGTCCATGTAACTCCTTTACAATAGGGCTAAATGCGATTTTAATTTAAGTAAAAAAATCATAAAGTCTAATTTTGATCTTTTGCATTCATATGTACATTTAACGTAAATTTATATATATAGTATATGTACATTTAAGCTTAAATATATGAAATATTGATTTTGTTTGGCAATCAGATGGATTTGTATCCTGTTGATTTATAAAAAAAAAAATTGTTTTGGCCTTTAATTGAGTGCATTCGGCTGGTTTTGTTTTAAAAAACCAAGTAGGGGAAACTGGGGCATACTCAGCAGGATTTTTTAATAGTAATATGCTGCCAAATTCTTTCGTTTTAATAATTTTTTGTGTTTTCTTAAATTTTATTCTTTTTAGCAATTTTCTGCTGGATTAGTATTACTAAAAATCAAAAATGACGACTGTTTTCCGCCACGCTGATTAGTCTTGGAATATATATTCTTGCTTTTGAGATATCCTTATGGACTTCTTATCGCCCGAATCGGATTCATCGATCTCAAAAACCCCCAGATTAGATTTTTGTCGAGAAATTTGGGAAAATAGATTATCACGTTGTCCTAACAGGAAGTACTGAAAAAATTAGATTTACGTATGTGTGCAACCTTTCAAGTTAATCGGATGAATGGAAGTTGGCGAAAATTAGATTGCAAAATTTGACCCTAACAGACAGACAGATACGAAAGAAAGCTAAATAAAAACTTAAAAAAAAACACTGGTGGGAAACTGAATCCGGCCTAACCGCTTAACCGACTGAACTACTTGAGTAAAATATTTGTGAAAAGTGTGTAAATAAAATATAACTAAAAAACACTAAACTATCGAACTCGATTTCTGAAAGTCAAACAGACTGGAAGTAAAGCAGTAAACAGAATTCCGGCTTTGTGGACTTCGAGTTCGGCTTCGGCATCAGCTTTGACAGTTCTGTAGACTCAATGTTTTGCAGCGCATTGGAACACAATAGCAAAGTTGCAAAGCTGGTGAAGCCGAAGTCGAAGTCGGAGTAGGTCTACTCTTTACTTTTGGTCGGCTTTGACTTTAACCTAATTTTTTCTAAGTAAATTGATTGTCATCGAAAATGCTCGAAGAAAAGTTAATTAATTTAGTGTAGGAAAATGAAATTATGTATAATAATAATTAAACGATGCTCCAAACTATTTTTCGCTCGAAGTGATTTGTAACCAAAACAAAAGCGAATCACTGGCTGTCAAAGTTGCGATTGTGTTCAAATGAAAATTGAAGCTGACGAAGCCAACAAAGTCCAAAGCTGAAGCCGAAGCCGAAAGTCCAAAAAGCCGGAATTCTGTTTACACCTTAAGCCACTTTATCCATCATTGTTTAGAACAATGCAAATGAAAATTTGCTTCGAAAAAATACAGTTCCCCTTGATAATATTGTGAAATAAATGAAAGAAAAATGAGATTTTTATTTGTTGCATTTAAAAATACCTTTCCGAAATGGTCACGTAGGGCTTAATCAGTTGAGCTGTTTAGGAGTTACAAATATTTTGTTTTCGGTTCTTCTTTGACTTTGCTCCCTCAAATATTTAGTTGATTGGCATATTTTCAAATGAAAAGTCGAATCTAAAGATGATCTCCGATTGAGCTGAAACTTACGAAATTTTATTTTTAAATCTTTTCTTGAAAAAAATTAAGCCCTGTATTTTTTTTTTCCTTTTATGGTTTTTACGTATCTTTAGTGGTTCCCGAGATATTTGAAAAAATATTATTTTTTACATATTTTTTTTGAGTCTAAGTATTACATAGGAAAGTTTTGTGTTGATTACAACTAATATTTTTTTTGTGTTGATTACAACTAATATTTTTTTTGTGTTGATTACAACTTACAACTAATATTTTTTGTTGAAAATTCAGAAGAAAGTTTTTTCAATAATTTTTTTTAACAAAATAAGAGCACACTTAGCTAAATTGATGCTGATGACATAAAAACGAGCCTATATTGAGCTTCCCGCTTTATTGCTTTTTTTGAACTAAATCGTGGTAGAATCTCAATTAGGCGGGATTACTTAGCCACATTTTTAAGATAATCAAAAATGAAAAAAATTATTTCCATACAATTTTATCCATGGATATGGATTGGTAATTTCATTTATTTATCCTTTTTTCTAGACACCATTTCCCATTATGATTGAATTTTTTTTAGATTCTTTTAAAATTCCTTTTTAATGAAAACATAAAAACCGAATGAAAAGTAGTAAAATGGCCGGCTTCCCCTGACGGTTTTGTGAAAGCTTTTGAAAATTCTTATTGTAGGCGAATATTTTTATAGAACGAAATCTGAATGTGACAAGCCACTTTATATCTTTTATCTTGTTTTTTATCCCCTTTATCATTTTACCTATTTCTTTATTTTGTTTGAGTAAAATGCGGACGTTTTTATAATGCAACGGTACTTAGATAGAATAGGTCTGATCTCGTCATATTTATGATACTCATCAAAGGAATTCCATGGACCCATGCGGACGATTAGTATATGATAAAGCCCAGAAATATCCTTTCATTTCAAAATGGTCTCATATCTAATCAACGCATCTGATCTCTTTCTGTTCACTGTAGAACATTTCCAATGATATAAACATGAGAGGTTATGCTGCTTCTTTTACAAGCAAGCTTTTTCGAGCAAAGGTTATTTGACATAAAGTCTGATTTTAAGGGAATTGATTTTTTCATCACATAGACTTTTACAGCCACTTTAATTTTATAAATTAAAGCAGAGACTTTGTATTTCACTATGCAACCGCAAATAATATTTTATAATTTCTTCAACTAAATTCTGGAAATTGTGTGATTTTCCCACAAAAAATATTGTGGACAGAAAATTTCCCACAAATAATTTTATGGCAGGGAAAGTTTCAAAAAGTCCACGGAAAAAATTTAGTTGTCAAATTCAATTATCACATATTTCCTCTGAGGATTCAAAAGTAGTAGGGGTAACGGTTTCTAAGTAAGTTATGGAGAAAACCTGTAATTTAAACAAAAAAAAAATTGTTTTCAACGAGTTGTTACAAATAAATAATACCGGGTAAAATTTCGAAATTTTTATGAGGTTTTGACGAAAGTAGTTTTGGACAAAATTCTTAGAAAAACTGACTTTCCGAAATCGAAAATTCTTCGCGCCACAGAAAGGACCATAACAAAATTTTAAATTTCCGTTTTAAAATGATTTCATAATCCCATCCTCAATCCAAGGATGCTAAGCTAAACTGATTTCATACTCCCATCCTCAATCCAAGGATGCGTCCCGTCCATGGCAAGTGAGTGCGTAATCACTTGAAAATTTTGTGAGTACGAATGCCTCGATCATAACGCACTTTTCTATTAATTTTCTTTCCGTTATTGATTCGCCTCCATCCCTTGAATTGAGTATGGCCCGAAATGCGGACCCTCAGGTCTCTGGATAAACACTGAAGTTTTTCCATTTTTCAGATCGGAAATTTTTCTCTGGATGTCAGGTCTTTGAAAAAACTGTTTTACTTTTGAAAACCAAGTTACACGATATGTCTATTGACGCGGTGTAAATATACATATATATATGGCGTTTTCAATTGGCATGATCTTTTTGCTCTTAAGTTGCTTGTGTGAGAACTTATGCTCGACTGGTGTTTTTTGATCGCTCGAAAAAGAGTTGCTTTTGATCGCTCGAAAAAGAGTTGATATTTATGTGTTTGATTTTTTGGATTCTTCTTTATCTAGTGAAGAAGAATTTCATTTGGTGAAAAATATATTAGAGCGGTATCAAATTAAAGGAAAATTCTAAAACTAATTTTAATTTGTTTTATGCTTCTTCTAGACTCCCAAGTAGAGGTGCTCGAAATCTGCTCGAGATCTGCTCGAAAATACCTTGCTCTACACTGCGGTAGAGCCTGCTGAATTTGCAAGTCGCAAACGCCAATAGTCATCGTAGATTGCGTATTTTAAACACACGCGGAGTGATTCATGAGGGCCACTTTAAATTTAAAATTTTATAAAACCCAAACAGAGTGAAATTCTTTTTTTTACAGATGTAATGGATGGAAGTTCTAGGATGTTTCGTTCAAGTTTTTTTTAATGAAAAACATTGTTTTTTTGCCACATATGTGGCACACTTCTTGCGGAAAACTTTAAAGGACTACAAAGCAACAGAATCGATCATCATCGATAATCATTGTCCAATTACAAAAGCCCTATAAGTTTTCCACTGACGCACTGGGTCACTGGCAGTTTTCCAAACCTATTACCCGATAACTCCACCAATTGACAGTTGACCTTCTACATCAAACAGATATCGAGGAACACAAGCATTTTTAGCAGTTTTTTTTATAAATTTATTAGGCAAAAATAACGGAAGGTCCTGTAAGGATAACGCGATTATTTTTCCTCAAATTTTCCTGAACAAATCTCATCCGTGGGTTTTTGGGGTCGATGAATCCGATTCTGACCTTAAAAAGTCGGTAAGGATAACGGAAGGTCCTGCAAGGATGTCGTGATTATTTTGCCTCAAATTTTCCCGAACAAATCTCATCCGTGGGTTTTGGGGTCGATGAATCCGATTAAGGAATCAAAAAGTTCCTAAGGATGTCTCAAAAGCAATACGAAGACTGAAAAGTATAGACAGCATGGTTTTTTTGGGTGCTATGTATGAGAAATAAAAGAAAATAAAATAAAATAAATATTTATCCTGCTTTTACACAGCGCCCAAAAATTATTTTTTTCTTTTTAGTACCTACATTTTTAAAAAATAAAAGCTGTGCTTTATTTTTTTTTTTAAATTTTCTTGTTTTTGGAAATTATTTCAATAATTGAACTTAAAATAATCAATAACTAAAACTCAGCACTAAAAATTCAAATCACTAAAGGTCTGTTTTTGTTCATTTTTCGGATAAACAAACCATTAACTGAGATTGTCAAAAATGAGCATTTTTACCCAAAGTATTTACCTAAATTCAATATTTTACACCAAGCGGTTAATACATAAAAATGGTATGAAAATTCCATAAAATCGACGCCGTGTATTTTGTTTTGTTTACAAAACTTTAACAATTAATAGGTACTATTTTACCACGATAACAGCTATTTTAATAGCAAATGTGAATACCCCTAATGTCAAAGAAGAAAAGATATTTAAAATTAATCAAAACAAAATTTAAAATTACTTATAAAGTGACTTTACTATATCCAGAGTAAATTAGAATAATGAAAAAAAAAAAATTTTAGGCGAAAGTGAAAACGTTTTGCCCTAATCGAAAACTTTATATTAAACGTACCAGTGTAATTACTGCACATGCGAGGAGAGCCATATATTAGGTTTCCTTAAATCGTAAAACAGCAAAAAAAAAGTGATATATCCCCTTCAACACTTAATCGAAATTTTATTTTCATTCTATCTAATGCTTGAGAATGGCCTAACATATAAGCTAGAAAACAAACCAAGATATTGTGCAACTGTTGTATATGGTATGTACTCAAAACAAAATGTGATGAAAACAAATAAAGATATCTTCGTCGATTTAAATGTTAACATGTGGTTTTATTGCCTAATTGTGGTATCTTTGGTGTCATTGATTGTTATTTAGAATTGCATATAGTAATATAGTTCCCCATTGTCGAAAAAAGATACTGATAAATATTTGGAGGGTGAAAAGTTAAAAGGAATATTTTAAACCTAATAACCTTGATCACATCAATTTAAATATGTTAAGTTGTTTCTGATTTTTCCGTATGGAACCCTTTTTACGGAAAGGAAAATCATAAGCAATGTTGGAGTATGGCCAAGACTGTGCTGAAGGGGAGCGAAGGGGTTCTCTTTTTTTTATGGTTTAAAACTTAAGCTTTTTCATTACATTTTAAGGTTAGTTCATTTGATAAATCAAATTTATACCCCTATCGTCGATACATTACTAAAATGACCATCAACGTCTTTAATAGGTCTGTTCGATATGAGTCCTGGACTTACTCGGAGTAAAAATTTTTACTCTTTTCTGTTCGATATGAGTCCTGGACTGACTCCGAACACATATCGAACAGAAAAGTGTAAGTCCAGGACTCGTCTTTTCAGTCCTGGACTTACTCTTGTTTTTAGCTGGAGTAAACTTTTGACAGCTGATATTTGTCAGACATAACCTCTCTTTTGCAGTGTTTGAAAGTCAAGAAAAATTTATAAAATGTGTAATTATGAAAATTTATATGTTGAAAATCATGACGGAGAATTTCGAGTATACCAAGTTGAGCGTAAGTTTACAAAACAGGTTTCATGAAATACATTTAATATATTAAAGGACAGTTCAAACGTGACTTACTCTGAACTTACTCCAAGTTGTTCGATAAAAACAAATTCAGAGTAAGAAAATCCGCCATTTTGTGGAGTAAAGTGAAACTATTCGGAGTAAGTCCAGGACTTATATCGAACAGACCTAATGAGAACAACGTCAATCAAATCAAAGAACTTGTGCTCAAAAACCTTCGATTAAGATCTAGAGACCTTATTAATATAGTCGATTTATTTATGAACCTTTTCATAGAACGAACTATGGTCAATATGAACCAATGGCTGCCATGTGTAAAGCTTATAATATAAATCAAAACATACACAGTTAAAAATTTGACCCCTCAGTGTCAAATTTCTTCTAGTCTCAAAGAAAAAGTGTTAATTTTTAACACATATAAATATCACTTTAGCACTTTGGAAATGTGTAAAAAAATAATAACACATTGAAGTGTGAGGGTTACACCTTGTTGGGAGTTAACTGATTTTAACACTTTCGAGTATCAAACAAATTGGGACTTGAATGTCTTAAAATGAAATTCTTTATAGATCTGAAGGTAATTGGAAATGATGTAGTACTAAGTTTTATTTTCTTAAAAATAATGTTACTATACAGAAAGAAAAATATGGCAAATTTAATAAAAACGTCTTGGATAAATAACTTAAATATGGGTTCAAAAAAATATTGAATTAAATTGAATGAAAATTAAAATTGTTATTATATTTTTATTTTTTTAATTCAATATTGAAAATATTGAAAATATTGAATTAAAAAAAATAAAAATATAATAACAATTTTAATTTTCATAAAAAAAGTGAAAAAAAAAATCGAGTCGAGGTCGGGACTCGAACCCGCGCAACGGATTTTTTTTCTGTTTTTAGGTTTTTTTTTTAAATTTATTATTATTTTTTAAATAAAAATAATATATTTTAAATAAAAATTATATGAAAATATTGAATTAAAAAAATAAAAATATAATAACAATTTTAATTTTCATAAAAAAAGTGAAAAAAAAAATCGAGTCGAGATCGGGACTCGAACCCGCGCAACGGATTTTTTTTCTGTTTTTAGGTTTTTTTTTTAAATTTATTATTATTTTTTAAATAAAAATAAGATATTTTAAATAAAAATTATGAATAATAACCATTTTCATTACTAATAATTAATATTGTTAAAAATAAAAACAATAAAAACCATGTTGCATTTTAACTATGCTCCACCGAAGGAACAAGCAGCCTAGTGGGCAAGGCGCGCAGACAAGCGAAAGATGTCAGCAGAAACCAAAAACACGACGGTTCGAATTCCATATTCCATACGGTGCTACACGCGAATTTTTTTTTCTTCTTTTTTATTATTTTTATTCATTTTTTTATTAAAAACAATGAATAATAGTTAGATGCATTTCATGTAAGTCTTTTAATTCGATAAAAATGAAAAAAAAATTACCAAATTGATTTTGTTTTTCCCAAGACTGATAAGTGTTAAATTTTTTCTAACACTTTAACAGCCTTATTAATAAACGTTAGTTAATTTTTATCAATGGT
Source organism: Chrysopilus asiliformis (assembly GCA_964034945.1). NCBI lineage: Eukaryota > Metazoa > Arthropoda > Insecta > Diptera > Rhagionidae > Chrysopilus > Chrysopilus asiliformis. The sequence goes on from OZ035961.1 coordinate 47,713,993, forward strand.
TTACGCAGTGGATAACTCGAAATTCTTATTAATAAAAAATTTTAAGAGTTAACTGACGTTAGTTAACTTTGTGTTAGCTAACATACCGATTTCCTCGAGTTAAGGAGTTGATAACTCTTGACGGCGCATAACTCTTGCAAAAAAGACTGGAAGAAGCAATGATCCATTAAAAAAATGCAATTTATGTTGTTTTATTATATTACCTTATCACTTGAACACCAATTTTCTGATCGCTTTCCTTCAATTTTTAAATTTTCCACTTTTAACTACTTTGCAGTGAATCACAATTAAAATAAAAACATTAATTTCACTCCTATTTTAATATCGTCTCCAAGGAAACGGATTTAAAAAACCAAAATATGACTTAAATGTAAAAGATTTTCGTATTTTTTGGTACAATTCGGCACAAGGGTTGCCGTATTCCAGCGAAATTTTTAAATAAAATACGAGTTAGCTATTATATGGAGGAAATTTTTTTATTAATAAGAATAGTTATCTAATGGATAAGTTTGCTATCTCGGAGTTAGTTAGCACATGAGTTATCTCCGTGTTAGGGATTTTTTATTAATAAGGCTGTAAGTGTTTATCTAAAATGACACTTAAAAGTCTCAATGATTCAACACTGAGATCCAGTGCTAAAGTAACACTTTTTTCAGTTTGGACACCATGGGACACATAAATGTGTTAAAAAATTTTAACTGTGTTAACTTAACTTCAATTTAAGTAAATTTTTAATGAAAAAGAAATTGTATAATTAGTTGTTTGTTTCATCTTTATATATTCAGATGGTTTAATGTACCTGTTGAATCAATAAATAAATAAATCTAGTTGCTATTTCAATAGGATCGGTTAGTCGTCGGCTGAGAATTTAAATGTCGTATGTAATTTTCGTTGGTTTTGAGTGAATTGAGTTTAAACTATCATAACTCTTTTTCCAGCGGACCGATTTTTTTCAAATTTAAATCGAATACAGAATTAGTATTTATCTTTAAGAAAATTAAAAATGAATTGCACCAAATTTAAAAGCAGCTTTGAAAAACTCAGAAATTGATCCCAATTCAAAACTCGAAAAAAACTACATACGACACTTAAATTCTCAGGCGACGTAGTGGTATTTTAAAAGATGTTTTGTGCCATAGACGTGTCAAATCTCGAATGGTTTCAAAAGCTCGGCATTGGTTCTTCGAGGACATTCCGGGAAAAACTCGACCCATATCGTCCCGCAGCCACCGTATTCACATAATTTAATTTAGCACCGTGTGACTTTTGGCTATTCCCTAAACTCAAAAGACCGCTCCGAGACATCGTTTTGAGACCGTAGAGGAAATACAACCTAAATCGGTGAAAGCTTTCAAGGTTATTCCGGAAAGTGAGTTTTTGGGCTGTTTTGAGAATTAGAAAAAGCATAGTATCGAATGGGGATTACTTTTGAAGACGATGAAATAGATTTAGAAAATTAAATAAAGATTTTTTATTTTATAAAATCAATCCTGATACTTTTTGGGCACAGTAGAAGTATTTATAAACACCTTTATATCCCAAAAAACCCCTAATGTCACTTGTTTTAGATATTTGTTTAATTCCATCGCCTTTTTAAATTTTGTGCAAAAAGTGGAAAAACAAAAAAATCGTCATTTAAACTATCTTGTTTAATATTAAACATGGATTGTTGAATATCAAACTCTTTTTCTTTAATATCAAACAAAGATTGTTAAATATTAAACTTTTTTTTTGTTTAATATTAAGTACGGATTATTGAATATTAAACTTTTTTGTTGAAGATTACTTCATTTTTTTGTTGAAAACTACATTATTTGTTGTTAAAAATTACACTTTTGGTTGTAATTTTATTTTATTTAATGAAGTATACCTGTTACACTCGTTTAATGAAGTACAATTCAACAAAAAGTTCATACAGACAATAAAAGATCAGTAATGTTTCGCGTTACAAAGTTTAACTTATTTTATGAGTTTAGACAATTTGCTACCGGAAGGAATCGAACTCACGTTTTAAACTACTATCCTAATAATAGAAGCTACTCGCGCCCTTTAATGCACAACAAAAATCACACTGACCTGGTTTAAAAAAAAAATCAGAGATTCTTTATAATCAATAATGCGGTATTATGGTGTCTTTCAATTCTTAAGTATGCCGGCGAAGAAATAAATATACATATTAGTACTTTTGAGCACGAGTCGCTATTATGTATTCAGTCTTTATAACGATTACATTTTAATATTGGCCACAGATTTATTAGGGATATTACTTCAGTATTCTAAAATCCACTAAAGCCGATGACTATACAGGTTTTTACCTGTTTTATTATGTTCTTCTACAATAATAGTCAATACAGAAAAGTTGCAACTCATTAGACAGACTGATCACTCATGGCACAAAATACATATGAGTTGATTTTAGGAATCCCTTTGTTGGAACACAAAAGAATTAGAAATGGGCGTTGGACTTTTTAAAAATATGTAGTTTGAGGTCTGTAAAAAGTGTTTTGATGTTTAAATTAATAGGCTCTACATCTCCGGTAGTTATTTGGTATATTATTAACTATATTTTTGGCTAGATGTAAATTTAAGAACAATGCACGGTAGCTTCAGTATTTAGTGTTTAATGATCATCAGTTATTTTATAGTAATTGAAGAAAGATTCTTTTCTTTTTGCAAAGCTCCTTGTACACGCAAAGAAAAACTTAGGTGAAAATAGCCAAAATCCTGGTATAGTTTACCCAAGATCTTGGTTTAATTACAGCCTACCAAGATTTTTGGTGTTTTACCCAAAATTCTTTGGTATAAAATGAGATTTGGCAAAATAACCAAGGGTTTTGTAATTTAACCCATAAAACAAATCTCTCTTGTTGATATGGAATCTCTTTCTGTTTCTTGCTTAGTGTGTGTTCATAGAATTTAATATATGTAACTAATGAGCGGAAATTGTTTTAGTGTGATGACTTTAAAAATTAAGAGATGCGTGTTTGTTTCTGATAGTTTCTATATTGAATATTCGTATGGAGGAAATGTTTTATGACGACCAATATGATGCGAAATGAAAATAATTTATTTTGAATGATTTTTCTTACAAAAACTTCGAACGAATGAATTCTCTCGGCGAATGTTGTTGTGTTACCTCGAAAAAATACTATTCCCGTTTAGTATTTTTCGAAAATGGGGAAAAATTATCGAAATCTGAAAAAAATGGGCATAAAAAATATTTCAAAAAAGCATTTCAACTAATGTCTAAACTAAGAAATGCTTTCCCAAAACTGATTTTTTGCATCAGTTTTATGAAAAATTATTGGAATCGCTTTAAAATCGAGTTTTTAGAACTGGCAAATCGACTAACAAAATCGTCGCCATTTTTTCGTCATGCACAAGTGTGGCGCAGTTCTACTAGTAGTCTAATTACCTGCTGCAGGCATCCAAACATTAACAGCAGGGAATTGTTTACTATAACCCTGGCCTTGGGTAAATTTTGGGAAATAGTTTGCACAAAATCTTGGATGAATCTACCAATGTTTTTTAGTTATTTTCCCAAATTTTTTACGCTGGTATTTCAACCAATTTTTTCGATAATTTAACCAAAAAAAATTAGATAACCAAAATTTCATACAAAACTCATTTACCAAAGACGCCTTGGGTAATATCCCTATGTATATTTTTTTCCGTGTAGACTCTATATGAGAGCCCTATAACAGTGTATTAGATTTAATATACCGTTTGAACTACAGAGACGACAAAAGATTTTGATTTACTCTTGTCCGTTCGTCCTAGAATGGAATGAGTTAAAAAATTGAAATCAAATTCATATCTCGGGCAAAATCGGAAAACACCTTCCCTACTTCTACCAGAAAGGCTAACCCGCTTTGACCGCAGTGTGTTGCACATTAGAAGCCAGTTATCGTCCCAAAGAACTTAAAAAAAATCCAATTTGAAGTCATGCAATACAACTGGATTTATAAGAGTTGCCACTAAATATTTTTAGGGGAAAAGGAGTGGCTCAGTTTTTCAAATTTTCGAACGGTGTTTAACTTTTGATAAAAGCCTGTTCTGTGCCAAATTTCAAATTTTTATCTCAATGTGTTCTTGAGTTTTCCAATGGTTTTGAACACGGCATAGAGACAACCAAGGTATGCCATAAACTCAAATCTGACGTTTCTTTGCAACGTCACTTGTGCCGATTAGTTCGTCAAGTTCAGAAGGAATCTTGTTTTGTGGATGGTTATTTAAATTTTTGTGCGATCTAAATAAGATATTTGTAAATTAGTGGACTGATTGCATTAAATAGTGATCAATAAACATAAGAATTAATTAAAATAAAAAAAAAGTAAAAAAAAACCGACTTAAAAATGCACTAAAAAGGAAAAAATAATTTTTTTGGAAGTTGGTGCCAAAATAGAAACAAACAATTTGCTCTCTTTTATTGTACAATATATAAAATTAAAAAATTTCTAATAAATAAAATTATTATTTATTGAATTGTACCTAAAGTTTTTGTTTTCTAATAAGTCACAGAGATGAGATTCAAACCATTATTTTTTTACAGCCTACTTACATAATATAAACATAACAAAAGCTATAATTGCCAATCTGGCAATTATTGAAAACCCGTATGGTGATTTAAGTGAACAGTTGTATCAAAATTCCAGTTTGAAGTCAAAGTTTCCAATGAGATTTTTTAAAATTTGTTCCAATCGGATTTTGATGTATGGAAGTTTTATGTAGAATCATATCCTAAATAACTTTTGTTCTTTGACTTTTTTGATAAGATGCACCGTTTTTGAGGTATTCGCAAAAAACGTTTTCGTTCGTATGGGGAGTACCCCCCCTAATGGACCGTTTTTGCCCATTAACGAACTTAGCCTTGCATTTTACGAAAAACAGATCTGCGCAAAATTTCAAGGCTCTAGCTCAATCCGTGCAATCGTGCTCACAGACAGATGGACGGACGGACAGACGGACGGACGGACATGCGGAAATCAAAATCTTTTGTCATTCCTAACACACTGGTGTAATTCATTTTTGTGTGTGATGACGGGATCTTGGCGTTACAAACGGTAAGGCAAAGTTAGTATACCCTTTGGTATTCCATACCATACGGGTATAAAAATTTCAGCGGTATTGTTCCTTACTTGGCACGTTGCCCTTAACCCCCGTCAACATTAACAAATATTCTTTTGTTTTTGGGTAAGCTCCGTTAAAATTAAAAAAATATTCTTTTGTCAGATGTCGTCACGAAAGATAAAATATTTTCATTTGGATAGCAGTAATAGAATTGGTGATAGCTGTAAAAGTTTTGATCTGAAATAATTGCAATTAAAACAAAATAGAATTTCGCAAGCTAATTGACAAAAGACATTGGTTTAGTTTTCATTTCAGTCGGTTTAGTTTTCATTTCAGTCGGTTCAGTTTTCATTTCATTCAAGGTGGTACTTATTTAAAAAAACATTATTTTAAAGAACCGTTAAGTAGTGAAAGGAAAAATTTTAAGTTTTAAAGCTTTCCGAATTTGAAATAACCACATACAACAATTTAGATAAATAGGTGCTCGTAGAGGTGAGTGAAAATTGTATTAAAATACATATTGAATGGGTTTTATATTCCCCAAATTTTGAATATCCATTCTTGTCACTATAAAAAATTTATTTTTATCACATCGAATATTTGCAATGCATTAAACGAAACGCGGGATGTAAAAATTATAGTCATTGTGATATTTTAACCGCGAGTCTATTGTACATAAAAGTACTCGACAACTGTAAAAAGCTTTTGATTGTCTTAACAATTCTTGTTACAATAAAATTATTTGTAACACTCAAGAAATATGAATAGAAGTCCTCTTTAAGTTTCTATTTTGGCCCCAACTTCCAAAAAAATTATTTTTTCCTTTTTAGTGCACTTTTAGATTGTACAATAAAAGAGAGCAAATTGTTTGTTTCTATTTTGGCACCAACTTCCAAAAAAATTATTTTTTCCTTTTTAGTGCATTTTTAAGTCGGTTTTTTTTTACTTTTTTTTAAAAAGTTTTTTATTTTATAATTTTTAGTGATTTTTGGTATATACATTATATAGATATATTTAATGTTAGGAAATGGGTAGAGCAAGTAAAGCCGCAGCCCGCGTGCGAAAACGGCGTTACGAATCGATAGCCTTCAACCCCCTTAGTGACACTGGAAAGTTTCATTAAGATCGGACTAGCCAATTTGAAGATACCAGGCGAGGGGTATCGAGGGGAGGGAAAAGTCAGGTTTTGTAGTGGAAAATCAAACCCCTTAGCCTTTTTAGTAATACTGTAAAGCTTCATTAAGATCGGACCACCGAATTCGAAGATACCAGACGAGGGGTGTCGAAGGGGAATTTTCTCAGAGGGGATACCTATCTAGATCGTATTTTTGTCCCCGAAAATCCCTAACACCCAAGTTTCATGAAAATCGTTAGGCCTGTTTTCGAGATCCATTGTGCAGACAGACAGACTGACAGACAGAAGGACGACAGTCCTCAGCAAAAATGTTGGGGGTCGTCACCAACATTTTTTAGATCGACAGAAACCTTTCGTTAACCTTACAGACTTCTAAACATTAGAATTGGATTAGGCGACCCTAAGAACCCCCATATGTGTTTGTTTTTTATCTGGAAAATTTGAGGGTTGAAGGATTCGCTGCCCCCCAAAATATACGCATAAAAATTTTCAGACCGATCGGACCATCCGATTAGGGGACAGGGGAGGGGTTAAGAAGCGAAAGGGGTAGGGGAAAATAGATAAGGGGAAAACACTAGCCGTCCCCCAAAATGTGAGCATACCAATTTTCAGATCGATCGGACCACCCGATTGGGAGTTGACAGGGGAGGGGAAGGCCGGGAAACGTCGGAGAGAGGGGAAATTAAAATGGGACCAACTAGGGAGTGAACTCTGTCATCCACCAACGTTTCAACAAAATCCATGCAACGGCACCCAAGTACTGCGTGAACACACAGATATAAAATAAATAAATAAATAAAGTTGGACCAAAACGAATTGATAACCTCCTCCTTTTTTTGGAAGTCGGTTAATAAATAAAGTTGGACCAAAACGAATTGATAACCTCCTCCTTTTTTTGGAAGTCGGTTAAAAAGTCGGCACAAATGACGTCACACCTGACTATCAAAAGTTCATGGCATACCTTGGTTGTCTCTATGCCGTGGGTTTTGAATAGTGAATACTGACGGCTCTCAATCATGTAAGAAAGGTATCATCTCACTGCTACGTGAATAAGGATATGTTTTATCCGTTAAATCTAGGGTGTTGTATTTAAAAAAACTTTTAAATGGTAGGAAAAGATTATCTTGGTCGAATTTTTTAAAATCGTGCAAGAAGTTATTGAATTGAATAATATGAAATTTCCAAAATATGATTTAATTTAAGTAAATAATGAATGAGTTTTATAATAGAAAAACTTCAATCATAAGACAAATAAAACCATTTAAGTCAAAACAACTAGTTTGACAATATCATTTGCAACTTAAGTCAGCCGATCATAGACGCCGTCGTACTCGTACATATTTTGTTTTAATAAAATGCTAATTTGAGTTGTGGAATTTGACCTGCCAAAACGTTCTCAAGTTGTCTGGATTGGACACTGCTATTTGTTTTTTTTAAAGGGGTGCCACAAGGGTCTAATCTTGGACCCATCTTGTTTCTTATGTCGATTAATGATGTTGAAAGGACTTTTAACTTTGGTAAACCGCATTTTTTTCAGATGACTCACAATTTTTATGTATTGACCGTGTACAAAGAATTCGTTGTTTTACGAACAACGTCAATGAGGATCTAAACTCTCTTCTGGAATGGTATGATTTCAATAATTTCAAAATCAACACATCCAAAAGACATGCTTTGACATTACAATTGGTTACAAGATTGTTGTAAATCATACTAATATATAAAAATGAGTTGGTGTCTGTCTGTCTGTCTGTTCCTCTTTCACGCAAAAACGGCTGAACCGATTGACTTGAAATTTGGCATAGATGTTCGTCGAGGGTCCAGCCCCAACACAGACCAATTAAAAAGTAGCCGGAGAGGTGGGGGGAGTAAGGGGAGTATAGTCGGCAATGAGTTCCAGAGCCGTGATATCGTTCTTCGTCGTCGTGATGGAAATTTAACAAGGGTTGCTGAAACACATCGCTTATACGACGCACTTCAATATCCTTTGATATTCTGGAAAAGCCAAGAGGGATATCACTTTTCTATCGCAAAGGTTAACCCAGTCAACATGAAACCACTTTTGAACAAAAAAGTAAGCTCCATAGAGTTTTACGCGTATTCCTGTATGGTACGTTCAACCATACGTTCGTCTTCTGCGATATAGACAGCTTCTAAACCAGTTCATCGTGGACATGTATGCCAAAATTGAGACAGAAAGACTTTTATACTTTAAGTTGAATCAGGCTAAACTTAGAGCTGAAAATTATATTCATTTAAGGTATGCTGTGGCGCGTGATTCATCGCCAAATGCTATGAATTTGGGTCGGGTTGTAATTTTACCGTCGTCTTTCACAGGAAGTCCACGATATATGCATGAGCATGCGCAGGATGCATTAACGTATGTGCGACATTACGGCCGGCCAGATCTTTTTATTACGATGACTTGTAACCCTAAGTGGCCTGAAATAGTCGCGGAGTTGTTCCCCACACAAAATTCAGTTGACAGACATGATGTTGTTGCTCGAGTTTTTCACCAAAAAGTAATTAAATTTATTGCAGTGTTAAACAAAGGTGAAATATTTGGTCCCATTAAGTTCTGGATGTACACAGTTGAATGGCAGAAACGAGGTTTGCCACATATTCATGCATTAATATGGCTGTTCGAAAAACTTCTTCCCCAACAAATTGATACCATAATCAGTGCAGAGATTCCAGATCCCAACTTGGATTCAGACCTTCACTCTATTGTGCTCAGAAATATGGTTCATGGGCCTTGCGGTGTCGAAAACCCACACTCCTCATGTATGAAAGATGGGAAATGTTCAAAACTTTATCCTAGAGCTTTTTTAAAGGATATTCTAACCAATAAGAATGGGTACCCACTATATCGGCGACGCAGTCCTACGGATGATGGGCATGCTGTGACCTTGCCACTTGCCGGTGAGACCCGAAGAATTAGGGAAGTTAACAACAAATGGATCGTCCCTTATTCTCATATTCTTTCAAGAATTTTTCATGCACACATTAACGTTGAGTACTGTAACTCCGTTAAGTCCATCAAATATATCTGCAAGTATGTACATAAAGGAAGGGATCAGGCTGTATTCAATCTGCTTGGAGGAGTCACTGGAACACATGAGGTAAAAATGTATCAAGCAGGACGTTATTTGAGCAGTAACGAGGCGTTTTGGCATATTTTCGGATTCCCAATACACAAAAGACATCCTACAGTTACGCATTTGAGCGTTCATCTCGAAAATGGCCAGAGAGTATATTTCAATGAGCAGAATTTACAGGAAAGGTTGCAAAATCTTCCTAATACAATGCTCACTGCATTTTTCAAAATTTGTGAAATTGATGAATTCGCCAGAACTTTACTTTACTGTGAGTTCCCTAAGTATTATACATGGAATATGTCGAAGAAGGAATTTAAACGTCGTGCCCAGGGTTCCTCGGTTGAAGGTTATCCAGGCATCAGATCTTCACATGCATTTGGACGAGTTTTTACTGTACATGTCTGTAATTTCGAATGTTTCTGTCTTCGGTTAATCCTTTTTAAAATTCGTGGACCAAAATCTTTTCAGGATTTACGGACAGTGAATAACTGTGTTTATTCCACGTATAGAGAAGCTTGCGAAGTATTAGGCTTACTTGAAAATGATTACCACTGGGCTGATACTATGCAAGAAGCTGTGCTGTTTCGCTCCGCATCACGAGTACGTTTTCTTTTTGCAATTTTGCTAAGTAGTTGCGGGCTATTAAATCCTTTGCAAATCTGGGAAACGTTCAAAGAGGACATGGCCGAAGATATTTTAAACAACTACAGACGTGATGTTTCATAGTTATCCTTCAACGATACAATATTTAATGAGGCGTTAATTGATGTGGAAAACCATGTTCTTTCAATTTCTGGGAAGCACCTCAATGAATTTGGTTTGCCCTATACACGTAGAACTCAAGAACCGAATACTGAATTGTTGCGAGAATTGGCTTATAATATTAGTGACCTAGAACGTGAAATAGAGATAAAGGTTTCACAACTTCTCCCTCAGCAGCGTATCATCTTTGATACCATAACAGAAAAAATTAATAATGATGAAGGTGGTCTTTTTTTTCCTAGATGCCCGGAAAGACGTTTCTCATAAATCTATTGTTAGCCCAAGTCCGAAAAGGGAAACAGATCGCGGTGGCTGTTGCGTCTTCGGGAATTGCTTCCACTCTTCTTTCTGGTGGCAAAACTGCTCATTCCACTTTAAAACTCCCACTTAATTTTTGTATTGAAGAAGCGCCTGTTTGCAACATTAGCAAACATTCTGAAAAAGCTGCAATGTTGCGCCGATGTAAGCTTTTGGTGTGGGATGAGTGCACGATGTCACACAAAGGTGCATTGGAAGCTCTTAACCGGACACTTAAAGATCTCAGAAGTAGCACGCAGATAATGGGTGGACTTGTGGTTCTTTTAGCTGGAGATTTTAGACAAACGTTGCCTATTATTCAAAGAGGTGTACCCGGTGATCAAATAAATCCATGCTTCAAGAAATCCATTCTGTGGGGAAATGTTAAAAAATTTACATTGACCGAAAATATGAGGGTGCGTCTTCATAATGACATCTGTGCTGCAGAGTTTTCAAGAAATCTCTTAAAAATAGGAGAAAGTAAAATTATTGAAGACTTACATAAACGAATTAGCTTTCCTGACCATTTTGCAAACGTTACAGATTCTCTTGAGAGACTAATTGAAAACGTTTTTCCTAACTTAAAAGAAAATTTCAGTTTCACTGACTAGCTATGTGACCGAGCAATTTTAGCTCCTACAAATGACGCTGTGAATTTCATTAATTCAAAGATCGTTAGCCTTTTTTCCGGCGATCTTTTTACATTCTTTTCGATCGACAGTGTGTTAGATGCTGACCAAGCTGTACATTACCCGGTAGAATTCTTGAATTCTTTAGAATTATCCGGTATTCCGTCTCATAACCTTGAGTTGAAAATTGGGATTCCCGTAATGTTAATGCGCAATCTAGATGCCCCCAAATTATGTAATGGTACTAGACTCAGGGTAAAGACACTTAAACGAAACAAAGTCGAAGCCACTATTTTGACGGGATGTGCAAAGGGAAGAGGTTTCATGATTCCCCGAATTCCTATTATACCAACTAATCTACCATTTCAATTTAAAAGGCTTCAATTCCCACTTAAAGTTGCTTTTGCAATGTCCATTTTTTTTTTTTTTTTTTTTTTTTTTTATAGATCCAGCCAGAGCTTAGGGGAAGACCCTTTAATGCCGAAGCACAGCTCGGGATGGTTGGAAGGACAAAAGGAGATGCCGATTTATGTTCTCCTTGAACTTCTGCGGGTTATAGTCCGGGGGGAACACATCGGATGGTAAATTGTTCCAAAGTCTTGTTGTTCGCGGAATGAAGGAACCCCTAAACTTTACTGTACGAAAGCGGGGAGGCTCAAGGAAGAAGTCGTGCGCACGTGTAGCTGCACGAGAGGGTCTAGGGAAAATATACCGTGGAGGAATAAGTTGGGAAATTTCGGTGGAACATTTCCCATTGAAATATTTGTAGAATATGCTGAGTACTCCAACAGAGCGACGATGCTCGAGAGACGGTAATGAATCTGTCAAAGACTTGTCTCCAATTAGTCGGATCGCACGTTTTTGGATTCGGTCCAGCAGTTGGAGGACAGTTTTTGGGGCTCCAGCCCAAATGTGCGAATTGTACTCGAGTCTCGGTCGAATGTAGCTCTTGTAAATGTTAAGGACGTCGACTGGTGCGAAATATTTTTTGCATCGTCCCAGGAAGCCTAGGCACTGCGATGCTTCCTTTGCTATTTTAAAAATATGATCACTCCATTGGAGCTTCTCATTTATTTCGATGCCCAACATTCTGATGTTTTTTGAGTCACTAATGGACTCACTCATAAATTCGACCGTTTCGGGGGATTTTTCGCATTTCATCGATAACAGCATTGATTGGGTTTTAGATGCGTTGAATTCCACACGGTTGATTCTGCCCCAAGCCAGAATTGTGTTTAAATCAGAATTCAAAGATCTAATTTGCTCACTGCGTTTCGATCGAACTGCAATGGCGTTCGATTCTGCAGGTGAACTGAAATGGTAGGATGCGTCAAGGGAGCTGTCATCAGCGAAACAATAAAGTGGATTGAGAGTGAGAGATAGTAGATCATTGATAAATATTAAGAAAAGCGTAGGAGCTAGAACTGAGCCTTGAGGGACACCAGAGTTAATTTTGAAGAGATCAGATTTATAACCATCCAATACAACCTGTATTGAACGATCAGAAAGGTAGCTCTCAATCCATTTGGAAATTGCAGGGTTTAGACCGATAGCTCGTATCTTTGCCATCAAAGCGTTATGCCAAACACGGTCGAAAGCTTTGGAGATGTCCAGCGCTATAGTTTTTGATTCGCCAAAATTATGGAGACTTTTACTCCAGCGCTCGGTCAAGCAGACCAAAAGATCGCCTGTGGAGCGGCGCGCACGAAAGCCATATTGGCGATCGTTGATTATGTTATTGCGCTCTAAAAAATTTGTAATTTTGGTATTTATTAAAGTTTCCATAACCTTGGCAAGTACAGAAGTCAGAGCTATAGGCCTATAATTTGAGGGGTCGCATTTGTCACCTTTTTTGGGAATGGGCTGGACATTAGCTGCTTTCCAAGAAGAGGGATAGATCCCCTTGGAGAAGCTGAGGTAAAATAGGGAGCGAAGAGGTCCAGCTAAGGTGACGGCACATTTTTTCAAAACATGGGGGGGAATGCCATCCGGTCCTGTAGATTTGTTCACGTCAATCTCCTGCAGAATTCTAACTATTTGTCTTTTGCGGATGGAAAGTTTTGGAGAGACAATCTCCGATATGGTGGGTTGGGGCGGTAATTGGTTGGATTCCGGGAGACTTGAGTTCGCTGCGAATTTCGCGGCTAAAACGTTCGCCTTGCCAACGGGATCGACAACCACTTCATTATCACAGATTAGTGGAGGTGTTGAAGATTTTGTGAAATTGTTTTTTACCGCTTTCACCATTGACCAAAAGGATTTTTGCCCTTTCGGACAGATTAAGATTTTCCGCTTCATCTTTTGGTCGAAGTCATGTTTAGCACGACGTAGTACAGACTTAGAGGTGTTTCGAGCGTTTATAAACGACAAGCGAGTTTCTTCATTAGGGTTTCCCCTAAATTCAGAAAACGCCGTCTTTTTTGTTTTGATGGCGTCGCGACACGCTTTCGTGAACCAGGTGTTGGAATCACACCTCGCAACAATGGAGCTGCACGGTATGTAGGACTTCATACCAAGTGTGATTACGTTCGTGACCTTTGCAGTCGCAACGTCAACGTCACCTTCCCTGAAACAATCAGACCACTTGTAAGCTGCATAATACTGGTTCAAGCTCTCCCACTTGGCTTTTTTAAAATGCCAAACAGTCCTACGCGGGGCTTTAATTGTATTTTTAGGAGGCCTTTCGGTGGAAAATGAACAGCTTACCAGACAGTGATCAGATCCTCCCAGGGGAGGCAAGACAGAAACGCTATATTTAGACGGATTTGTAGTTAAAAACAAATCCAACAGATATGAGGTGTGTCCTGCAATATCTGGAATTCTCGTTGGTTTGTCTACGATTTGCGTCAACAAGTTTGATTCTGCGAAGAGTTCAGTGTGCAAACCAACAGGATCAGGATGGCATGAGAAAGGAAGCCACTTATCATTATGGACGTTGAAATCACCCGCAACAACAATTTCAGCGTCAGGGTTTGTTGCAGTAATTGCGTCGATGGAGACAGACAATTTGTCCAACTCGACCAACGTGTTCTCGGTGGAACAATTAGGGCTTCGATAAATGAAACAAAGGTAGATGTGCTTGCGCATATGGAGCTTTAACCAGATGAAATTAAATTCTGGATTAGCGCATTTTCCTAAGTTAGGAAGAAGAGAGTAAGGCACATCGTTGCGGATATAAATTGCGATACCCCTTTGACGAAAAAATACTGGCTCCAGGTGATACCCATTGACCTGAAATTGACCTGGGTCGCAATCACGATCAACTTTAGTCTCACCCAAAGCCAGTACCTCTGGTTTATTTTGGGAAAGGTGGATGTAAACAGAAAGATGGTTCTCCCTAATTCCGCGAACATTGCAAAAATTAAATTTTGAATTTCGACTTACCCGCATCGGTCCAACAAAAAACATAAAACGACAACACGGACACAAACAGTAGCCAAGTGGAGTATACGAGGACACAAAAGAGCTGGAAACGGTTAACGGTTGCTCAGTACAAAAGCCTTAAGCAACCAGATGCCAACCGCTCCAGCACCCTGCACCCCGCAGAGGCTCCACTTAGCCGGGAAAGGTGTTAAAAAGGGTCTTAAGAAGCCCTTTTCCCTGGCACTTCACTATTTTTATTTTTTTATAACACGCGGCGGACGGTTTTCGGTTTTTCGTTGTTTTGTTTTTTGTCGCGGAATACGAAAATTGTAGTGCGGTTTGTGTCGATCGAAATGCAGCCACGTCCGTTCGCTGCTACTGTCCTGCGCTGCTACTCATTAATAAAGTTCAAGGACAAACTTTAAAAGTAGCTGGCATTCACCTAGAAAATCAGTGCTTCTCACATGGACAACTTTATGTGGCGTGTTCCAGAGTATCAAGTGGTTCAAATTTGAACATATATGCACCGGATGGCAAAGCCGTTAATATTGTGTACACACAAGTTTTTGAAAACTAAATAACTTTGTTTAAAGAATGGACCTTTTTCCCTATTTTTTAAGACTTTGTGCTGACGGTTTGAGAAATGTTTTTCACACTAAACAACGGTCCTACCTATTTTTTATTATTTTTTACTCCGGAGACGTTTACTAAAAAGTCTCTAAAAGCAAAGAAGCAGGAGTGCATACACGACGGAGGTATCTCGTCTCCAAGCTTAACATTGGGAAATCTTTTTGACATTTGGTAGTTTTTGATTGGTGTTGTGCTGTGAAATTTTTCGAATTGTGGATATTTTGATTAAAATGAACGCGGGAAATAAAAAAATTACAGCAGCAATAGCACCATTCATAATTTTGCGTTTTAATCTTCCCACAGCACCGGGCGCTCCTCAACCATCTCCAGCATTTTTGTGGCTTTGGATTTTGTTCACGTCGTCATAATATCATTAATCTAAAATATAAAATATGTAAAAACACTTTTTTTCTTTATAAAAATTTATCTTTAAACTCAAAACAACGAAACAAATTCTCGTTCCTACAAAACAATTGCCTGAAATGTCAAACTTCGTTTCCGGAGACCAAGAGATAGATATCAAAACGTTTTGAAGACCGGAGACGCATTAAAGAGATTCTCTCATTAATAGCTACACGGCAAGAAACTTAAGTCTCCCAAGAGACCCTAGAGACTTGATACTTGGAGACAAATCTCCGGTCTCCGAAGGGTATACACAGGTCTCTTTGTATGCAGAGACGAAATTTTTGGTCTAAGAGACCGAAATCTCCTTTCGTGTATCTCTACCTTTAGTGCTTAATCATTGAATCATTTCTGATTTATGGTTCTACTTGACACAATCAAGCTTGGGTACGGATTGATATAAATCAACTACGTTTCTGTTAAAATCATAAAATTTCCGTGACCTCTAAAAAAATCTAACCACAATATTTTGCAATGTAAAACAATGTTTGGTTTTAGAGTTTGGGGTGATTTAATGATTTTTTTTAGCTCAAGGAGTCGGAGTTGGAGTTAGGCCTTCTAGACTTTCTGGATTCGGAGTCGCATATTCTAAAATTTCACGAGTCGGAGTCCGAGTCGAAGGTTGAGCTACTAACGTCACAGTCCTGTATAAAACCCAATTCGCTAAGCGAGAGGTTGTTGGAAAGGACTTCGCAGAGCCTTTGGATAACGATATCATCCCTGCGTTGAATCACATCACGGTAAACGGCTGTTGACCTATCGTGCACTGAATAAAATCACGGAAAACTGCCGTACTTGATGCCAACGAGGGAAGAGCATCTATGTAAATTAGAAGTGCATCTATGCAAATTAGAAGGCTACTATAAAAAAGCTGATCCAGGAAGTCTCTCACTACAAATTTAACGTGACGCCTTTCGGATTGGGGAACGGACAGAATTTCTTTCAAGACGTAACACAACATTTGGTTCGATTAGTCCAAGTACCACGATCGACGAAAGTATCAAACGACTAGAGTGCATTCTATAAGTCGCCCGAGAGTAGGGTTCCCAGATTCCAGGAGGAGAAAAGGAAGACAGCGCTGTGTCTGGGACACCTCTGGATTTTGATTTTATATTCCTTGAATAAAAGTGAAAGCGTCGTCTGCTGCGTCGCGTCAAATATTGAACATAGTGCTTTCTTATGGTACCGCTCACGATGCTACGTTAAAGACGCGATGCGAGAGTAAACCAACATTTAAATTTTGGCGGCGTTAGCTGTATTTCAATGGTTCTTTAGGTACGAAAATGTGAATTTTGTTCGAAGCAAAGTGAATTTCTGTTACCCGTTAATTTTTGTTTGTTTTAATTTTTTTTCCAGTGTGCTATACGTAGGGCATAAAAAATTTGTGGCGGTAACCTATATTTGTGCAAAAAAAATTCCACAGTTAAATTAATAGATGTGGAAGTATGTGCGTGCAAACTTGTAGCCGTGTCACGGAATACGAGTCCGGTAACCGGTTTGCTCATCGTGCTGAGGTACGAAAAAAGAGAAAATTAGGCTCTGGGTGGGTTTTCCCCTAGAATCTAAGGGGTTGAGCAAATTTGTTATTTAACCATTTTTTTATGAGAAACATTTTTTTCCTATGATACTGTTCCGAACGGATTTCAGCCATTTCTTAAAAGATAATTTAAAAAAATCCTTCCAAAAGAAGGATAAATAGGGGTGGTGGGAGTCACCGTCTAAACAAAAATTATTCGTCTATTAATGGCGAAGAACTTTTCCTTACACACCAAAGGTTTCAGACTGCAAATAAAAAACTTTTAGAACAGCTTCCTATAACCCTTTTTTTCAATTTTTCATTTAACGTTATCTCGAAAACTTGACGTGATGGAGCAAAACGATTAACAGATTCATGTTCTCTGATCAATGCGGTTGTTGGTCAGAATGAGGTATCATTTTGTCGCCCAGTGTTACTTTGCAAACAAATAACAATAGATATTGTTTGATTTTCCCATAAAATTTTGCTCAGCTAAATTCACATGCATCCCTTATGAATGCATTCTAGTTATATATATAATTCTAGTTTAATAGAAATATATGTTTAAATCGACTATATTTCTGAAAACTGATGTAGATTGTACGAAGGCAGGAACCAAAAATAAGTTCTGTGAAAACTCTCCAATAGCAAAACCTCGAAAATACTGGTTGATCGGATCGGTTGATTGTGCGAGATTCAAATTTTTTTAAAATTTTTGATTTTAGTAAAATGCGCATTTAGTGGCTTCTGCTGATAAAAAAAAACTGCTTAAATCAATGTTCAATATTAAATATGAAAATGAGTAAAATTAATTATATACTGATTGATCTTAAAATTTAGTTAATCAAGCATAAGTCCGCTTGAATTAATCAGGACAGATCGGATTGATTCGAGCAGCCAATTCTTTTTGTTTTACTATTATTAAAGTTCAGTAAGTCAAGCAAAAGTCTGCTAAATCAACATAGATCGGTATGATTAGGGGAGCGACCCAGAATAACCGCCGTCGCACACTTCAGCTAAGCGAGCTTAACTACGTGAGCTAAGTTTCTCGCTGAAAGTAAAATCCTTAGCATTTGCATTGGCGACCGCACACTTCAGCGAAACTATGAAACTACATCGCGTAGTCATGGGCGACGCGGACTAAGCTCGCTCGCGTAGTTCAGACCTCAACTATGCGAACGACTTCGCTGGCATCGCTGACACTCATATATAAATATTTTCGGCGTTATACAGTGTAGAATCGGTGTTTGCAAAAGTGTAGTATTTTGTGGACATAAAAGTGTAAGGAAAACGTGAAAATTGAATTCTTTTGCGGAATATTTTCACGTTAAATAATTTATATCTAAAAATGGCTGCAGATAAAGTGGAAAAATGCATATATTTACCGAAAATATCGTCGCGTAGCTTAGCTCAAGTGTGCAACGGGTGAGCTAACCCAGCTAGGCTATGTAACTATAGCTAGCCTCGCTCACATAGCTTAGTTGAAGTGTGCAACGGGGGTAAATCTCACGATATAATCATCACACTTTTTTGTTCTCAAAATTTAAAAACTGTGTTGATTTTTTGCTTCAAATATAATTGGTATATGGCTTGAAGATTCGTCGTACAAATATAGTACGCATATCAGTGATACTCCATACGTTTTTACCCCATATGTTGTTCTGATTGAATTTTTATGTATGGTAAACTTGTGTAAAATCTTATTCTAATTATTTTTCAGAAAAATAACTTTTTCTGTACGAGGTATCCTTTCCCGAGATATTAGCTGTTAAAGATTCTATTGTAGGTGAAGCGCGAAAGAGTGTTCCGACTTTAATGAAATTTTAAACAAATACAGCTTAACCCTTTCGGCACGCAATTCGTGTAGTCGAGTAGGGCTCGAATTTAAATGTTCCATATGTTTATTAGCCGCTATAGATACTATCCGCGCAAAGATCTTGATCCTTTGTAGGGGGTAACATGGTGTAATGTTTGAAATTTTGGTGGTACATATATGTACCACGCGTGCAGAAAGTGTTAAAACATTACTTCTCAAATTGGGTAAAAAGTAATAACATTTTTGGCCGATGGATTTCCCTTTCGAACCACTATGCGTCGTCAGATTAAGTTTGTCGTGTTGAATTTCCCAAGAGGACACATGACAAATGTAACTAGACATGATCACCTACAATTTGAGCCCAGGTTGACCAAAATCGATCCTCACAAATTTTGGCCAGAGGGGGTGGTCGGGACTCTAATATGGTTCTATGAGACCGTACATCGAAAAAACAATTAAAAATAATAATAAAAATAAAAACAAGATATAAAAGAAGTCTTAAAAAACTCTTAAATCAACAAGACTCTCCTCAAATCAAGCAGAAAGTGTGTAGAACAGAGTTTTTGTTATTGACATTCTGTTAATGGATTCTGAAAGATATTTTTGAGTTGAAAATTGCAGAACAATATATACATATGTCTGCGTCGTAAATTTTTTTAGTAATTAATCGGTGTAGTTTTCAAGGATTTAGTATTCAAAAGTTCACAGAAATTTTTATTTTCATCGTAGAAGGGTGGTTTTCTTCTTATTTTAAAGGTAATGAGGTTCACTAGAATTTAAAAATACCTCACAAAAAGGACTAAAAGGATAATGGAAATGTCTCTTTTTTGACACAATTGCCTTATAATTCCTAAATGGCTCGACTTACGCAAAAACTAAGAAGAAATCTAAAAATAAATTGTAACACATTTAACTTGCTATAAAATATGTCCTTACATTTTATATCGTAACATTCACTAGAAAGAAGATATTTGCGAAAAGTTAATTTGTATAGGCTCTCATATGTGAATCCACATTAGGACAAGTAGGAAAAAAATTCCAATTAGGTCGAAAAAAGACAATTATTTTAGGCCTCTTTTGGGAAGAAATATAGTACTTTTCAATGATAAATGTTTAAAATATTATACATTTTTCGGAAATGTTTTTCAGCTGAAAATTATCTTTTAGAATCCATTAACAATACTGTTCTATAGGGTTATCAATTTTTGACAATCAAGAAGAGCTCTGCTTGAATCAAGAAGACTCAGATTAGCGCCCGATCTTTTGAGTTTGTAAACGCATTGTTTTTGAGGAAATTGCAAAAAATAGAGGGGAAGGTATTGTCCAATAAAAAAAAATTACAACCAGAATTTTCAGTAATTTACACACCGATTTTCTTGAAATTCCATCTAGCCGTTTTTACGTGATGTCGGCACAAACAGACAGAAAAAAATCGAATTAGATCCGATTTTGACCATTACTCATCTAGATCGGCGCGAAAACGACATATGAGGCAAAATCTTCAACTGACCTGAAAAAAGTGAATTTTATATAAATACAAATAACGATATATCATAGACTTCAATATAGATTTCCATTGATTTTAATGGACTCTTTTTTTAAATTGTTCTCTGAGTGCCAGAGTAGACAAAATTAGCAGGACTTTAAACGCACACAAAAGTTTTGTTCTTTTTGAGATAGTGTTTGTTTTGAAATAAATTATAATAGTACAATAACACTGCAGCAAAAAAACTGAGGACAATTTCATTTCAACAAATTTTAATTTTACACAGGAGATTCTTTCTGCAATGATACAATACAGTTCCTTAGCAAGGACACGCTAGAGTTGCCCTATCCATGCCGATTAGCAATACGAGCGTCTTTATGTGGGAAACTAATAAAATAGATGTGCTAGAGCTTTTACTTATATCTATTGTTTATTAAAAATCAATCAATGAAAGGCAGTCCAATGCAATTAAGGGTAACGTGCAAACAATTTGCAATTTTTGCATGAAACCATGCATGCGAATTAACAATTGGTAAAAATACGAAAAATGCCTATTCCAAAAAAAAAAGAACGGAATTTGATAGCTCCGATGCACTCATGAACTCTTAAATAAAACAACTGAACCAACTTTGCGTGCATAACTCTCGAGAAGCTGTGATGAAAACATTTTTCATTTCTCATCGAGAAGTGAGTGAATAAAATGTGTAATGAGAATAGAGTAGCTAACCGTAGAGTAAAAAAGACAAATGATAAAAACAGTGGACAAGGAACACATCAGAAAACGCCATTTTGGCATGGGCGTGACTTAACCGTGGGATGTTCTTTTCTAAGCTTCACCTACTTTTCAAATAGGAGGCATGCTAATATATATTTAAAGAATCGAAGGTCTGGTGCACATAAGGTTTTCTGTGTTTCGCACAGGATTTTTTATTTTCTTTTGAGCAAAAACAAAAAAAGATTTATGATGATACATGTTGTTCGATTAGCAAACAGATATCTGCGTTAAAGTTCAGTGAACGTATTTATAGACAATCCTTTTCAAAGTGAATCTGAGCAGTTATTAAAGTTGGTGTTAAAATGTGAAGGCAGTTAGTTTAACTGGGTTTTCTCTAATGTGTTTGAAAAGTGGCAGATGCAATTTAGAGCAATTACTCTTTTAGGTGTATTGTAGGAATTCATTTAAGTTCATCTTCATTACAAGCCCATGTCAAAAATATATAAATTTTTTTCAATTTTCCAAGATTATAAACATGATCAGTTCTTTCCTATTTAAAAGAACATATTATTATTTTTATGATAATATCATAATAATATCCCAATTACTGACCAATAGGCTATTTCTAATCTATACATATAATTGTAGCGTCTAAATTCCTTATTTTTCACAGGAAAAACTGAATATTGCTTCTGTACAAAGAGGAAGATATGAGGCAATGGAATTTTATAGTAACGATTTCCTGAAATTAAAGAATTGATATCAAAGTTATAGGAAACTTTCCTAAAAAAAATTATTGTTATGAAGTTCAAGTATTCAGCACACGAAAATAAATTTTAAAATTAGTAAGAATTTGATCTGGAATCCAGTTGCCATAATCCATCTGTTCTAATTCTCAATATTTAGGGAGGTACACTTCTTATAAGCCGGATTTTATAGTTTTTACAGGTAAATTATATGAAACAACCAGAAAGTCGCTCAACAGATTCGTAAAAAAAACTTTAGCTCAATTAAAGGCTTTATAAAGTAAATACTAGAGTGGATGTGAACAGTCAAATGTATTTGAGACTTGTTACATGATAGGTTAAATTCAACCATGTATTGAATTCAAAGCCCATTGTTCTGGAACGTATAAAATCAAATTCGATTCACAAGTTCTGAATTCTGAGTTCGCCAAATTGTTAAATTACCTAAATTTCACAATACTAGCATCATAAAAACACATACCTTAGTGGAAAAACATTCTTTTGTTTTATTAGCTGCCTTGTTGACCGTTCAGTTTTCGTACATTATACAAAAGTCGTAGACCCAAATAAAACCTGGATTTGCACAACCAAAATGCGAAAATCGAGTACTGGGGTAGTTAGCCTGGGAATTCCCTCAAATATCATGTAGCAACACAAGAATATAGCATATGTCAATTCGAATAAAATAGAAATATTGACGAATTTGTTATTTGCTTTTGCGATTTATTTAAAGTTTCAAACCTTTATAAAGTTCGAATCGAGGAAAAAAATGAATGTGTCCAAAAGTTTTGAAAAAATTGTTTATACACTCTCGAAAAAATGGAGTCGATTACGCACCGAAAGGGAGTTTGAGGGAGTCCATCACCTATTGGAGAAGATCGAGCACCGGGCTAGGAGTTCACAACAATTCCTTATGGGTGTTAATTTTTAACAATTTTTCGGTGTTAAACCAATTTATTACCAAGAAAAAAAAACCTCACAAATTCTCTTTTTTTTGCAAGCATTTGAGATGTTTTGAGTTTTTTTTTCGTGTTTCCAAAGTTAAATATTACTTGTTAAAAACTTTTCTTACATGTCTCTGCCGGGACTCGAACACGGGACCTCTCGAATTGTAAACCATTTGCCTTCCCAATAGGCTGTTGAAGCCAATTGGCAAGCCTCTTCTAAACGTGAACACCCTTTACAATTAAATAACTCCTAAAAGGAGTTGTAGTGAATTTTTGACTCCTTTTCGGAGTTCATTTAAAATTTAGGTCAAAACGGTGTTAAATTGAATATTTAGCTCCGTAAAATACAAATGTAAAAATAACTCCGCGCTACGGTGTTAAACTTTTAGCTATGTTTTCAGGCGGAGTTAATTCGTCCTCGGATTTTTTCGAGAGTGTACGAATTATTAGTGTTGCCAAAATTTCTACAATTTGCCAATCAAAACTGGATAGACCACAAAATACAGAACTGCTAATTCTGCGTTAAGAACACAGCTATTGAATGTGTACCGAAACCCGTGTACCAGTTCCGGTAATCACTTCAGTTAACTACATACTGCACTGAAGCGTTACACCCCAATTTGTTGTATGCATATTTTTTTATATTACTTGTAATAAAATAAATATAAATAACTCTCTCAGAATCTTGGCAATATTATTACTTCCTATACTGTAGCTTTAACACCAAAAATAACCTAAAATTCTTCCTTTTTAGATACTTGTGTTCCTATATCCGTATCGTAGCCAAGACCAAAGTTTTAGAAGAATTGTAAAACTAGAAACTGCAGACCGACGGGGGTAAAAAAGAAAAATTTATACTGGACTATCCTGACAAAGTTAACAACGTTATGGTGCTAAAGATACAAACGATGAAGCTTAAAAATTGATATTTTCAAATCAATCAGATCGCTTGAATTCAATTGAGGGCTGTCTGTGCAAAACTTCGAAAAACTTCGATCGCCTAATTCAGTCGCTAAAGATGCCTTGCCTACAATGAATGGCCCAAACCCAATCCAATTTACATAAATTATAGCTAACCAATCAATTTACATAGAATTAGGATTATGAAAATATGTATAACAAATTTATCCATGTTCTTCTTGAGTTGAGAAGCAACCACAGACTCTAACCGAATCATGTTGACTCACTTATATGCCGAGAAAAAATAGTAAATTTAACTATTTTTTAGTTGGAATCGAGACTATAACTAAAATAAAGTGTGACCTCAGATGATTGTGAACTGGGCCTACTCCGGATAATCGGAAAACCCGGACAAACGAGGAATGAAATGAGCCCACGTTTTAAAAGATAACAAAGTGTATTAATCACAAAACTTACATCACACATTTATGTATGTATACATATATGTAATTAAAACAAAAATAAAGTGCCTATTTCACAAGACAATAATTATTTAGCGAATTGTTAACAACTTAAAAATACAACATGAACTTCTTAAGATTTGAAATAAATATTAATATCATAATCCTTCCGCTCCAGGTGCGCCACTCGTCGACATCGCGGTGTTTGATTCCTGTCGAATGTGTTTCTGGTTTAAAGTTCGCAGTACACTCTCGAAAAAATCCGGGGACGAATTAACTCCGCCTGAAAACATAGCTAAAAGTTTAACACCGTAGCGCGGAGTTATTTTTACATTTGTATTTTACGGAGCTAAATATTCAATTTAACACCGTTTTGACCTAAATTTTAAATGAACTCCGAAAAGGAGTCAAAAATTCACTACAACCCCTTTTAGGAGTTATTTAATTGTAAAGGGTGTTCACGTTTAGAAGAGGCTTGCCAATTGGCTTCAACAGCCTATTGGGAAGGCAAATGGTTTACAATTCGAGAGGTCCCGTGTTCGAGTCCCGGCAGAGACATGCAAGAAAAGTTTTTAACAAGTCAATATTAACTTTGGAAACACGAAAAAAAACTCAAAACATATCAAATGCTTGCAAAAAAAACAGAATTTGCGAGGTTTTTTTGGCCATCTAATAAGTTGGTTTAACACCGAAAAATTGTTAAAAATTAACACCCATAAGGAATTGTTGTGAACTCCCTAGCCCGGTGCTCGATTTTCTCCAATAGGTGATGGACTCCCTCAAACTCCCTTTCGGTGCGTAATCGACTCCATTTTTTCGAGAGTGTATGTAATACTTTTAATCCACCTCAGATAATAGAGATATCGGAAAATCGAGACTTTGATAATAGGGATTCTACTGTATCCTATATGGAAAAACCAAAAATAGGATAATAATTTTACAATTTGTAACACAAAGAAAAAACAGTAAATGCAACTATTTTATAATGGGGGACTATTAGCAAAATGGTTAATTTCAATTTCAAAAATACTGAAAGTCGGATATTTTTATAATAAATTTAACTACTTAGTACTAAAATTTGCTATTTTGTGGTTAAATTGACTATATTTTTTTGTGATGGAAATTGACTATTTTACTAATAGTCAAATAATTGGATTTACTATTTTTTCTCGGAGAATTAGAATAATACTCCTATTTTTGAGAACAAAAGTAATAACTATAATGCAAAAAGAAGTAAAAAGCAAATAAAATAAAAATTTCGAACAAAATATTTTAATACGAATGAATTCTTCAGGATTTCAGGATTTCATCAAGATATTAGTGAATTGTGCTATAAAGGTGTTGTAGCCATAAATCAAATGCAGTTTACAATGTTTGATTAAATCAAATATATATGAGAATTGCCACAAACAATAAAAATATTGTTAAAAATCTCAAAACAACTTACTTTCTTTTTTGTCATAATGAGAGAAAAAGATAAAAACCAATTTCTTTAATATTTTCAGATATTTTTTAAGGGCCTTAGGAGTTTTCGTATAGGACAAACGAAGCTTACACTCTCGAAAAAATGGAGTCGATTACGCACCGAAAGGGAGTTTGAGGGAGTCCATCACCTATTGGAGAAAATCGAGCACCAGGCTAGGGAGTTCACAACAATTCCTTATGGGTGTTAATTTTTAACAATTTTTCGGTGTTAAACCAACTTATTAGATGGCCAAAAAAAAAAACTCGCAAATTCTCTTTTTTTGCAAGCATTTGAGATGTTTTCAGTTTTTTTCGTGTTTTCAAAGTTAATAATGACTGTTAACCACTTTTCTTGCATGTCTCTGCCGGGACTCGAGAACATGGGACCTCTCGAATTGTAAACCATTTGCCTTCCCAATAGGCTGTTGAAGCCAATTGGCAAGCCTCTTCTAAACGTGAACACCCTTTACAATTAAATAACTCCTAAAAGGAGTTGTAGTGAATTTTTGACTCCTTTTCGGAGTTCATTTAAAATTTAGGTCAAAACGGTGTTAAATTGAATATTTAGCTCCGTAAAATACAAATGTAAAAATAACTCCGCGCTACGGTGTTAAACTTTTAGCTATGTTTTCAGGCGGAGTTAATTCGTCCTCGGATTTTTTCGAGAGTGTACGAATTATTAGTGTTGCCAAAATTTCTACAATTTGCCAATCAAAACTGGATAGACCACAAAATACAGAACTGCTAATTCTGCGTTAAGAACACAGCTATTGAATGTGTACCGAAACCCGTGTACCAGTTCCGGTAATCACTTCAGTTAACTACATACTGCACTGAAGCGTTACACCCCAATTTGTTGTATGCATATTTTTTTATATTACTTGTAATAAAATAAATATAAATAACTCTCTCAGAATCTTGGCAATATTATTACTTCCTATACTGTAGCTTTAACACCAAAAATAACCTAAAATTCTTCCTTTTTAGATACTTGTGTTCCTATATCCGTATCGTAGCCAAGACCAAAGTTTTAGAAGAATTGTAAAACTAGAAACTGCAGACCGACGGGGGTAAAAAAGAAAAATTTATACTGGACTATCCTGACAAAGTTAACAACGTTATGGTGCTAAAGATACAAACGATGAAGCTTAAAAATTGATATTTTCAAATCAATCAGATCGCTTGAATTCAATTGAGGGCTGTCTGTGCAAAACTTCGAAAAACTTCGATCGCCTAATTCAGTCGCTAAAGATGCCTTGCCTACAATGAATGGCCCAAACCCAATCCAATTTACATAAATTATAGCTAACCAATCAATTTACATAGAATTAGGATTATGAAAATATGTATAACAAATTTATCCATGTTCTTCTTGAGTTGAGAAGCAACCACAGACTCTAACCGAATCATGTTGACTCACTTATATGCCGAGAAAAAATAGTAAATTTAACTATTTTTTAGTTGGAATCGAGACTATAACTAAAATAAAGTGTGACCTCAGATGATTGTGAACTGGGCCTACTCCGGATAATCGGAAAACCCGGACAAACGAGGAATGAAATGAGCCCACGTTTTAAAAGATAACAAAGTGTATTAATCACAAAACTTACATCACACATTTATGTATGTATACATATATGTAATTAAAACAAAAATAAAGTGCCTATTTCACAAGACAATAATTATTTAGCGAATTGTTAACAACTTAAAAATACAACATGAACTTCTTAAGATTTGAAATAAATATTAATATCATAATCCTTCCGCTCCAGGTGCGCCACTCGTCGACATCGCGGTGTTTGATTCCTGTCGAATGTGTTTCTGGTTTAAAGTTCGCAGTACACTCTCGAAAAAATCCGGGGACGAATTAACTCCGCCTGAAAACATAGCTAAAAGTTTAACACCGTAGCGCGGAGTTATTTTTACATTTGTATTTTACGGAGCTAAATATTCAATTTAACACCGTTTTGACCTAAATTTTAAATGAACTCCGAAAAGGAGTCAAAAATTCACTACAACCCCTTTTAGGAGTTATTTAATTGTAAAGGGTGTTCACGTTTAGAAGAGGCTTGCCAATTGGCTTCAACAGCCTATTGGGAAGGCAAATGGTTTACAATTCGAGAGGTCCCGTGTTCGAGTCCCGGCAGAGACATGCAAGAAAAGTTTTTAACAAGTCAATATTAACTTTGGAAACACGAAAAAAAACTCAAAACATATCAAATGCTTGCAAAAAAAACAGAATTTGCGAGGTTTTTTTGGCCATCTAATAAGTTGGTTTAACACCGAAAAATTGTTAAAAATTAACACCCATAAGGAATTGTTGTGAACTCCCTAGCCCGGTGCTCGATTTTCTCCAATAGGTGATGGACTCCCTCAAACTCCCTTTCGGTGCGTAATCGACTCCATTTTTTCGAGAGTGTATGTAATACTTTTAATCCACCTCAGATAATAGAGATATCGGAAAATCGAGACTTTGATAATAGGGATTCTACTGTATCCTATATGGAAAAACCAAAAATAGGATAATAATTTTACAATTTGTAACACAAAGAAAAAACAGTAAATGCAACTATTTTATAATGGGGGACTATTAGCAAAATGGTTAATTTCAATTTCAAAAATACTGAAAGTCGGATATTTTTATAATAAATTTAACTACTTAGTACTAAAATTTGCTATTTTGTGGTTAAATTGACTATATTTTTTTGTGATGGAAATTGACTATTTTACTAATAGTCAAATAATTGGATTTACTATTTTTTCTCGGAGAATTAGAATAATACTCCTATTTTTGAGAACAAAAGTAATAACTATAATGCAAAAAGAAGTAAAAAGCAAATAAAATAAAAATTTCGAACAAAATATTTTAATACGAATGAATTCTTCAGGATTTCAGGATTTCATCAAGATATTAGTGAATTGTGCTATAAAGGTGTTGTAGCCATAAATCAAATGCAGTTTACAATGTTTGATTAAATCAAATATATATGAGAATTGCCACAAACAATAAAAATATTGTTAAAAATCTCAAAACAACTTACTTTCTTTTTTGTCATAATGAGAGAAAAAGATAAAAACCAATTTCTTTAATATTTTCAGATATTTTTTAAGGGCCTTAGGAGTTTTCGTATAGGACAAACGAAGCTTACACTCTCGAAAAAATGGAGTCGATTACGCACCGAAAGGGAGTTTGAGGGAGTCCATCACCTATTGGAGAAAATCGAGCACCAGGCTAGGGAGTTCACAACAATTCCTTATGGGTGTTAATTTTTAACAATTTTTCGGTGTTAAACCAACTTATTAGATGGCCAAAAAAAAAAACTCGCAAATTCTCTTTTTTTGCAAGCATTTGAGATGTTTTCAGTTTTTTTCGTGTTTTCAAAGTTAATAATGACTGTTAACCACTTTTCTTGCATGTCTCTGCCGGGACTCGAGAACATGGGACCTCTCGAATTGTAAACCATTTGCCTTCCCAATAGGCTGTTGAAGCCAATTGGCAAGCCTCTTCTAAACGTGAACACCCTTTACAATTAAATAACTCCTAAAAGGAGTTGTAGTGAGTTTTTGACTCCTTTTCGGAGTTTATTTAAAATTTAGGTTAAAACGGTGTTAAATTGAAAATTTAGCTCCGTAAAAGAAAAATGTAAAAATAACTCCGCGCTACGGTGTTAAACTTTTAGCCATGATTTCAGGCGGAGTTAATTCGTCCCCGGATTTTTTCGAGAGTGTACAAAACTCAGTCGCGCGCATTCCATTAAATTTCGTCATTTAAAAATTTATGTTTTAGAGAACTTGTCAATTGGAAAATTGATTAATCCACATATCAATATAATATTAATATTTTTGCAGAAATTTTTTTGAAAAAATTGGTTTTTGGATTATTTTTGGTAATTTTTTATATTACCGAATTTACCAAAATTTCCGACGCGACGTCAATTTCTCGAAAATCGGAGGAAAAAAATATTGCCCGAGAATTCTCAAGAAATCGGGAAAAATAATTCTTGAGCACAAACTCTAGTTTTAAGGAGCGAAAAATTTAGTTGTTATCGGTTCTAATGTCTTCGGATGAAAAATACTATATGGGTTGATAAGTGTCCCGTATTGATAGATCGATACAGGGACCAGCGATGTCCCCCTACTACAATTGTAGTAAGTCTACTACTATTTTCGCCTTCAAACGCCTTAATGCGTAGTAAATCAAATCTACTACTATTTTTTGTCAAATACATGAATCAACCAAAAAATTGTATTATACATGTTAAATGTAAAAAGCTTCTAACGAAATTAAATATGAGGCAGCCAATACAAAAGAAGTTTTTAGATGTCATTTTCTGAACTACAGCAAGTTTTTTGTTGGTAGAATTTTGGTATTATGAATGATAAAGCTATTTAGCTTTAGTTATACAAATTGCTATATCGGCATAGGTAGAAAAGGTTTTTTTTTGAAAATCTGCTACTATTTTTTTGAAAATCTGTATCAATCTACTACTATATTTGGTCTATAGTGAGCTAACGGTATTATATTTCGAAATGCTATCAATTATGAGATCCCATTTAAATTTTCAAGTCAATCTGTAATTTAGTTTGCGTTTAACAAGCAATTCAGATAAGCATGGTCCAAATTTTGTGAGATATGAATAGATCTAAAATTCGAACAAAAACCTCCAGATGTGATTTTTTGTCCAAAAAATTTGAGGTAAGCATTATTAGTACAGGACCTTCCGTTATCCTTACGAACTTTTTAATGTCAGAATTGGATTCGGCGACCCAAAAAAAAAATCCACAGGAAAAATTTCAGAAAAAATATAATCACGATATCCTTAAGCGAGAACTCCAATTGGGCAGAGGCAGCAGAAGAGGCAGAAATTTAGAACATATAGCGTCTTATGTGATGAGCTCCAATAAAGCAGCAGCAGAGGCAGTGGCAGAAGCAAAAACCAATTTTAGCTCTAATCTCTAAATTTCTGCTTTCAATTTAACCTCACAAATCGTTGTTGATATTTTTTGCATATATGGACGGAAGTAAATATTTGTAATACTTGAAATGGAGGAGAAATTAATTGAATACTAAAAAAACGACAAAATATTATACGACAAATCATGCCGCGGATATAAATACGTACAACGTTTTGACAGGTTTCTGCTATTTTCGTCAGAATTCAAATTTCATTGTGGGACAGAAAGTAGATTCTGCTTCTGCCACTGCTACTGTTTTTGCTTCTGCTGCTGCCTCTGCTCAATTGGAGTTTTCCCTTAACAGTTCCATCAGTTATCCTATATAGGACGAAGTAGTTAAAAATTGTATTGCTATCGGATTTACTTATGTGTGCAAAATTTTAAGTCAATCGGATGAGTGGAGTGGATAAATTACACGATTAAATTACAAGATTTCACCATGATAGACAAACAAACAAAAAAATTAAAAATAGTTTTTATTAAAAAAAATATTAAAAAGAAAAAAAAAAATTTGAGAGGTGTGTATCAGAAATAAAAGCGAGAGCAATATTTACTTTATTTCATTTTAATAATTTATTATTTTTTTATGTTTTTATCTCACTTTTATTTCAGCGCCCAAAAAATTATTTATTCATTTTCAGCACATTTTCTTGAATAAAAGATTTTTAATTTTTTTTTTATTTTATCTTTTTTAGTTACTTTGTATTAGTATTTGTATTTGTATTAGTATGACTGAAAATCCAAAATGGCGTCTGTATTTCGCCTCACTTATATATACTTTTAAGTCTTTGAGATTTCCTTACGGACTTTTTGACTACAGAATCGGATTCAGCGGATTTGAGGATATTCTAAGAGAGCTTTCCGCTATCCTTACGAATTTCTTAACGTCAGATTTACCCCGTAAAATTCTAGATGAGATTTTTCCCGAAAAAAAAACTGTGAATCTCATGTTAATCTCAATACAATTTTTGTGCCCGACGATTGGTTCAATGCATTACCAACGGTATACTAAATCTAAAATATTCTCATATAGAGTATGATAATAACCGTTGCTAAAAATGTTGAGACTAAATGAGATAAAATGAGAGATTTTGATCAAAAATGTAGAAGAATGGCACAAAAATTAGGTAGTAAAATGTTCCTAACTATTGAGAGATTTTCGATGGAACATATAAAAATAAGGACAAATTCACTCCACCAAAATTGATATGATGTGCCAAATCCCATTATTATTAAAACCCTACAATACTAGTAAAATGTATAACACAACACACAGTCAATAATATAATTTTAAACCTGGATACTCAAATTAATTGAGTTTTTTGCTCGTTTCTCCAACGGAAACAGGGGAGAAACATGTAAATGCTTACACTGTAAGTAAAATACTATATCAGTTCAAAGAAATTAAATTTCAAGCAAAATCTAACAGGCTTCCGTGCGAATACACTAACATTTACATTGTTGATTTACAATGCATGAAAACATATAAAAGCAACGGATTCGTGTTAGCTCTCTCTTTGTTCTTCGAAGGAGTGCATTAGCATAATTAACCCATTCAAAACTGCGCGCTTAACTTTACACTTTTCCTGAACACACTACATATATTGTGAGTTGCACATAAATTCTTTCTTAAACTTGAGCCGAGGGACTTTTCCTACGTCAACAAAATCCATAAAAGGTGAACTATGGTACGAAGTATAATTCTGTTAAAGGTTTTTATTGAACACAAGAATCACATATGAAAATCGAAAGTTTTCTGGTTAAATTAAATTTATAAGTTTTCGAATAATTTATTTTTTGTCCTTTGCATAAAAGTTGAGTAAGATGGTTACTCAAAAAACAATTTCTAAAAGCTTTATTCGAAAATTCCAACAAGGTCTTGTAGCACACTAAAAAAAATTGTTATCTCATTCAAAGAAAAATATAGACTTCATTTTTGATAATGGTTTAGCATCACGGAAAATTTTACTTGTCTTAAGACACACCATTTTCTCTGAAACTAAAAAATAATTGCAACTTTAAGATTAGGAAAATTTTCCTCAGTTTAAAGAAAATTTCTTTGAAAATATTAAAATATTTATGTATTTTTCAAATGGTTTTAGTCTTGGCCTTGGTTTGGTTTGCATCTTTGCTATTACTTTTCCCCGAAGGCGACAATTCTTTCTTATTATTTTGTACGCCGTTCTATGTTTGTTGAATTCTCAAATGTAATTTTCTATTTTTGGACTCGCTTAGGCCCGCCGTACACTTGAGCTAAGTTAGCTCAGCTATGTGCCTGTTTAGACCTTAACGTGGCGTGTTTTGTCACGTATCAAGGTGAGGATAATATGAACCGCTAAACGTCCATGTCTAAACAAGCACATAGCTGAGCTAACTTAGCTCAAGTGTACGGCGGGCCTAAGCCTTTTTTGCATGTTATGGTTGTGTCTTCTAAGTTATAATTGATGCTCGAAGCCCTGATTAACATCAGTTATCTTCTGGAACTATTGTGCAATATGTAAGTATGGAATTACTTTGGATATGCGAATTTTATTTAACATTTATGGCACAATTATACACCAGGGAATTTTATTTTAAAAATCTTAAGTTGGAACATTTCTTTGGAATGCAGTAATACTTCTTTGATATAAAAATATTCTGGAAATGATTGAAAATGAATAAACCATTTTTTATTTCAATGTCTTGGAAAATAAGACCGATTAACTCATAGTGAACAAAAATCTTCAAATTGTAGAAAATTTTCTTTAATTATAGGATGAACAGATATCTCGGAACCAAAGAATATATCTGTACCCCAGAGGTAAACTGTCGTAACTGACATTTTGCAAATTTTACAGGAGAGCCATTTTTAGTTCGGAATTGCGATATTTTTTGTGTATGATTTTCGGTAATTTTTTGAAACTTTTGTAGTTTATTTTATTTTAGGACATTGTTTAAACAAAATATTAGTTGATATATAAATTTGTAATGAGTGGGGGAGCAGTTACAACCTTTTACCTCTAACCATTTTGCTTCATCCGGAGCAGTTACAACCTTTAACTGTAACGAGTTTGCTTCACCATATAGTCAAATTAGACATAATCATGACTGGATAGATACGATACTTTGCCAATTAAAAATATACGTCCCCACAATGTAGTTACAACAATAACCCCAAAATCGCGGTTTTGGCAGTTACGACAGTTTACCTCTGGGGTACAAATATTTCTTATAATATACAGATTTTTCAGAGTGCAGAACTTTTGATTAGCGCGTTGTCTAATGGGTGGAATTTTTTAGACGAATATTAACATTTCAAACTGAATTTAAGGATTAACGATTCTTAATTGTAAAAAACTGGTTTCGAAAATTCCTGATGCCATGATTCATTTGGAAAACCGTAAAATTCAAAATATACTATAAGTAACTATTTTTATATCTCAAGGATAAACATTTTTCTTGAGGGGGAGTTTTGATTATGAAAATTTTACTTGTATTAGAAACACAATTTCCTCTGAAACTGGAAAATAATTGCCAATTGTATGAGTGAGAAAATTTTCTTTTTTTAAAAAAAATTTCTTGACATAATTTCCTTAAAATATTTTAATCAACTATCAGAAATTGCGAAATAAAAGACTTGCACTAACGGTTTTTCGGTGGTTTAATGCATGAGGAGAATTAAAGGGAATAATGATACCCACAATTTTGTCTTCTTTAGTTATCGGTTATATTTACCGATGAAATATTTTCATTAAAAGGTAAGACTTTTCGAATTGCTTGAAAACTAACAGTTTCTCGTAAAAATAGGTCCAGAAACAATTAAAGATATTAAAATTCTATATATAAGATAATGTGTTATTTGTCGGATTATAAGGAACGTAGATTTTGTATAAGTAATTCATGTGCTGTTCACATTAGATATTTTCTATTATTTTTATATTTTGAGAGCTCACTGCGCAAAAATTGCATTTATACTTTATATGATATATCATATAGGAGTATGTTAGATTTAGTATACCGTTTGTAACGCATCGAACCAATCATCGGACACAAAAATTAACTACACCATGGTGTTCGGGATGACAAAAGATTTTGATTTCCGCATGTACGTCCGTCCGTATCTCTGTCCATGAACACCATAACCTTCGAAAGGATTGAGTTAGAGACTTGAAATTTTGTTTCTCGTAAATGGCTAGGCTAAGTTCTTGGGCGGGCAGAACTAGACCATTCTAATTCTGCCCGCCCACAATTACACAATTTTTTGCAATTTTCTCGAAAAATATTAAAAAGGTAACTCACCTATACATTTCTCCCAAATAAATGGAATACTTCTTTCCTGTCGAAAACTGTGCATCGTATTGAAAAATTTAAATGTTAAGTTTTTTTAAATGTTGATTTTTTTATAAAATCTGAAATATCTCAATAGTGGTAAAGATATCGATTATCAGTAAAAGGAAACTAGTAGAAAATTTTAATATCTTTAATCATTCCTGAACTGTTTTTCCGGAAAACCATTAGTTTGCAAGAAATTCGGCAAAACTAATTTTTCATATTTTAATGAAAATGTCTCAATAACAGCAAAAGATAACGGATAACCTTATAAGACAAAATTGTGGAGGATTCTATTCTCATTAATTTATTTCACATATGTAATCAGCACCGTTATTTTTCGAGATAATCACAAAAAACTGAATTGGTTGAAATAACGAAATACCTCGATAATGGCTTAAGAAATCGAGTTATATTAAACGACAAAAGTGTAGGAAATTTCACTGTTTTCAACTTTTGTTACAAAAGACTATTGAAAACCTCGACTCCTCTTTGCGCCTGAGTGTTTAGACTAGGACTTTACAAGAAAGAGCAATTGTGAAATTAGTGAAACAGATTGATCGGAATTTTTAAATTGAGTTTTTAAATCTGTAAATTGCTATTAGACACTGTGTTTACTGTTACGTTGTTTTTCCCAGTTCGACCTAATTATAAAAACTCTTCACTTATTTCTTTATTATTGTAAAAAAAATTAATATAATATTTCTTTTTAACCAAAGTATTAGTAGTTGAAAAGGAATACATTAAAATAAAACAATCAAATGAGAAGTGTATTAGCCAATCAGAGGTTGATGCTCCCAAAAACGGAATGGAATTTCTAATTCTCGTTCGTGTTTTCGATTCACGTTCTCACCTTCGCCTCCCGCTAACAAACTGGTCAGGCAAACGCCTGGAAAGTCTCAATCTAAACACAGTCTAACATCGATATAATATTGGGATAGTTCGAGTCGTCCTGACATAACCTTAAAGAACCATGCAGGAAATAGCGTTTTTCGTGGCCCTGGGTTAACTTTTGAACCCGTGTAGTTTTCACTTTGGTTGAGTACTTTTTGGAAAGGGCACAGTCTCCAGTTTCATCCATATATGGCTTCAAAGGCCACTGAATTGCAGGGGGATGGTGAGGGGTTAACGAACTCTCTCGTTATTTCTGCAATGATTTCTGTGAAAATTTGAGAAACGCGCAAATTTCGGACTATTTGTTTTTAGCGTATGTTCGTCAATTTTGTTCACATCCAGATTTTTGTCTTTATGTAAAAACAAAGCAAATTTTGAATTTAGGCGGTAAGTAAAAATCTTTAATATAATTACAAACTCATCTTTAAAAGTTTTTGTGAAAAAACATTTATAGTTTTTACTGAAACAGATTTGGTGCCGAATTTGTAATGGGAGAGATAACTTTTCGCCTTTAGAAAATGCTTCTAGAGCAGGGCCAGGAAAGCTTTGAAAGTTCTCGGGCATCCACTACCACTGACAAGCGATTTACTTGTTTATATGCCTTGCTCTCCGAGCCAAGTTTAAACTTTGTTGAAAGCTCTTCGTACACTGTCAATTGCTTTACTTTACACTTAAGATGTGATAATAACTTCTATATGAAATTTACGAATCACAGATGGAAAATTAAAATAATTTCATGCAAACAAAAACATTCAATTCGTAATATTAACAAAACATATATAGAGTGAAATTTCCATATAACGACCTTATAGATTCTATCAAAAAAGGTTCATTTTTTATTGTGAAATAAGATAAATATACTTATAATGATAAAAAAACCAAATCTTATTATATAAAATACATTTGGAAATCAATGATATGCATGGAAATCTTTTATTATTTCATAATATTTGATATTCCAACATTTTTACCGCACGTAAAAACTATAATTATTGTGTTGACACAATTGTTGTGCCTTTCTCGCTTAAAATTTCATTAATATCCATTGCTATATTGGAACTTGATAAGCGCAATAGATTGGATAAATTCGAATCAGACAATGAATTTCTGTATTTTGATTTAATAAATTTCAACGCTGAAAAAGTTTGCTCGCATATGTATGTTGCACCAAACATGGAATATAATTTCAGCATTGCATTGTGTTCTGACACCGAATAAAGAAATATTCATTTCCAAAATTCGTGTCGTCTTTTGCGGCAGCACGCTTCATGATTTTTAGCAGTGTAATTTTTCGCCACAGGAATACACAACTGCTTCGGTCAATGTCCAAATGACAACTGAGCTAATAAAAATCTCTCGCATAAATGGCCTTCCTTAGAACTCAGCAAAGCTCCATGATATGCAAAATGCACAAGTGGAAGCAGAACGGGTTATATGCAAAGTGAAACAGATTATTTCTTTCATATGCGTATGTATGCAGTTTTCGTACAAGCCAGAATGAAACGGGTAGCATGAAGAATCGATGGATAAGATGGCAATTTGAGCTGCGAAAATGCCCTTGGTGCACATGGCTGCAGAGGGCTGTTCTAGAGTAACATTCCTGAAGAGGACTAATGATAAAATACGGAATTCAACAGCCTCTCTCAGATAAATTCTCAGGTTTTTTAATCATTATTATTGGTTGTATGAAGATATTTTATAAACCCTTTCCCTTCATACTTATAGGGGTTAAAATCATACATATTCCAACAGAATGCTGGGTGTCAGATATTGACAAAATTTGAAGAAACAACTACCTTGGAAAAATCCGTAAGAAGAAACGTTGTGTCGTTGTGGTTGTTTTCATATAATTTTTCTTTATAAAGATAACTCTTGGTTTATATGCAAACAAAAATTTGCAACTTTTGATTATTTCCATAATGCGTATCAAATAGAAAATTCTGTTGAAGACCCAATCAAAATTGTTAATTTATCACGATTAAAAAATTTTAGAACATATTGTAAAGCAATGTTAAGAAAAAATAAAAAAAATGTATATAATTAAAAAGAATAAATGTTAAAACCAAAAAAATATTTCTATTTTTATTTCGAAATGACTAAATGTTATTATATTTACAATATATAAATTTTATTCCAGGAATATATAAATTTTATATACAAAATGGT
This sequence comes from Chrysopilus asiliformis, assembly GCA_964034945.1. NCBI lineage: Eukaryota > Metazoa > Arthropoda > Insecta > Diptera > Rhagionidae > Chrysopilus > Chrysopilus asiliformis. The sequence goes on from OZ035961.1 coordinate 47,751,754, forward strand.
AAAAAATCTATCCAACACATTTATCAAAATATTTAATATTTTAAAGGATAAAGTTAATATATAAGGTTTATTAACTAAATCTATAAATGAAGGTATAAATTAATCTATGAACCAACTTTATAGTTATAGGTATAACTTAAGTACATTGAATTTATCAATTTTAATCCACGTGACTTATAAAATTTATAAATAATAAAATTTATAAAATATAGGTAAATTTATTTATAAAATTTATATCCAAATTTTCAACTGTGCAGGTAAAACATTTCTTAGTTTTAGAACATTAAGATCAAATCTAGAAAATCAAATAAGAAAATATTTCTAATTTTTGGAAAAGCTAAAAATGAATTTCTAAAACCTAGTTTTCTGAAATTAAGAATACGAGAAAATAGTTCTTAATTCAAGAAATTCAGTCCATGATACAAGAAATGGTCTTCTTAGTTTTAGAAATATTTTTTATGTCAAAATGTCACTTTCTACATTTGATCCCATTTTTTTGGAATTGAGAAACGTATTATCTGGACAAAACTTGTCAAATTTTAGTGACGTCGCATGCTGCTTGCAGTAGGGTGCTCAATATTAGGTTGCTGTTAAATGATTTCAATCATTTTAGCCTGTAGTCCAAATACCTTTTTCTTGATTATTTGAAAAAAGTAAACAGGGCCAACAAAATCATTTATTAATAGCAGAGCAACCGCATAGCCAGAATTTGGATTCGAAAGAAGAAGGCTAAAAATGCCTACTGAAAGATTTTCATTTCGATACTACTTTGCAAGCTAAGTCGGTAAGTGCCGGTGTCGGCCTACCGAAATTTATCATTTCCAATTGTTCCTGAATATTTCATGGAGAATATGATTTCTTCAACAGTTTTTCGATTGCATGAACCAACTGTTCAGCTGTCAAATCAGCAAGCAAATGAGCGATATTTCTGTTTTGCTTTGCTATTTGCCTTGGACCTGTGCTGCTATTTATGCCGCATGACGGCTAAGAAATCACCTGCGACTAAGGTATAGCTACACACTAAAATGTGTGAGGGTTGGAGCTTTATCTATGTAAACACATAAAAAATCCCTAGAAGTATTTGGACATTTCCCTCCATATGGCAGTACTATTTTTTCAGGCATTTTTAATTGTCAAATTTATCGTCACCTCTCAGACCAGGCGATAATGCTCAGACATGAAAATATCTACTTTTTGTCGGTTTCTATTATCTTAATCGTTAGTAATATGAATAATTTACCTCATGTGATACATAATATATTTAATAAAGCATTTATGCTCTGACAATTAGACAAAAAAGAGTTTTTTTTTACTTTTGCAAAAAGTACTATAATTTTGTTTTTTAAACTTTTTTTTTTTTAAAAACTGTTAACTAGTTGTTAGAAAAGAGTTTTTTCTGTAATTCTATAGAATATTTCAATGACACTGTTTCTGAGATCTCGTGTACCAATAAATGTGAGACTTTATCAACCCACAAAAAAAAATTAGAGCAAAAACAAAAAAAAAATACAACACGGAGTTATTATACTTTAATCAAATAGTGTTGTAAAATAATCATATTTATATCTATTATATTTTTCTGGATTCGGAAATGTAAGAAAGCAGATAAATTTAAACTAAATTCATTTATTTATGAAAAAATATAAAGTAGTTGGGTTTAAGTTATCGGTCTTTCGGTCATGCGATCTGATTAATTATGTATTTTTTTTCACCAAATCTGTGATTTCTTGGTGCGTATTCATAGCCGTTTTAAAAACAGTTTTTGTTTAACATGAGTTTAAACTGACAGAAAACCATAGCAATCTGTCAGTTTACATTCATATTAAACAAAAAATGTGTTTAAAAACGTTTATGAATACGCCCCTTAATTTTAAAAAAAATTAATTGAAAATATAAATTCTGAGTTCTGTTTTAGAAATTCTTACAAACTTCAATTTGTGATACTAGTATTTTAAAGAAATAATTTCAGTTCAAAATTTCAATTCACATAAAACATCTGTGGAATTTGACTTTAGGAGTAAATTTCCCCGTTCATATGTGGCACTTTTACCTTATGAAAAATCACTGGAAAAAAGTCATCGTCAGGCACATAAATCGCAGCATGATAATTTAAAGTTACAGTTTTCATAAAGCCCATATCAGAATGCAGCAGCGCTTTCGTGACAGCGGGCAGCAAAAGTTTCCCATTGGCTAAGAGCAAAATTATGACGTACTAAAAGCAGCAAAAATTCTCGCTGCTTTTTTAGCGCTATTTCTATTTTTACTGACGCTGCCCGAGCAGTAAATTTTCCATATAGTTCGAATATACGCTATACGCCGTCAGAACGCTAATGCCTTCATTAATTTTATCTAAATCATCAATTATTGTAGACATTTTATGAACGAATAGATAAATTAACAAAATTTCACGAGAAAATCAAACAAATGAGAACTGTCAAACTGATTTTACTCCGGATTCGTGCTGCTCCATGCCGTGATGGAAGTCAGCAAAACCAATTTTACTGCCAAGGCAGTTTTGCTGCCGCAGCGAATGCTGCTTCATTCTGATATGCGCTTAAGAGTCATCGTGTAAAACTTTCGTTTTTAGCATCACCCAAGAATAGCCGCTTTTACACCTTTCTTCAACCGGGCGCAGTTGCTCTAATTTAGTACGCCAGAGGAAATAAAAGTTCATACACAGAACCAGTGTTGCCGGAGACCTCAAGCCCAAAATCGCTGAAATGAGGAAAAAAAATCTCAAAAGTCTCCGAAATTATAGACAAAAATCGCTAGTTTTAAGACTTTTTTTTAATGCACATTTAAACATATATTTTGTTTTCAAATCGGTTTTATTCTTTGTTTTTAACCATAATAAAATATAATAATAAAAAAAACTTTGTCTTCTTAAAAAACACACTGCACCTTCAGCAAAGCACACAAAATTTAAAATAAATTTGACGTTTACTTAAGTTAAGTCATTCATGTATTTTCTTATAGGGGGATTCTGTGGTACTTATTTATATACATTTGGTAGGTTGTTGACTCAATAAGCATAAATGTAAAAAATTGTGAAAAGTATGATATTTATTAGCAAAAATTTCAACAGTTTTTTTTTCTTAAGAAACTTTTGAAAATCGCTGAAATCTCCGAAAAGTCCCCAAAAGACCACTAAAATCTCAAATCTCAACACGTGCTTTTTAAGGCATGAAAGTCGCTAGAAATGAGACAAGTCGCTGAAAATGGCAACACTGCCCAGAACCTAGAGCGAGTTCTTTTATTCTCTGAATTGAGACCTATTTCGATCGACCCTTAAATAGAGATTATTTTGGACCAGTTCGAGTCGATCCGAAGTAACCTTAAATTTTAAAAAAAATTTAAAATTAAGGTTATCTCGGATGAACTGGTTATGTCGGATGAACTAAACAAAGATATATTTTTTCGCAGCAAAATAGATTCAAAAGCAACAATACGCGTTAAATCTCTTTAAATAAATAAAATTATATTTGATTTCCACTTTTATTGCAAACTTTTTAAAAATAACATTTTTACATTCTAAATGTTGCTTGATTTTATTGCTTGACGTCTACCGAATTTCATGGAATTAATTTTCCATTCATTTCCCCGTCCATATTTTCTTAAATCGCATAAAGTTATATAATTTATCTAAATTTTGTATTTGGATATGCCATTCTTGTCGAAATAAATTTAAAAATCGGTTTAAACTAACTCTCGGAACCTAATTCTACTTTTTCTATCCGATATGAGTTTCGTATAACCCGGCATTCTAGAAACTTAATAACCGCGTATACGAAGGTTTACTAAAATCTCTTAATAAAAAAAAAATAAAACATTTTCTAATATTTTATCGCAAATATGCTCTAATATATATACATATATTCTATCAAAAAATCGATGTAATCGAAATAATAGCATTTCAAAGTGTAAAACAACAAAAATTCGTACAATACAGCATACAGCCGGATGACAATACGTTGGCTTTAATGTAGAGTTCTTCATATGGATATGGAAATATAATTTTCCGATATACTTGGATGCAAGGCTGGGACTTTTGTTTCGATTTCATACACACAAAACGCGATGGAACAAGAGGCACTAAGAAAAAAGCAAAAAATACCCTCAAAAGCAACGAATTGATAAAAATAAGATTGAAAAAAGAAAAATGCACAAAAAAATACAATAGAAAAAAAAACGCTGGGTACTGATAATGTTGCCGGGGAAATAGAAGTAAATATACATGTTTTTATTGTACTAGGTATATCTGAAAGCAGTACGCAAACCGTAAGTTAAACACAAACATTATTGAATGATTGTATAAAAGACAATTCCATCAGTTCGGTATAGCGAATTTTCTCTTAAACGAGGCAGCCACTAATGTGTACATTTTTTCAAGCTTTACAATTAAACCCGATGTTCTGTTAAGGAAACCAACCTAACAACTGCGATAGAAGCATCGTATCGTTAGGCAAGAAAAGACAGAAAATATAGGTGTTCGCACATACATGTAGTAGCGTTGTGTCTCGCGTATTTATGTGCATAATAGAACCTGCCTGTTTGTGCAAATGCGCAGACGAAGCGTTTTAGTGGAGGGGACCTCTTACAGTTCATTTACTCACAGGGGTACAAATAAATTAAAGGTGCTTATAAAGTTTGATACTCGTATGTTTTCAAGCAGTGTGGGTACATTGTACATTCGAGATAACCTATAGATTCCAAAGAATCAAAGGAAAATTAAGGCACGCCCCTAAAATCATCTACTCAAGGCTTTCCAAACCGGGTGACCAATGAGCGTTTCAGATGTCATGATCCGAAAACACACGATTATGTCCGAACAACGTGGAAAACTTGTTTTAGCCCTGCTACAATGAGGGTTGCCTACCGATCATTCGACTTTAAATACTTTTTTTGTGGCTTGAATATCCAAACGGAAAGAGAGGGTAACTCATGGTTCGGCCTATTCAGTTGGTTTATAACCGTTGGCCCGTGTTTGCGGATGTTATGAATCGTTTTTGTTAATGCACTGTTTTCGCGCTCAATTGATATGGATACGATATGAAAAAATGTAATCGCACGCCGAAGGGATACCGACGAGAATTTTTTTTAATGTAAATCACATTTAATCTTTGTTTTTATAAAATATGATTTTTACTTCGCAATTTGTGTCTGTTAAAATCGTGAAAAATACTTGAATCGAATTTGAAATAACGCACGATATTTAAAAATGTTTGGTCAAGTGATCTATGTTAGTGCAATTATATTATAATACATACTGACTGCGTCAAAAGCTGATAAAACATCTCTGATTTTAATTAAATTTCAAAGAAAACAGCCTTATCTTCATGCTTGAATGTTCGAAATTTCTTTTGACTTGTCACTGATAATAGGAATAATAATAAAAAAAAATAGTAGTTATGAGAAATGACAACGATCTTGAAGTCAAAATGCTTATCTGTACTCACCTGAAGCAAAGATATGAAATTACTGCTTGTTGTCAAGATAAGAATTTTTGACAATCCTGTTATTATTAGTGTTGTAAATTTTTATTGACTTGATAATCAATTTTACGATGCTCTATAGGAATTTTTTTTTAAATTATCGCCACGCAATCTTATCACCCTATAAATTGATATTTGATAATTGTTTACTGGCAATCACACAAATTATGAAAAGTATCAGAAATCATTTCGATTTATAGATAGGGACCTACTAAATTACCTACTCAAATAATATCATCTACACAATTAAGCAATGTACTTGAAATCGAAAATATACCTCAATGCATTGGAACATATTTTTATATCTATATTTTGCTACTCTAAAGGTTTACAATGTCTGGATGTAAATTTTTAAAAAAATATATAGGTGAAATTCACACCAGTATTTTTTTTTTAATTTTATTAGCCAAAACTAATAAATCAAGTATCACTTACTCACAATTGCTTGGAACATATATTAATGATAAAACAATCTATTAAATTCAGAAAGAATCAATCACCGCAAACACTAATAGCATCATCTTATTGTTTGCCTCCTGCTGATGAACTGAAGATCTTTCAACAATATGTTATAAAAAAAATTGGTGTTTTTCTTTGAAATATCCTCATGATGTGTGATGTGAAAGCATAGATTCGACAAAGCAATGAATTTTGATTAATTATAAGTTCACATTTTTCCCTAAATCTAATCAAATATACAGCCAAAAAAAGTAGATTGAAAAGTATGAGCTATAACTAGTCTTTAATGGAGAGTTAGATAGAATAAAGGTGTATATTTTTCAAGCCTTAATGATTATTTTTTTTCGATATCCAAATGAATCTATATGGATTAAAATTGGTATTTTTTGGGTTAATATAACTTATTCAAAGTGCGTATTGACTTTGTAAGGATATTTGTGTGAGTAAGACAAGTAATACAAATTACAATACCGCTTTAATAAAACTAGACTTCACGCTACTAGTCTTTTAGTCGTCACATGATAATATTATATCTTGCAACACTTTTTTTTATGTATTCTTGAAATCATGACTACAAGATTTTTAAATGGGGTGTATAATAATATCACGTCAATATTAAGAAAAGTATATATAGAAATAAAAATGAAAAATGTATACTGCTATTTCACCTTTTTTACATGTGATAACAAAAGTCCCACGGAAAATCACTTTTTGTTGGTCTTAATACGCTCTACATTAATTTGTCTGTCTATCCCTTTTTGTACATGCGCAAACCTATTATATACTGTCCATAAAATCTAACGTAAAGAGCATTTATTCCTTGCAGATATACATCTTTTTGAAATCAAAAATTCGTCGCTATAAATGTAGTAAAAAAGAATTATTCAATTTTTATTTAAATCGAGAACTAAAATATCATGATTCTTTATAGATACTATTCAACAGAGATTTTTCTGCAAGTAACTGTGCCAAATAATTATTATTTTGTTTATTTTACGAGCATGTCTATAGATTTCCGGATATCACAAATAAATTGGCATGCGTAATTTAATTTTATTTTAAAGTACTGATAACTTTATCTGTTTTTGAAACTGATTAAAAATTAGATTAATATCTATAATTGAATATACTGTTTTTCATAATATAGTAGTACTGCGCCCACTTAACTGTTGTTGCTTAAAATTTTTGTACGCAACTACTCTCACCGTCCGATAGTTCTTGTTTCGTTTTTTTTTTGGTAATATTTACAAAATTATTATGTTGTGATAAACAAGAACAATAGTGCAATATCTACATTAAAAACGGTGCCTAGTAAGAATTCTATTGTGGCGAGAATTTATGAGTCAATCAAATGAAAAAAATTCGTAAAATGTGTTTCCTCGATTTGTTTACCAGTGTGTTGGTATATAGTTCTTTAAAGTGAATACATAAAAAAAAGACAAGTGCCGCGATAGTGTAAAATGTGAAATCAACGTGTTAAGCCAATTTTAATTGATTTAAGAAAATAATTAACAAGAAAGAAAAAAACAAAAACTTCCGTATTATATATTTGTGTTATATTTGTTTTAGTTGTCTTTTGTTATCATTGAAAGATATATATTGCTGCATTAAAATATCAATGATGGATATGTCATCTACAACAGAAGCAGCACGCAGTTGGTATGAAAATCCTCGTTTAGGAGGTTCACCAAATACCGGAGCTCTGTCCAGTGCCTCTGGACACCAAGGTGTTTCTGGCGGCTCCACTAGTGGCTTAGATGCATCTGACATGGGTGCGTTTTATGCACTTGAAGGTTCAGGTCATCACCGTCGATACTATTCTACAGGATATCATCCTTCACATGGTAAGTTGAAAGTGTTTTCCTAGAAAATACTGCTCTTGGCCCTGTGTCAAAGGTTTACTTTAAACCGTCTTTAAAACATGCATTTCCCTTAGTTCCCAACCTGGTTTGCATTTACAAATTGATTGATTTTCTTCTATGACTCGCCAACAAAATTAAAATTCTTCTCTGTAACAAAGCTTGATCCGTTCCTGTAAAATATGGGAGAGCGATTATAGGACTCTTTACTTCATTCCTTAGCATAGATATTTAAACCAATCCATAAATATTTGAACCAGGCCTAGTTTTCGCGTAATCAATACTATGTATATAGGGCTCAGAGAAGAATAGCTACCTTCCAACAAAATTAGCACTCGTTGTTAATTTGCAAAGGAGACATTCCAAAAGTGAGGGGAAAACTATGCTATATTATCGTATGTAATTCTTTCAATATGATTTAGGACCCAGTTCTACGAAAATTTTGGAAACAGTGTTAGTGTTAGTTGTTCCATTCTTATGCAAATATAATTGAGCGAATGTGCTAAATTAAGCCAACTTTATGTCTTCGATGATAATTCGCATATCGTTTGTTTATTCGTAGTTTATATAGTTTGGACTTGCCTTGTACCACGCTCTAACCTCTGGAGCCCAATGAACGCAACGCGAACGCAGAAACTGTCACTTACAAGTTCGTTCCATAGACATCATTTGAAGTGAGCACAGTGAACGCAGTGAACGCAACTACAACGCAAAAGTTTGCAAACTTCTAACTTTGCCGCAGAATTCTGCGTTGACAGTTTATAGATTGAGGTTGGGGAAATGTTGTTCGAGGAAAAATTGATAGCCTTAGTGCAATAACATACAAATAACAAAGATAAAGACCAACAAAGCAAATTATCGCTTCGAAATTATCCATTTGTGTAATTTTGCCAACTTCATACCCCTTTATATTATGTCACTTGTACTACTTCACGAGATGCCATTGGGCTTTGCCGCTGAAATGTTGCGCTGCGTGACAGTTCACAGCGTTGGAGTTGCGTTCGCGTTGCGTTCATTCACTCTCAAAAAAATGGAGTCGATTACGCACCGAAAGGAAGTTTGAGGGAGTCCATCACCTATTGGAGAAAATCGAGCACCGGGCTAGGGAGTTCACAACAATTCCTTATGGGTGTTAATTTTTAACAATTTTTCGGTGTTAAACCAACTTATTAGATGGCCAAAAAAAACCTCGCAAATTCTGTTTTTTTTGCAAGCATTTGATATGTTTTGAGTTTTTTTTCGTGTTTCCAAAGTTAATATTGACTTGTTAAAAACTTTTCTTGCATGTCTCTGCCGGGACTCGAACACGGGACCTCTCGAATTGTAAACCATTTGCCTTCCCAATAGGCTGTTGAAGCCAATTGGCAAGCCTCTTCTAAACGTGAACACCCTTAACAATTAAATAACTCCTAAAAGGAGTTGTAGTGAATTTTTGACTCCTTTTCGGAGTTCATTTAAAATTTAGGTCAAAACGGTGTTAAATTGAATATTTAGCTCTGTAAAATAAAAATTTAAAAATAACTCCGCGCTACGGTGTTAAACTTTTAGCTATGTTTTCAGGCGGAGTTAATTCGTCCCCGGATTTTTTCGAGAGTGTAGGATATCATCCTGCCCTTCAGATTGCGCAGGTTCTAATATTAAAAATATCTTATGTAAACAGTGCATGACTTGGTGATACAAAATTTACGTTTATACACAATTTACACTATAACCCGACGAATAAAATATTAGTTCATATAAAAATATGAATTTTTATTATGAAAAATTTGAAATATCTCGATAATGATAAAATATATCGATTTACGGAAAAAACCAAAAATGTAGATCATTTTAATATCTTTAATTCTCCCTTTAACTGTTTTATTCTTTCGAAAAAACGTTAGTTTGCAAATAACTCGCAAAAATCTAATTTTGTACGAGGAAAGATAGCGCATAACGGTTAAATACAAAATTGTGGGGAATATTATTCTCCTCAATTCATCTCATGCAAGGGGGAAACCCCTTAGTTTTCCAGAGAATCGCAAAAACTGATTTTTTGAAATAACAGATACCGGTTTGAGTTATCGAGTTCTAGTAAAAGTCAAAAGTGTAGGAAACTTTACTATCAAAAGTGTAGGAAATTTTACTGTCAAAAGTGTAGAAAATTTTACTTTTGTCATAAAGAAGGCTATTGAAAAATGCAGATTTTGGAGTAAAAAGCCAAAACCGGAATTGGGATTTTTAAAAAGCCGCCATTTTTGTTACTTCCGTTTGGCGGATTTCCACCAAAAGTGGGATCCTCCCACTCCAGAACAAATCATACCTGTAAAATTTTAAGGCTCCTACTCAAATAGTTTTTAAGAAATCTTGTACACAGCCTGACATACTAAAAGACTAACAGACAAAATGACATTTTTGTAATAATGCTCCATTCGACTCAGGAGTGGTCGGCAAATGTTTTTAGGCAAAATAAGGGGGTCAAAAAGTTTCACGAACACAATATTTTGTATAAGAAAGTGAAAATACGCATTTTTTCAATTTTTCGTTTTCAAATACGTGTAACGTATAACGAAAGCTATAACGCAAAATAGAAATCGCGGGATTGCAAAAATCGAATGTCCCAAAAAACATGCTGGGAAAACATATATATTTACGCATTTAATGGAATTTAAACAAAATATTGTTTTAACTTTTATTTATCAATAGGAACAAATATTTTTTCTTGTACGTAATTTGAGCATTTGCATAAATCGACCATTGCGTAAATCGAGCTTTTCCAGTACTATAAAGTACTTTTTTCTAAGGTAAATTGAATATGAGTAGAAAAAAGTACTTTTGAATGTGTTTTTTAAATGCAGTTCGAAATGTTTATTGAAATAATGTTTCAAAGTACATTCTAAAAAGTAGTATTAAATTGCTTCCGCTTAAAGTACTTTAAAATTTCCTTCAGGGTTCAAATTCAGTACATGAAATTTTCCTGAACTCATATACAAACATGGCATTCTCGTCCGTCGTAGAATGCAAAAATTGCTGAGTTCAGAATTAAATCTTAAATTTACAGAAAATCAAGCATTTCATTTTTAAATTTGTAGACTATTTTATTACACACTTACATTGATTCATGACGTAATTTAGTTACCACGTCTACATGGAAAAGTTACAAGATTTCAGAGATTTTCCTTTATGCATAAAATGCTTCATATTTAGACAATAGGAAGAAAGTTCGGTTTATTTAAAACTAAAAATTGAAATTATAAAATCTGTACTATCGAAAAAACGGAGTGGATTACGCACCGAAACGGAGTTTGAGGGACTCCTTCACCTTTCGAAGAAAATCGAAATCCGGGCTAGGAAGCTCACAACAGTTCCCTATGGGTGTTAATTTTTAACAATTTTTCGGTGTTAGAGAAGTAAAAGAAACAAATAAATTTCGTCTCACAAATTCTTTTTTTTTGCAATTGTTTTCAAAGTTAATATTGACTGTTACAAACTTTTCTTGCATATTTCTGCCGGGATTCGAACCTGGATCCTCTCGATTTGTAAATCATGCGCCTTTCCAGTAGGCTATTGAAGCCAAATGGTAAGCCTCTTCTGAATGTAAACTACGTTTACAACAGAAACACCTTCTAAAAGGAGTTCGAGTGAATTTTTGATTTCTATTCCGAGTTAATTCAAAATTAAGGTTAAAACGGTGTTAAAATGAACATTTAGTTCCTTACAACAGAAATGTCAAAATAACTCTGCACTACGGTGTTAAAATTTTTCTGAATAACACTGCGAGATGCTTAATTTTAGCTATGTTTTTTAACTATGTTTTGAGGCGGTGTTAACTCATTCCCGGATTTTTTTGAGAGTGTGTTACCAAGAAGAGAAAAAAGGCAGAAAACATACCTATTCTTAATTTTAGTGAGCAAACATCTTCATGGTTCATCAAGAAATGTTAAATGTTTGAATTTCACTTATCCCCCGATTGAAATATTTATATATATTGCACTATATTTAAAAAAACGAATTTTCAAGAATCAAGACTGTTAAATACAAACATTTTTACTGTACACATGTTTCTAAAGTCAAGGAGAGTTCACATGTTCAGATAAGGATGTCACATCAGCGGAATTTTATATTCTACATAATTCTATATAGTACATATGTATATTCTACTGTGAATAAAATGCCGCTTTTGTGATATTCTCATCTGCATATGTGAATTCGCCTTGATTTTTAGTACATACTAGTCACATGGACTGATACTTCTTGTTTTTCATAATATTTTATTTGAATTTTACGGTGAAACAAATGAATCTAATTAAAAATTAAATTAATTATTAATTGTTTTTGGTTTGATTTCGATAAACATGGTTTTCACTACATTTCCGATTTATATGGAATAAAATCGGAACTTCTAAGAGTCCATCTTTCATATAAAGCGACAGAAGGTCTACCGACGGTCAGGTGTAGATCCAAGTTCTTCGTCATTTTAAGCAGACATTTTTTTTTTGTTTCTCCGATGACTGGTTTTATGCATAACATATGTAGTACACGATATGTATTTCATATAGGATATAAATACTAAAAGAGACAAATGAAGTCGTTATACTGAATAGCCTAATAGGAATAACATTTATTTCCTGTTTAATTATTATTATTATTAACAATGAGATCTAAAAGAAACAGAAATGCTTTCTGATTTATTAAATGAAATTCTTGATTTTTTTCATATCCTAAAATTATTTTCCAAAAGTCGGTGCCCTTGGGCTACTGCCCTACCCATTCTATTATAGTACAGTAGAATCCCGCTAATTCGTATGAGTTTGCTAATCCCTTGAAATACGAATTATCGGGATTCTACTGTATTAGTTCTATTCACAATTACACTAAATAAGTAATTTTATATTTAGATAATAAGTATAGCTAGGAAATTAACTCGGCTACTGGTCAATGTTAATGCAATTGCAAAAAAAAACATAACAAAAGCTATAATTGCCAATCTGGCAATTATTGAAAACCCGTATGGTGATTTAAGTGAATGGCGAACAGTTTTATCAAAATTCCACTTTGAAGTCAAACTTTCCAATAAGATTTTTTAAAATTTATTCCAATCGGATTTTGATGTATGGGAGTTTTATGTAGAATCATATCCTAAATAACTTTTGTTCTTGGACTTTTTTGATAAGATGCACCGTTTTTGAGATATTCACAAAAAACGATTTCGTTCGTATGGGGGGTACCCCCCCTAATGGTCCATTTTTGCCCATTAACGAACTTAGCCTCGCATTTTACGAAAAACGGATCCACGCAAAATTTCAAGTCTCTAGCTCAATCCGTGCGCCCGCAATCCGCGCCACAGACAGACGGACAGACAGACAGACAGACAGACGGACAGACGGACGGACAGACGGACGGACATGCAAAATTCAATTTTTTTTATCATTCTAAACACACTGGTGTAATTCATTTTTTTGTGCGATGACGGGATCTTGGCGTTACAAACGGTAAGGCAAAGTTAATATACCCTTTGGTTTCACCATACGGGTATAAAAATAATAGATAGTCATTTTCATAGTCAAAGTGATTTTCATAGTCAAAGTGATTTTCATTACGACGTAGGATTTTTCTTCAGGTTACAGTATTTTTTTTTCTTGGTGTCATAAAAACCGTTTGTAAACTTTGGTTAGTGTTAACCACGCATGCTCGTCACCTTATCTATTTTCCCGAACGAACAACAATACTTATCTAACTTGAAAATTGTACAAAACTCCAAAAATAATATGTGTCCTTGCAAGTAATCTGAACAAGACTCGTTGTTTTAAACTTAAATTAAGAATCAGTAGCAAATAGGTATATCGATAGCAATAAATAAATTGTATTTGGCATATCAGTGGAAAAAACCTTGATGATAATATTATACAAAATTTTCTGTCAGTTATCGTTTAGAAAAAAATTTCAGCAGGTCAACGCAACTCTAGGCGTCTAATTGCAATTAAATAAATGAAAATTTGAAAAATAACATAGTTTTCTCTTATTAAAATATTTTAACTTTTCCTACATATAAGAAATTCATTGAAATCCCTTGTTGTGAGCAACAAACAATTTTAAGATCGGTTTTGATGCGGTTTTTTTTGCATATAAAAGCGATCCCATCCTATGAAAATCGATCTTGAAAAGTTCCAATTGAGATCAGGCAATCCAATTAGCTCTTGATTTATGAAAAAGTTGTGTAGTAAAATCGTATTCTAAAGACTTTTCGTTTTGACATTTTTTTTTTCGAAAAAAAACCGTTTCGAGAAAATTGCAAAAATCTTTTTAAGCTCTATGAGGGAGGGGAAGGGGGGAAAATAGTTCAATTTTTCCATTTTCGAAGTTTAACTCATGTTTTGAACCTAATTGCAAGTTTTTACCTCAATTTGTTTTTAGTTTCTAAGGCGGTTGTACAACGAATAGCGAATATCAATATTTTTATCATGCGATGTTTAATTCTAAAGTTTGTTTTTTATATCCCCTTCAAAATTCAATAGAACTTTTAATAATTTTTTTCGATATGCTAAATTGTTAGTACAGTGAAACTTCGGTTCGTGAATCCGTTCCAGAAGATCGCTCACAAACCGAAAATTTCAGAAACCAAAACAATTTTTTCCATATAAATCAATGTAAAATCGATTAATCCGTTCCCGAGCCTCGGAAGATTGGGTGATCCAACCTATACATGATCTGTAAAAATATATAAACTGTCACTGAAAGTAAATTAACTCAAAAAAAAGCAAAATATATACATAATATAAGTTATTTGTTAGAGACTGGAATCTAATAGAGGGCGGTGTAAAGACATAATTATTTAGAAGGTATCCCCTTCCAAAAAAAAGTCGAACCATATTATTAGGAATTTTTTCTTGCCTATGGAGAAAAAAATAGTAAATCCAACTATTTCATAATCAGGAATATAGTTAATTTCAATTAGAAAAATAGTTGCGAAAAGAGTCAATTTAACCACAAAATAGTAAATTTTACTACTAAGTAGTACAATTTATTATAAAAATAGTCGATTTGGAATATATTTGTAATTGAAATTAACTACTTTAATTGTATTTCCGATTCCCGATTATAAAATAGTCAGATTTACTTTTTTTCTCTGCGTGTAATAGAAACACCGCTAAACATTGACCGAAATTCACTGGATGGAGGTCTATCTCAGTGTTGATTACGAATTCCTGCTCAGTAATGTAGGATTTGTTCACAAACCGAAACATTGTTCATGAACCCAAACATTATTTGGACTCAATCGTAGTTCCCGAATAAACCGAGGCGTTCACGAACCGAGATTCCACGATATTTAAATCCATTTTCTACATTTTATTTATCCTCAATAGATCAAAAAGCATATTTGGAAATAAATTAAATTCTGTTATTATAGTTCAATGGTTGAACATCTTGTGAAATTAGTGGTAATTAAAAACCGGGTTCTAAGAAACCCATTTCATGATTTCAAGTTGAACAGAAAAAATTTAAGTTATGCAGTTGAATAAGAAACTAGTGCCAATATTTTAAGTAAATTGACGCGGCTTTTTCTTCTTCTACATCCAGTGGCGAATATCCGCCTAGGTCAGGGGTCGGCAACCTTTTGAGTCGGAAGAGTCAAAAATTACAATTTACAAAATTTCAAAGTTTTTAAAGAGCCGCAAAATATTTTCTTGCCAACAATAAATTGTACTCGCATAAATAAAGTTTTTTGATAAAAAAAACTAATCTATTTATTCATAAGAATTAAAACCTACATAGAACATCCGACGACGGCGTCATTCGAGAGCTTTCGACGGACTGACGACAGTGACGACGCGTGTCACGGGGGAGGGGTGCGGAGAAAAGCGAGTACAAGTGGCTGAGAGATAGAATCGGTGCCTAATCCTCGTTAATAGATTCAGAACGATTTTTAAATGTTTTTTTTTTATAAAATAAATAATATTTGCGTATGGAACTAAGAAGCCGCAGCTTCACATCCAAAGAGCCGCATGTGGCTCGCGAGCCGCAGGTTGCCGACCCCTGGCCTAGGTGCAAAATAAGCGCGCCAAGGTGCCCCCAAAATCGAGAAAAATAATTTTTTTTACTATACTTAGTAAGAAAAATGTGCAAAATTACAACTATAATAGGGCCTCCATCATGACTTTGGGACGCGAAATTATTTTTTAAGCCTATAAAAAGCTCTAAAATTGGTGATTCATAACAGCCCAACAAACCTAACTCAAAAATTAGCATCATCTATTTGAAAAATAGTCACTGGTCAAAAAAAAAATTGGCTGCTTCGTATTATTATTTTGATGTTTTTGATATCAGATTTTTTTATAGTCCGAACATTTTTAAAGAGTTGAAATGGAATGTGATGCTAAAAAGGTTGTACAACTTAGAATCTCAGATTTTCATGACGGCCGCCAATTTTTCCTGCGTCTAGCACCTCAGATTCTTTACATCCGCCCTGTCTACATCCCAAAGTGTAACTAAATTAGCTCCGCCTTCTTCAATTGGAGGGCATTTTCCATTCCACACTACAATGCAAATTTCATAATTTTCCCGGAAATGGGGTACTTTATGGCTAAATTCATAAGAAATTACATTCAGTGTTTTCGTTTATTTACTAAAGTAATTAATTTTTATAGATATGAAAAATTGCCAACCACAATTTGAAATATTTGGACGTATGCATAAATGAGAATATGTTCTTATGCTCCACTTTTTTGGAGCGAATTTTCAAGTTTGTATGAATAAAAATGTGCAAATACGCTTGCTTAAGATTTAACATAAACATTTACTTTCGAAGTACAGTCTTTGCACACTTTTGTTCACAAAAAATGGAAAATTTACACCAAAAAGGTGTAATATAAATATATGCACATATTTATGCATGCGGATTATTGAAAAACATAACAAATGATATTTTTTTCGCTCTTTTACCACAAAAACATATTTTCCTTTGTTAGGATTAAATACGAAAGTCATTAAAAAAAAGTGAATAAAAATTTTAGTAAGAAAGTCACCAAAATTTTTAGGTTCATCAACTCATCTAAAAAAGGATTTTAAAAAACTGGTTGAATTTATTTGGATCATGAAGAGATCACAAAAAAAATTTGAGTTCAGCTGCACATGTCAATAGATCGTTATGTACCGATAGGATGCTCCGAGAATACCTTTATACACACAGATTAACATGTAGTCTATTCGAATGTAATTGGAGATGTAGAATTTTTATGTAAAATTGCATTATGAATGATTTTGCGATGCAAACGCAATGCATTTTTTTTTCAGAAAATCGCAAAAAAATTCTTTGTATGGGGGAGGAGGAAAGCCGTTTTTGTCCGTAAAACAAGTCGACCTCACTTTTTTATAAAAATCAAAAATTCAGCTCTACCAAATTTCAAATCTCTAGCTTAATTCGTTCTCAAGTTGTCGGGTCCATGGATGACAGATAGACAGACATGCAAAAATCAAATCTATTTATCATTCTGAACACCCTGGTGTAGTACATTTTTGTGTCGGACGAATATTTCTATATGTTACAAATGGTAGCTACCCTATTTTGGTTTCACCATATACGGAATATTCATAGATATTGAGGTAAAATATCATAGCACCGAGACTTGTTTGGGCAACAAAAGGAAAAAAAGAAATGTCCTCGGACAAACCCACCATCAATCTTACTCACGGGTCTAGGCAGACTCGATAAATTTGGACTGTACAGTAATATGAGGTCAAAATTATGGAGACTTTTATTTTTTCGACGTTCTCGATGAAGCAGTAAAAAATATTCTTTTTGGATTTTAAGTTGTGGAAAATATTTTTGCTTTATCTTGATGTTCTAAATGCCCCAAGCTAATTGAAGTTTGGGACAATTTGGCTAAGAACGGTTTAGATGCTGATATCATGTAAACATTCCAAAACTTATTCCTAATGCTTACAATTGGTAATCATTTCGGCTGCCCCAAAAAGCTTCAATATCAAAAAAAAGAGAACGTCTTCTAAAATAACGTCCAGTTATATGATTTAAAACCCCAAATATTATTAGTCATTCGATGGGTGAACAAAAATTCGACTCAGATGACCAAATTAACACTAGCCCGTATTTTTACGAGACTCACCACTCTCTTGGTTCAACCTGAAGAACATTAATTTTCATCTCACTGGAAAACTATAATTGCCGAAAATCTACGATAACGGACGGCTTTCGTGGTTGCTATCTAATATTTTAAGGGTTTTTTACTTTACTGGACTGAAATTGAAAGTAAACGAGCTATCTTTATATTTTCTATGACACTATTCAGTTAGAGACTGGGCTAACTATGATCGCCTGAGGATTGGTTTAAGTTGCTTAAAACATTGGACGACCTTTAAACTTGTAACGATCTCTGTTGGCCGTTTGATGGCATACTGTGTTGTTTTTGTCCTCCCATCTATCGGTCGGTTTTAACATTAAGATAGGACAAAAATATATTTGGTGGATGTGTATTTGTTGACCATTCGATATAATGAATAGCCGTGATTTTATCGAGTTCACTATATCGAGCGTATACTGTATTGCGCCGTGTACGAAAAAATAAGGCAAATGGGTCCGAAGCATAAATTAACAGTTTGGACTTTTTGTCAAAAAACTTTTTTCAAAATGTCAACATATAAGAAATTGTTTGACAAAGAAACTTTGACGAAAATAATTTTTTTTTTATTAATGACAAGAATTTCATTTTCCAGCCAAAAATTATAGCTTTAAGGCCGCCCTCCATTACCATGACTTCGGCAACTGCAAAAAAAAAGAAACACATTTATGTGAAGAGACGTTGACGAGAAAGGGAGATAAGAATTAACTGCAAAAATTTGTCGGCAACTGCAATAATAATTTCCCCTGTTTTTTATGGCGATTTTATGGCGATTTCTACTACAATCACACATTGTCCCTGTAAGTGAATAGTAAGCACGGACACATTCAAACTGTTATTATAGCGTGATGTCATTTTTCTCCTTCGCATGCATAGTCAAAAGCTTTGTTACCATGCCAATTTGAACATTATATTCATAGCATAAGGTTTGATATGATTGCTATAAAATTGTATAACTGGAAGGGATAGCGTTTAACTTGTATTCAGTCATTCCTTTTTAGATCTACATAAGTCTATCTTGCTCTAGTTTTCTGCATTTTTTTGCAGTTACAGAAGTCATGGTAATGGAGGAAAGCCTTTACTTAATTCCCAAACATCCCTGATGAATGCAACTTGAGGTTGATTGAATGTGTGTGAGATATGCTCTTATTTATTCAATTTATATTCTCGAAATATGAAAAAATTAGTTTCCACTCATATTGTGCATTTTAAAGCAAGTCATTTTAGTACCTATAGCAAACTTATAGCGGGTTTAATGAAATTTTTAGCAACCATTAAATCAAGTTAGCGATCTGATTTGAAGCAAAAAGACCCTGCAAACTCGATTTAGTCGCCAACAAAAAAAAGTTTCGTGAAATTCGCTATTAATTTTCTGGGGCTATCGAGCTTTTGTGGGTTTATTTAAATTCCGCGAGAATCATTGGTTAAAAAAATATTTTTATTACATCTAGTAAAACAGCTGAGTGAATTTAATACTTTATTATATATTATGTAAAATTATGACTTTAGTATTTTCGGAGTAAAATTTAGTACCGGCATCCCTCAATTTACAACGTCTCGACTTAAGATGTTTTGATATACTACGCAAAATCACGAAGTTTTACTCGCCCAGAAACTATTTTAAAAAGCTAGCATACATATTCATCCCCATTTCGTTAGAACACAGAGAGAACTGTTTCTGCAATCAAGAAAATAAGGAGCAATTCTCTTCCAAGTAATCTGTTTCTCAATTCAGGAAATTTGGCTTCAACTCCAGAAAGTGATATTTTGACCGACATATAAAATATTTTTAAAATATAGAAAACCTTTCTTATATTTAACCCTTAATTTATGAGGTGAGAATATGCGTAAATGATGAGGTGGGGTCCACGTTTACTACGTTCTAATCACATACCAAATCCGTGCTTTTAACTCGGCATGCAACACCATACTGTATGAAGGTATTGTAGTTTTCAGAGTCACTGTGCTGAAAACATGAGATATAGCAACGAGAGAAAAGTCAATGTGGGTCTACTGGACCCACCTCATCAATTAAAACCTACACAGAAAAAAATAATGTCGTATTATTTACAAAATGGGTTTTGTTAAGCCTAACAAAAAAAAATTCGTAAATATTACTGAAGTTTTGTATATACTACGAAAAAATTAACGAATATTTTTTCGTATAGTTACTAAAATTTGTTAATATTACGAAGTACATTTTGTCAAATCTGATTTGCATCATGGCGTCATTACGATACACAAGCTTTTCTATTAATGGTCTCATTAGCCGCTGTAAGCATCCAATTCCCTGCTGTTAATGTTTGGATGCCTGCAGCAGGTAATTAGACTACTAGTAGAAATGCGCCACACTTGTGCATGACGAAAAAATGGCGACGATTTTGTTAGTCGATTCGTCAGTTCTAAAAACTCGATTTTAAAGCGATTCCAATAATTTTTCATAAAACTGATGCAAAAAATCAGTTTTGGGAAAGCATTTCTTAGTTTAGACATTAGTTGAAATGCTTTTTTGAAATATTTTTTATGCCCATTTTTTTCAGATTTCGATAATTTTTTCCCATTTTCGAAAAATACTAAACGGGAATAGTATTTTTTCGAGGAAACACAACAACATTCGCCGAAAGAATTCATTCGTTCGAAGTTTTTGTAAGAAAAATCATTCAAAATAAATCATTTTCATTTCGCATCATATTGGCCGTCATAAAACATTTCCTCCATACGAATATTCAATATAGAAACTATCAGAAACAAACACGCATCTCTTAATTTTTGAAGTCATCACACTAAAACAATTTCCGCTCGTTAGTTGCATATATTAAATTCTATGAACACACACTAAGCAAGAAACAGAAAGAGATTCCATATCAACAAGAGAGATTTGTTTTTGTAATATTTACAAAATATTTGTAATATTTACAAAATATTTGTAATATTTACAAAATATTTGCGAAAACGAAATACAAAAATACAAAAACTTAACAAAATTGACATCGTACCATTAACAAAATATGTTGTCGGCCCATAGGGGACAAATGGTTTCGTTATATTAACAAACGTTTTCGTAATATTTACATACATTTTATTTTCTGTGTAATTTCTTGAATTAGGTACTTTTTTTATCATATCAGGCGTTTTTCATTGGAGACTCCGAAGCGTACCAGAGCGTCCAGGGGTAAATCGCCACAGGGACACGATCTACCTCTGAACGCTCCGGAGTGTTCAATGGAAAACGCCTATTGAGAACAAATATTTTAACTTTTAAAAATAAATTTTCAATTTAAGACAAAGTTCTTGATTTAAAAATCTAAGAAATGCTTTTCTTAATTTAACAAATACTTTCAAATTTGATTTTCTAGATTTGAACCTAATATTATGAAGTTTAGAACTTTGTTTAGATTTTAGAACAGTGTTTCCCAACCAGGGGTACGAAAACAAAATGGCGGCAATAAAGGTTCGAAAAAGTTCCTGGTGGTGGTACACAAGTAATGCTTTTAAATTTTATTAGGCCCTATCACAGAATCCGATACGAATGGTTCGGATCGTAAACTCAACGTTGTTGTTGGTATAAAATACTAACAACAACATTGAGTTTACGATCCGAACCATTCGTATCGGATTCTGTGATAGGGCCTATTAATAAACCAATTTGTCTAAAACGTAAATTTGAAAATATTTGGTTCTGTACTTACTACAGAACGCATCAATATATATTTATATAAAAAACATAAGAAAAGCTACAACTGCCAGGGGCAATCGTCAAATACTCTACATATTTAAGGTCAACAAAATTTTTATGAAAAAAATCCGTTTGTATGGAAGAGGGGGGGGGGGGGGAAGCAGTGGTTCAAGTGGATTTTAATTTATAAATAAGTTATGTAAAATTATACTCTAAACACATTTTGCTTCAATAAATTTTTCAATATGCGTCACAGTTTTCGAAAAAATTATAAAAAAAATTGTTTCGTTTGTATGGGGGAGGGGGAAGGAATGGTCCGATTTTGCCTGTTCACGAAATTTTAAGTCTCTAGCTCAATCCTTTCAAAAATTATGGTGATAATGAATGGATAGACAGACAGACGGGGAGACAGAAACTCGCTTGAGTTCTGTTCGCACTTATTGCAATACAGTAGGAATTCGGTATAGTGGCCTCAATCACAGAAAACGCCGTATGCAAAGTGAGTGCGTTTCTCGCGTTTTTCGATCATTGAAAACGTTCGAAGGCAGTTGTGAATCATTCACTTTTGACGTTTCAAATACGCGTCACTTTCATTGCGTATCTGAGTGAGGGACAAAAGGCAAAAATGTAAGTTTAAAGGAGGTTATTGAATAATTAGTACATTTTGAACTTATTATTATAGGAAAAGAACAACAAACCTAACTTTTTTAGCTGTCAAAATTAGCAAAAACACAAAAAAAAACTTGACGAAAGATTCGTTAAACGCCGTATTCAATGATACCAGTGTCAAGTGAAAGTGAATCGAATGGGTGAAGTGAATCTCAGATACGCCGTATTCCATGATAGGCACCAGTGAATCCGCAAAAACCAGGACGTCCACTATTTTGCGTACGTTCACAATTTAAAGGTTCAGTATGGATGCGCTGTAATATATTTAAAATGGCGGAAACCAGTTTTTAATTTGTTAATTCTTTATTTTAGACGAAAATATTGAGTAGGTTTCTTTTGGACAACTTATTTTCGAGCATAACGTCTTTTTCCTACCCATTTGATTATGAGTACTGCCACCAGCATAAGCTATACACTGAGAACGAATGGTAACTAAAATTTTTCTCGACCACGTGCGACATTAAGGTCCTTTAAGCTCTTGGAGATTATGGTCATTGTTTCGTGCCATTTTGTTGATATATCCGTAATGCTCTATTTTCAATTGTAGATTCCGTCCCAGCAAACCGATTTTGCCGTGGTTTGCGACATTGGGTAAACTTTCTCTCATTGTCAGTAAACTCTTCTGGTATTTTCTGAATCATAGGAGCAATTTTGGCACGGTTTGCGCCATTGAGTGGGTTTTCCTCCAATAAAAGTTTTCATCCACTAAAATAAGACCCGTCCCCTTGCATCTAAACCCCTCTCCTGCTAACTTCTGAACCTTATGCCAATTTTGACGCGCTTTATGTCATTGAGTAAATTGTCCCTCAAGGAAAGTTTTCGTCCATTAAAATTGTAAACCTTTCTCCTGTTATTACCTAACCGTTGGAGCAATTTTGACACGGTTTGCGCCGTGGGTAGGGTTTCAAATTGTCCCCAAGGAAAGTTTCCGCACACTGAAATCTTCTTTTCCCTCTTGCCTGTAAAGCCTTCGCCTACTATATTCTTGACCGTTGGAGCAATTTTAAAGCGAATTTCTCCATTAACTTAAACTAGACTAAAATATGACGGGTGACTGCAATCTTGGTAAGAATTCCTTAAGGTCACAGGCGACTGTCGATTCGACGACTTTTCAAGTTGATCAAGTTGTGAAGCGTCGAATCGACAGTCGCCCGTGACCTTACGGAATTCCTACCAAGAATGCATTCACCCGTCATATGACGGACTTCAATTCTAGTATAAAAATAACACCATGTTATATTAATTTTGTATGTTATCACATCACAAAATTCCTCAGGCATGTTTCCTCTGAAACCCACACTAGGAGCCTGCTTCTAGTTTGAAAGTGGCTAACAGTGTCATTCGAGAAATGCAAGACTCTAATCCGAGAAATTCCAGTAGATATCAAAGATAATTGGTCAAGTAAAAACTATGGGGACGCACAAACAGTATAGTTTCAAAAAAACCGATTTTTTTACAACTCTACAGTTTAAGACCATATTTAGCGACAAAGGTTGGAAAACACCGTTCTAGAAAATTGTTTTCCCCGTGTATTTAATACACTTTTTTATAATTTCAAATCATTCTGATCAAGCATATTATTTTTTTAGTGACGCATATGGTCACATATACTTGATTACTTTAGAAAATCAATGAAAACACATGTATGCTGGATTTTGTTGTTTTGTAATTGCGCATAAAACGATTACATGTACATTAGGAGCATTTTTATGTTCGTAATTGCTCATTTCACAGTTTTGCAGCGCCTTCAGAGGCAGCCATATAGTGTTTTAATAGTGCTGTAAAAATGAGAATTTTTAAATCTTATAATTTTGGTTATGACTGTAAGTATTTTGTATAACCAATACTGTAAAGGTCTGGAAACTCTTACAATTCCCTATTTATATATACTGAACTAATATAAAGATATTTGATATATTCCTCGAAATGAATCCTTGAATCCAATAATAAAAGAAAGTAAAAAGAAGAGAAATGTTTACAACAATCGGTAAATAAATAAATCATAAAGCCTTCAAACTGAGTAGCCAACCATTCTCGATTGGATTTGAAGTTAATGCGTTTTTAATGGCATTTGGAGGTACATCTCACCCCTCTTTTATTTGGAAAATTACAACCGTTTTCGCTCCCTTGAGTTGCTTCCAATATTTTATTTACCCTTTGAGGCGTGTGCTAACACCCAACCATAAAATACGTAACACTTCTTTACTGCCGCCCATATAACTCCATGACACTAGGTGACAGTATTGCTATGTTCTTTTTTTATTTATTTATTTACCTTTTTTATGTTTGCAACGTTCGTGGAATCCATGTTCTTAATAAAAAAAAAGCCATAAGCAGAGGGTTTTATCAACCTATACCGTTCCTGGCTTCGTTGAAAGATTTATGAACCTCTTGCAGCCAATGAAGTTCAATTCGATTACGAGGAATAAACTTTAGGTATCTAGTTTATTGCCATTTAGTTGTAACCATAATTTTTTAATTATCATATAAGCTCTTAGGATTCGATTTTTTATAGCAGAAATTGATTTCTATTTACATAAAAATACTACCGATTACATTTGGGTAAACATTTTTTCAAAAATTTTGATGTTCTTTGGTTTAACTTGCTGATGTGTGCTAAATTTCAGTTTCCTTTTGACAATTTACTATCTATTGCTTATTAATATTTAAAAACTTGTCAAAATCTAGTGCTACTTTTGATTTATCCGACTACAGGGAACGTGGTTATACTTGATACTCATACTTTTATCATAAAAGTAAAAGTACAGAGCATAATCAACCTATAAAAATAATTTATATAGGCTAATATAGAGCATAGTGTTAACTCTTTACGATAAAACGATAAACAGGTGATGAATAACAACATTAATTCTTATCTGAAGAACTGACCATCGTATGTACATTTTTTTTTTGGTTTTCAACTATACATATTAAATAAGATTTCTCAACTAATATTTTACGTACATTTTTTCGAGTTTGAACTATTAAAGAAAATTTTTTGCAACTAATGTTTTATAAATATCCCAAGAATTCAAATTGGATCATCCTTTCTACAAGATAATTGATACGTTATTTACAAAAAAAAACTTTAATACCTGTAAGTTCTTTGGGATAAACATTTGCAGAATCGATGTGTTTTGAGAATACATCTTATTGAATTTTTCGGGTAAAAGTCAGGCTCATTATTAGTTGGTATAAGCGATGAATGATTTATTATATTTTAGAAGATGGGCGTAGTTTTTAGATTACCCATACTGAAAGTACGGAAATTTACATTTGCAGTGCAAATAACCATAATTTAATTAGCACTTATACTACTTCTTCCTACTCATTTGATTATAGTTCTAGTTTTTTTTAATTTAATGTAGTGTAAGATTTTTTATTGAAAGTTTTTTTTAAATTAGTGAGAAAAGCTTTTCGTTTAGAATTTAAAACTGAATTTTTAATAAATCTAAATATAAAGAACGCGTTAGGTTAATTGGTTTCTATGGCCCAATCGTATGGCAATTAGTAGCAAGGGTTATACTTCGAAGTGAGCCAAAAAAATAGAATTCATTACAAACGAAGCATTTTTTTTTTATTATTACAACTTTGATAACAGAAATTTTTAAATTAGGGGTATTCATGGAATAGCAGAAATGCCTCGTAAACCGTGTAAACGAACGGTCGAGAGTTTTATAGAAAAGCGACCCCCGTAAGTTTACGCGATGATTTTGGTGTGTAAAACACCTCGTAAAATTACGCAAATGTCAAATACGGAGATTTTGAGAAAGTGTACATGCAGCTTTTTATAAAAAAAAAATTAAAAAAAATTATTTGTGAAAAATATTTTTAAAAGACGAATTAGTGGTAATTCTGAACTTCACAACGATTATTTCGTCTACATAGACTCTAAAAACTCTAAACTGTTTTTTTTTTCGAAAAATTGAAGGAAGCAGTTCGTCGCTGATTCTTCAAGCAGGCGTATCATTTTTTCTGGAAATTGACATAAACCACAGAAATATATCCCATAGAATGCGCCTTACTTGAAAAGCCCGTATAAAGAAATGGGCCAAAAACACTAATGCTTTCTCTATTTTCATAAGCCTAAAATTTATTCGCATACCATAGTGAAATGAATCCAGAATTGCCAACTTTGCTTTTATCAAGTTTCAAATTAAAAATTAATTTTAGCTTTTAAGTGAACTACAAACATTCTATATTCCAAAACGAAGCATGATATATTTATCTCCTTTCCCCATAATAATATTTTGACATTTCAGTGGCCTATTTGAGATAGCAAAACACGATATCTATTCTAATTCCGATATCTGTGACATAAACACAATTTGAGCATACTAACAAGCAAACCTGCTGATCTGTCACTCTCCGATTTTAGTGAAACTTTGCACATTTGTAGACCTATGAAAAATCTTCAAATAATTTGTCTAAATTGATCAGATATTTGGCTGTCTACCGTCAGCACCCCCAAAATTAGAATAGTTGAAAATACCAAGAATTAGTGAAAAATAAAAATAAATTGAAATATGTGGACAAATGACACATCGGCCTTGGCCAGGGTCAGGACTCAAACCTCTAGCTTCACGTTTCCAATTCCAGTTGTTATCCAACAGCGCCCTTGGATCAAATCAATGGTCAATAGTCTTCACCACTTTTTTTTATTGAAACATTTTTTTCAAGAAGTATTTTTCAACAAATAAATGCCTGAAATTCAACAACTTTTGTTGAAAATTAAATAATTTTGTTGAAAACTAAACAATTTTTGCTGAAAATTAAATATTTTTGTTGAAAACTAAACAATTTTTGTTGAAAATTAAACATTTTTGCTTTGAAACTCAACACTTGCTTAATTTTAAGTAAAACGTGTTGAATATTATGCAAGATATGAATTTTACATATTTTTAGAAGTAAATATACTTCATTTATTGTAAAAAAAAATTGTTAGATTCAGCTTTGCCATTCAACATTTTTTTTAGAATTGCGCATAATAGCTTAATTTTTTTGTTGAAAATTAAGCATTTTTTAATTGAAATTCAACATTTTTGTTGAATATTTACCAAAAAACTCATTTAAAACATTTTTCAACCATTACATTTCATTATCTACTTTTATTTTTTAAAAAAGTTTTTAGAGTGACTGTGGGACTCGATATTCCGATAATGAAAGTAAAATAACGGCTCGCAGACTTTCTTGGTTCTTTTCTGCACAGTGTATTTTCAATACTCAAGTTTGTTTTCCTGAATGTTTATAAATGTTAATATTTTATACTCGTAGCCGACGCTATTTGATATAGCTATGGTTTATCGTCTTGAGAGAAATCTAGCCGTCGCTTTTCAAAAAGACCAAACGATTGAACATTTAGTAAGATATGATAGACCAAAGCATAGGTAAGATTAAACACGCCGTAGGTATAGAATAATAGAGTTGCGTAACTAGCTGTGGAATAAGTGAGTATCTGAAAAACAAGTCATTACACTCATCTCGCAATACTTATAGGCTATTTATGTATGTGTATATAATAACGTTGAAGAAAATTTCCGAAATTTGAAAAAAATTACCTATTTTACATAGCAGAGAGGTATTAAAATCACTGGACATGATACCGAAGCTCTGAACGTCTCAGGACATATACCCATCGACTCGGTTCGCTGATGTCAGCATGAATGTGTGTGAAAAAAATTTACAAGATAATTTTCTACCAGCAAATCTAAACCGATTTTGATGCGGTTTTCTGCGTTTGAAAGTTATTATATTCCCGTAGGACCCTATTGGAAAGAACCCCATGGGAAAGGTATGTAAAATCATATTCTAAACCAAAATTGGACCATTCCTTTCTCCTCTCTATTTTCTCAAAAACAGTACATGTTATTTAAGGCAAAATGTGTTTGGAATTGTAGATTACCGTTCCATATATCCAAATCTCATTGTATACTCTTTTTCCCTGTCCCACACAAATGGAGTTTTTAAATAAAATTTTTGTCTGTCCTCATATAGAGTATTTGACTATTGGCCGCTGGCAATTGCAGCTTTTCTTATGTTTTTATACCCGTATGGTGAAACCAAAGGGTATATTAAATTAGCCTTACCGTTTGTAACGCCAAGATCCCGTTATCACACACAAAAATGAATTACACCAGTGTGTTTAGAATGATAAAAAAATTGAATTTCGCATGTCCGTCCGTCCGTCTGTGGCGCGGATTAAGCTACAGACTTGAAATTTTGTGCAGATTCTTTTTTCGTAAAATGTGAGGCTAAGTTCGTTCATGGGAAAAAATGGTATTTAGTGGGGGGGGGGGGGGGGCCCCAATACGAACGAAAACGTTTTTTGCAAATATCTTAAAAACGGTGCATCTTATCAAAAAAGTGCAAGAACAAAAATTATTTAGGATATGATTCTACATCAAACTCCTATACTTCAAAATCCGATTGGAATAACTTTTAAAAATTTTTATTGAAAAGTTTGACTTCAAAGTGGAATTTTGATACAACTGTTCGGTGTTCACTTAAACTTCGAACGATGCCATATCACCATACGGGTTTTCAATAATTGCCAGATTGGCAATTATAGCTTTTGTTATGTTTTTAACATAAGCAAAGCTGAACTTGAACAAAAAAACTTTTTCTTACATATTGGATGTCGTAAATCTTTGTAAATCGTACTACATAAGTTTCACTTATGAAAATAAACTATTCGAAAAACTTTTATTTCTAACCACATGTGTTAATTTAATTTCATGTTCGATTTTTCTGAAAATTTCTAACTAAAAACGTGTACGATAAAGAGTGGTTAAAATTCACATAGTCGGTAGAATGTGATCTGGGCTTTCTATGTTCGATAAAGAAGCTTCCATTCACATTAATGAAGTTAGATAAAATGTACCTGTATCTGTATTTTAAACTAATCAACTACTTATTGGATTCCATGAAATCATAGGTAACTATTAAGTTTTGATGTTCTTTATCCTAAATAATATATATCTCAATGTTTTTTTTTACTGTTTTTTATCGGTAAAAACGTTTTATGAGTTCCAGCTGAAATAAATACGTTGTCCATCAAACTGAATTTTATTGCATTTATCTTTGATTTACTAGAAATTCGTTTTCACATGTTTTGAATTATATTGCTTTCTGGAAAAGTTAAATACCAAACAATTAAAAAGTTGATAACATTAAAATTGATTCTTTCCCGGATTTTATTGTGTGAGATTTTAAATACTCCCATGGAAATTACCGTTTCAATTTCTTGCATTTTTAGATGTGATAGAAAATATTTTTACAGAAATTACTTCTGTCTTATCGAAACTACATAAGGCTTAGCATATTCGATATGTATCGGAGGATATACGATTAGTTTAACGCTGATGCAATTTCATGCGTAACATGTGGTTTAATAGTTTAATGCGACACAATAAAACTGCATAATCGAAACTTATTTGAAGTTAGAATTTAATGAATTTTAATAAAAATCGCTACAAGATTATGCGTATCTCAGTTTTAAATATGTTCACCTTTTTGTACTCTATAGGAGAATCATATAGTAGTACACCCAAACCTGTTATTGTGAGCTATTTTTTGCGTGTTTTTTCTATGCGATTCCTATTCATCGCATGAAGCATTTTTTATGTTGTGGGAAAATTGTTTTATCGCATTTTCCGAATATTTTTTTTTGTGGGTATTTTTCTGCGGTCGCTATATACCGCGCAAAACGGGTACATATTAGATTTAGTATACCGTTTGTTACATATCGCATCGAATCAATCGTCCTACAAAAAATTAACTAAACCAGGATTTTTGGGATGACAAAATATTTTGATTCTCGCTTGTCCGTTCATTTGAGAACATCATAACTTTTGAAAGGATTGTAAGGATTGTACAGGATTGCGCATTTGTGTACAGTTCATAAATAGCAAAGCTAATATCTTGAACAGGCAAAATAAGACCATTCCTTCCCCCTCCTATATTTTTTTGAAATTTTCTCGAAAACGGTGCCTCGTATCGAAAAAAGTAAAGAATGCGTGCGACGTTGCACATACATGTTTACAGCGCAAGTTTGCGACACGTTGAAACAAAACACTGGCGTTGTGTTATTATCATGAATATGCCGAATTCAAAAAATTTTGATCGTGCATATGTCGTCCACGTACGAGGGCGGGCTGAAAAGTAATCGGCCTAGGCAAGAAAATACAGCTTTTTTCCGCAAAACTCATTTTCTTTCTCGCGAAAATCCTCTTTTAGGGCAATACATCTCGTTGAATGATTCTGAAATTTCTTGATACCCTCCGTATAATACAATTTCTCAAAGCCATCAAAATAGTCCTGAATAGTTTTAGGGATGACCTCCTCGTTCGACCCAAATTTAGGACCACCGAGCAATTTCTTCATGTTTGGAAATAGATAATAGTCGGAGGGGACCAAACATGGAAAATATGGTGGATGAGGGACCAATTCGTAGAGCAATTCATTTTACCATTGAAACTGCGGACTTGTGCACCGGTATGTCATTCTTGTGGAGGAGCACTTTTTTCTGCACGAACTACGGCCGCTTTTGCTTCCAATCGGCGTCGACTCCATCCAACAGCCAGTCCATTTTGCACTTTTTAAGGTAATCGATGTGAATAATACCGTGTGCATCCCTGAAAACTCTGGCCATATCCTTGTTGGCCGACAGACCCACCGTGTTTTTCGGCTTCGATACGCCAGGTGTCCACTGTTTCGACTGCTCCTTGGTCTCTGGTGTGTTGTGATGGATCCATGTTTTGTTTACGGTTAAGAAACGGTTAAGAAACGTCGCAATCCTCTGAAGCTTGTTGTCAACAGAGAGCAACCGCGGCACCCAGTTTGCAGCGAGCTTCCTCATTCCCGAATATTCGTGTATTATATTCTCGATTTGTTCACGTGAGATGTCCACATCCTCAGCAATCTCGCGCACCTTTACTCGTCGATCGTCAAATTTCTGGTGTTTTGACCTCTTTTGGACGGCCTAAAGGTGCCGCTCCACATGAGAGTAAATACGCGAGTAACTCTCAAAAACTTTCGAGAGTTACCCGAAGGAGGTTGTCCATTTGAGAGTTAATTTCGGCGATTTTTCTCTTTTAAAGACCAATATCTTCATTTTTTTGACATCTTTCTTTGGCGAGTTCTCGAGAGCTACTAGCGACATTCAAAAGCCGTTCGTATCTGGCGAGCAACACCCCGAGAGTTCAGTGGGTGCGTGTCGACTAGAGAGTAGAATCACTTTTGACAGCTCGCAGAAACTAGCTCGCGAGTTTTTGCGAGTTTCTACGAGCGACTCTCAGAGACGTGTCCATTTGCGAGTAGCTGCTATCGAGAGGTTCTCGCCGGCATTTACTCTCATGTGGAGCGGCACCTTAAAAGCTATTTTCAATTTTTTTTATAACTGTATTACATGTTGAAGTTTAATAAAACTTTATATTTACAGTGTTCCAACAGCAACTCACAGATAAACAAATTTAAAAAAACATCCTGTCGGACAGTTTTTGTTTATTTGATGGTCGAACTTTAAACTCGTTTTTCTCAAAACCCAAAATAGGGTGTATAGCCGAATTACGAATTCAAACGACGATATACCAATCGAATCAGTTCGATGAATCCGCAACTTGTCATTGTGTATATTCGTACGTGTGCATGTGCATCTTTACGATTGTAGAAAATTTTTTAAGTTCTATATATACCAGAAAGTCTCAACCAATTTAGACGGGACTTTTTGCATCAAAAAGCTGTTATTGTCCCATAGAAAACTATTGACTGCGATTTTGCAATCCAATTAAATTTATAAAAATTGGCTCCAGTTGACTTTTGATGTATGGAAAAATTATGTAAAACCATATTATGACTTACCGTTTCCGAGACGAAAAAGGAGAAACCCAGTTTCCATTTATGTGGAGAATTCGGGATGGAATGGCTAATTTTTTTAACCAGAAGTTTAAAATACTCGATTCCGTAAAAATGTTAGTATTAAGGATCAGAAACAAACACATTTTGGCCGTTACTTTTTGAACTTCGAAATTTTCTGATGAAGAAGTGGTAGATCTTGAGATAAAATTTCAGCTAGCTATTATAGTAAGAACATTTTTGTCTTGGATTACTTTCAAATTTGGGTCACCTTGAGTACAAAAAAATATGACTCAGGCTAGGAATGTTATAAACGACTGATGTTAAACGCGCTTTGAAGCTTATTTTATAAGCTTTCATTTTATATATAACGTCACATATTTTGGACAGTTTTTAATTTCAAGGTCGTCCTATATAACACTTGACCTTGAAGATCTCAAACAGCCATATTTAAATTTTTTTGAAAAAATTGACAAACAAATTTTCGTATCTCAAAATTATTCCTGTAAAGTTTCGTACAAATGGGATCATATTTTTTGATTTTTTTTTTTAAATGTAAGCGAAAATTGGAATTTTGATTTTCCAGTCCAAAATAAGTGACCATATTTAAAATCAGCCTATATTTTTTTTTTGACTTAAGAAAGCATTTCTGGTCATGCGTGTGGTACGACCTTGAAATTAAAAACTGTCCAAAACACGTGATGTTATGTATCAACTGAAAACTTATAAAAACGCGTTCACATCACATTCCTTGCCTGACTAAAATTATTTTGTAGAAAATTGTGATTTTAAAAAGATTTCAAAATACTGCCAATAAAAATCTGAAATTTTGCATTTTTAACGAATTATGAGGGTGCATAAGTAATCCAAGACCACATTTACTTTACTTGACATTCACCCGTGTTAAACAATAGTAACTAAATTTTCATGTTGCAGAAGTAACTAAGTAGGAACTAAGTAGAAATATAATTTTGTTTGAACGTTTCAAATTGCCACTTTAATGCTAACGCGGTACGCGCCTGAACTAAGAGTTTAAAAACTATGGCTACCACACACAAGACCAAAAATGCTAGCAGTTATCTAGACTGATTTTAATCTGATCAGTGATCATTTATTTGGGTTAGGAAAATCAAATCGGTTGGAAATGACAGCAGTATGCTAGATGCTTTGATTAAACCCAAGGCTTTTGACTTGCTTGTAACCATATTATCATTATCATAATATCATATCACCGGTGTATAGGCAAAACACACTAAGTCAATAATGGTGGTTTAGAGCAGTGCTCCGCAACCAGTGTGCCGCGGCACACTGGTGTGCCGGGAAATGATATTAGGTGTGCCGCGGTAAACATTTCAAAAAGCTATTTAATAATTCTTTTAGGATTTTTTTTTAAATTTTTTCATTATAAATATTTTATACACATTTTTTTTTATATTTTCTTTTGTGGTGTGCCCCGGATTTCCAGAGAAAAAATTGGTGTGCCGTATGCAAATAAAGGTTGCGGAGCACTGGTTTAGAGAAATGCGCGTTTGAATGTTTTACGTTGGCAATAAATGTATGTGATTTTGGACTTAGCTCCAAAAGAAAAAAAAAGGATTGCGATGCAGGATGACATCGAATTACTTTGAGTTTTTTTTAGCAAAAAAAGAGAAAAGGAGCTCGTTCACGTAATTATGATGACTCAAAACCCTAAAAAAGTGACTTAGTGTGTTTTGCCTTATGCCTCTAAACTTGACTAAATGTTAAACCAAAATTGTATTTTGTGCTTGATCTTAAGATATTGCCCACAACGCACAAAATATGGTATTTTCCTCATTGCAGGTTCATTCATCATCATCCTCGGCGCTACAGTTCTCTAAGAGCCTAGGCCTCCTTAACCCTTCTATTATGTTAAAAAAATACACATAAATAGAATGTTTGGGGTCATAAAATGACCCACGTGTATTTCCCCTTATAATGCATACAAAATAATCGTAAATTATAATTTATGCATTATCGCCGCAATAAGTGTTTCACTGTGTGCTCCACTCTCCAAAAGAAATTTGAATTCACAGAATTTTTAATAACGAAAACTTCGGTTTAAATTTCTTTGGGTCTTGAGATGACCCGAACATAATAGAAGGGTTAATTCTGTGGTGATTTGCCAAAACTTGATAAATACATTTTTTAAATTTTTAACCAAACAATTTAAAAATGTATATAAAATATCACATGACAAAACTGTTCTCCTGCTGATTATTTTAAAGTTAATATTAACTTTAAAAATAAATGTTTAATTAACGAACAAATTAAAAATTTCATCGTATCGTGTTTTTTATGACATTTTGTAATTGCTTCGTCGGAAATTTGAAAAATGCATTAATCAAGTTTTGGCAAATTACCACAGAATTGAGGTTCTCTTAACAAGTTTCTTCCCTGCTTTCCCTACATTTGTAAGGTTTTTTACATTACAACCAAACAACAGCCGATGTCGTTAACGCCAAGCGGCAACTATCACTACTCATTTCGAAAAGCAAGTTGAGTGGGTTGAATGACAGCGTGCCACAGTCGGGAATTGAACCACCGACCTTCGGAATACGAGCCAAGTACTTTATCACTTGGACTACGCTTCCACTTTCTATATGGAATATAGACCTTCACATCTTTCATATTTTTATTAATTACTATTACGAAATTTTTTTCACATTTACAATTTTCAAATTCTCTATAACTGTCAGGTTGGACTTTGTTAAATTTTCCTTGCGATTATATTAAAGTGCATCCCCGATGAAAACAGCTCGCAGATATTTGCCAGTAGTTTTTAAATTAGGTTAAAATGCAGCGGTATAATAATTAAGCAAGGTCGATTAAGCTATATTTTTATATGAAATCAAACCGTTAGAGTCAATTCCACATTAAGTGACGCTTTTATATGAAATTTTCATGTTAAAACGTTGCTTAATGTAAATTTGATAAAGGCTAATGGGAATAAGTACTACATATATCTTTGTTACTGTAAAAAACCATAAAAAAAGTTTAAAAACAAGGAATTTTAAAATTTACGTAACCTGTTTGTAAGTGAACCGTTCTTACTAAACGCTTCTAAATTTAAAGAACTGTCAGTTTATAACAATTAAATCTAGTTTAAAAAAATATATCAAAAATGTTCAAACAACTTCTGGGCCCCCTAAAGTTAATTACGTTATGGCAGTTTTCCATCACAAGGAATAAGCGGTTGATTTTATAAGCAGGTGCTTTGGCGTCAAGCTAAAAAGATAACAAGACACATTCTCCCTATTCCTGATATGTCCGGACAAAGACGACGAACAGGTGAAATTTAAAAATTAAAATTACGCAACAACAATAATTGTATTCATCTATGTATTTTAGTGGTATTACTTTTGTCGACATCTTTTTTAATTCCCTACATTCGTGAACCATTTAGGTTGATTAATGTCCTCAAACACAGCCATGTATATAATTCTGAACGAAAATGAATATTTTTTTCAAGGAAGAATTTTTTTGAGTTAGTGCAGGTGATATTTTTGATACGCAAGTTTTGGTTTCTCTTATATCGGATCAATCATCATATTTCCAGAGTTTTCTTTCTTTAACATATTTTTTGATACCTACATATTACACATAGATGAATAAATTGCTAAACACCAAAACTCCTCATTATTTCTTTAGTCTTATTTTCTTTCTATACCTACTCTTAATTCGAAATATTTTCATTTCGCTGTTTTTACTTTTTTTTTTGTATGCGCTGTTTTTCAATACTATCTGCCACTGGTGTTTATAACCATGTTTACATTCAAAGCGAAAACATTTTTAAAGCATGGAACAAAAAAGGATGGAGCAATATGTCAAAACCAAAAAACTTTAATATGATGTGCCGGCAAAAATGTCCTTACACTTAGTTATAAGACAAAAATGATAAATTGATTTAAGATGTTATCGGTCAGATTAAATGCAATAAAATATTCGAATTGATATTTTGCAGTGTGTTTTCAGTTCAGTCTTCTTACTGCTAGACGCATATACTCGAATTTCTTTCACCAGGTTAATATTTTGGCAGTTGATGCGAGTTTTTAACTGTATTGATATAAAGCATTGTGAAATTTATGCTACCCTATTGTTTCATAAAATGTTGGTCGAAATATATAAAATAAATTTAAAACAAATAACAATAAGAATGTATCCCTTCTCCATCATCAATAGCATAACGTTGCGAAAAAAAAATTCATAGTGCCGAAACAGTCGCCTTTATTTTCACATAGACTTTTTAGGACCTCCAGGAATTTTTGGCTTGTTTTATTTTAGATGGCCAGAGTTTGCATAATTTATCTGCATCTTCAATATGATGGAATTAATGCAGCATAATACTGTAGCTGAAAAAGCAGCATCGACCAGTATAAGTTTCTACACAAAACAACAAACGAAGAGGACTTATAAAACAAGGTGGTCTTTTTGAATGCAACTTATGCAGGAGTCTTTGAAATATTTAAAACGTCGTTCAACAGATGTACAAAGCTCACGATTGTTTTTGTTATGTTATTTCTTCCTCTCGTTTAGATAAAATCGTTTTATGCCCAATCTAAGGGCGCTTCGATAAGATATTCAGGTAAATGAGTGAGTCGGAATTTCAAATCTGCGAAATTCGAAGGGCATGATCACTCTTAAAATTGACAAAGAAGAATTCGTTAAAATTCGGTTGTGATCAATTTTGTAGTGTTGTCAGTTAGTGGGTATCTTATGATTGGTCTTTGGTATGTGGCTCACCAAGTTTGTTTTATTGGTAATCATTTTCTCGTGTTATGTGTAGAATTTTTACCTGATGTCTCATCGCCTGGTTGCCTTATCATATTCATCAGGCATAACTTGTAAAATTGAGTCAGAAGAAATAATGCTAAACTTTTAGCACTTTAGAGAATGATAAATAACTCCACATTTGATTCTAAAATGTATCAAATTTACAATACCATAAACAAATTGTTTAAAATTTAAAGACAAGTGTCGAAAAAATAATTAAATATTAGTAAATAAAGTGTTTAGATACATTGTTAATAAAAATATTGATTACTAAATAAGTATTGTTGCAAATTCTCGTCTAGACGTTACTAATTAGATTGCCTAACATTTGAAATCAATAAAACCAAGGGTGTAAATAGGATGCTCGTTCCATTGTGGGTGCTTGCTGCATTGTGCGAACACTAGCTTGTATGAGGGTCCAGTTAAATGATCAAAAATAATTATAGGTTCTAAAATGTTTTACAGGTTCAACAAAGTTGAAAAGAATTTCGTAAATACTTTTTCATATTTTGGACGATTGATATTTTTGACGGGTATAAACCGTACGCTTTCTTCATATAAAAATGGGTAAAATGTAGGTACTTTTTCCAAAATACCGCTCGACGGAATTGAATAAAACTTTGCACACATGTTGTTTACGTAATATTAAAGCTATACATAAATAAGGATTTGGGAAAAAAAGTTTGTGGCAAATTTTTTTTGAATTTTCAAAATGTGTTGAAAAAACATGCATTTACTTTCACTTCCCTTCACACCACAAACTTTTGAATTTTAGATTTCCTAATTTGTATCGATACTGAATGTTGCGTTCATGAAAATGAGAAAAAATCAGGTCAATATCTTACTTAGTTTTGGAGAAAAGGGTACAAAGTTAGAAATTTGACCCGTCAGTATCAAATTTCTTCTAGTCTCAAAGAAAAAGTGTTAATGTTTAACACTTATAAATATCACTTTAGCACCTTAGAAATGTGTAAAAAAATAATAACACATTGAAATGTTAGGGTTACACCTTGTTGGGAGTTAACTGACTTTAACACTTTCGAGTTTCAAACAAATTGGGACTTGAATGTTTTAAAATGAAATTCTTTATAGATCTGAAGGTAATTGGAAATGATGTAGTACTAAGTTTTATTTTCTTAAAAATAATGTTACTATACAGAAAGAAAAATATGGCAAATTTAATCAAAATGTCTTGGATAAATAAGTTAAATATGGGTTCAAAAAAATATTGAATTAAATTGAATGAAAATTAAAATTGTTATTATATTTTTATGTTTTTACTTCAATATTGAAAATATTGAATTAAAAAAATAAAAATCTAATAATTTTAATTTTCATAAAAAATGTGAAAAAAAATCGAGTCGAGATCGGGACTCGAACCCGCTCAACGGATTTCTTTTTGTTTTTAGGGTTTTTTTAAAATTTATTATTATTTTTTAAATAAAAATAAAATATTTTAAATAAAAATTATAAATAATAATTACTAATAATTAATATTGTTAAAAATAAAAACAATAAAAACCATGTTGCATTTTAACTATGCTCCGCCAAAGGAGCAAGCAGCCTAGTGGGCAAGGCGCGCAGAAATCACAAGCGAAAGATGTCAGAAACCAAAAAACACGACGGTTCAAATTCCATACGGTGCTACACGCGAATTTTTTTTTTTCTTATTTTTTATTATTTTTATTCATTTTTTTTATTAAAAACAATGAATAATAGTTAGATGCATTTCATGTAAGTCTTTTAATTCGATTAAAATGAAAAAAAAATTACCAAATTGATTTTGTTTTTCCCAAGACTGATAAGTGTTAATTTTTTTTTAACAATTTAAGTGTTTATCTAAAATGACACTTAAAAGTCTCAATGATTCAACACTGGGATCCAGTGCTAAAGTAACACTTTTTTAGGTGTGGACACCATGGAACACATAAATGTGTTAAAAATTTCTAACTGTGTACTATAGTATAAAAAATGGAACTTTTCGCAAGAGCAACTGCGTAATACAGCCATAATTTTTAAAATAGGTAGAAACAAGCGGGTTTTGTCAATTTGTTCAAAAAATAGTAATATGCAATAAAAAAGTTTCATTTTATCGGAAGTTATGTCTTTAAAGCGAGATTAGAATATTGCAACTTTCTTGTTATTGTACCATTACTGAATTACTGAATGCATTACTGAAATTGTAATGTAATTTATGGAAATAAATGTTCTTTTTCTGAAAAATATTTTAATTAAATGTTCAAAACTAGATTGTATTCCCGTCGTTGACGGTTAAAGTTTTTTTTTGCAAAAGTTTTTTTTGACCCAGAAATAACTTAAAACTTTTGCAAAAAGTCGTTATCTTTTCAAGACTTCCGTTTCGAAATTTTCTAACACCAGATTCATAATCAGCGACTCCGAAAACCCCTGAGTGACATTTCTCAGTCTCCTAACGGACAGGCTTCATGGCAAATATCTTCTATATAAATAAATGGTTAACTTTGTTGACGTCTCACTCGTATTCATATTATCTGTCGAAAAGGAGAATTCATCTTTATTTTTTGCAAAAGTTGTAGATATTTCTTCGAAAAATTGACAACTGTCAAACTCAATTTAGAATACATTGAGCGCGCATCCAGCACTTCAGTTTGCATTGGTGCTTCACAATTAAAACCCAAATGCAAACTATGGATGTGGGTGCAAATTTTTAATATTTTGAACTGTAAAATACTGGACAAAAACTTTTGCTATGAAATTCTAAAAAAAAAAGATTCTCGTCACAAAAAATTATAAAAGGACATCTTGCATTAAATCTCTGACAAAAAAAAATGAAATGAAGAAGGCCTAGAACACAGAGTGACCGTCAACAGAATCTGTCATCAACGGTTTATAGTACACGTTCTATCCACCGTCAATGGTTGAGTATATACGTTTAAAACTGTTTTTCATTATTTTTTTTTCGACAATCTAATGCCGTGTAGATAATCTAATGACGTGCAGAAGCCATAAACGTGATTATGGTTGACGATGAACAATTTTTTGTTTGGCCGCCTGGATTTAGCATAAGAAAAAGCAAATTGTTTGCCATGTCGAATGTTAAAACTTCGAAAGAAATATGGCTAGGTGAAAGAAACACTTTTAAAACTTTCCAAGAATGTTGGAAAAAAAAGTTTGTTACGTCGCATAAAAGAAATTTTCCTTTTTTTAATATAAAGAAATGGCAATACAATTTCTGATTATTCAAAAATAGATTTAATGAAATAGTGCCGAAAACCTTTTTGAAATTTTCGAGGAAAACAACCAATATTTTCAAAAGTCTGAAAACCACTGTAAAAAGACTATCACAAAGCCAAAATTCATTTATATTAATAATTTTATGGGACATCTCTGCCGAATTTCAGGCCAATCGGCTAATCGGTAGTTTTCCTGCAAAAGAATAACTTAAAGGGAAAACTCACCTTGGGATTCACTTTACTTTCACCCCTTATTCTTCCCATATCCAGGGCTACTTTTCAATGAATTTATGTTGGAGTTGGATCCTCGACGAACATCTATGTCAAATTTCAGGCCATCGGCTACGCAGTTTTCCCGCATAGAGGAAAAACTAAGCTCCGAGTTCACGTTATCTCCGCCCCTTATTCCCCCACAAGTCAGACTACTCTTCAATAGGCCGTTGTTGGAACTAGGTTTTTTAGGCAAAATTAGGAGGTCGAAATTGTTCATGAATATAATACTTTATTATACCATGTATAAGAACGTAAAATTTGTTGCGTAAAAGTAATACAATTTCACAACTCCTCTCTCCAGTCGACCCAATTTAAAAAAAAATTTAATTGTAATATTTTAATCGAAATAATGTTTTTCTATTATGAAAGTTCCGAATGACGCCAAGCCGTATAGGGAATTTTACAATTGCCTGACAATTGTAGCTTTTCGTATATTTGTATATAAAAATTATACGTTCTGTCTGCCAGTTTTCATCATCCTCCCGCTTTACGCGGTCGAAATAAATATTGTTAGAAAAAAAGGAAAATTTAATTTATAATAAAATATTAATTAATGCAAATTCAAATTTAAAAGCGAGTGGGTTTAAGTCATCAACAGCAATAACAAATGAGACAGTCCAAAAAAGATACCGCTGTCTCAAAACATTTTCAATATTTTAAAAATATTCATATAATAGTTTACAGATAAAATGCTTAGATGGTTATGAAATATACAAATTAGTTTTTTACACAAATTAAAAACGAGTAAAAAGATTAACAGTAGACTGTTACACGTTTCACTTTACACAGTTATGCGATAGAACACGCTTTACTATGTTTACAATTAGAATAGTATACAAAAATGCACATTTCAATAGAACTTCTGATCAATTATGTTGCCTTTTTTTTAATATAACGTGATAATTTCAGTAATTGTACATGTCTAAAACATTTTCAACATCGATATCAATTTACTAATAAAAATT
The DNA here is from genome assembly GCA_964034945.1 of Chrysopilus asiliformis. NCBI lineage: Eukaryota > Metazoa > Arthropoda > Insecta > Diptera > Rhagionidae > Chrysopilus > Chrysopilus asiliformis. The sequence goes on from OZ035961.1 coordinate 47,793,114, forward strand.
GGTGATTCGGTAAAAGTATTTTTTAGATGCAACACAATTTATACAGTGTAAAATATGTATTGTCTTGTATTAAAGAGAAAATTGCATATAAGTAAATGAACTATATATACCAGCTGTACACAAGATAAAATTTATCTGGTAATAGCACACCACACCTTAGATGACACCGCATTTCCTGATAATCATGACACTGATTTAACCGAATAAGGTTCGCTCAATACATTGCTTCCCGTAATACAATTGATTTTCTATTAGGAGTTACGACGAAAATCGAAACTAATCCGATTGTGGGGTTAGCTCGTAGATAAAAATATAATCAAAACTGATTCACAACTTGACGAAGGGTTGCTTAACTTACATAAGGGAGCGCGTCGTGAAATCCGGAACCTCAAAAAACATCAATTCAGAAGCAAAGCCTTCTTTGGATATAAAAGTACCAACAAAACAATGGCAAACTGGCACTCATTGTTAGTTACATGGGAGAGGCAGAAGTATCATTCTTTTCCCCCTAAAATGTATGCAGTTAAAATGTCGAGAGATTTGATCCTCGGTCGACTAGATTGATGGATAAGATTAACTTTTTTGTTTATCGTTCAGCTCTTGAGAGCGTTTAGAAGTAGAATGAAAACTTTTATACCGAATAAAGTTCATTTCAAAAGAATGCTTGTATCTGGTATTTTTTAAGTGTGAACCAGTACTGCAGCATAAGTAACTTTTCGAAATCTCCTGTTTAGACAGTTGAATATAACTGAATGAAGGGAAAATGGTTTAATATCTAAAGCAGGGGTTCTTAAACAGGAAGTTTGTTAGTTACTCGCACATGCAAAAGTGTGCGACATGTTAGATAAAGATTTTTTTTAACGAGTTCGACGTGTCGCATAAATGTGAACACACGCAGAATATGTTAATATATGGTTTTTAAAAGTATTTTTGATTTATTCATTAAATTCACATTTTTGTGATATTGAAATATTCGCTTATCAACATTTCGTTTTAAACTCAAATTAGCGGATTATTATTTAATCTTTTAATTTTCTAATTGTATCAAGTACGAGTAAGTTTTTTGAAAA